>CAWUFW010003467.1:894540-1494540 GCA_963921515.1 Calotriton arnoldi | reverse complement strand
TCTGCTGGTTTAGTGACATTAAATTATTCTAATGTCCAAAATCGTCGTCCATAAGTTTTTGGGCTAATGCTGCAGGGGAGACCACGAGTACATGATGGGCACCGAAGCCACGGTGAAAAAAAGCCTTGTTTTGTTTCAAGGCTGCTCATAGCAGAAGAAAGCACTAATTAGAAACAGATGGCCCCGAGCAACAGATGGCCCCCTATAAAGATAAGGAATTGCTTCACGACAGCCGTGAAGCAGACGACCCAGTCCAGATGGGCAGTCCAAAAGGGAGAAAGGGAGGTGGCCCAAAAGCATCCTTTTCAATGGGAAGCCATCGTTTAGCATAAACGCTGACGCGACCCAATGAAAATGATGGGCGGGGCTTCAAGTCCCCTTCTGAAATCTCCTCTCTCACTTTAGGTCTCGCCCAGCGGGCAGCGAATGCGCTGCAACGCCAGGCGAGACCTAATGAATGTGTCCCTCTGTAATACAACTGGTGCTCATGTAATGCGCTCCAATACCTTCGGGTCGAGGTCGCGCTATATAAACAAGCATTTGCAATGCAATCGGTCTCGCCTTTGGGACCTTATAAGTATTTAGCATTGCTGCACATTATTGCACATTACTGCAACGAGGCTGGTTTTGTTCGTACTTGCCAGCTGTTAATAAGGACTAATAATGACGGCATCACCAGCTGTGACAACGCTACTTCTTGGTCAGGTGATGACATATTAATAATCTATAAAGTCAGGTCTGTTCATGTGACATCAATTTCGGGGATGTCATAATGAATTTGCTGACCTGCATAAACAAACCTCTTTTGGGGCACAAATGTTGCAACTATGCGTATTTAAGCAACAAACAATTCGAAGGACTACCATTATAATAGAAATTGCATTTTAACCCTAATGGTCGTTTTGACTTTCGTAATAATTATTTTTGCTGCATGGTTGAGAAGACACCACGAGTCCGGGTTCTCATTACTCTTTGTACCCTATGTAAAATGTTTTGCTGTTAACCAAGCAAACCACTAACATTCAGGTTACCTGGCCAAGGAGGATGCAACAGTGGAAACCTGGAGGAGCCTGTGCCTTCCTTGGGAACTGCAGAACTGCAGTACTTCTGGGATGCACGGACCTTGGCAGACATATTGGAATGGGATCTCTTCCAGGCCGCTCCATCTCTTCCAGATGACGTTTGTGAAAGGAGAGATGCAAGCAAGCGGCCATCGTGGAATCGTGACTGCTTTTTCAGCACCAATGGAGGCGGACATCTTACATCCTACTTGGAATCCTCTGGGATTGGCCCCGCTCCACACGCTATTCGTGTGAAAATATACGTTTTACAGCGGCGGTTTTCTTACGTATTTTATTTAATCTTGGTAGAAGTTCATCAAGAAAGAGAATGGAAACTCATATCCTTGGTGAGTGGATAGTTCCTGAATATTTTCTTTAGGAAACGCTTCCGTTGGCTTTTGAAAGGTTGTGACAGACACTGACAGTTGGACTTACAATGTGTGCGCCAAAGAACTGTGCACGCGTACATGAAACATCAGTACTGTATTATTCTCGTGAGCAAAAATCACCTACTTTGCGGTTGAACAAAAGCGTTTTTTTTTAATTCACAATGTCAGGTGCGCTGCCAGTCTGACGGTGGGGATGTCAGCATAGGGAAAGGGGTGCGGGGCAGGAACACAACCAGCGCTTCGTATAATATCAACCAACTCCGAACCACAACCTCAGTCACCCCTCCCATCCCCAACACACCCACCCCCGGATCAACTGCACTGAATTACACCCACACCTCTCCGGGCATCCACACCCAATCCCAAACAAATGGTTACCTCAGTTCGGATGTGCCACAGGATGTCCGAGGTCACATGGGGGGCAGCAGCAGTGGATTTCACGAGGCTGCAGTCCCATGTGATCGTTATGGGAGCTGCCATAGTCAAATGCGTCAGGAGGGTAGCCGCATCTAGGGGGCAGCCGCTGGTGTTCCGTTGACGGCGGCGACGCAAACAACCCGTCCCCCCACTACCCCCTCCCACAACCGCGGTGATCTCAGTAATTATCCCGAGCACCAAGCCCCACCTCTGGTTGTCTGGGTGGGGCAGGGTTGGCATGCTTGCAGATGGGGGCAGCCACTCACGTTTCCGCTTGTGGTGGTGGCCCCGGTACTTCCTCAGCAGAAAGGCTCACCTCCTTGCCGGTACCTCCCTAGGTTGCCTACGTGCGCATGCATGGGGCAGCCTGCTTGGTTTTCCATTTGTGGCGGCGGCATTGAGGTCGGCGCCATATTCCCGAGCGCCAAGCCCTAACTCTGGGTGTCGGAGGAGGGGCAGGGTCGGCATGGCTGGCATGCGTGCGCATGGGGCGGAACCGCTCGTGTTTCCTCTTGTGGTGGCGGACCAGTAGGAAAAAAGAAAATAGTGCTTACAGACTAATAAACACGTACCGTGTAATAACAGAAGTAGAGGGGCCATTAGCCATGGGAGGTAACAAATGAAGAAAAGGCGGTACTAAGGAGGGACTAACAAACCGATTACTGAATCAGAATCTTGCAATTACGAAGGACAAAGACAGAAGCCAATGACAAATATGGGCGGAGAGTGGGCGGGGCTTCTCTTCCATACTCGCCAGAGCAGCGCATGCGCACTGACTTCGGCCCCACCTAAAAAATGAAATGGGTACCCGTACTAATTAACAGTTACATTTACGAGGTCGATGTCTAATTGTCACTATAGCTTCTGCAGTTTTGAGTATTTGCCAGCAGGTGGCAGGCGAGTATAATCTAAAGAATGTGAAACTTGTAGCACGTTGGCTGAGATGCCACACAGTATTCTCGCATGCCTCAGTTCACCAGTCAACTGCCCTTCCTATAGCAGAGACATTTAGCAAAGACTTCCTTACCAAACCGCCATTCTATCAACAGAGAACACGTAGAATATAGCTCATTTGGTTAATGCACTATCTAGAAAAGTCTTCTTATAGTCTTCGGGTCGGGTGATTGAATCTTGGTAGAGGTTACTGAGTGTCACATTTATAATTTTTATAAAGTTCAATAAAGTTCAATGAAATATGTATGACGGAGGGTAATTAGATTCGCGATTACAGCACGGAGAGGTGTAAATGCTAGATAAAACAAGCATTACAAATACAAAAGGTTTGACCTTGTCTAACTTTCTCTCTAACTCCAGGCACTGACAAAGCTGTAGTTGTCCTAGGTTATGGAGAGAGGTTTGGCTAAAGTGGTATGCTAGCATACTTGTTACACGTCACTTGCACTGGTTTACTTCTTCTCTAAACCTGCTTAAACATCATGCATTCAAAATCATCTACATTCATGCCTTGGCCCAGCATTCTGGGACTATACTCAGCATACCAGGAATCACCATCATTAAGCCTGGGACAGCATCATGCCAGGGTGGGCGCCATCATGCCTTGCGTGCTCACAATGTGTCATGAATTATCACTGTAATGCAGAGGCCAGCATTATGGTAGGGGTGGGGCGCATGGATCCCCACAGCATCTCAACAATTACCATCCTACTGCCAGAATCAACTCTGGGACCAAGATGCTCTCAATATACCAGGAGTTTCCATAGTTCTGCCAGTCTTATCATGTTCCTGGTTTGGACACTATGTGTAATGGATGCCTACAATCTTTCACAAATGACCACCATATTGAAAGGTTTGCCACTATGCTTTGGTTAAGCACCACTGTGCCCTGGATACCCACACTATGTCAGATATTGCCACTGCGGAAGGTTCAGCATTTTACCAGAGGTGGTCAACATGCCATGGATGCCCACACGTTGGCAAGAAACCTGCTATGGCCAGTATTTTACCAAGGGTGGTCACATAACATAATGCTGTGGATGCACAAAAGTTGCCTAGAATTACCACGACTGTGCTGTGGTCAACATGTTACTAGGGCGGGTATTGGCTATCATCCCATGGATGTCCGGAATTTGCTGTGCAACTCTATCGCTATGCCAGAGACAGCATTACCCCAGGCTGTGTAGTAGCCCCAACACACATGATGGATGCAAACTCACACACATGCACACACAAACAAATGCACAAGCTTATACACACACATACACTATCAACATTTTCCATGATACTTTACCTTGCACTGCTCTCTAACCCGAGCTGGTACTCTGGCAACCTCTCTTCTCCCTCATACAACTGGTTACAGCTTCCTGATCGGTGCTCTGGGAAGGAGGGAAGAGCAGACGGGAGGGGCAGCAAGAGGGCATGGGGAAAGTGGGCGAACAAAAGAGGCTTGGGCAGCATGGAGGAAGGTTTAAAGCAGGAAACCATCGGGGAATTTGAAGGGGCTTGGCCTACTACGGGTAGGGAGCCAGTGGGTAGTTGTGGGTGCTGTCACGCATGGGAGAACCTGCAACAGAGGGAGACCTGCTTTTTACTCCTTTGCTAGAAAGGGTGGCAGAGGAAACTTTTCTTACTGTTTGCTATGCAGGTGGAAAGTTTTCTGCACCTGCATTGCAACAAGTTACTTTGTCTACCAATGCAATGTGAGATTGGTTATTTCTTCAAATGAATACATAACATTTTGACTTATAGTGCTGTTGTTTATCGGCATTGAGTCGCAAGCTAAAAAAAATCTATGTTTAATCAGCAGGATCCGGTTTGGACGTGGGGCAAGACATTATTTAGACAAGAGTCCATCCAGTTAGAAACGGGCTACCTCTTCTAGAATCTCAGGGAATAAGGGATTCCATTATAACGGCATGTGCCCTTGCAATTTAGCAAAAGTCTATTTATCAATATCTTTATATTGCTCAATTACAAATATTATAGCCTTTAAGTTTTAATGTGAAAACACACAAAAATGACACATAGTCAAATTGTGCAAAGCGCACCAGGCAGTCATTATTACTGGTAGGCCTCTGTTAGATTTCCCTTTAACAAATAGAAGCTTTAGAAATTGCTGAACAATACACAGATGCATTTGATAGCTTGACCTTAAAGTGTCTTGTTTGGGTTTTGTCAGAGCTGCAGAATGTTCTGAGTTTATAAAATGTATTCCTCTCTTTAAACTACTTATTTTTAATGTACTAAGCTTGAACTTCTTATCTATCTCATGTTCACATAATACTGAACAGAGAATCACACATTTTAACACCAACTTTCACTTATATGAAATATGAAAAGCATTAACTAACTAAAATTATGCAAGCAAATATTTCTGTCTTTCGTGAAGTTATTTGTTACTCAGTGAAACATTGAATAAATGATAGCATAGACTTTGCAATAAACTTCCCTGGCAACCCAGGTTAAACATTTCCAGATACACAAATGCTTAGTGGTGTCTGTTACATATTTGATAGCCGATTGTGAACTTCATGTATTTTCCGTGAGAAAAGAAGAACGAAGCTGCTCACCATCGAAAGATCTCTTCTCATTGGACTGGACTGATCTAAAATGAAATGTTGTTAGCATGTTTTCTTATCTTTTATATTAGTGGATGTTTCTAGTTAGTTTCAGAGACATTGAGACCTGCATGCAGAGCTCCTCTCTCTAGGACCAGGGATCTGCTATTTTGCTGTGGGGTGCTGCTGACGGCTACCACTGTTGCCTGCCACTTTGGAGGGGACGTTGCTTTAGTTCCTCATTCTGACGGGTGTAGCTACTGCATCCCCATACCCCATACCTTTCTGTTTAGGCTAATTGTATACAGATTGCTACTGCAACTGTATGCTGATGCTTTTTGGGGATTGAGATGCAGCTGTGTTTCATGAACTACTCTTTATTGGGATTTCAACTACTTAATTAGATTTTTAATTTGATGCTCTTTTGATCTCACTCTATTCCTGGACTCTTTATGAGTTACATTAGCTTTAATTCCATTTAGATAGAAGAGGGACTAATTGCTTTATGGAACACGCTTGGTAAATTTTACTACTGATGATTCTAACCATATTTTTCTTCGATAATTTCGGTAAACGGATTTATCAGATTTACTAATTGAATAAAAAGACCATAAAGAATTTTACTAATCTCTTTAAGAGAATAAAGGTTTTGAAAAACAATTTAAAACTCTGATCACTGACTGAACTTAAACTGTTAATTGTGAAGTTGATTGACTTGATTTGATTTAGCTCCCATTATAAAATGGTGGCAAAGATCTGTCGCCTAGAAGATGATTTGGCACGGAGTTGGTGCCCATTCTTGTAAGTCACGGTTTAACGAGTACTGGAGATTAAATTTTAGACTCTTTCCACGCTATCAATAGCAATAGACTAAGAGGCGGATTTACTTAGGACTTGCGTTGTGCTTGTGTGACGCAAGTCATCGCAAGCCAACACAAGTGCTTAACTGGGATTTACTGAGCAATGTAAAGTCCGCTTTGTGTGGCTTTGAAGGTTTAATAAATACAAAGAAACGCAAGGCACTGCCTTTTATTTCTTTGCACCAGGTAGGCATTACATGGGTGGAGCATGGGCGTTCCCATGCATTTACGCATCGATTTTAATGCAAACTAAGATTTACAAGGACTTGTAAACCTGAGTTTCAGCCAAAATGGTGCACTTACCCAACAGTTGTGAAACACCTTTATTTCTCTTCATTGATTCCTCTTTCTATGAATGTTTCCCACACATAGAAAGAGGAATATGCCTCTAAAGATTGTTTTTTTTGTCCTTTCCTGCACAAAAACAATCCTGCCCGTAATGCAGACACCCTTGCACTATGGAAGGCGTAATTGATCTCTTGAGCAGCACAAGCACTGCTTATGCTATACGTACCCCTCCTTTGCCCTTGATGTGACATGACTTTATCTAAAAATTGCCAGGCACTGATGGGCCTCTGGCGGATTCCTAGTATGAACACTTATATGTAATTTAGCAGCAGAATCTATTGCACAAGATATTTCCTTTCTAGGTGCATTGGCGAATCTTAATGTTTTTGACTTTTCTGTTAATTTTTTAAAACCTTTTTACCTCTGTATTATTTATATATAATATAGCATATTAGAACGTTTAAAGCGTTTAAAGTTTTTTTTAGTTACTTGTACAGAATTGTATTTGTACTTGTATCTGTTTTTGTGGTGTACTTTTTGTCGTATCTTCTAGCTGGGGAGTGATAGTAATTAATTGTAGTATGGGTAAGTGTAAAGCTCTTTTGGGCCCTGCAAAGGCTCCCATAATCTCAACCCCAAAGAAAGGACCCCCTGTTAAAACGACATTGGATGGTTTCTTGGCCAGGGCAGTAGGTGTGGTTACAAAGGAGAACAAGCTGGAGGAGCGCCGGCTATCATTCACTCGCAATCTCCCTTCTACTACAACAACCCCTCTTACCTCTCCTGCAGGGTGCAGAGGGTATCGTGGGCAGATCTCGCCCTCCTCCGAGGGGGATCAACTTACAATTATTATAAGCACCTGTGGAGAATCTTCCTTTGCTTTGTCCATGGATGACCTATCTCCTTCACTCCAGCTCCCCTCCCTAAGAGGAATAGGAAAGCATTCCCTCCTAGGAAGGCAAAAGGTAATGTTGATAAGGCGGACCCTCCATACTATTTGAGGCTCAGCCGCCAATGCCCAACTCTTGGGGCTTAGAGTGTACGTCCATTCTGAATATGATTTCAGTAGAAGTCAAAGCAATAGTCGAATCCACCCTCTCCCCACTTACAGCCTGCTTGCAGAAAGTAGAAGCAGCTATGAAGGAAAGCAGATTAACCACCCAGCCACATCTGGATACCCACTCCTCATTACCTTCACCTTTACCTCTGCCAGGCTTCACCCCAGCTTCCATAACTGCATCGGGATAGGTGGATAGGGTAGCAGGGGGAAAGGTTAATGATGTCCCGTTGGGATAGTTGGTGCGACGTGGTCTAGAGAAACAAATACACATTATAAACCCAGCGAGATGTAATGAAGGGGTGAGGGGCTCGGCGCCCCTTCTTGCTCCCCCTACTGTTTTGCACACTCCCTGAAGGATGCCCGTATGTGATGGTACTAGCAGGTATTCCTTCCCTGGTGCAGAATAAGGTTGAATCCTATGAGGAACTGTGTAATAAAGTTACTCACTGGCTTCATGGCAATGTGGATCAGTGCGCATGTTTTTATGATGACATAATAATAGCTTGGGTGATAGTGAGCTGGGTTGTCCCCTTCAAGAAAAACATAGAGGATGATTGTGTCATTGTCAATTTTAGGTCTCCTGCTCAATTTGCTATAGCTTTTAATGTATTGGAATGTACTTGCACAAGCAAAGGTAGGGTGGTATTGCTCCCATTGGGCTACTATTATCGGCCGCCTGGAAGACCTATGATTTTTCCTATGGGTATAAGTATCCAGCCAGCATACGCCTTTGCTATTCCAACTAATAATCGGTATGCTCCGCTCTCTAACATCCAGGAAATCAACTGACTCCCTCAGGAAGAAAGGGATTCATTTGAGGCTGTAGTTATGCCCATGGCAGGGGTGCAGGTGACGTCTGGGCTATGGCTCTACTCTACAGATACAGGTGAACAGCCCCCTCCCTTATAATCATCTCAGCCTTAAATGGAACTAACCAGGGATTACAGGTGGCCTCTCTCCAATGAGTTGTTGCAGGCACCAAAATTGTAATGACTGATGTGCCCACTAATAAAGAGTGCAATGGAAGGCTCTCCCTATTCACCTGGAACACAGCAGGCCTCTCAGCCAAACTGGCTGACCCAGAATGGGGTGTTTTTGTTGACAGATTTGGCCTGTGTGAGCTCCAGGTTACATGAGTCATAGAAAGTGACCATAGGGATGGCTTTCAACGCTACAGTAAATTCACCACCCGTTCACTGGCTGGCCGCCCTTCTGGTGGCCTGCTAATTTGAGTCAAAACTACATTTAGGTGGCAAATGAGAGATTTTAAGTACAATCCCGGGACATACTGGGGCTAGAGGTTGTTGAGTCTGATGGGAAGTCCTGGCAACTTATTAACATTTACAATAGGTCCACTTCTTTTAAAGTACCTTCCCAACTTTAGAGATGTTGGACAGTCTTATTAACAGTTATGCTAAGTCGCACATCATCATCATAGTAGGTGATTTTAACACTACATTTGAGCCTAGTGCACGCTTCTCAGAACTAACAGCTGAAGAGGATTCATCTTGGGGCATGCCACCTATTACTGGATTATCTGCCACAGCCCAACAAGTATGCAGTATCAGCTTTTCACATGGGGTGAGAGCTTGTAATGGCCATACAAAATCAGATGTTTCACTGTCTTCCCTATTCACAGACTCAATAATAGGAGTATAATTGATGATATCCTCCTAGGCATTAGAGCATGGGAGTTTTTGATTGACATGGTAATTCCACGTAGACTTGAAAGCGATCATATTCCTCTTATTTTGGACCTGGGGCAAGGGGCAGCATGGGAAGAGGTGCAAAGAAACACCCCAGGTTGTGCTCCGCTTCAAGCCGCTAAATCTAGGAGGGCCCTAAAGTGGAACGCTATTGCAAAGTCAGTAGATGCCATTGTAAACATTTATGAGATCCTATTTTCTACCCTAAGTCCAGTAGTTGACAAGCTAGATGATAGTGAACTTCTTTTAACGAGTCATAACGATTGCTTTACAAAGCTTAAGGAGGTTTTTGAGAAGGACCTCAAGCATGCCAGGAAATAAGCTAAAAGCAATTCTTGATTGAATTCTGCATGCCGGGAAGCAAATTGAGACCTGATGAATGGTATTAAAGAAGGGAATAGAAGTACGATTCCATTAGCCAGAGCGCAATATAAAACTGCACTCAGGTCAGCCCAAGCAAACTGGAATGGTCAAATTTTTAAGTGTGGCAACTCATCAGGATGTTAATACATTTTGGCACATCGTCAAACATGGCTCTTCCCATGCAGCAATGCATCTGGAAATTCATATTCAGAGTGAAGTGTGGGAGAATCATTTCAAATTTCTGTACATAAATAGTGCCCCTTTGATCTGTGAATCATGTGTAGATAAAGCTTCCCCTCTAGCCTCTTGGTAGAGTATGGTGATCACCTCCCTGAGCAATTTTTACATTTTTCTTTAATAGATACTGAGAGGGCTGTGACCATGCAAAAGAAGTGGAAGGCTGCTGGCCTAGATAAGATCTCTGTGGATCTCTTCCGATCAAATTTGGATATCTGGATCCCATATGTCAATACAATCTTGAACGCCATTCTTGCAGGTGCTCCCATTCCTCTAACCTGGAAAGGCACAGAGATTGTTCCCATATATAAAGAGGGTTCCAGGCCACATAACTATCGCCCCAATTGTCTGATAGACTCCACTCAAAAAATCTTTTGCAGACGAATCCTCAATAAACTCAATGGATGGTTAGCTGATGGGCAAGTGATAACACACTTTCAAGATAAAGTGGCCACTGTTGATCAGACCTTTAGATTTTTGCTAACCAAGTGGAAGACGGTGGACATCAGAGATGGCAACTTGTTTGTTGCTTGTGTTGACCTCCGTTCTGCTTTCGAGTAGGCTCCGAGGGAGAAATTGTGGGGTGTACTGAGGGAGCAGGGGATGTAGTTTGGAGTCCAATGAGGTCTTCACTGAAAGCTCCTGTGCTTCAGAATGTGAGTGCAACAATGTATTTTTTTGATTGTGATGTCATCAGTATGTGTCTGGGTGCTATTCGCAATTTGTGAACATGCACAAATCGCTTTTAGAAAATCAGTATTCTTAGGGTGCGAATACCAGGAAATCGCTATTTGGAACATGTACGCTATAGTACATATCTGTTACCTAATCACAAATTGCAATTTCTTGGGAATCACAAATTATGATTTGGTAAAGCATACATGCCCTGGTGGCCTTTTGTGCTGCCACTGCCCCTCCCACTTGCCTCTGTGCTTAGCTTGCTCCCCCTACGTGCCCCTTTCCTGCCCATGCTCCCTTCCTCCTGCCCTACATTATCAGATGTACTGCCACATCCCCTTCCTCTTGCCCGCTGTGGTTAGCTTATTGTCCCTGTACCTGCCCCCCCACCTGCCCTCTGCAGTCTGAGTCAATGCCCCTGCTACCTCACTCCAGCCCTGCGTGGTCAGTTCTGCAGCCACTATCCCTCCCGCCAGCCCTGCGTGGTCAGCTGGCTGCTCCAGACCCCTACATCTGCCCTCCGTTGTCCAAGCCTGTGCCCCCGACCCCTCACTCCCCACAGTGTTTTAATGAACAGTTAGAGTGTTAACGTCCTGTATTTATGACAAACGTGTCACACAACTGAAGTCATCTTGATGGAGTTGAAAGAGCGCTGGGCCTTATAGCATATTCTCTTAGTCAAATCGTTAAAGATTTTTCCCCATTGGTCGTATGGATCTTTGTTAGTTGATGTAAAGCATTGAAAGGGAGAAAACATCAACTATACATTTCTAACTTGCAAAGCCCCTGTGACTCCACAAAAGGGACAAGGAATCGCTGAATATGGTTAAAGGGCTTTATTTGGATACCAATCAATCCAGTATATATGCAAACCAAAAATAAGTTCAATAAGTACATCAATACAATAGGTAATCTGAAATATCTCAGAAGGTTAAGGCGCAACAGAATAAGATACAGAATTGTGATAGCCACCACAATACAGAAACAAATTAAAGCAAACTGGTGTTCCATAAAGAAACTTCACTTCTCTCTTCCAAACATAAGTCGGATTTAGGGTCATCTGTCAAGGGCCTCTAATTCAGGAGCATAGAAGGTGTCAGCATAATCTGACTTCAGTAGAGGTCTTGGAAAAAGGAAATAAGTGTTTAGCATAAAGCTTCACACTTGCAAGAATAGGGCAAGCAGAGAGGTCTGAACACCAATTTGAAAGTAACAGGAGACTCAGAAAGTCCTTATCTCCTTTTACACCACCAGGGATCACTCAGCCCACTGCTAAAGTGCATCTGCAACATAGCTCTGAATTCCCAACTCATCAAGCTGAGACTGCAATTCTGAACCTTTAACATCTTGTCACCCTGGTACATGACAACAGAAGGCTTCTCTTTACCATAAATTCTCCACATTCACTGCTAAGTTTCCCACCAGGACGCTCCATCAGCAGTCTAATACAAACAATAAGCCTTTCTCTAACTAATTAAATGATTAGCTTGCAAGAAAAAAAAGCATGCTGGCAAAGCAAAGTGCATTTCAACTGAGGCCTGTTGCTAACTTCAATTAAACATTGAATGTGCACTTCGAATACATGGTTATACATGCACATGTGTAACTTGAAAAATAAATGTAAAAAGTGAGTAAAAGAGTACATAATTCAACGTACGATTTACCAAAGCAGAGACTGTCCGAAGAAATGGGGAAAGATTTGGGGGCACTGGCAAATGTACAGAGGGCTGTGAACGGAGTATTAGACACACTATGTGAGTCATTTATTATTGGTGTTGTATCCTCTATGATGGAAAAATAGACAACTGTAAACACACTGGTCGGATTATATGTAAGACAATGGTATCACTGATGTACTGCTGTTGTGTTGTTTGCAATAAAAATATTTTTTTTTTTTTAAAAAGAGTACATTATTGAGAGCATCGACCCAGCAGGTATTTGAGTATGGGGATAAATCTAACAAATTACATCTACCTGAGAGGTGTTCAACAGGATAGTACTCCTCCGGGGCCCTTTGTGAGGTGTTACCTGCGATTGTGCAGGGTTTTTCAGCCTATTATCAAATCCTCTATGCTGCGCTCCTGGCCCCCGCATGCAGTTGAGTCACACTAATTCGGGATATCCAGTTGCCCACTTTTCCCAACTCCTTAGCCCGGGAACTTGATCTATCTTTTACAGCGGAGGAAATAAGCTTGGCTCTATCTGGCCTCCAGTCGGGCAAGACACCTGGCACTGATGGGTTCCCCATCAAATTCTTTAAGCGCTACTGCACTCATCTGATACCCCACCTGTAGGCCCTCTACACGGAAGCATTGAAGCGAAGATCTTTTCTCCCAGAACTAGACAATGCCACTATTGTGGTTATGCCAAAGGCGGACCAGCCCACAGACCGCTACTCTTCTTATTGTCTGATTTCCCTTCTTAATGTGGATATCAAGATCTTCACTAAAGTCCTAGCGACTACCCTGGGCCAGACTCTGTACTACTGAATTTATCCGGACATATGTTGCTTCATGCCTGGCAGGAGCACCCGACATTGCATTCAGAGTGTGCAGCAGACCCTCTCTCAGTCCAGCCGCCTGGAAGAACCCATAGCTCTCCTTCTTATTGATTTTCAGAAGACGTTCAATGCAGTTTTGTGATCTTTTTTGGAGGCCTTACTCCAACGGACTGGCTTTGGGTCCTCCTTCCGCAGAGGCACTCATCATGGTTGTCCTCTGTCCCCTTTAGTGTTTGCTCTCACCATAGAGCCTCTGGCGTGCCTGATTAGGTGCAATGCTCAAATTCGTGGATGGAAGTGGGAGGCTGGCATAGAGCACCGCATTGCCCTCTATGCGGATGATGTCCTGCTTTTTCTCAGCGACCCCCAGCCTGCGGGCCCCAGATGCCTTGCCATCCTCCACCTATATGAATATGAAGAGGCCTCCGGTCTGCAGGTCAATATATGCAAATCGCTCTTGGTGCCGGTCGCTGGAGACACTGCCAGGCAGCTCTGGTTCCCTGGGGTGCCGGTGAGGTGACACCCCTTCAAGTATCTTGGAATCCACATCTCTTGCCTCACTGATCCGGCCTGGTCCCTCAATTTATGACCCCGCTTCAGCTTTAGATAGGGATCTACGCAAGTGAAGCCACCTGGCGCTGAACTCTATGGGGCTCATTGCTGTCTTCAATATGATGTGTCTTCCTCGCTATCTATGTTCTAGCAAATTTTCCCCATCTGATCCCTCAGACGTGGCTTTGGTCACTGACCTCGAAGATGACGGCCTTCTTTTGGGCATGGGGGTGGCACTGAGTGGACTTTGCTTCTGCAGATAGACATATACGGGTATTGCTAAGCACATGGTCCGGGTAAATTAGTAGTTTACAGGGAGATGATCCTGCGTATCATCTTGAACTGCATCTCATGGGCCTTGATGGTCTTCTTGGCTGCTCTGTGGCAAACCGATTTTCCCTGCTATTTCCTTCTGTACTTGGGTGATGTTGCTTTGCTGTTGAGCTGCCCTGCGCTATATCCACTGGAACTGTCGCATCACAGGCATGACACTGCTGTAGCAATGAACCTGGCTTCGGCAGGTGTCTGATCTCCAGGGGTTCGCCCAGTGGGACAGAATAGAAATTACTTACTTGGAGGATGTTCACCGAGGAGGGTTAGTGATATCCTTTCTAGAGCTGCAGGAAAAATACTGAATCGCCCACACGCAATTTTTTTGTTACATCAGGCTTTGCTTGTCTACCTCTTAGTGGATACCCAGGTCCCTGAATATAGTCGTCTGGAGGCGAAGTTGTTGGTGGGAAGATTTGGTAAGGGAGCCATCTCCGTGATCTATCGCTCCTTGATAATTAATGCACCCAATCTCTTCCTCCATCTAAGGAACAGGTGGGAGGGCTGGATGGGTGAGTTGGATGATGACGATTGGAGGGAGGCATGCCTGGCCCCAAGAGAACTGACGATTTCATTGCGGCTTTGAATTGTCCAAATCAGCTACTTACATTAGACATATCTGAAGCGATTACAGCGGATGGGCTGTGTGGTCTGGGCCACGTGCCTGAGATGCTCACTCCCAACCGCTGACATCTTCCATATGGTCTGGTCCTGTCTAGCCCTAGCATCGTTTTGGAGCAGGGTAGAGCGTGAGATCTCTGAGGTGCTGGGCGGCCACATTGATTTGGATCCTCGGGTGGCCCTACTGAATCTACTGGATGAGGCAGGGGGGGCAGGGTCCAAAACGGCTTTCATAGGATTGACCATGTTGTTGGCCAAGCGGAACATTGCCCTAGCCTGGAAGCAGCTGTAACCCGGAAATGTTGCAGTTTCCATTAAGCAGGATTTCGGGTATGCCACACTTTTGTCATAAATGCTGGTTGCTCATTAGATCACTGTGGTAAAACTGCAGTTGGTCACCTGGGAGTTAACTGGGCGACTGCTGATGTTATTGAAAGTACATATTTCAGTCTGCATGTTGGAATGTTTTACTGAAATGGATGAGGAAGCTCGTACAAAATGTATCCTATATTTTTGCCTTCTACAGCACCACTAACCACAATATTTATAATAAAATCAACCCTCTCATTTTGTTCACTTCTAAAGGAAATGTTTTCAGATTTACAGCTTTGATTCAATTAAGATGAATTCAGTTGTACCACACTTTGTCAAAATAAGAATGTTAGCGCTCTAGTTGTTTATTAGAACACTGTTGGAGGCAGCAGTAGTCGACTGGGGAATCAACTGACAGACTGCTGCTGCTGTTGGAAGTCCATGTTTTACTCAGTCTGTTAGACTTATTTTCACATGAGGAAGATAGTGTGAATGTACAGACAATATGTTCTCCTTTTAGCTTCTGGTGCACCTTCCATAACCTCTATGAGAAAATCATGAGAGAAAACAGTTTTCTCTCAAACATGGTTCATCAAAACCCAGCAGAGGATAGCATTTTATACAGGGGAATACCATTCCTAAAATTAGTATGGTTCTACCAAGAAGTGATTTATTTTGTGACCAAAATCTTTATATATGGACCTTTTTGTGGTCCTCAAAAACAGGCTTTCACTAAAATGCACTACAATGCATTTCATTGGGGACCATGTCCCAGAGTTCTGTAATGGTTTGCACAACTTGTTGTCCATGTGGTGGCCAGCCAATCAAGGGGGGATCCCTTTGGAAAGTCCCCACATGCCCTTTCAGGTCAGGGTGTGCTCACCTGGCCCCCTTTCTTTTATATTTTTTTATTCGTTTTCAGGACACAGGGACCATCTCCTTTACTCACAAAATGGTGGATGTGCTTCCTGGTGCCGAGGAAAAGGCACCTGTTCTTGTGATGGAAGGGCACCTTAGTTCTCAGCTAATAAGAGAGTCAGAATATCCTTTAAAATAGTCTGCAGATGTCTGCTTGCTATTAAAGAAGTCTGTTCCTTGTTGCTAGGACCCCCAAGTCTGCAGTCTCACAAGAAAGGCTGTGGACTGACTCCAAGCACTAACAAAACATTTCAAGTCAGTATGAACGACCACCTTAAAATTTTAGCTCATCCCAAGGCTCAAGAGTTGAGACATTTCTGTGTAGAAACTTTATGTTTTTATATTGTGTGCACCGCCCAAATACCAGAAATCAGTTTTTAAGGCCTTAAACCCATCACCCCAAAAGGGGTACCCAGAGACGGTTGTCTTAACAGCAAGGCCCGGACTCAACACACCTAAGGTGGTGTCTAAAGACTGTGGACTATTTTTCAAGGCCAAGGACTCAGCACTTTCAAGACGTCGCCCACAGTGAACAAGGATGTGGAGTAAAAGTGCCATTTTAGGTGTGTTGGGTCCGCAGCATCAAAGAATAGTCCATGGCATATGGACACAATTTTTTCATTTTCTAAAGTTTAAGGAAGGCTTTTGATATTACTGTCCCTACAGCTTGAGGGTCAATTTGTGCTCATTCTGCCCCCTTATGTGGCCTTTTGTTTTTCTTTTTCAAACACGGGGACCATGTCATGCATTCTGTAATATTATGAGCAAAAGAAAAAATTCTTTGGCAGTCAGACAATCACAGCCTTCAGGTCTGCTGTCTCTGTTTTGAGTCTTCGAACCTGAAATGGACGATGGGAGAAAAACACTCCCTCATCCAATGGGACAAGAAACAAGCAGTTATCTTCACGCTCTGGGATTTCACTCCCAATGTTTGGAGATTATTGTTGATTTTTCCTTTTTCCATCCAGCATGCCTGTTACAATAGTCACAAATATGAAAAAACTGTATTGAAAGACCCACTGTTGCAGGCCATAGGGCTGTTGTTAAATGGCTTAGTACAGTGGAGCCAGCTAAGGATCAGCCATTGTAAACCAATGCACCTATTTACAAACTGTTGCAGTACGTTTAATAGTATGACAATAACACTATCCAGATACTACAAAATGCTATTCACTAACCTACGTGTGAAGGTCTCCTCATTAGCCTCTCCTAACTTCTATGTGCTTAGATCTTCACCCACGTAAGCCTATGTATTAGTATTAAATGTGAGAGGGCAGAGGGGAGTGGCTGGAAAATGGTCAATACTTAATAAAAATGGGAGGGGTTAAGTGAGGATCAAGGAAGGGTTTAGGAATGGTGAAGGAGACATGCTCCCATCCACAAAAGAGTAAGAGCATTGCTATTTACAATTGCACTTCGATAGTTACCACAGCCAAAGCTGTGCCAAACATTTGTAAATGTATTCAAGCTCAGACCTGGAGAGAGTTCAGCACCACACATGGCCAGCCACTGGTACTGCAACACCCTCCCATAGCAGAAAATGGAGGTAGGGAACCAAACTAGAACCCACTAGAAATTAGGTTAAAATAAATGAATACCGTTCCACTTTCCAAAAAATACATATTAATTTAAAATAATTTTAGAAAATAATATATAAAAAATACATATGTATTATTCTATTTTAATAATATTTATTAACCGTTTTTAATGTAAAAACTAATGTATCTTTTAACAAAACGAATTACATTAATTTAAATTAATTCTATACAAAACTTTTAATACACAGTTAATAAATAAAAACATTTTACTTTTGGTGGGTATTTTTTAAATCAATCTTTAAAGAAATATTTATAATTTAATTTAAAATATTTAAATTAATTAAATATTTAATGCAAAATTAAGTCAATAGTGATATATGATCTTTTATTTTAACATTAAAAAAAAATCAGTTGATGAAAAGATGTAAGTCTACACTTTATAGTAATATTAAACTTGCAAATGATGAATAGCCAAAAGTAGTCAATTTACTACAAAGTGTATTAGTAAATGGCCATGTGTAGGTTTACTCATGTATGTTTACCTTTGTGAATGGGTGCTCAAGTGTTTACCCCATCTCTAAATTAGGTAGTATAAACCTGGAATTGCATAAAAGCCATTTTCATCTAACCTGCAGTCAGGATTTCTTTTTTAATTTGCCTCATTAGCAGTTTGATTTGTCAAAAGGACAGGGGAAGGGTTGGGCATGTACTAATATTTTGTGTTCTTGAGTGTGAGGGAGAATCTTTCCCTGTCTCTCCTCCCAAGAGACCTCTTTGCTGTTATAACTGAGGGCCATGCTTCCCAATACATACATCCTTTACATTAGGGCTGCTGGCAAGAAGCATTGATGAATACCTAAATAATTCTGTAATGAATTATCAACAGGATTTTCAATGGCTTGAGAGGTCGTTGATCTTAGGGAGATAGGCACCACAATCCCATTACAAAGGTTACCTGGCACGTTAAAATCTTGGAAATGTTTCTGATGTTTTTAATGATTCAATCGTGCCTAAACTGCCCGCTGCAAAAACCTGATTAAACTAGAGGCCGAAACATATTGAAAGTAGAAAAACGGAAAGGCAAATATTCTAGCCCAGATTTATCAAGGTTTTTCATCGCCTTTGCGCCACGCACGGCGACTCAGGTTGATGCAAAACCTAGAATGAGATTTACCATGCCACGCAGATGCACCCTGGCTCGCCCTGTGTGGCGTGGTAAATTTGGTTTAACATTACATTGCCCCAGGATGGCATTACATGGGTAGAGCATGGCTGTTCCCACGCTTCCATTCAGGTATTCTGTCACATTCCCATATTTACCAACACCAGTAGACCTGGGAATGGGTCAGAATTGTACACCTTCTCGATCGAGGCACAACGAATAGAAATATTTGTATTTCTCCTCATTACTTCCTCTTTCTAAGTATGCTACATTCTGCAGCAAACTTAAAAAGAGAAAAATGCCTCTAAAGATTGTGTTTGTGCAGGAAGGTGCCCCTTCTTGCACAAAAAATTCTGCCTGTAACACAGGCACCCTTTCACCACGGCTCAAGGGTGCCTGCATTGGTGCTAGGCTGCACTGATTGCACCAGCGAAAGGGGAGGGCAGGAATGCACCATATCTTGATAGATATGGCACATTCCTGCCCTCTCACTGTCACGCAATGCAACACATCAAGTTGCCTTGCTGTGTTGCACTGCGTGACTTAATGATAAATCAGGGCCTCTATGTTTCTGCTCAAAGACTCTGAAATGATCTACACCGTCATTTAAGACTGCCCTAAATGGTAAAATCGCAAATGGAAAGTTTAGGATCCTCCTATTCATTCCCAATTACTTACCCAGCCTCCAAATGACCTATCAATGCAACCTTGGTCTTCTATAAATACCTGTTCTTAAATTTGTAATTTAAATTTCAGTTTTTTTTACTTAAGCTTATATAATGCATAATCTTGCATTTTGGAAATCAAGCCTCTGCTTCCACGTGTACAGGTATGAAGTGTTTATCTGTTTGAAGGGTCATTTGCTATAAATAGTCCAAATAAAACACTTAATAAATATATGAAACAGAGAGAGGCATGTTATTTAATTAAAAGAGTCCTTAAGTTATCAAGTGCACAATTCCTGAGTACATCAGTATTAGAGCTGCACATGGTCAGTTAAGTCCACACCAAGTACAAATGCCGGCATTTTAACTCCCTGCATCCCAGACCTAATGACCGGGGCATATTTATCAACTATTCATGCAATGCAGCAATCCACCTTTCTGCGATGCACTGCATGAAAGGGAGAGGGCAGGAATAAGCCGTATTTAAGAATATACGGCGCATTCCTGCTCTCTGTCTGCGCTGGCGCAAAGACTGCTGCCTAGCACCAAGGCAGGTACACTTGCACTATGGTGCAAGGGTGCCTGAGTTGCAGGCAGAAATGTTATTTTGCAGGAAGGGGCACATCCCTGGTCAAAAACAATCCTCAAAGGCTGAATGCAGCACACTTAGAAAGATATTTCTCTTTGTTGCGCCTCAGGTTGGGAGGCGTACAATTCTGATGCATTCCCATGTCTACCAGTGCTGGTAAATCTGGGAATATGTCAGAATGCATGAGTGGATGTGTGGGAACACCCATGCTCCACCAATGGCATGCCTCCCAGCCCTAGAGTAACGCAAGGCAGTGATTTGCGCTGCCTTGCGTTACTCTAGATTTATCAAGCCATGCAGGGCCACACAAAGTGGCCTTGTGTGGCTTGGTAAATCTCATTTAGGGGCATTTATATCAACTATTCACACAAGCAAGCCACTTTGCTGCGCTGCGTGAAAGGGAATGGGCTGGAATGCGCTGTATTTAACGATGTACAGAGCATTCCTGCTCTCTGCCTGTGCTGGCGGAAAAACTGCTGCCTAGGCTCCAAGGCAGGCACCCTTGCACTACAGTGCAAGGGTGCCTGAGTTATAGGCAGGATTGTTTTCTATGCAAGAAGGTGCACCTCAAAGGCATTTTCCTCTTTCTAAATGTGCAGCATAATGGAGCACACATATAAAAGAAACAACGGGGAGAAATAAACATATTTTTCCTCGTTGCGCCTCTGGTGGGGAGGCGTACAATTCTGACGCATTCCCAGGTCAACCAGAGTTGGTAGATCTGGGAATGTCAGAATGCATGGGTGGATACATGGGAACACCCACACTCCACCCATGGCATGTCTCCCTGCCGCAGAGTAACTCAAGGCAGCAACTTGTGCTAGCTTGAGTCACTCTAGATTTATCAAGTCACACAGGGCCAAAAAGGTGGCCTTCCATTGTCGTGTAGTTCCTATAAACCTATATAGGGTCTGCGCGTTTAGACAACATACACTGCGGACTTGGTGTCCGGACTGATTCTAGACACCCCTACCTGGTATGTTAGTCTGTACACCAGCTAGCTCACAGTGCCACTAGAAACTCCTCTTACCAAGGAGAGAATAGTTCTTGGCAACTATCGAACATGACAACCCTTTGACAACCATGACAGGTACAGGCTTTTTGTATGATCGCCCAAATTCTTTCTTGTCCTCGATCTTTTATCTGACCAGATCCCCAACTTTTGGGATCCAGACAGGTCTTGCCGTGACTGATTTGACTTCCCCAGTGGTGGTGCGTTTTACTTGCACGTTGCTTAGTAGTGCTCTGGATTCGTTCAGATCCTGTAAAACAGGCAAACGTTTATTGATGTAAAATGGTTTCTAATCCGCCACTGTGCCTTCACAATCGAGATCAGGTACCCACATTCTCGTCACAAATAGGACCTCATAAGGAGTGACACCCCCTAGAGAACTTCTTGGCATGTTGTTGAGGGCTCAAAGTACCCCATATAAGTGATTGACCCAACTACCACCTGAACCTAATACTCTTGCTGTCAAAGATTGCTTTAAGTCCCGTTTTTTCCTCTCCACGACCGAATTTCCCTCGGGATGGTACAGAGAGGAGTACCGCAATGCTACACCCAAACCTTCCATGGCTTCTTTATTATTATTATTATTATTATTATTATTAATTCATTTTCTAGAGCGCGCGCTACCTCCTGCGGAAGTGTCCCGGCGCTAGCAGTGAGTGTAGATAGCACTAGGTTGTTCTTCATTCTTAGGGGTCGATTCCGATTCGGGCCGGAAATTTCTCCGACCGAGCCGGACCCGGAGAGATTTCCGACCGAATCGGACCCGTGCAGTCCGACCGAACGAGTACGATGCGTCCGTATGTTATCGGACTCGAGTCGGTCGGACTCCCATTGATGTCAATGGGAGCCGGTCGTACAACGCGTACGCGGGCTCCCATTGACTCAATGGGTGCGAAGTCGGACAAGGGCGCCCCCTACAGCGGGTACGCGGCGAAGCGATTCGCGCCGTACACGCACAGGTAGGGGGACCCATGGGTCCCCCTGTGTGCGACTCGCGCGGCTACGCATGCAGGGGGTCCGACACAGACCCCCGAAGTACTGCTCCGACTGCTCTTACGAGCCGGAGTGCGCGGCTTGGTCGGACTGCTCGCGGCGCGCATCGTACTTACCCGGCCGGGAAACGTCTCCATTGCGCGGTGCGAGTCGAGTCCGAGCGAGTCGGTCGGAGCGGTTCGAGCCGGGAGCGAGTCGGTCGGAGCGGTCGGGACGCCTGGACGAGTCGGTCGGCGATTTCGCATCGTACTCGCTCGGCCGGACCCGCGTACGGTTCGGTCGGGAAACAGGGCTCCGAATCGGATCCGGTAAAGCCGAATCCGATTCGGAGCCCTACCGGCCGAGATCGGAATCGGCCCCTTAGTCTTGATGGCTGTGAATATAAATATCTCGGCACATAGCGGCGCCGCGCTCCGTGCTCATTTAACAGCCTATGGAGTTCCTGACGCGGGTGTCGCCCTCATCTTTGTGGTACAAGCTGATCCGGCTTACCACTTTGAGATATTTTACTCATGGGTCACTTTTCCGGCAAAGGAAGGAGCGGATAATTTGTTCCACGTTTACGCTCCCACGGCCCTTCCTAATGTTTATCGGCCTTATCAGGCTCTTGAAGTTCTGCTCACGGCATGGCAACACCGTGTTTGGTTTAATGGCGCCCTCCCACACCCGGTCACCCCGATTCGTTTAGGCCCTTTATCGATAGAGGGGGCCGCTTGGCCTGTTTTGGCCGGGTATACCCCGCATCCACGTTATTTGGCGGTTCCTGTAGATGAACTGCGCGTGATGCATACGTCTTTGGTCCGTGTGCACAGAGCCTTAGTACAGTATGTCACAGGCAACGTCCAGATGGCCCCTCCTGGAGTTGCAGCACATCCAGCTGGCCTTGGCGGTGTGACTATAAGTCCAGTCATGGTTAATTCGGTTATGGGCAAACGCCCACAGAGTAAGGATGATTTGCCTTATTGGCTTGCTGAAAAATTTGACCAGCTGGAGGCGGTGTTTCCGAATACCTCTCCTGTGGAAAAAAAACAGGATTTTAACTATAAGTTTGCCAACAGACTTAATTCCAGAGTTGACAGAATGCAACAACTGGGGTAAGGTATTTACGGCAGTGTATGCGAAGTGTTTCGACACTCCATCCATGATGGTCCTCCCCGCCGTGATTAAGCGTGTTCAAGATGAACATGGCCCTGAAGCGGCTGTAGAATTGGGGATGCGACCTGTGGGAGTGTTCGATGTAGTGGCTGATCTGATCCTTGCGAATGTCAAGGGTGATGCAATTAACTTTCAAGTAGCTAATGCTTTGGCTTTAGTCCCAGAACTGGACAAGCCTCGCGAATTACCGAAATATATTGTACAGGCTTATAAAACCATTGGCCGCAATAGTTTGGGAGTTAAACTTTTTGCTAAAGCGCAAACTCAACCACAATCACAACCAACATCTCAGTCTGGTAAAGACGAGAAACCATTCTTTTCTAAAAAGAACTGGAAGTTGAAGAAACAGGGTAAGCAACAACCAAAACCAGGGTCGCGTGCTGCGTCACCGGTTTCAGTATCTTCTGAACGCACTTATGATTTACGCAACCGAGCGAGAATTAAGTCTCCTGATAGATTTCAGGTCCCTGACCAGCGTTCTCCTCGTTCTTCACAGGCACCATCGACCTCACAGGCTGGTGGAGGAGATCGCCAGGAAAGAGGCAGGGGTCCCGACGCCCCACAGGGACGAGACCAACCTCGGCAACCTGGCAAAGGGAAACAAGAAGAATTCCCATGTTCTCGCACACAGTTTCAGAAGAAAAAAGTTGCGGCTTTAACAGCAAGATATGCCACAGACGGTGAGAACTAGACTCCTGAGTTGGACGTGGGCAGTGACGCTGCTAGAAAGCGCCGCGGAAGTTACCATAGTGCGGGAGGCACTACGTCCTCATGTGGAGGCGACAGCAACTGACACTTTCATTACTGTCGAGACAGCTGACACCCGAGTGGCACCCCCTGACAGACTATTTAATATAGTCCTTCAAATTGAAGGTCACATTGAGCGTGTTATTAAAGGGATCTTTTGGGAAAATCTGACCTCTTCTTACGACATATTATTGGCGGAGGCGGATTGGCCACCACCATTTGTTCTCGCTGCTCCGAGAGGGGAGGAAGTAATCCTTCCGAGTTTTTCTCATCATGTCCCCAAGGAGCATGCGGAGGCTTTCGCAGCTGAATGGGCTGTGGCCCAGGCCCCGGCACTGTACCGTAATCACGTGGGCTGGGATGAGTATTCTCCCCCCCATGATATACCGTTGCGGTCTATGCCACAGGCTCAACCCCAATATCCCCTCCGGCGGGAAGCTAAAGGTCCCGTTTCAGACATTCTGACACAGTTAGAATATCAAGGAGTGATTGAGACATGCGTGTCACCAATGAATAACCCCCTTTTTGCGGTTTCTAAACCCGATGGGTCGTACCTCTTAGTTTTAGATTACTGGCATTTGAACTCTCATTGTCGAACCTTTGCGGTACAGAATACCCATAGTTCTGCGCTAGTAGACAACAGTCTTGTTCGTAAAAAATATAAAACGACACTTGACCTTTCCAATGGATTTTACTCACACAATTTGTCCCCTGAATGCAGTCAATGGACCGCGTTCACTTCCGGTGGAAAACATATAAAATTTCGGCGTTTGCCAATGGGCTACAAGAACAGCCCGGGGGTCTTCGCCGCACGTGTTGTCTCTTTGTTGAACAGCATAGACCCAGATGCGTATTCGTACGTGGATGATATATATCTGACAGACGACGAACTATGGCCGCATCTTTCCCGAGTAGACCGCATTATTCTTGAATTTGCGGACTTCGGTTACAAATTAAATTTTGCCAAATCACACATTGCAGAGTACGCTGTGTTGTTTTTGGGCTACGAGCTCAACAATGAAGGTAGGGGATTAGCTCCCCACTTCCTGGAGAAGTGCGCACTTCTGCGCCAAAAAAAACTTCAGTCTTTGCTGGGATTTTTGAACTTTGGGCGTTCTTACATTCCCGAGTATGCCCAGCGTATCAACCAACCTTTTCGAAGTCATGCTGGCTTCCGGAACACTCAGCTATTCTACATTCTTTGCAGGCTGATCTACTTGAATATAAGTTCTTGTTGACTCGTGATAACCACACGAACCTGGTGATCAGAATCGTGCCAGGCGCAGTGTGTTTCACTTACTTGACGTTTAATGAAGGTGACACAGTACCTATTGCCTACAAGTCGCATCTTTACACTTCTGCCGAGTTGCGCTTTTCAACTGTGGAGAAAGGTTTGACTGCAGTGCAAATGGCGATTCTTAAAGAACGTGCACTGGCACAGGGAAAACGCATCTTGGTAGTAACACCCTATCCTGCCCTAGAGGCAGTGACAAAGGCAAGTGTACCAAACTCTAAGGCTTTGCACCCCCGTTGGATACAATGGGCTACTTCTTTGACGTCTCCGGATGTCACCTTTATCTTTGATTCCTCTCTTCAGACACAGGAGTTCGTGCAGTATGAATTTGTTCATCCTCCTCCTCTGTCTTTGCTGCCGCTTGAGGAGTACAAATGTATCATTTACACTGATGGTTCGGCGCAACCGGCCACTGGTTCTAAGCATGCTTATTGAGCAGCATGCGCAATAGTGGCGGGCAACATGGTGAATGGTGAGTTCAAGTCGAGTGTTGTACACACGCAGGCCCTGGGAGACAGTACCGCTCAATTAGCCGAGCTGCGTGCTTTGGTGCTCGCGCTCGAGTTTGCAGCTCCGGATGTGACTACACTTATTTTTTTTTTTTTTTTTGCAGAGTTTTATAGAGCGCTTTACATAGCACCAGTTACGTTACATTAGGACACACATTCATCTTTGTTAGGCACGGGGAGATTAAGTGATTTGCCCAGAATCACAGGATGTTCAGCGTCATTGCCGAGACTCGAACCCAGTACCCCAGATTCGAGGTCGGACGCCCTAGCCGTTAGGCCAACTCCTCTTCCCTTATTGTATGCGATTCGTACTACTGTGTTCAGTCTTTTAACGACAACTTATTCTTTTGGTCTCAGAACGACTATAGAGATTCTAAAGGCAGCGCAATTAAGCATAAAATGCTTTGGGTTCGAGTAGCAGATCTTAAACAACGTCTGCCTCTCACACAGGTGATTCACACTCTTGGCCACCAGCGTGTGGGCGCACACGCAGTCAGTAACAGTTTGGCGGACGAAGCTGCCAAATCATCAGTAGCCACTTGTACAGTAGCAGCCATTACAAGATCCATGACAAAAATAGATAATGAGATTTTGGCAGCTATTGCTGCTACTAAGGAAGGTTCTAATTACCCACAGGGTTTCCCTTCCAAGTACTCTTATTCTGTAGTACGCAGAACGAATGAGACACTATAGCTAGTCGGATTGGGATTTTGGGCACTAAGGTGGATGGTTGGTACACCACCATACACCGAGGTCCTGTTTTCCTGCGCATAGTTCTGTATATGTGCAGAATCCCCGCAACAGGATCTACGCGTTTAGACAACATACACTGTAGGACTGTTGTCCGGACTGATTCTAGACACCCCTACAGGTATGTTAGCCTGTATACAGCTAGCTCACAGTGCCACTAGAAACCCCTCTTACCAAGGAGAAAATAGTTCTTGGCAACTATGGAACATGACAACCCTGATCCCTCAGGACCGTGGAAACAGTGCTACTTGTCGCTCAGCCACTCGTGCTCACTTTGTCTCAGAGAGATACACAGAATAAACGGTGGGGACGTTTCTCAATAAGCATTTATTGAACCAGCATGATTCTAGTGTAAAATAGGTGTGCTGAAACAATCATTAGACAGTAACAGATATAAATGATTATAAGCACTAACAGAGTAAAAGGATGGTAGATTTCTACCATCGTGCTAAAACAATGAATAAAGGCAAGTATATAAAATACATGACATTAAAATTTGTACTCCTACGATGCGAACCTAACTAGATGTACCTAAGTGTACCTAGCATGTATGCAGGTGTAAAAGCAAAGAATCCCTCTAGGATAAAGTCAAGCCCATTACCTGAAGTGTTATGTTCCATATAGGTACCCCAATATAGGCTCAGGTAGTCACCTAACCTTTCACCTATATTCTCCGTACGATTACACTACATAACGGTTCTTAGTACTGACCTTTTACCTACTCACGGTAATGTCCAGAGATGACATGGGGATTCTCTGAAAAGCTTAAGCCTCATTCATTATGCATGAGGATTCTTGGAATCACAGCAGGCCTACAATCTCCTGCATAATAACTATGTATAAGGGTCATTCCTTCCGTCATCCCAGTCCGACATGACACAGCAAGGTATATCCCCAGGAGGTACCACTTTGGGTATATATACATCATCTCTTTCTGAGATAGTCAGAGGAGAAAAGGACTTCCATGCCGACACACTGACAAGAGATGCTGAGGTTCCTGCATACAGACACTCCAGCTCGCAGTGGTCTGACATCCCTTGTGGGGTGTCCATCTCGAGACCAAGACGGGGTCCCACACTCTTTCACTTCAGGTAATGGGGTTGACTTTATCCTAGAGGGAATCTTGGCTTTACACCCACTTACATGCTAGGTACATTCAGGTACATCTAGTTAGGGACGCATCGTAGAAGTACGCATTTTACTGTCATGTATTTTTATATGCTTGCCTGTATTCATTGTTTTAGCACGATGGTAGCAATCTACCATCCTTTTACTCTGATAGTGCTTATAATCATTTATAGCTGTTACTGTCAAATGGTTTTTTCAGCACACCTATTTTACACTAGAATGACGTTGGTTCAATAAATGCTTATTGAGAAACGTCCCCACCGTTTATTCTATGTATCTCTCTGAGAAAAGGCACCAGCTCAGGGGAAAAGAATAATTGTCGTAACTCCGGTACCAGCCTTAGAGGCTGCTACAAAGGCAAGCGTTTCAAATGCTAAAGCCTTACATCCAAGATGGATACAATGGGCTAATTCTCTCACTGCAACAGATGTAGAATACAGATATGACCCAAGGCTAAAAACACAATCATTCCTGCAAGATGAACAAGAATATCCTCCACCAAATGAAATAATGCCTCTAGATCAGTATGAATACATTATTTACACTGACAGATCTGCTCAGCCGGCCATAGGATTAAACAGCAATACAGCGCCGCTTGTGCGATTGTAAAAGGTCGTATGCGGGATGGCAAGTTCCATCCCAGCGATACGAAGACACAGTATCTAGGAGACTGCACGGCTCAGCTGGTAGAACTACAAGCCCTAGTACTGGCACTAATAAATACGGATCGGAAATTCCCCACACTTATAGTGTGCGATTCTTTTTACTGTGTCCAGTCATATAATGAATATCTTCACTACTGGGGTCAGAATGGGTTTAAAGACTCGAAAGGTGGCACAATTAAGCACCAAATGCTATGGGAACAGGTAGCTGAGTTGAAAAACAAACTACCAAGAGCTCACGTGATACACACGCTGAGTCGTCAACGTGATGGCGTTCACGTTGAAGGGAATTCATTGGCTGATGAAGCCGCAAAGGGGGCAGTACGAACTGCTGCCGTAGCGCCAATCACTCATTCAAAAACGAGAATAGACGGACAGATAATGGTAGCTGTCATTGCTTCACGCAAAAACAGCCCAGCCTTACCGGAAGGCATTCCACTCAAGTACTCCTACAAGTTAGATGCAAACAACATTCCGTATGCTCAGATTCCTGGAGTGGGGGATAGAGTAATACCAAATATGGATCGCAGATTAGGTTTAATACTAGCTACACACTAGGGTCTAGGTTCTGCACATGCAGGGATTACCGCAACAGTTTCTTTATTAAAACAACGTTATTGGTGGCCTGGTTTAACAAAACCGACGAAGAATTTTGTCTTGAAATTCAACATCTGTCAGCAGATGAATGGTTCCACCGTAGCACCTCGGGCGCAGACACCTTTACTAATATCAGACAGTCCAATAGTGTGTGTCTATCTGGACCACTGCCGCCCCCTACATTCGGATGGGGCTTACAACTATATTTTGGTGGCGGTGGATTCATGCTCATGATTCCTATGGGTATGGCCTCAGCGCTCGGCTGACGCTCGAACTGTTACAAAAGATTTGTGAGTCTTCATAGGGACATACGCAGTTGGCACATTACATTCTGACTGTGGCCCCGCGTTTAGCTCTAGGGCTTACAAGGAATCCATGGAAGGTTTGGGTGTAGCATTGTGGTACTCCTCTCCGTACCATCATCAGGGAAATTTGGTAGTGGAGAGGAAAAACCGGGACTTAAAGCAGTCTTTAACAGCAAGAGTATTAGGTTCGGGTGGTAGTTGGGTCAATCACCTATATGGGGTACAGCGTGCCCTCAACAACATGCCAAGAAGTTCTCTAGGGGGCGTCACTCCTTATGAGGTCCTATTTGGGACAAGAATGTGGGTACCTGATCTCGATTGTGAAGGCACAGTTGCGGATGAAAAACTATTTGACATCAATAAACGTTTGGCTGTTTTACAGGATCTGAATGAAGCCAGAGCACTACAAAGCAATGTGCAAGTAAAACGGACCGCCACTGGGGAAGTCAAATGAGTCACGGCAAGACCTGTCTGGATCCCAAAAGTCGGGGATCTGGTCAGAGAAATGATCGAGAACAAGAAAGAATTTGGGCCATTGTACAGAAAGCCTGTACCTGTCCTGGCTGTCGAAGGAACAAGAACAGTACTTCCGCCTCTTGCAGGCAAAAAAGAGAAGAGATTCATCTCCATTGATCTGATCAAACCACACTATGTGGCCAATACTGAATAGTAGGCCTCGTGGGCTCCTGGGTAGCCGACGCACTCCTCTCGCTACCATACAGGAAGTTCAGACAGAAAGACTCATAACATTCAAAGAGTCACCAATTCGAAGTGATGGGATTTCCAACAATGAAATCGAATTCGTTCCTCTAGAAACAGAACTTCAAACTACAAATGAAAGACAAATATCAATTCGGCCTACCACCGATGTCTACATCAATTTGCCTTGACAAGAGACACCTGCCAGTTCAACACAACCTGCTGAGTTACCAAAGATAGATCGAACTGCATCTGGCTACTTCATCGATTTTGATACTTTCTCTCTTGATCCTAGCGAACCTGAGACAACGCCAGCTCCAGTTTTCCGTAAGCAACAAATTTGTGAGTTCTACACTTTTCTGAAAATGACTTGCTTAGTATCACCTCGGCTCCAGCTCTGGATCATAACTGGAATATTGTTTTTTCTGTTCTGGATTGGCCTAGTAACTGTGTTTTGCTTACTCATAAACGGAGATTATCTCCCAGAACGCTCTGCAGTATCCAATGTGAACTTGGTCTTGGAACCTCATACATCATCTCATCGTGAACAAAGAGACTTGTTTTCCGTGAACATTACAGCTGTTCCAATTCCTGATGGTATAGTTTGGGACAAGGTTGATTATGATGTATTTGGCCCTACTGAACTTTTGAAAATACCACATTTATTTAAAATATCTCTAAATGATATCACTACCTCCAGTACATTCTCTGATGATTGGGATTTTGAAACTGTAAATAATATGTTGTCTGATTTGGAAAAATCTGCTGCATTTTCAAACAATGAAATGTTAGAGGACACATCTGTGAGAAGTTGGCCTGGTATATGCTGTCCACTAATTATAGTGGGCACCTTGCACCAGTCCAAACAACCCCTTATTGGAGATAGGTTAAAGACAACCTTATTGAAAGCTATCCTAGTGGTAGCTATGGAGAGCAGCCTTCAGGCTAAGTCTTGAAGGAATGTAAAGCAGCTTGTTTTACCAGTCTATAATCTCTTGAGTGATCAAATGAAAGAGCACCACACCAGGTATATATTCAAAATATATGTATTTATTGCTAAACACACCCCTCTAGTCTCTTTATGAGGCTAGAGTTCGAAGTACATAAGTTAGAAGTTATTTAAACACAGTAATAGCACAAATACACGTTTGGGCCCTAGGGGCGTACCAAACCATATACCAATAAAGTGGTATAAGAACCACGACTGAACTAGACACTAGGCCTAGAGCCTCTAGAAGTGCTTGGACCACAAGGAACCACCCAAGGTAGTGACACAGCGGACCCACGGGGGACGCGTGCAGTGTAAATACACAACCGCGATACGCCGTTGACTTCTATGGAGAAAGTCGTGATCGGGAAATTAGAGAAAAGGGACACTTAAAGGAGGACTTGGAGCAAACCCTTTGAGATCTAGGACTTTGAAGAGTCTCTACCCACGGGAGCACCGGAGTACTCGTGTTACCTCACCCAGGGAAGCCGGGTGCATAGGTGCCTTTCGGGGTCGGGTTTCGTCGTCGATTTGAATGGCGATCTGCTGCAAAGTGCTGCTGGCGACCAAGTAAAAAGTGTCCGGGTGGATCCAAGGGTGGATCGGAGTTCTGAAGAACCTGAAAGCAGAGGGGACAGAGTCTGGGTCACTAGCCAGTGACCAGGAAGGCGATGGACAGATGCCCACCGATGTCGAGTGCTTCAGGTGCATTGACGGTCATCTTGACTCTTCAGCCACGAGGTCCAGGAGGCATTGTCGGTGACCAGGAGCAGGATTCGGGCTGGTACACGATGTCTGTCGAGTGCTGAGGTGTCGGCGACCGGATTGGACCCAACAAACCTTGGCAACGGCAAGTCTCGATGCAGAGGAAGATTGTTGATGGTACAGACCAGCAAGGTCTGGGGAACTCACCCAGCAAGGGTAAGTGAGGACAGGCCTGGAGCAACCAGGATGCCAAGTTAGAAAAAGATTGGCCTTTGTTAAGGGCTACTAGCCAACAGGCTAGCGACCGCGAAGGAGCCTCAAGACGCCGCGCGTGGATCTGGCTCACAGGACACTCGTGGAGTGGAGGTCAGTGATCTTCGGTGCAGTTGGTGCTGGAGGCTAGGGCTACTCGAAGCCCAAAGCACGACTTCATGGGAGACCCAGAAGAGGATGCACTTGCAAATGTGCTCAGTGTCCAGGGGTCACGGTCTCAAGTCACCCACGATAGCTACGGGCCTCAGCTTTGCTGGGGACTCAGGGTAGCCTCGGGGAAGTCTGAGAATCCACCTCTGGTGATGCGATGGCTTCGGCGTCCGGCGGGAGATTCAGAAATGCGAACCAGACAGATGCTTCTTTGGTGCCTGCCAAGCAGGGGAGTCACTCCTTGACCCCAAGGGAGATTCTTCTGTCCTCTAATCGTGAGTAGAGCGTCGAAGGTCCAGGATTCAGTTTCAGAGTTTCGTCCAGGGATAATCTAAAGTCCTAAGGACTGGGTTCCTATACTTATAATAAGGATAGGGGTTGGACTACTCTGTGGCCCCACCTATGGGTGGGTCAGGGCAGTGGGGTGGCTACACCCCTTTCCCTTTGTCCAGTTCGCGCCAAAGCAGGGGCTGCAAGCCCCTGATCCGGTTTGAACTGGGGTATGCACAGGGACACCAAGTGTGCCCCCAGTGCAGGACTTCAAAGCACCCGAAAGTGCTCCCGCCCAGCCCCAATACACATTATCCTGTCTGGGGAGGTGGTCACACCTCCCTGGGACAGGAAACCTATTGTCCAGGCCTCCCCTGCCAGAGTTTCGTCCAGCAGCAGGAGGCCAGACTCGTGTCTGTGGCAGAAGCATCCATTTTGTGATGCCAGGGCTTTGGAAAGAAGTTACCGGGCTAGCCAGAGTTAACATGACTTTCCCTCTAGAAGGGTGGAATGCTACCCCCGCTGCCAGAATTGGCGGGGGGTAGTATTCCAAGATGTTTGACACCAAACACGACATGTTTAGGTGCAGCCATTCCAAAGTTAGCATTTAACGCGAGGTTATAATGCGCTTAAGAGTATATGGTCAGGCTGCACTACAAACAGCATCAGAGAAGGGTCTCCGAACGCTGCAGAGGGGCCCTGCTCATGCAGGGGCACCCTCTCACATAGGAACCATGCACTCTGCCTTTAGGATTGATAAGGCCTGCCTTAGGAGTGACTTATAGGTTTATATGTGTGTATGTATTTAGTGATATAGGTAACCTATATCACAGTAAGGGGTGCATGCACCACCTTACCCAGGCTGCAGTAGCAGACCTGTGGTGTCAGTGTGGATGGCCTTCCAGGGGTGGCATAATACATGCTGCAGCCCCTGGTAGGCCTCTGAGGTACCTATGCCCTTGGTACATAGTATACCATATACTAGGGACTTATAAGGGCACTCCAGATTCCAATCAGAGATGTGCCTAAGGCACATGGAAACCTTTTACAGAGAAAGCAGATAGACTGGGGCCCTGAATAGCAGGATCCCAGTCCAACTAAGTCATAAACCAGCAAAACACCATAAAAAAGTGGGGGCAACCATATAGTCAGATTCCACCTTCCTACATAACCCCCCAAACGAAAGGAGATAAGGCTAACCTTGGCCAGTTGAGCCTTCATTGACTAAGTGGTCATATAAGGAAGCACCTGCACTAGCATGGTTGCCCCCTGTCTTATGGTCCACTAAGCAATCCCTCACCCTAAGGGTATGAGAGGGTCTCCACCATGGGGAATCACTACCTGTGGTGTGCTTAGGTAAAGTACAAGGCTGGTGAGGTGTCTGAGTAGGGAAGTGAGGCCCTAGGAATGTTGGCCTCAGCTTCCTCAGATCACTGGTCACCATGTATGCCTGTCTTTCCATGACTGAGTTGCACTTTGCTCTAAGGGTCAACCTTTGGCTGCCTACAGCTGGGGGTTGGGTCCCTTTGGATGGACTACTGGAGGGACAGGGCAGGTTTGGAACCTTCAGGTCCCAGGTTTGCCCTTGCTTACCAGAGTCCTTCTGGGGGAGGTCCCTACATAAAGGCATGGGGGATCCCTCAGTGTGTAGAGGAGTTTTCACCTGGCTAGGGCTACTAGACTGGGTGCCCCTAATCTGCTGATGGGGGGTTCCTCTGGACAGGGGGCCCTGGGGGTCCACTGACCTCCCGGACCTCTGCAGCCCTGGGCTGGCTGAGGCAGGGTAGAGAGGGGCAGGTTACCTGCTCCAGACTGGGTACCACCTTGGAAGGGTCCTCTGCCATCAGGGGTGTGGCCAGGCCAGGCCTGACTACCTCTGTGGCAGTTCCTTCACTAGGGGTAGGGTCAGTTCCCTGAGGAGGCTGACCCTTACCTACTGTCTGGGGGAAGAAGACTTTTCTTCAACCCTTGTGCTCTCTTTTGGGGGAGAGTGGGCCATTCTTTCAGGCTCCATCTCTCCAAATTCTTGGGCTGGGGCTGTGGCCATCACAGCCCCACTAACCTTTACAGGGACGCCCAACATCCTGAGATGGGTTTGGTGTTCAACTTCAGCCCAGGCTGAAATTTCCAGATCATTGCCCATCAGGCAATCTACAGGTAAGGTGGGGGACACTGCCACTCTCTTTGGGCCTGTGACCCCCTCCCAGCTGAGATTGACTATGGCCATGGGGTGATCTGTTCTGACACCATCAATGTTGGTCACCTGGTATTTAAACTCAGGTAAAAGCTGGTGAGGGGGACTAGTTTCCCTGCCACCATGGTGACACTAGCCCCTGTGTCCCTAAATGCCACAGCTTTCTGACCATTAATCATTGGCTCCAGTCTGTACCTGCCCATTGCTGTGGGACTCATGGTAAAGGTGGCAAATCCTACACCACCATCAGAGTCAGAGGAGTCTGTTGAGGGGTCCCTGTCTGAACCAGGGCTCACCTCTGTTCCTGTTGCAAAAGCACCTAACTTTTTGGGTGCACTACTCCCAACTGGAGGATTACTACTGGTAGTACCAGGATGGGGGGTAGTAGTTGCTGGGGGAACATTTTCTTTATTGCCAATCCTGGGGCAACTGGGATCAGTTTTCCAGTGCCCAGGCTTTTACAGACATGGCAATATGGTTTCTTTTCAGGAGAGGAAGGAGTTTGGGACCCACCCCCAGAAGAGGAATTTTGGGGCCCTGTAGGGGACTTATCCTTAGATTTATCCCCACCTTTCTCTTGGGACTTAGTAGAATCTTTCTTCTGATCACCACCCTGATTTCTAGTTTTTACTCTGGTTCTGACCCATTTGTCTTCCTTCTTTCCCAATTCTTGGGGAGAGGTCAGATCAGAGTCCACCAGATACTGGTGCAAAAGCTGGTTTTGACAATTATTAAGGATCTTCTCCCTCATAATCAAATTGTACAATCCTAAAAAGTCATGCACTTTGTTGCCATGTATCCAACCTTCCAGAGCCTTTGTAGCACAATCTACAAAATCAACCCAGTCTTGAGTCTGAGCTTTTGGGTGTCTCTGAACTTCAACCTATACTGTTCAGTGGTTAGGCCAAACCCATCTATCAGAGCACTCTTCAAGACTGTGTAATTGTCAGCATCCTCTTCTCTTACAGTGAGGAGCTTGTCTCTACCTTTGTCTGCAAAGGAGAGCCACAAGATTGCTGCCCACTGCCTCTGGGGGACCTTCTGAACTTTACAGGCCCTCTCCAGTGCAGTTATCCATTTGTGGATGTCATCCCCACTCTGGTAGGGAGGGACAATCTTGTTTAGGTTTCTATGGTCATAAGACCTTTCCCTATCTCTAGGGATATTGCTGCCACAATGGGACTCTAGTCCCAACTTTCTTCTCTCTCTAAAGAGATCTAGGGACTCCCTGTCTATAGCCAGTTGCTTCTTTTTGATTTCAAGCTGAGCTTCCTCATATTGAACCAGCCTCTTTCTTCTCTCATGAGAGGATTCCCTCCTATGAGATGAGACAGAGCTCCCTATGGAGGTGCCAGAGTGGTTAGACTCCTGAGAAGGAGACCTAGACCTTCTGGGCACACTCATAATCCTTCCTGGGGGACAAAGAGGGCATCATTCTGATCATCCTCTTCATCTTCCTCAGGAGGGATTGGATTATCCAGGTCAGGGCCATTGTCGCCCTCCTGGCCAGTTTCAGAGGGGGGCTGGGGGTATTGGTACCCCTGGTCCCATCCTCATCATCTGCCCCACCCTCAGCTCCTACCCCTTCAGTCCCCAAGGGCTTACTAAGGTCATAAGCCACCAACAACTCCTTGAGGTGTTGGGTGGTGGGGCTTTGGCCTGTCCTTATTTTTCTCAAGTTGCATAAAGCTCTCAATTCCAAGAATGGGAGTGTATCATACTTGGAGGGTGGAAGCTCAGTGGCTTCCTGCAAGGATTCTTTAGATCCTACCCTTAAAGACATTACTAGTGTGGTGTGGTGTATGCACTACCTACTCTAGTGTGGCCTACTAAACTCTCTTGAGTTGTAGAAAGGGTTGTGCTATCCCTTAACACACAACTCTAAGTTCAGTAGAACTTACTGTATTCTAAGCTTAAATTATATGTACCTTAGGTACCTTTAGTGGTTTTCAGTTGATCAATTCAATTGAGATTATCTGGTAAAACAATAGCAAGCTGGAATCCCACACGCTGCACACCAATGTGAGAAGTTGGCCTGGTATATGCTGTCCACTAATTATAGTGGGCACCTTGCACCAGTCCAAACAACCCCTTATTGGAGATAGGTTAAAGACAACCTTATTGAAAGCTATCCTAGTGGTAGCTATGGAGAGCAGCCTTCAGGCTAAGTCTTGAAGGAATGTAAAGCAGCTTGTTTTACCAGTCTATAATCTCTTGAGTGATCAAATGAAAGAGCACCACACCAGGTATATATTCAAAATATATGTATTTATTGCTAAACACACCCCTCTAGTCTCTTTATGAGGCTAGAGTTCAAGTACATAAGTTAGAAGTTATTTAAACACAGTAATAGCACAAATACACGTTTGGGCCCTAGGGGCGTACCAAACCATATACCAATAAAGTGGTATAAGAACCACGACTGAACTAGACACTAGGCCTAGAGCCTCTAGAAGTGCTTGGACCACAAGGAACCACCCAAGGTAGTGACACAGGGGACCCACGGGGGACGCGTGCAGTGTAAATACACAACTGCGATACGCCGTTGACTTCTATGGAGAAAGTCGTGATCGGGAAATTAGAGAAAAGGGACACTTAAAGGAGGACTTGGAGCAAACCCTTTGAGATCTAGGACTTTGAAGAGTCTCTACCCATGGGAGCACCGGAGTACTCGTGTTACCTCACCCAGGGAAGCCGGGTGCATAGGTGCCTTTCGGGGTCGGGTTTCGTCGTCGATTTGAATGGCGATCTGCTGCAAAGTGCTGCTGGCGACCAAGTAAAAAGTGTCCGGGTGGATCCAAGGGTGGATCGGAGTTCTGAAGAACCTGAAAGCAGAGGGGACAGAGTCTGGGTCACTAGCCAGAGACCAGGAAGGCGATGGACAGATGCCCACCGATGTCGAGTGCTTCAGGTGCGTTGACGGTCGTCTTGACTCTTCAGCCACGAGGTCCAGTAGGTGTTGTCGGCAACCAGGAGCAGGATTCGGGCTGGTACACAATGTCTGTCGAGTGCTGAGGTGTCGGCGACTGGATTGGACCCAACAAGCCTTGGCAACGGCAAGTCTTGATGCAGAGGAAGATCGTCGATGGTGCAGACCAGCAAGGTCTGGGGAACTCACTCAGCGAGGGTAAGTGAGGGCAGGCCTGGAGCAACCAGGATGCCAAGTTAGAAAAAGATTGGCTTTCGTTAAGGGCTACTAGCCAACGGGCTAGCGACCGCGAAGGAGCCTCAAGACGCCGCACGTGGATCTGGCTCACAGGACACTCGTGGAGTGGAGGCCAGTAATCTTCGGTGCAGTTGGTGCTGGAGGCTAGGGCTACTCGGAGCCTAAAGCATGACTTCGTGGGAGACCCAGAAGAGGATGCACTTGCAAATGTGCTCGGTGTCCAGGGGTCACGGTCTCAAGTCACCCACGATAGCTACGGGCCTCAGCTTTGCTGGGGACTCAGGGTAACCTCGGGGAAGTCTGAGAATCTACCTCTAGTGATGCGATGACTTCGGCGTCCGGCGGGAGCTTCAGAAATGCGAACCAGACATATGCTTCTTTGGTGCCTGCCAAGCAGGGGAGTCACTCCTTGACCCCAAGGGAGATTCTTCTGTCCTCTAATCGTGAGTAGAGCGTCGAAGGTCCAGGATTCAGTTTCAGAGTTTCGTCCAGGGATAATCTAAAGTCCTAAGGACTGGGTTCCTATACTTATACTAAGGATAGGGGTTGGACTACACTGTGGCCCCACCTATGGGTGGGTCAGGGCAGAGGGGTGGCTACACCCCTTTCCCTTTGTCCAGTTCGCGCCAAAGCAGGGGCTGCAAGCCCCTGATTCGGTTTGAACTGGGGTATGCACAGGGACACCAAGTGTGCCCCCAGTGCAGGACTTCAAAGCACCCGAAAGTGCTCCCGCCCAGCCCCAATACACATTATCCTGTCTGGGAGGTGGTCACACCTCCCTGGGACAGGAAACCTATTGTCCAGGCCTCCCTGCCGGAGTTTCATCCAGCAGCAGGAGGCCAGACTCGTGTCTGTGGCAGCAGCATCCATTTTGTGATGCCAGGGCTTTGGAAAGAAGTTACCGGGCTAGCCAGAGTTAACATGTCTTTCCCTCTAGAAGGGTGGAATGCTACCCCCGCCACCAGAATTGGCGGGGGGTAGTATTCCAAGATGTTTGACACCAAACACGACATGTTTAGGTGCAGCCATTCCAAAGTTAGCATTTAACGCGAGGTTATAATGCGCTTAAGAGTATATGGTCAGGCTGCACTACAAACAGCATCAGAGAAGGGTCTCCGAACGCTGCAGAGGGGCCCTGCTCATGCAGGGGTACCCTCTCACATAGGAACCATGCACTCTGCCTTTAGGATTGATAAGGCCTGCCTTAGGAGTGACTTATAGGTTTATATGTGTGTATGTATTTAGTGATATAGGTAACCTATATCACAGTAAGGGGTGCATGCACCACCTTACCCAGGCTGCAGTAGCAGACCTGTGGTGTCAGTGTGGATGGCCTTCCAGGGGTGGCATAATACATGCTGCAGCCCCTGGTAGGCCTCTGAGGTACCTATGCCCTTGGTACATAGTATACCATATACTAGGGACTTATAAGGGCACTCCAGATTCCAATCAGAGATGTGCCTAAGGCACATGGAAACCTTTTACAGAGAAAGCAGATAGACTGGGGCCCTGAATAGCAGGATCCCAGTCCAACTAAGTCATAAACCAGCAAAACACCATAAAAAAAGTGGGGGCAACCATATAGTCAGATTCCACCTTCCTACAACATCTGACTTTGATAGCAGGTACTGTTACCGTGGAGAAGTGTGGCTCAATGTTTAGAGCGGCAGACCCTGATGCAGAGAGCTGGCCCGGGACCAGGGTTCAATTCCCGCCTCGGCGGGTCTTGGGCTCAATTTCCTCGGACCTGATAATTCTCGCCTCGGTGCCTATTCTAATCATGGGTCCCACTCTGCAACTCTGGGCAATAGCTTGCTTAATCTCCACAACGGCCCCACCAGCGCTGGGATGCCTGGCTTCACCTTGGGGGTGCCCAGGAGTGGACATTTCACAGGGAAAAGACAGGAAGGGTTCCACAGCGGTATGCGTACAGCGCCAGGACACCCTAGGGTAACAGTGCGCTTTACAAGTACAAATTTCATTTCATTTCATTTCAACACCAAAAGGTAGTTCGAAAACGTTTGCGCAGAAATTTTCATATTTTTCAGGGTTTAACACTTCTGACCCGACCTCATTTTACTATAAGGTTGCACATACACCTGCACAGAAAAATATGCTGACTAACACCAAACAGATTTATTCTGCATCCTTTATTGCCCAACTGTCTGAACAGCGTTTCGACTTATGGAAGGACACAATAGACACAAAATCAGTCTGGGGCTCTAAGGAATGGCAAGTTCAGGGAACAGAAGCACTATTTAGAGCGTGCCTCATTCTGCAACAAATAATATTTCTGAATGAAACTGTGCAACAGACTTTCTGTCTTGGACTAGCCAAGAACAAGGATTTGAACACACCACGGTTTCCGACACCTTCACACATCAATTTTACATCAAGTGGAGGGGATACAATAGATGACATCATGCAGTACAATACATCAGACCCCAATTGGAAGGGATGGTTAGTTTGGCCCACAGACACAAACAGATGTCAATCAAGATTCAGGGGTACAACCGAAGGGTTTAGTATCCATAGGCCAGACCCACGATATGTACAAAGAGAACATCCGGGGGTAGTGACATCCTACAGTGTTGGGAAGTTGTGCCTCGATTGGCTAAAAACCTCGACACTGTCCCAGGTGAAATAGCACTTATCCTTACTCTCAGATGAGGTGGATCTAAGGGATTTTTTACTAGGTCCCGGGAAGCCACGTCAGAAACGTTTCTATTACACTGTCTATAATGAAATCTGGAAAATCTCTCAACAAGAAGCCGCAGAGAGATTCCGTGAGATAGATAAAATTGGCCTAGAAAAGGCGTTAGCTGTAGTTGACAATGGTATGACTACAAACATCCAGGATTTATCACTGGACAACATTGTATCTTCTGCTATTGTTATACTAGAACAGGACTTGTCCATTCTACAACACAGACAATCTCAACTACATTCTATTATGTTAATAAGCTGGACGCTGCAATCATTGCCGGTTATGTGCCTTGGCGATTTATCAACAGTACGTCTCTATTTTCAGCATACAATCTAACTGAAAAACAGATTACAATGGCACAAAGGGGGGCAAAATATACAATGCTGCGTATTGAACAACTTGACAAATTACCTTTTACTGTGGCAGAGTCAACATCCACAGAATGGTTAATTCATGGCCATATAACACTACCAGTAAGCAAAGAGGGTATGAAGTTCCTCAGGGTCTGAGTAAAAGAATGTGGGAGTGTAGGTGAAGATGACACTCCCACATTGGTCGTCTCACCTGAAGTAGAAAACAAGGGGGGAATTCCCTTGTCGGAACTAGGGCTCTCACACACCTAGCAAGCTAGGTGTCATGCTTCATCATATGAGCCTGCCCCTCGTCCGGTCGGCGGTGCAATACCTGACGGGCACCCAGTACGGGGCTCTTTGGCGGGGATCTTTTGTTCCTGCCGTTGGGTGCAGTGGGGGTGAGGGGCCTAGTGTGTGTGTAGATGTGCAGTGCGTGGATTAAAACAGGTCAGTTAGTCCTAGTATTGTTTTATTCTGGGAGGTAAACTGCCTGAGTAAAAACAGGGAGAGTGGCAATGAACTAGCTGAAAGATTTTTAGCTATATATGCTCTACTCTCTACTGGTCAACATGTTTCATGCTCTTTGCGTCAGAAGGATCAAGGCATTTCATCAGGACCAAAAATAACTATCTACACGACATGATAAGTGAAAAACCTACATACCATGTAATCAAGTAGGTGCCCTAAATGTGGGGACAAAAAATACATATTTAAAATTATTTACTCAGCATCACATTAGATGTACTCAGACAAGGTGTGGGTGTATTTAGTGCATACACACCCATGCTCTACACCGTGCTTGTGGTGTGTTAAAAAAAAGGGAAGAAAAAAAAAATATACGAAAAACATTTGCGACAATCGTATGTTGGAAATCCCAGCTATACATAGTAAACACATGATAATGACATTAAAATAGAAGGACAATCAAGGTCTGAAATTAATTTAATAAAAACAGATGTGCTAGAACACAGCTCACCCAAGATGCTGACTAGGGTTGCCTGCAACGGAGTCCGGCGGTCAAAATGGACACCAATGTGTGTCCTAGATGATAGAGAGGGGAGACAGGAGGCTGGATGTAATCATAGTGCGAGCCAATATACTCAGTGTGAGACACACGGGGTGGGGGGCTCTGGCGGCAGAAACATACAAGGGGCACTTAACAGTAATGGGGTGCCCAGAGTCCGCTACCAGCTCCCACCACCTGTTGAGGCAATCATGAGCCCGTGTATCCCGTATAATGGCAATCCCCGGGCAGTAGCTACTCATGCTGGTGTATATGCTGTCAAACCAATACCGAAGTACGAGTCAACATGGTATCCGCCCTGCAGGGATTCCATCTACCACAGATGGGCAGAACGGGTTCGATGCCCCCAAGAGGGAATGGGAGAGTGGGAGATGTGAACTCAGAGCGTCCCCGATCAAGTCATCTACCCACATGGTAGTTTGGGCGTCGGGGCGATCCGGCTAGAAAAAGGGGGGGGTTCACTTACCCACACTCGTTGAGCGCTCGTACCCTGACCTACCCTGCCACCGGAACCGGGATGGTGAAGTGGGACTGGTCCGGTGGATAGAAATACTCCTGGTTGAATCAGAGCCCGCGAATCTTACCGCGGTTCAGGGGAGATCTCGCGAGATATTGAGTACAATATCCGATAACATCTGCTCTGGGGCACTATCCAATGCCTATCAGTGGTATGCACTATCCAATGCCTATCAGTGGTATGCCTCTTGATACTAGGACAAGCACGGTGTAGAGCATGGGTGTGTATGCACTAAATACACCCACACCTTGTCTGAGTACATCTAATGTGATGCTGAGTAAATAATTTTAAATATGTATTTTTTGTCCCCACATTTAGGGCACCTACTTGATTACATGGTATGTAGGTTTTTCACTTATCATGTCGTGTAGATAGTTATTTTTGGTCCTGATGAAATGCCTTGATCCTTCTGACGCAAAGAGCATGAAACATGTTGACCAGTAGAGAGTAGAGCATATATAGCTAGAAATCTTTCAGCTAGTTCATTGCCACTCTCCCTGTTTTTACTCAGGCAGTTTACCTCCCAGAATAAAACAATACTAGGACTAACTGACCTGTTTTAATCCACGCACTGCACATCTACACACACACTAGGCCCCTCACCCCCACTGCACCCAACGGCAGGAACAAAAGATCCCCGCCAAAGAGCCCCGTACTGGGTGCCCGTCAGGTATTGCACCGCCGACCGGACGAGGGGCAGGCTCATATGATGAAGCATGACACCTAGCTTGCTAGGTGTGTGAGAGCCCTAGTTCCGACAAGGGAATTCCCCCTTGTTTTCTACTTCAGGTGAGACGACCAATCCTGGGTGTCATCTTCACCTACACTCCCACATTCTTTTACTCAGACCCTGAGGAACTTCATACCCTCTTTGCTTACTGTCTCTGTGGGGCATGTATGCTGGACCTCGTTAAACTTGCCCCCTTGTCCCTTTTGTTTGGTATACATATAACACTACCAGTCACAACTTTCCAGTTTCAGTATTGCCTAGAACAACAACAGGCAGGCAGATATGAAGCGATGGTAAGGGAATTCATCAAGGAATCTTGGGAATTGCCGTACAGATTTCGATGTAGGAATGGGGACATGGAAGTGTCCTTAGCGGTACCAACTGCAAGAATTCCTTAAGTGGATCTCTCATATGCCAGGATATCATGCTTCATGGGGCCTGTAATGGTTCAGTTGCTTACTTATCCTGCCACTTGAAAGGTTCCCCAGCTGCCATGATTAATCTGGTATTGGAGTTACTTCCAAATGGAAGTTACTTGATGCTGAATGATTAAGGTTGTTGTGGGATGCTCCCGGGCATCGCATCTCTTGTCACTGTAAGCTCCAGCGTTGCGTGCTGTATGCAAGTATTGTTTCCACCGACCCACACAATCAAAGAGGCACCGTTATGGCCTTTGTTGAATGTTTCCTTTATACGGTTTGATACTCTGAGCCGAATGAAAGCCATGCTACTACAGCAAAGCGTGCCCTTAACCTCCGCCCGAGAAACTTATGATCGCAAGGTTGCAAGGTCCTCGGCTGAGATACAGGCACTGATACGAACAAACTGCCCTTTCCATTTCAGAGAAATGGTACAACGTATCTTTAACATGTCTGATACGACGAGTATTGTCCACCTATTTAAGACCATAGGTTCTGGACTGTTAAGCACCTTTCAGACAATCCTCAGAGTCGTTCCCAACTTTATACACTCCGTATTTTGAAGCATTTTTGAAGGGTTTCCGCTGATCCTGTTTCTAATAGCAGGTATCCTGATTGTCCTTTTTCTGCTACGCAATGGACGTCCCAGTCACCAAGGAGATGGAATGCATGCTCTTGGAGCGCCGATACCGTGATCGCATGGTAATCCATCTGGGCACACCTCATCTCCGAGAACTGAGCGAGTCTTGGTTCTTGTCATTTAGACCAGTCTGGATCGACTGTATTCTGCCTGTCCTGCGATGCCTGTTCTGCGGACAAGAATGCTTGTTGGATCTCTGTTTAACACTTCCAACAATTGCGCCACCAGACGTTGATGCTTTACTGGACCAGATAACGGCCAATGTTCTGCAGTATCCTCAGCGTATTCCAATTTTAATGTCTGCATTCTTAGAGCCATCACGGGATGCTTCAGCTCCTGTCGGGAAGGATACCGGCTCCTCAACAAATACTCAGGCCTCGGATGACACTAGTACATCCCCAGCAGCGGCTGTGGTAAATACAGAGGAACATCTGTGCTCGATTGACCTGATCTGCAAGGTGTTGCAGGGACCGTCGTCTGCAATTGCAGGCAACAGTGATGTTGCGTCTCCCAGCCAGGACACATAAACATTTGGCTCATCGTGTGCTGGGAAAATTCGGCCTTTTTCAAAAACAACTAAATTTGGAATTTAGTTGTATTAGGAATTTGGAGTTTTAAACAAGACACTTTTTCTAAACTGCATGGCTTTCAATCTCTCATTGTTTGGACTATATATACGAACTTATTTAGTACAGACTTCTATCACATGCACTATTTTTCCTTTTTTAGCATTTTTTTTGGAAATTTTACATTTTTGAAGTACTATTTTTAATGGACTTATTAATAGTTGCGTACCTCATTTAGCAGTACGTAAAATTTTTAGTATGTCGTGCAGTCGGATGGGGAGGGGTGTTATGTTCCATATAGGTACCCCAATATAGGCTCAGGTAGTCATCTAACCTTTCACCTATATTCTCCATACCATTACACTACATAACGGTTCTTAGTACTGACCTTTTACCTAGTCAGGGTAATGTCCAGAGATGACATGGGGTTTTCTATTAAAAGCTTAAGCCTCATTCATTATGCATGAGGATTCTTGGAATCACAGCAGGACAGCAGGCCTACAATCTCCTGCATAATAACTATGTATAAGGGTCATTCCTTCTGTCATCCCAGTCCGACAGGACACAGCAAGGTATATCCCCAGGGGGTACCACTTTGGGTATATATACATCATCTCTTGCTGAGATAGTCAGAGGAGAAAAGGACTTCCATGCCGACACACTGACACGAGATGCTGAGGTTCCTGCACGCAGACACTCCAGCTTGCAGTGGTCTGACATCCCTTGCTGGGTGTCCATCTCGAGACCAAGATGGGGTCCCACAGTCTCTCACTTCAGGTAATGGAGTTGACTTTATCCTAGAGGGATTCTTGGCTTTACACCCACTTACATGCTAGGTACATTCAGGTACATCTAGTTAGGGACGCATCGTAGAAGTACGCATTTTACTGTCATGTATTTTATATGCGTGCCTGTATTCTATGTTTTAACCCTTTAAGTGCGCCCGTCGGCCAATGGCCGTCGCGAGCACTACCTTGGTAGTGCTGCGCACGTCTGTTGGCTGACGCGGCCCCGCCCACTTAATGGAACGCCCCGCACCGCAGGCCGCGGTTAAGGTGTTAACACGATGGTAGAAATCTACCATCCTTTTACTCTGTTAGTGCTTATAATCATTTATATCTGTTATTGTCTAATGTTTGTTTCAGCACACTTATTTTACACTAGAATGACGCTGGTTCAATAAATGCTTATTGAGAAACGTCCCCACCGTTTATTCTCTGTATCTCTATGAGACAAAGTGAGCACGAGTGACTGAGCGACAAGTAGCACTGTTTCCACGATTCTGAGGATCAGGGTTGTCATGTTCGATAGTTGCCAAGAACTATTCTCTCCTTGGTAATAGGGGTTTCTAGTGGCACTGTGAGCTAGCTGGTATCCAGGCTAACATACCCGGTAGGTGTGTCTAGAATTAGTCTGACACCAATCCTATAGTGTATGTTGTCTAAACGCACAGATCCTATATAGGTTTATAGGAACTACACAACAGAAGTGAGAGACTGTGGGACCCCCCGCAAGGGATGTCAGACCACTGCGAGCTAGAGTGTCTGCCTGCAGGAGCCTCAGCGTCTCACGTCAGTGTGTCAGCATGGAAGTCCTTTTCTCCTCTGACTATCTCAGCAAGAGATGGTGTATATATACCCAAAGTGGTACCCTCAGGGGATACACCTTGCTGTGTCAAGTCGGACTAGGATGACGGAAGGAATGACCCTTGTACATAGTTATTATGCAGGAGATGGTCAGCTTGCTGTGATTCCAAGAATCCTCATGCATAAGGAATGAGGCTTAAGCTTTTTGGAGAAAACCCGATGTCATCTTTGCATTACCCAAACTAGGTAAAAGGTCAGTACTGAGAACCGTTATGTATTGTAATGGCAGGGGAAATGTAGGTGAAAGGATGGGTTGCTACCTGACCCTATATCGGGCACCTGTATGAAATATAACAGCATGGCTTGGTAAATCTCATTTAGGTTTTGTGTCGCCCTTGCATCGCCTTTGGCTGTGCGTTACCTTGTGTCTCGCAAAGGGAAGGTAAAACCTTGGTAAATATGACCCAGAGTTTTTACTTTTATTTATGTGGGGTATTAAGGTATTTATAAATAACTGGGAGCCTAGTGCCAGGTATTTGAGGTCACAAAATGCATAGGATGATGTTCATATACGTCAAAGTCTACACATGTGAGTAGCATATTTTTGGAGAGCAATAAGGAAGAATCACTGTAAAACTAGACTCGGTGTTGGGCAGGGAAGGTAGGTGAGGAGTTAAAAGCAAGGGCACAGCAGAATGGCTTGTACTGAGCTCCTTCTAAATTGTTTCATCGTCGTAAAGTCTTTAATACTTCAGGCATTTGTTCCAGAGCCTCAGTGCCTAGACAAAAAAACGTTGTTTACTTGTCCATTCCTTCTTGGCATTCAGTAGTAGAAAGCTGCACTGCCCTTTGTGCGAAGATGGCCAGGAATTTGAGCATTACTATGAGGCACATAGGATGAGTTTGAGGTAGCTCTGTGCATTGTGGGTTGGCATTGAGAGCTGTGTGGGTTTAAGGTGTTGGGTTCTGGCACAATATTTTTTCCATCTTAACAATGTGATCTTTGCTGCTGGCAAGTCCCTAAGGTGCAAGGTGCTCAAGATTTAGATTTTAGTTTTTTTTTTTGATGATAGTGTAGCATGTTGGTCTGCTAAGGATCATAGTTTTGTGTTGAGGATAGCATAGCACGTGTTGTTAGTTGATGGAGTGATTGCAAGTGACATGACATCTTATAGGAGTAAGACAACAGGAAGTTCCTTGAACGATCATGTGTGGATTTGTGTCACTTTGGGGTTTTGTTTGTGTGTACTGTTGTCATGGTGTGTGCTAATTAGAATGGTGTGGCACTCAGTTTAGCTAATAAAGAAAGAGTCTAGACAAATATACATCTCTATGGAGCTTGCCTGTAGTTTCATTCGGAATTTTCTTTCCCTAGTAAATAGGAGACCAAATCCTCTGGAATCTTGACCAGGAAAGATAATCACTAGGCAGCAGTGGCGGGCAGTAATGTTAGGAGGGAGGGGGGTGGACATGAGACACAAGCACACATACACACTCACTCACACCATTGCATTCACACACACTTGCGCACACATACATCCATTCACAACACTCATTACCAAATATTCAAACATGCACGCATGCACGCATCAAACACTAATTTAAAAAAAAAATCACACTTACCTGAAGCTCTGCCTTGGAGGTCCCGGGAGGGTTGGGACTGCTGCCTTCCCTCAGTGGTTCAGCCACTGATGGAAGGCAGCAGTCCCAACCTCGTCACAAAGCGGGATAGGGTCAGTGAGAGTGCTGACCTTACCCCACTCTATGACGAGGTGTCACTGAATGACACTCGGCCCTGGGCACTACAGGGCTTAAAACTAAAGCACCCAGATGCCAGGCTATGAGTGACGCACCCCCTCGTCACGAGGGGGAGGACCTCAAGGACCTTTGCTGAGCTTTGCTGAATGACATCCTCAGCCCAGCATGGTTCAGCTCAGGAAGCCCGGCGCCTGCTCATTTAACGCATGTCTAGCTCCTGACTGCCTGACCTGAAAATGAAGCGTTACTGTCAGGCCACTCTGACCTTTCCTCAGCCTGACAGACCTCTTCTTGAGTGGCAAAAGGTGAGGGGGTGTGGCCCCTCAGCCCCGTGGATGGGCTGCGGCTCCCAGGCACCAGGGCTGGACTAGGAGAAAATATAGACCCGGGACACCAAAATAAAGGTGGCCCCATTAGCGAACTAGATGGCTACAGAAGTTGTCCACCTTTGCAAACTGGGCCAGTTTTAAACTTGTACAGACACGCATGGGTATTTTGCAAGGTACAGGAGACTGCACGCATTTGTGTTTGCTGCAGGCAATGTATGTGGTAATATCAAGAAAATCAACAGTAAAAAAAGGCCCACCTGGCCATAAAAGGGCCAACTACTTCTAAAAGAACGACCCACACACTGATCTGTCAGACCAACCCATCAGACAGTGCCTGATTTCCCTACAGGCCAGTCCGACCCTGCAAGGCACCAGCAATTTAAGTTATTGTGTGGTTTGTATGACTTAATAAAGGTGGACAATGGATAAAATAACCTCTAAGACATGCTCAATTTACCAGGAGAATATCTGTATACTGGAACCTTCAGGTGCTGAGTCTTTGGGAAGCTTGATAGTTGATTTTAGTCGTCCCAGGCATACAAGTGGACAAATCGCAGTTCCCATCATCTGGCTAACATATAATCGCAGGCATTGAAGATGTCTGCTGCTTTCATTTGCTTGGATGAAGGGAAGTGGTGGCTGAATTAAAATCCATTAATGGGTTGTAACATTTTGCACTTGGTGGATGTTGAAGCTCAGCTTCCCATGTGGAAAGTGGAACTGGGGGTCTCTGTGGATAATGGCACTGGTTGCACCTCTCTTTTTCTCTTCTTTGGGTTACAAGAGCATCAAATTACCAGCCATATGAATGAGAGAGAGTGACAATGATGGGGTACCAAGGGTGTTGTTGATGTTTGATCGATTGAGTGGAAGTAGAAACAATGCAAGGCTAAATACAAACTCATGATCATGAGGATAATGAGTATAGAAACCAGAACCCTCAAATGGAAGGATTTACTTTGCAGAGGTTGGCACTGGGCTCACACCATCATTTCTTTCCTATCTTGCCACTCAGAGAGGTGGAGTTAGAAGTCTCAGAATTGGGAGAGTCATTTTCGGGGTTAGACCCTGAAGGTGGCCCTTGCTAGTGTTTTCAGGCCTATGGTGAAGTGAAAATTTGATGCAAGGCTCCTCACGGCTCCGCCGTCATGCAGATGGTGCTGAAGCCAGATTTCTCAGTTACGAAGAGTCTCTGTGGAGCTAAGTGCCAGTCTGACTTGGCTTTTCCTTCCATTACTTAATGCTTAGGAGAATGAAATTGCTGGTTGCGTGACTGGAAAATCCGTTCACAGTGACGAGGCCTGCAGAGTGCAGCCTGAGAGAAGGTAGGATCTGAATGCAAGGCTTCTAAGTGCTGCTCATTGTGCAAGTGCCAGTTCTTTGAGCTAGACATAGCTAGTGGAAGGGAATCTCCAAGCCAGTGTACCTTGGGTGTCCTCGATATAGAGTGAGGCTCAGTTCATATCGGATAGCCTAAGGAATATGGCCTTATTTATTCATCATATGTGATGATGCTAAACTGAGTGTATGCTGTTGTGTTTTCTATTGTTACTTACTGGGTCAGGTACTAGGGCTAAACGATATTAGGAGCTCAGAAAATTCCTCTCGCCTCCATTTTGCCCAGAACACATGCGATGAGCTTTCAGCTGGTGGTTACAGGCCAATTAAAAAGCAAAGTATCGGCAACTAATAAATAGAACAAGCATTTGAAATGCAATTGGTCTCGCCTTTGGGACCTTATATGTATTTAGCTATGCAGCACATTAGACTGGGTGCTGAAACATCTACTGTTCTTTAACATGGAGGGAAAGTAAGCACAAACTGCGTGACATGCCAGGTATCGGAACACATGGGGAGAAATATTGCCTTTCAGCGGGAAATGGTATAGTCCAAAGCTCTGTTTTAATATAAAATCAGGGCCTTCGGTGGTCATATCACCGAAAATACAAGATTTGAAAAAAATATTATTGTCTACGGGTGCTCGTGGAAGACAATTTCTATGGACTGGAATCTAGAGAATGCTAAAGTGATTCTAGTATTTTACTGACCTCTGCTGGTCGTTTTCTATCAAGAAAGTTCAATAGAGGCAGTAGCCAGAAAAATTTAAAAAAGAAAGTCCCTCAGCAGAAAGCAATTCTGGTATTTTACTGACCTCTACTGGTCGTTTTCTATCAAGACAGTTAAATAGAGGTAGTTGAACAAGCAGAAAGCAATTCTGGTATTTTACTGGCCTCTACTGGTCGTTTTCTATCAAGACAGTTAAATAGAGGCAGTTGAACAAAGAAAAAAGTCCCTAAGCGGATGCAGACAAGTCCTAGGGCTGATCTCCAGAGCCCACAACGTACATACACATATAAGTATATACTAAAGTATATACAAGAGGTCTTGAATGCTCGACCTAAAAAGGTGCAAAATGCATTTACTCATTTTCAACCCCATGTGTTACCATAAAACTGTGGATTAGGTTCAGAAACACACTTGCCACAAAGCAATAATGCACTAAAGCATTCATTTTGACCAGTGTAGAGACACTGTCTCCGCCCAAGTTTAATTCACACAAAATCCTCCTACCAGGCCAACGTTAATTGCCTTCAACTACAGGGCCATGGTAGAGCACTGACCATCAGCATGGCCTTTAAAAATAAAAAAAAACATCGCTGATGTGTCTGCTTATTTTGGCAACCCTGCGCGGCCAGCACGTGCAACTCATGCATTGTGGACATCCCCTGGGGATTCCCTAGAGCCTTCTTTACCAGAGGTAGCACAGTGACTGCTAGGATCACCTTCCCAGGGGGCACATGTAACCACGACAAGAGAGAAACCTCGAGGATTCATCAGCTGGTACTACAGGCAGACTGGCATAGGTGTCTGAGCACAGATCTACATAAGTGCAATAGAAAGTGCTAATGTTTAAATGACGAGTAAATAAATTCAGCCATTAGACACCAGTCCCACTCTCCAATATGCAATTGCAATCAACTGGAATATATCCATAAACATACAGTCTCCGTAAATGACTCAAGTAGAACCTGTAGATGGCCAACTGGGATTTCTGCCACTGTGTTTCTTCTAAAAATGGGCCATGGTTAGGCCTTCACCATCGATACAATATGTGTCTGTGGTTTAACGCTGTTAAGAGATAGCATGGGATAGCCACCTTTAAACAGGGGCCTTGCCTCAGTCGGACATTGAATCCCAGTGCTTCTGCTTTTGTGTGACTGTGCAGAAGACCATGGCGCATGCTTCTTTTCTGTGGCTACCCCATGGCTGGCTCCACTGCTGCCCCCTAGCTCCTACGGGGTGAGTGAGTCCAGGGAGGTCGGGGAGGAGAGTGAGGGAAAGTGCAAGGGGGCGGGTGGCCGCCATCTTAAATGTGTTGAGGCACACTTCTGCGACCTTATTTTTAGGTCGAGCCTGGGCAGCGCATTCACTGCTCTGAGAGGCATGCTGTATTAGAGTATGGATGTGAAGCTATGCCCACTCTCCACCCATATTTTTTATTGGCTTGTGTCATTGTCCTTTGTAAATGCAGGCTTCTGATTCGTTAATAGGCTTGTTAGTCCCTCCTTAGTACCGCCGTGTCTTCATTTGTAAACTCCCATGAGGACTGTAAAAGGGCCAGTCTGTTGTTACACAGTATGTCTTATTTAGTCTGTAAGCACTACTTTCTTTCATGAGTTTCTCCTACTGCAGGCACGACATGCTTTCCTGCAGCAATCAGCGCACGCCATGCGCTGCTTGAGATGGAAGAAGGAATAAAGATTGTCCCTTTAATAGATTTAACCGCAGCACACGCACCCGTTCACGAGGTCAAGGTAGTTATTTGTGAACAGTGATTTTCTTATTAGAGAGACCAAAAACATTTGGCATACGAAACATCGTATATATTTTAATAAGATCCAAAAATGTGAGAATATGAAAATATGAATGCTGTTTTAATTTTGATAAAGGTTAACATTTTTGTTTACTACTTGTTGTTCTCATACGATATTTACATTTCCGCTGCACCCTCGCTTACAATGTTATGCTCTCTTTTAAAACAGTTTGTTCTTTAGTTTCGTCAGAAGCCTTAGTGCCAAAATAGGCAACTCACCCACCCAACATGAAGACAGAGCATGCACAGCAATAAATAACCACATGAGACTTGTTTGTGGGAAAACATTTTGCTGCAGGTTTATTTCATACAAGAATTATGCCAACGTGGTGGGTTAACTTACGGGCGATCCAAGGGCAGGCAGCGGTGACTAACCTAAGCTGCCCTGCCTGCCTGATGAGCCAACTGCACCGTGGCCAACCCAATCGGTGCTACTTTTTACTGGGGATTATCCCCCTTAAATACCATGGACCACCAGTCCATCTTTATACTCACGCCTTTTTAGGGGCGGAGCGTGTACAGGCAAGCCCCCAGTTGCTCAGACTTACAACCGCCCGAAGGACTAGCGGGTCACCATAGTTTTCCTCCAGGGTCCTGGCGTAAAGACTCCTGGGGTTGTTTGACTTCTGCACCCCTATTGTGCTCCTGAAGAGAGTACCCCTATGTACCATTCAGCCTCCGGATCGCCCTGTAACTACGCCAAGCCCTGGATGTGGCCACTGTCATATCTTGGGCCCCCCACCATGGCAGGCTCCATAATCTCCTGCAAACTGCAGATACCAGTCCTTCCAGCTGGACCAATTCCCTATCAACCGCTGGCAGGTGTGCCCCGTTCCTATCGGAGTACCCTGTTGTGTTTGCACTAACGAGGCCATGCCTAATATGCCAAGCCCTTTTTATTTTATTTTGAATTTGGGTTGAACCAAGCCCTCCTGCCTGGTGGGCTTGTACTTGGCTTAATTTACCCTTCTATAGGAAAGATCAATGGCCTCCCCGGAAGTTGGGAACTACTATTCACCTCTTTAACCAGTTCCAAAATATGCCCCTCTGTGCTACAGAGCCTTCTGATTAGGGGTTGACTGGGCTCTGTATTTACCCCTCACTGACCAGGCTTCAGATTCGCTGGTAAGCCTAGAGGTGTCTGACTTCAAGGCCACAGTATGTTTGTTTAAACAAGTTGATGTTGTGGCCAACACCATACCCTCATCTTGATCCACTAACCTCCCTATGTGCTGGAGGACAGCACCGACCAGGACTAGGACCCCTTGGGGATATAAAGCAGCTCTCTTCGTAACCACAGATCTGCGTGAAACAATCCATTGCGCACTCTGTGCAAATTTGTGCATTTCCATTGGGGTTGGTTAAGCCCTTGGTTGCCCCCGTTGTTTGGATGATCCCAATTATCAGGGTTCAGGCTGATTACCAAGTGCCACGCCAGCCAGTGAAGATGTAGACATGGATCCAATTTAAGCTGTGTCACGTCCTTATGAGGACGTCCGGTGAGCCTCCTCACCTAAGCCAAGACAAAGGTGGATCTAACCACAGAAGGAAAAGCCTGAGGTCCCCTAATGCTACTCCTAATATTCTGCTACATTTCTTGTCCTTACTGCCTACGAAACCCATCAGTCTGACTGTGATCACGGATGCTGTGTCGCCATGCTGGTGTCTGGTGCTAGTTTTTACTAAAGGTATCCCAGAGTGTCAAAAAGGTTATCCAATGCTTTTGGATTTGAGGACATGGAGTAAAACATATGAGCAAATATACCGGCACCTTCTTAAATATGAATGCAAATGTGTTCCTGGTAATTGTCAGCATTTGTGTTCCAAACCCATATTATTCAACACTATTGGAGTAACAGCACCTCTTTTGGAATGACAAACTAACGCAACCCACCTGACTGCCTGGCGGCTTTAGCGTATGTAGCCCATAACCCGCTTTTGCAGAGGTATCCCAGTGTGCCAAACAGATGCCAATGCTTTTGGCTAGTAAGAACCTGGAGTAAAACATACGAACAAACTTGTCTGCATCTTCCTCACTAAATTGCAAATTTTGTTCTGGAATTGTCGGCATATGTGCTCCAAACCCAACTTCTCAACCTATTGACCCCACAGCACACTTTAGGAATGACGAACTAGCGCAACCCACCTGGCTGAAGGGCTGCCGGAGTTTAAGCTGAATTGCAGGAACCCTTTACCCACACTTATCTTTACAGTATTCTGCTTCATTTGATGACATCATAGACTGCAAGCCCCTCACTGTCCGACTACAATCTTTAGATGCTGAGTCACCCTGCTGCTGTCCCCACCCTAGCGCTAGTAGCCCAGTGCCAAGCATCTGCTAATGTGTACCAAAATGCAGACAAGGGATGAAAAAACTTTTGCATGGAGAGAACAGGAGTAGATCAGTATTTACAGAATCCAAACCCAGTCTAACTGCGGACTTTTGATGGATGCCGAGCAGCCGTGCTGCTGCACCCACCATGGCGTGGTTTGCCCAGCACCTGAATTCTGATACAGATATTGCCGGGATGTAACTTAAGCTCCAACCTTGCCTGCCCTCTCATAACTTATAGAATTGTGAATTGCTTAATACACTTTGACAGCCAATGTCCTCCACACAAGTGTTCCCCGCACCTTGAGCCCCTGCCCTCTTTCTAGGGCAGTACCCGCCAAGGGGCAGTCTCTAACTTCAAGCGAAGCGTCCTGTGGTACACTCTGGTTTTGCTGAGAGCTCATTCCTGTTAAATGGACACTAAGTTTTGCACCTCAACCGTTTTATTGCTGCAACTCTATTGAACCAATATTGTGTCATATCCAGTACCAGTGGGTACTTGTGTTATGTGCCTCACCCAGTCAGTCCCTTGGTTAGTTTAACCATATTAAACTCTTGTGGTTTCTATACCCTTTCTTTTCCTTCTCCTTCTTTCCTACTCCTTTCCTGCACCACGAAAGGAGTAGTGCCCCCAGTCCCAGTGTTGAGATTAACTGAAATTAAAGCAGTATTTGTCTGGGCATGTCCTCCCATTCAACCTCTCCAGCTGGGGTACCTAACTTGATCTGCTACCTATGATGCCTAAATTGCTCTTTTTCAGTGGTAATTTGTAGCAAATCCCTGATATTGTCAACAGCTAGGACCGTGCGGCAAGAAAACTCATCATATGCCCCATGGTTCCATCTTGTGACACCTCTGCTAGCTGGTCTAACCCCTCTGCTCCTTTTCAGATTACAGTCCTATTACCGGGCTGTGTATATGCGGCCCAGGCTGAACTTAAACAATCGGCTTGGTGTGGATGGGTTGTCAACGTTGCCCGGCTGTAGTGCATTACCTTTGCCAAAGCAACTCCTGACAAGGTGTGCCGGTGCAGGAAAAAGTACGACCTATATACAGCCCACCTTACTTTCAAGTCATCAGTTATCCGTGTATAAAGTTGTTTGAGCATAACATAACTTGTGAAGTGCAAGTTCTCCCGTAGGCATGTGGGAGCTGAATAAGATATTTGTTACCCCGATCACTGATACTCATTTTAACAACCTCAGGATGTTGAAGGTTGATTGTACCCAACGGGGTTAACTCCTATGACCATGGGGTCGAACGCACCACCAGACCCAGTGGATAAATCGGTCCCGATTTTCTTTGTCATAACCCCTCCTGTGCCCTTTGAACTCCCCCTTTAACCTGCAAGTGGCCATTAGCTGACTCACCAGCTGGGCCTGGCAGTCCTATTTAAACTTCATATCCTTGCAGCATAGCATCACTCACTGCTGCAGATGCCTTGTTGCGTGAGCCTCCGCTGGTCGCACTAGTTAATACAGTGATTATTTAACTTAATTTAATACAGTGTATATGAATCAAACTATGCACGGGCCAATGAAAATTTCACACGTTCTGTAAACGTGACACATTTTGGACTTGTCCATCAAAATTAAGCTAGTAGCCTTAGATCAATTTGTGAGAGAAGAGCAAGTGTCTCAAACTTCTGACTGGACTTTTTTGAGTTGCGTCATCACCTTATAATTTTTCTGAATTCAGCAAGTCGTGAAGACTGCTTCCTTTCACAATAGGAACTCTTCTGACATAGGCATTCAGCAGTCATTTCACCTGTACGAGACAAGAGTTGTTAACTGCGGCACTCTTCAATATTGCTCAACAATGATGCTACTTGAAATTAAAATAAGGGTCTGCAAACCAGTCCTTTCACCTGTCCTGATCACAAGTAATAAACCCCAACTGCGAGAAAGGAGCATCCCTTCTCGCCGGGCCCTCCTTGTCACAGCAGATTAACGTTCTGCTCCATCTGTACAGTGGCAGCATTCCTCCCATGAAGTAAATAAAGACAAAGTGTGATCACCCATGGTAGCACAATCATTGAAGAGTCTGGTCACCAGGATAAAATAAACCGCACTCCCCCTCTCCCAGCAGTATGCCCACATGACATGCAGCCTGAAGATTAGCTGAGACAGGGAGAGCACTCAGGGACAGCTTAAGGATTTTGGTGGCCCTGGGCCAAACATAATTTTGGGGGCCCCTGTTCAGAACAGCATTGAATTTATGATCCAGTTTCAGCTCCTTCATGCCCTCTTTGGCCAGGTCACTGATAGTGCACAGACACACTCGTCCAAATTCTAATTGTGTTTGCATCTAATATTAAGTGATAGTGACATGTGTTTTCAGTATTGTAACACAGCAGCAGCTCCCCAGTATTACTGCAAATCATCTCTGTGAGCCTAGCTATTTCACACATGGCGTCCTATTTTGATCTAATAGATGCTGCATGAAACAAACACAATATTTCTCTGCCAAATCTCTAATCTGTAATAGACTCTCACACATCACCCACATTAAAATTAAATTAAAGGAAATTATATTTAAAGCAATCTGGTTAAGAATTATTCAAGGTCATTGGTGTAAGACTCTCTGCAGGTCAGAGCTGCACCCCCGTCTTTAATGCCTTGGAAAATGCAGCTGTGACGTTTGCCTACATGTCACGCTTGTAAATGTGTCTGTTTATACTCTCTTCTGGAAGCAACATGATCAAAACCTGTGCGCGCTGTCCTGCTAGGAGAAGTACTGCATTATTGACCAAGTAACTGATTCTTCCCTACTCCATCGGGCTGGAATAATGGAATTCTCCCACCCTCTGGCCTGTCACGGACCTCAGACTTAATTCCAACAGCTTCCAGTACTAAAAGAATACTTAAAGGTGATGTGGCAACGTGTCTGAGCAAGTCACGAATGAGGATGTGTATTGCCAGAACATGGATTAGTTAATACTGGTGAGCCCAGGCATGGTCGGGCGCCCTTTGTTTCCCCACTTGTGACCACTAGTTGTGTTACCCAAGGACGCATACCCTTCGCCTGATGCTGCCTCCCAGCTCAGGGCACCACGCAACACGACAGCGGGGGAACAGCGAGGTGGGCAGTGGGTTTCAGTGAGTGGCTGTGCAGCCACCTTCAATCAATACATGGAAGGGCAGTCTCCCATTGGGCCACCAGAAGCTGCAGGGAAAAGGGCGAGGAGGTGACCAGAGAAATGTGTTGGCCATTCCAACACACGGTGCCGTGCTTCCAGGCCCCTCCTCGCGCAGGGCAAATGGCCGGCAATGAGAAGACTCGAACTCTTAAACTTCTGCTTCGAAGAAGCTGCTGGTAGAACATAGAGGTCAACGGTCACTCGGTAGGATGGGCATTACCTGCAATCCTCTAAGAGTTGAGCAGTATTCTTTACATACTTCTTGCACGTGCTGCAGTGCTGCGTCTCTTGTGAGAGAATCTGGTCCAGGGAAAGGGTTTTCTCTGGTTTAAAGGGCACTCAATAATGCCACATCACTTATCTTTCATAGAGGCATGTGGCGACATTTCCTGTGAAGTCACCAAAGGTCATCTAATGTGATTTAATATCATTATGCTAAATTGTGATTTGGAAACCGAAGCACCCTTCCTCTTTTAGGCCTCACAATATGGTAAGTACTGTATTCCATGACCAGCTAGAAAACCAGAATCCTTTTACGTAAAACAAGTTTACCAGAACAGGCCCCAAGCGCACGGCCCCTACAAAGCACTGCCCGGTTCGCCTCACCCCCCCCCCCCAACACCCCTGTGCCAGGCCCACGGCTCCCTCGGCAATACAGGCAGGCCCGCCCAATTAAAATTAAAATAAAATGCTGCTTACAGCTTAGCTGGCCACCCGGAGTGCACAGGGTTCACCAGCTCCTCGTAAAATGAAGGACAGGTGTGTTGCAGCCCTTACGCAGAATTACAAGCACATTCATGCGAGCAGATGTATTATGCCAGGCTAACCCATCAGATGTTCCGAGGTTGCGGAGCCGCGACGGGACTAGCTAAGGCTACAACACCGCATCCTCTCTATGCCGGGACAAAGCTCGCCTGGAGGCAGAGGCAGCCATCCCCCTATGGGGACACCTCCAGGAGGTGGGAGCAAAGGGGGCACGGAGGGACCCTGCACTCACCTCATACACCGACGCTGCCTCCGACATCCCCTTGCGACACAGCGTGACCAGCTAACCTAGGATAACCTAGGTGGGACTATTTGACCCAGTGACTGCAGCGAGCGTGTGGAGTGAAATCAAATAATTCAGGTGCATGCTGCAGCTACAATGTGCAGCACGCCCATGGCCCTGGAGGAGATCCCTGTAACTGTCAGCAGTTGTGCTTTGCTTCTGGCAGCAAATAGAGCAAGTCAGCGGGAGGGGCAAAGAAAGGAATCTCCTTTGTCAGCTCTAAGGCCCCCGCCTCCCCGCACCACGGGACGACCCTCTCGGCCCCTAAGGGCCCGCCTACCTCGACTGGACCGACGAGGCAGCAACAACGGACGGAACGCTGCCCATCCCTGGCCAACATGAGGCCCCGCACTTTACATGTATCCAGGGGCACCAGCCAGGGGCGACGTCGGTCCCGCGTGGGACCTCACCCCCGCATAGAGGGGAGAGCCAGGCCGAGAGCGGATTAAAGTAAAGGTCTGAGTTTGCGAGTTAAGCATCTACTTGTTCTGTTTGCATTAATCTCTGGCTGTACACTTTTTGAGATGCCACTGCCTCTTGTTCTCGCACACGAGTGAGACACGTTGTTTAGTTTGTGCCAAGTGGTGGGACTAAGGAGTCACGAGCCCCTAGTTGAGGGTACCAACCCTCTGTGCCCCTACCCTGGGCCCGAGGGGAAGCCATGCCAGACCAGGACCTCGATTTTGCTGCAGGTTTATTACAGGCCACCCGGGTCCGGAATGAGTGCGATCTGCCCCCGGTGCCCACCGAGCCACCGGGGGCTGCGCATGATAACACCCCCCGCGCAGGTAGAGCCTGGATTGAGGTCAGGAGGGGGTCGCAAGCCCGACAGAGGGCGCCATACCCCCAGTGCCCCTACCCCAAACCTCTTGCGGCAGCCGCGTGCATGACCTGTGGGGGTGCGGTGGTGGCAGTTTGGGGAAGACAAGTCACCCCAAATTACTGCGCAACTCCGGACCAGCTCCGACCACGTGCACGGCAATACAGACCGTAAGTTCTAGACAGTGCACTCGCACAACATCCCTCGGCGTGCTGCCCTAGCCGTGCTGGCTAGGGCGGAAGGCGGCATGCATGCTGGGGCTGTGGCAGCCTCACCCGCACCGGGCAGGCTGCGGGCTCCCACGCCCCTTCACCACCGTGCTGAAAGTTGCCCCTGGGCCTCCGGCACCGATACTGGAGGCCCTGCCGCAAACTCCCCACACCACAAGTGGTCACATCGCCGGGATGGCGGCACTGACCCACCCCTGCCCAGGCCACCAATGCCCCCCGGAACCATGGGCAGCAATGAAGGTCAGGCCGGAGGCCACTCCGGTGAGAGGGGCCATAATTACAGCCCCGGAGGGATGCAGGCCAGCCTCAAGAGAGTGATACCTGGATCAGGGATGGAGATGGAGGGGGGCTTAGAGGATTGGTGATTTGGGGCCGAACTTACCCGATGTAGACCGCAGCTTAGACCCGACCCAGCAGGACGACACGGCGTGGCAGATGACCCGACGACGTGGCGCGATAATCCCAAAAGGCAGGCTAGGTGGAAGGGGCAGGTATAAGTACCTTGCCCCCACCTGCCGCGCACCGGAAATGACGCCTGGGTCCTGCGCCGGATTGTGGGGACCCCCAGGTGGTCCTGACACTAGACCGGGGCTGTGCCTAATGTGCACTAAGGTGGCCGCCCTCCTAAGTGGGCACACTGCGTGTGCCGCGGGCAGCCTCATTTTTCATACATCATAGTGTACATTCCCGACACTTTTCGGGTATGGTTAGTCCCTTAATTATTTCAATGTCTTTATTTAATGGTTCTCGGCTGCTCATAAACCAACAGTTTTCCAGAACAAAGTAAACGTTTATTTTGGTAGTCTTTCACAATCAGCTCGATTTACTGTGACTTCAGCTTACCAGTGCTATTGTTTTGAGTTTCAGCATTTGCTGTTAATGGTTTGAAAATTGCAAACACAAGGAGATGATGGATGGAGCGCTGAAACTTTTCAGACACTCACCCCCAGTCACAGACCTGGGTTGAATCCATCATCGTTCTTTAGCTCACTTTGCCACCCCAGTTCAGACACAGCTATATGCAAATCAGTCTTGACCCTGTGCCTCATGGGAACAGCCCAGCCCGAACTGCCAAGCCATGTCTTCCCTGGACCGGAAACAAGCATCCTGGGACCGGTTTCGGGCTAACAGCCCTTATCAGCCAGGCTAGCTTGAATCCAGTGGCAGAGTGAGCAAGGGACCCACGTCTGAGCATACCCTGCCAACTTAGGGCGAACAAAGCAAACACAAGGAGATGATGGTCGGAGCGCTGAAACTTTTCAGACACTCACCCCCAGTCACAGATCTGGGTTGAATCCATCATCGTTCTTTAGCTCACTTTGCCACCCCAGTTCAGACACAGCTATATGCAAATCAGTCTTGACCCTGTGCCTCATGGGAACAGTCCAGCCCGAACTGCCAAGCCATGTCTTCCCTGGACCGGAAACAAGCATCCTGGGACCGGTTTCGGGCTAACAGCCCTCTTCTGCCAGGCTAGCTTGAATTCAGTGGCAAAGTGAGCAAGGGACCCACGTCTGGGCATACCCTGCCAACTTAGGGCCAACAAAGCAAACACAAGGAGATGATGGACAGAGCGCTGAAACTTTTCAGACACTCACCCCCAGTCACAGATCTGGGTTGAATCCATCATCGTTCTTTAGCTCACTTTGCCACCCCAGTTCATACACAGCTATATGCAAATCAGTCTTGACCCTGTGCCTCATGGGAACATTCCAGCCCGAACTGCCAATCCATGTCTTCCCTGGACCGGAAACAAGCATCTTGGGACCGGTTTCGGGCTAACAGCCCTCATCAGCCAGGCTAGCTTGAATCCAGTGACAAAGTGAGCAAGGGACCCACGTCTGGGCATACCCTGCCAACTTAGGGCGAACAAAGCAAACACAAGGAGATGATGGACGGAGCGCTGAAACTTTTCAGACACTCACCCCCAGTCACAGATCTGGGTTGAATCCATCATCGTTCTTTAGCTCACTTTGCCACCCCAGTTCAGACACGCCAAATGGCGATGTGGCGCGCGCAATGTAATTTGTTTTATTTATTTATTTATGTACTTAACTCCGTTCAGCCGTATGCCGGAGTTTACTACCCCCCACCCTGCCCCTCCCCTGCCCCGCCCCACCGCCCCGCAGCACTCCCTCCAGGAGCCGCGACTGATCTCACCTACACTAGCGTGGAATAAATATGGTGACTTTGAAGGTAAGTACCTGTCAGTTTTTAATTTGACGTGTCATTAAATAGCATGCTTCCCCAGTGCAATGCCATTTCCTTTTCAAGCCATTTGTCGTGATCACGTCGTCTCAATATAACGCTACTTAAAGAAGCTGCGAAGTTGTGTGAACAGTTTCCTTCCGTTGTTTAGAGGGTCTGTTAATCAAGAACGTCAGCTGGTATTTTAACAATGTCTTCTGCTTTTGGCACTAATTTAGGACGTGCATCTTTCAGCATATTCTCAAGTGTTAGATGAAATCGGAGGCAAAATAATATTGTTTCACACTTGAGGGCTTCTGTTATCTTTAATAGACTGAGCAGTGTTTGCTAGCAGCTCCCAGCAGGTCAACTGTTTATCAGGCAGAGAACATAAATTACCCTGGTTTTCCAGGCGCTGAAATACTTATGCCTGTTATTGTTCTTTAGGTGTATGTGCAAGCTAAATGGATCATTTGAAGTCCTATTTTGTCCATAGTTTGTGGAAGAACTTTTATTTTACAGGTTTGCTGATTAAGCATATGTAATGCATCTAAATTAAATTGAAAATGAACATCGTCAAGAATGAAGGTAGCACATACATTTGTCCGTAGCCAACGAAATGTACTGGACCTATTTCTAGACTGCCACTTAGGTAGTTCAGAATGTATGCCCTGGTGTTGAGTTTGACACCTGCAGTGCTACAGGTTAAAATCCCAGCAGAGTAGACTAAGACTTTCACTTTTATGAAAGTAATAATTTATAACAATTTATTTGGAATTATGACACAGTTATTAAAGAGTCAAGTGAAAACTCAGTATGTGGTATGCACCATTTAAACTATTCACATTCGTTTTTTGTTGTTGTTTTTTTTAAGAGGAAAACCTTTGTACTGCTCTTCAAAATCTGAACTCTTTAACAGCAGGGTTGTCTTTGAAGAATCGTCTCCAGATTAGGGTCAGATGCATAGTGGACAGTTTAAGACTCTCAGTAGGTTTTTGTCTTAACGGGATTGAGCTGATTCAACTCTTCAGGAACATCCACTACATTCGAAACCATAACACTTACGTAAAAGACATTGGGGCATATTCTTAAGGACTCATCGCCGATTTATCGGCACTTTAGCGCCGCAAAAGTGGCGATAGATTTATCGCCCCATTCACAAGCTGGTGCAAACTGCCGATAGCCAGTTTACCTGCGATAGCTACCGCAAAACACATCGCCACGGATGAGTGCGACAACTAACGCTAATGATATGCAGAGTAGGCGTTCCCGTGCAAAAACACACGAAAACACCACTCCGCGAGATTCTCAACGACCAGCCAGATCGGCGATGCGAACCAAAAACTGCCGATAAGGCGCGTTAGCAGCAGGGATTTAACACCTGCCTTTTGCTGGTGTTAAGCAGGACGACTACCTTCAGTATGAAAGGGAGCCCAGCCCAGAGCCACATCTGAAGACCAACAGATGCCATGGAGCTACTGATCATGCAGCTCGGAGACCCTAGAGGCCCACAACACCCACCGCCACCACCCCCAGGACCCCTCCCCCCTCCGCACCACCCCTCCCTGGACTACCACCGAGGCAGCGCAGAACAAGACAGCGGACCTTCCGAAAACGGCATGGCCCTTCAGCCACACAAGGGCAGAATGTGGGGAGAGGTGGGAACCAAGTAAGTGTGAAGGAGGCAACTCACCCATGAAGAAGAATGCACACAATGCCAAGTGTGGCGATGATGTGCTGGACAGACCACAGAATGCAGAGCCCAGACATGGCCATGTGGACATATACTGCTGGTGTTTGTAGTGTTGTGGACAGTGGACGCAACCATGTCACCTCAGGCAGTGGGGAAGACCTCGGTCATGTAGCTGTGACGTCCCCCCCTGTAAGCGCAAGCGGAGTGGGCTGGGCCGGCGTACGCCAGTACAGCGTAGGAGTGTGGATAAAAAGGCCGGGGATCTGGGCGGGGTTCTCTCCCGGGATAGGCATCGCATCTGCCAGGGCGGCGCACCTCACCCTGCCACGAGTCCACCGCCGTGACCTTCAGACTCCGCGACACAGGCCCCCAACGCAGCCAGCGGCACAGCAACACGGAGATATGTGTGTGCCGGATACTGCATTCGTCCTACACTGCAGTCAGCAGGTCCCACAATTCAAATCGTGCCACATTTCTGTCAATGGAGGAAACCACTAGTCAACAGACATTGCTCCCAGTGCGGTCCGCCCGGATGACGCATCATCGTTGGCTGTGCACCTGCTGAGCGCTCCAGGTGCCACTGACCCTGTGCAACACAAGTCGACGCCATGTGGCCATGGGCCCTTGCTGACCGCTGCCTCCGGCCTACACTGTGGTCAGCAGGTCCCCCCAAGTCAATCTCAGTATTGATTCATTTATGGCAGAGTGTATGAGGCAACAGACATTGCACCCAGTGCGGCCCACACGGATGACGCATGTGCACCTGCTGAGCGCTCCAGGTGCCACTGACCCTGTGCTACACAAGCCGACACCACGTGGCAATTTTGAGGCAGAATTCAGTAGCCAAAAATACAGGCAGACGACCTGCAAGGACAGCAGGTGCCCCTGACCCTGTGCAACACAAGTCGATGCCACGTGGCCATGGGCCCTTGCTGACCGCTGCCTCCGGCCTACACTGTGGTCAGCAGGTCCCCCCAAGTCAATCTCAGTATTGATTCATTTATGGCAGAGTGTATGAGGCAACAGACATTGCACCCAGTGCGGCCCACACGGATGACGCATGTGCACCTGCTGAGCGCTCCAGGTGCCACTGACCCTGTGCTACACAAGCCGACACCACGTGGCAATTTTGAGGCAGAATTCAGTAGCCAAAAATACAGGCAGACGACCTGCAAGGACAGCAGGTGCCCCTGACCCTGTGCTACACAAGCCGATGACCTGCAAGGACAGCAGGTGCGCCTGACCCTGTGCTACACAAGCCGACGACCTGCAAGGACAGCAGGTGCCCCTGACCCTGTGCTACACAAGCCGACGACCTGCAAGGACACCAGGTGCCCCTGACCCTGTGCACCATAAGCCGACGCCACGTGGCCGTGGGCCCTTGCTGACCGCTGCCTCCAGCCAACACTGCGGTCAGCAGGTCCCCCCAAGTCATATTGAGTCTTGCTTCATTGATGGCGGAGTCCAGTAGGCGACATACATTGCTTCCAAGGCGGCCCGCCCGGACGACGCATCATCGCAGGCCGCGCACCAGTCGAGCGCTTCAGGTGCCACTAACTCAGTGCAGCTCAAGTCATGAACCATTCATGATGTAATCTTTTCTGTGTGAGTCCAGTTCTGGTGCCCCTACCTCAGTGCACTGCAAGTCATGGACCCTTTATGATTGAATCTGTGTGTGTGATCCGATGATCACTGTTCTAGTTGTTGCCAGCACCAACCACTCCCTGAGGGCTGGCTTACACTCACCCCACACCCATCCAGCACAGGCGTCACTGGACATGTGACCCTGGTAATAAAAAGGGGCCGGGCGCACGTGCCCGTAGCCAGTTCCACCATACATCTAAGTGTGTCAGTGTGGTCATTATGTATGCATGATGGGCCCGGGCCCTACCACATTACATTGTGCTGTGTACAGCGGACGCAACCATGTCACCTCAGGCAGTGGGTAAGACCTTGGACATGTATCTTCGTCGTCAGCCCCTGTATGCGCAAGCGGAGTGGGCTGGGCCGGCGTACGCCAGTCCAGCGTAGGGGTTCGCAGATTTTGCCCGGGGCACCGGGCGTTGTTCTGTTCTGGCCGGAACACGGAAGAACGTAATGCGTGTGTCTCTGTTGCAGTGTGGGTGCCACCCGGCCCACAATTGTCAATGTTGCAATGTATCATGCACCCGGAGGGCGGGCTCGCACGTACGGGGCAATGAAGGAGCGCAAGGCCGCTCGGGGTCTTGGCCCACACATGCCAAGTGTTGTGTGTATCTGTATTGCAGCAGCATGAGCCAAATGCCTGGCCTCAATCGCAGCGCGAGTACAGCCAGCCATGAACTGTAAACCTGTGTCCGTCCTGTCCTTACCATAGGCCTACACTCACGTGGCCGCCAACCCTCAACGGACAACATCACAGTGTCGTTGTCAGGCTTGTGGACATGCGCTGACAGGCATGACAATGGTGTTCCGTAAGAGTGCAAGTGATGCCACCGCGCAGCGCACACAAGTAAAAAGGCACGGTGGTAGGGAGGAGCAGCTGTGAGGCAACGTAACACACAGTGAGGCCGCTCATTTGCCACATGCTAGGCATGTCATACATGATTCCCAAAGTCGCAGACATCCCACCCCCAACAAGCCTCTACACATTTCATGAATGCAAGCAGATGACAAACTGAGTGTAGGGATGAAAGCTCCTTTGTCTGGACTATCAGGCGGATGCACATCTGCAGCTCCGACCTGGGAATTGCATGTGCCCGGCACCCCCTGACAGATACGATAGCATTTGATGACGACTCCCACACTACGCACAGCCCGACGTGAGACCAACGTGTACACATCCCACACACAGAAGTCCTTGCTCGATGTTATCGTGCATGGAATGGCCTTCACACTTACTCCCACATCATCCCAGGCCTACAACCGTTGCACACAAACACTGCTCATTGATCCGAGCTGTGGCATTTCATCCACAGAACTGGCGCAGGTCACAATAGTGCCGCTTCAACCAGAGCCACTAACGCAATGGCAGAACATCCCGGACACATGCACAACCCCTGCTTCCGCCTTGCCAACGTCACCTGCGTTCAGCCTGTGTTGCATTGTCGCTCGTGCATATTCGAGTGGTCCATGGATGTCTGCCTATCCAACAGGACGATAGCCGAACTGGATTTCGACATGTGTGTGCGCCCCCTGTTGGCCCACGACCATGAGTGTCACCGTGACACGCGTCTATGGGATGCCTGGATACTTGGCATACATGCTGGCAGCTGGACCTGGGAGATTGCAGAACTCCTCGTGTGCAATGACCACATTGAACTGCTCCCCTATTGGGCTGTAGTGCTAATTGGTGAGAGGGGGTGGACGCAGCACATCTGTCCGGACCTGGTAATGGATTTCCTCGCCATCCTGTTTGATGAAGTCAACAACGACCTCATGTTGGAAATGCTTGCCTACGGAGCTGCACTCGCTTTCATGGACGTGTAACTACGTACCTGCAGACACAACAGTTTGGAACCCATTGCACATGTCCCGACACCTTGTTGCATCTTGGGGTTCTGGTCACATCTCCCACGACAACAGTGGACATGGCTGCATTCGCCTGGACTCCGAATACATGAGCGGACAACAACGAGGGTGAACACACACCTGTGAATGGTGCGGCACTCCCCCGGAGTGGACAGCGGCGCTTGGCAACGTTCCACGTTCTGACATACTGCTGCATTGGTCTGCATGTTGTGGCACTTATCTTGCCCGTACTGACACGCATATGCTAATTAAGTCTACGCATCTTCACTTGTATTCAACTTTGTTGAGTGTTGCTTTGTTTGACAATGTGTGTCTCACTGCCTATCTGGGTCACGGCCATACATGCATTACTACACCATCATGGATGTGGGGTTGTACTAGTACATTATCATCTCACAGTTTCCTGCTTTGCCACATGCGAATGGCCATTTTCCACACACAAGCGGCAGCAGTTGTGTCCTCTGTTCTGTTGTGCTGGTGTTGCTGTTTGTTCAACATTGTTGTAACTGTTGAGGTGCTCTGGAGCTCATGTGTGTGTGCTGCATTGTAGGTGAGTTGCCCCTTCAGCTCTGATTTGGCTGGCCCTTATCCCTTTCAGGCGGTGTGGCTTTCACTTCTGTGCTTATACAGTGCTGTGATATTGCAGACTTGGGTACATTGTGCTCTTGGTTGGAGTTGTGACTCTTGGCCATGGTTTGCCCGCAGATGTGCTGTACTTAATTGTGCATGTGTGCCATCGTGCCCATCTCCCCCCGCCCCCCCAGTCCCTGGTCATTACTCACCCTGTTGCTGTTGTGTCAGGTCATGTTGAGCAGTGTCCGGTCCCCCAACTCCTGCCACCGTCTCCCCACTGATGACTGTCGACACCATTTCCTCCATCTCGTCCAGCTCCTCCTGTGGCGCTGGACTGCCACCTCCAGTCTGCATTGCTGCCTTCTGGTTGTTGGCGAGTTTCAGCTTGGTCTTGCGCTTCACATCATTCCAGCGCCTCTTGAGCTCTCCCATTGTCCTCCTCAGCCCTCCGACTGAATTCACCTTATCCACGATGGACACCATATTGCATTTTTTGTTGCCAATGACACAGTGGAGGTGACGAACTGTTGTTGATGGTGTTCTATCGCCTCCGTTTCCAGGATCCGGTTTTCCTGCGGACTGAACCGCGTCCTCCTCTTCTTCCTGTCCTTACCCTTCCCTGCCCCGAGGTCCCAGGCTGGTCCTCCGGGGGGCTTGTGGGGTTCTGGTTGTCCACTGTACTTGCTCCGGCTGCCTCCATTGTGCTTCGCTGTTGTTTTGTTTTTGTTTGTGTTTTTTTTTTCTGCTTTTGTAGTGATTTTCCTTGCCTGACGTATGTGAATTGCAGGCCTGGCGCTGCTTCTTGCTGATTGTCTTATCTCGGTTGTGCCCATCGCAACTTTTTTCGCGTTTGGGTTTGGATTTTTATCGCCGTCCCGGTACTGTTATCGCGGACATTTGCCACGTTATCAGGAAACTATTGCATGTTACCGACGTGTTGAAAATACGACGTTAACTCGGAGTTATTTTCCCGCGATAGACGGCGATATGAAAAATTGCGTTAACCTATTTTGGCGATGTTTATCGCACGTTCTTGTGAATATCCCCCATTGTCATTTACAAGGCCAATATTTCTAACTCTCAAAAATGCGAGACCAATTGCATTGTCAATGCTTGTTGATTAAATGGGAATATCTTAGACAGGCAATAACTAAATACGGAACCCCTACTGAAGTAATCCCAACCCTAGCTACAACAATAACGAAGAGAAGAATGAACACACCTCTCAATAAATCAATAACCAATGAATGACAAGCACATACGCATTGGGGGTTTTTCTGAATTTGTTCACCCATCTCTCAAAGATATCAAGTTTTGCTCTTATCATGTAATCCTCAGGTTATCTATAACTATTTTTTATTGGATATGACTTCCTATTGACGTCATTTTACAGGTCCAAGGGACGGAATTCTGAGTAGAGCACGCATACAGGAAATACTAACTAATGGCACTTACTGTCACCGTCATCACAGGGCTCAGGAGACAGAGGTCGGGGACTGAACCAGCCTGGAAACTAACAGGCTCCCTCATTAGCCATGTCCCTTTCCTAGCTGCTTTGACATACCTTCTGAGGCTTGTTTTTCAATACAATGGAAACTTTCAATTTGTAGCTCTGTCATTTATGCCCAGTCCGTAAACAGGATACACCGAAGTTATACAGAACTGCACGCGCAGGGATGTCTCGCAATAAAATAATGCTGTAAGGAAATTAAAACCGGAACATACACTAATTTACTTAATCGACGACACTCATTATTTTAACCCCAAAAAAGGAAATGCGCAGACCCGTCTGAAAGGAATACTTTGTGTTACAAAGTCACCGAGGCAGTGTAGCCCTCTGGCTTGATTTTTCAGCAGGGCCTGGGACACAGCCCCCTGGAAGGCTGCCAAGGACCGCGCAGTCACTCGCCAGGTACTTATAAAGTCCAGCTGAAAAACAGCCAATGAGATTTGGGGTTTTCTCCAGTTGTTCTGAACCGCTGCTAGGGGCGGCTAACGTAGAGAAGCAAAATGTGCATTGTCTGACATTTCCAATGCAGATGTCAAACAAATAACAGACCGTCAATACAATTGTAGACCCTCGTCTTCAGATAGCAGAATGGATCCTTTTCTAGAGGGCTGCACTACTGTGAGAATTAAAGCATTCAAAGGCCACCTCCACGGTGCTACTTAGCACCTTTTGGATTTCACAAATCCGATGACAGATGTTTTTGAAATACACCTTTAGTGTTACTAACTGTAATAGCTGGTCGTTTGTGGATGTCGTCAATCACAATTAAGTGACATGCAGCAGGTTCAAGTAAAAAAAAAAAAAAAAAAAAGATTGTTAAAAAATGTGCCTGCTTTTTATTTCTGGCTTGAGAGAGCTGCTATCAGCTGTACCTATTGTTACAAGTTCTTAAAATACACAGACTGGGGTTGGGCTCGTCTCACAGCAGGTTTTTTCTCTCACCCCATACTATTGAAAGTTTGGTGTATCATTCCACCTACTATGGCATGTTGACATTACAATGCATGAGGGGCTATTTTACATTTGATAAAAGTACACATGACATTTTTTTTATCTTATGGATGCATTACACGGAGAAAGTCATCAATTTTTGTTTTGCTATTTCACTGCAGCAGACTTTTTAAAAATGTTTAACTTGGGACCCAAACTGCAAGCTAGACCTGATGGCTTTTCCAGTGCTTCTTTTAAGATGTATGCACTGCTTAATTAGTGCTGGCAGTTGCTACAGGTGGCCAATCCGCACTCATTTTTGGTACCTGGGACTTACTTTTCATTATTAGACCCAGGGTACAAGAACAAAAACAGAGTAAGAGGAAAAATATATTGTAAGGTGGATTTCTGGGGCACTGCTTGCCACCTGCGAGGGTATCCCTGTGCTGTTGCAATAGTTGCAATGCAATGAGAACAGCAAAAAAAGTGAAAGTAAGAAGAAGAATACTATAGGAATTCAGTTACAAATAGAGAAAGCAGATTTGCAACTAAAGAAATGAGGTGTAAGGGGTTGAACGTGTAGGGTTTCGAAAGAAGCATGAGGTGAATTCAAAAATAGGCAACTCTGTAGTCAGCAGCGCTGACGCGGGGTGGCGGCTTCTATGAAAAATTTAAAACACCTGCACTTACTATTTTTTTTTTTACAACTTATGCACTGCATATACATGGGCACTGCTATATTCATTGGTCTACCGGTCAACATCTTTATAACTAAGCATATAACTTTAGTAAGGAGGCATATCTCACTATGCGGTACTCGACTATGGATTAACCCCTTAAACAGCATCAGACAAGAGCCAAACCTTCTCTAAAGTCGTTGACATTACAGAACGTAGTTTTGCCTCATTATAATGAGCAGTAGAGAGTGGGCTATAGATTTGTGGTGTGAGCTGTAATAAGAGTTCCATCACTTACAATCAAGGAGTATGGAATGAGTGGAAAATGGAAGCCATGGAGTAATACTAGTGCTATAAAAAAATATAGGTCTGCGGCCAAAGTTTTACAAAGGGAACAAGTTTTGAAACTTCACATAGTTGCAATGTTTATCACCTTCATAAAACGATCCCTGCTTGTGAAAACCCCTTGGAAAGCATGTTTTGAAGACTTTTACCACACTGGCTATTTTTGCAAGAAAAGTCTCCCATCAAAAGTGTTGTTGACTAGAGCGTTTTACCAGAAAATCTATCCCTGCTCTGCACTCAATAAATTTGTACAGTTTTGAAATACCTTCACAGAGTTTGTGGAGGAAAATATTTGCATCTTGACACACCCCTAGTAAATATGAGAAACAAGTGTGAATGCATTACCAATATGATGGCTATCTCAGCGCGGACTCTAATATATTTTTTGCATGTTTCAGACGAAGGGTTCTTACTTCAATGGACTTAAAACCTAGCCAGTCAACGGGGTTTCTAATGCCCCCCACACTCTGTTTCCCTTTTCCAAATCCCTATCACGTTTATAATCGCTGTTTTCCCTATCTTCACTACTGAAATGATATATCAGTGTCAAGTGAGAAACATATTGACACTTGTTATGATGTTCAGTCATATAATATTTAAATAGCTACTCACTTTTAAGATAAGTGTACCTATTCTTATGTTTCATATATAACTAGGGCTCCCGGTTTTAAGGTATTTATATTTTAGTCATTTCAGTCTGTATTTATCTATATTTATTTTTTGCTAATTTTACCAGTATTTATCCATATTTATTTAAGGTTTTGTGAAAAAATAAAGCTGAAATGTATTTAACCAGTTAACATATACTCGTGCCTGAACGCCTGACAGGTTTCAATGATATATAGACAATCAGATGATAAAATATGCACTTATAAGAAATCATGCAAATTTTAGTATCAAGGTTGTGCGATTCTACTGCTGTTTAAGGCTCTATTAAATTTCCTTTATTTTTTTTAATCCTCTTGTCTGTCAAACTGCACAGCTATTGGCCTGGCAGTCATGACTGATATCATTTAGAATCACTCAAAAACAACCCAATTTCCGTTTTTATCCACATTTAAAAATAAATACAGACTGGAAAATAAATGGTTTTCTGTCTGTATTTATCTGTAAAAATCAGTAAAAACGGAAAACAGGGAGCCTTATATATAACATAGGGAATTGGGTTGATGTCCACTTCTTCACTGTTAGTATACCAACTCTGCTTCACCGAAGAACCACTCTGTGTGGGCCACTCGATGTGATTTTTTAAATTAGAATGAAACTTCAAAACATAATTTTATTTTTATTAGAGGATCACTATTCGTGTTTACAAACAAATAAGCTATTTTACTAATGATTAAGAGATTACAGTCCGTTCCATTATTCATACTTGCCAACTCACACAGTGTCACCGTGTGACACACGATATCGGCTTCCATCACACAGTCTCCCGGTGAAGAGCCGATAATACACGGTGGCAGGGAAAACAAGCTGAAAACCACTGTAAATAGTGGTTTTCCAGCTCGTTTTCCAAGGCTTTAAACTGCCGACGTCCATTAAGCGGTGTGAAAACACCCCAGGACATGGCACCAGCCTCAGCAAGCTTTTTGTTTTGGGAGGAGGGGCTTAGGGGCGGGGTGGGGTTCAAAAGTGCCTTGTAGGTACTTCTCGGCACGAGGCCCCGCCCCCTCCTTACACTATAAGATTGTTCTTCAAGTTGGCAGGTATGCATTATTGCCTTTCAATTCAAATGGTAGTAAATTATCACATTTTCTTTTTAAAAACAATTCATATATCTAATTTAAAGTAAACCACGTGAGCTTTCCAGCTACAATCTGATTTGAACACTATGGGGTTATTATGATGGCGTCGGTCAGACCGCCATCCGCTTTCGCGGCGGTCAGGAGACCACCCAACAAGCTTGCAGCGGTCCGACCACCGCATTTGGACAGGACCGCCGGGCTGGCGGTCGGAAAGGGCTCCTTTCCACGTCGGCTTGTGCTACGGCCCAGGAAAAGGCCCGCAGCACAAGCCATCGTGCAAAGGGACACTTCCTGCACTGACTTCTGTTTAACATCACAAAAGTACTTCCTTTCCAGGAGTTACTGGATTGTATCTCATGCGTCAAAAATGTTTCTCAGAATATGGAGGTTTGCAGCACTAGTTGTGTTTTCTAGTCATTTAATTTGTAGTCTTGCCACCACCAAATGCTATTGAAATTCTAAGAATTTCGTATTTAACTATTTTGTCTAGCATAACCAGTTTATCAGAAGTCCTATATAACTGTTCCTGTTATCACCAATAGTCTCCCCAGCTTTGCAATGGAAGACACTGCTAGCTCAATGAATTTGGGTTTTTTGAGAAGATGATAGTTTGAGGCCATTAAGTGCCTCGTCCCTGAGAGGCAAGTGGTTTACAACTCTAGCTTAGTCACAGCAACATTTTATGGGGTCTGCACCCACTGGTCCAGACTCTGCACGCACCATCTTAATATGGTTTAATTAAAGTTTTAGATATTGAAACCAGTGAGAGCACTAGACAGAATTCTAAGGGCCGGTGTAGCGGTCTGGGCATCACTTAAAAAGGGGCACAAACTGTTTTGCACCCACGTTTAGCACTTCTCCAATAACAAGAGGAGTATTAATTTATTTCTAGGTCTAGCCTCACCAGCAGTTTTCAACAACAAGGCTGTAATAACACACACAAAATAGGCGATAAATAGCAAAACATTTGGGAGGACACCTAAAGTAAGATGTAATTAGCTGAAGAGAGGGTTCCATTATAATAATTTAAATAAGTACCTATATGTCATGTCATTTAGCATACAGAATTTAAAAGCAATCAATCCTTTCCAAAAGAAACCAGGCCACTTCCCTGCCAACATTTCGCTCAGAGCCCCAAAATATCTCTAGGGGTGCACGCCAGGGCTCTCATCTGCTGCTCTCTTATTCAACTCAACATAAGGCCCCTAGTATATTTACTATCAGAAGCCAGGACCAGGCTTTATATGTTCATTAATGACATGCAATTTATCTCGGGAGTCTGACAGCCAACCAGCTATCAACTCGGAAAGCCCAAACCATCATTCTTCACAGATTGTCTATTGCAGACTCGTTGATGGATGTCAAATAAATTTCTTAAAGTCAATCCCTTGAAACCTGAGCTCCCATTGACTAAAGAATCCACTGTCATGTGGAATCTAAATCTCTAGCCTTAGGTAATTGGCCATCCTTCCTCCCTTGCCAAAACTGTTCATAATCTTAGACATCTACATTGACACGCTGATGGCCATCACCTGCTACCTCCAGCTTAAGATTCTCAAGCACATCTTCCATGTAATGACTTTCATCTCAACAGCCAGTAGTTAATGCAATCGTCTAATCTCATCTGGACTTTGGTAGTTCTATTTACCTGCACTACAAAAATCCCTTTGTAGGCTTCAGTGAGTCCAGACTGCTGGGGCACATGTGATCACTGGTTTTTCCCGCCCGGATTTCATATCGCCCACTTTGCATGTTTTGAATTGGCTTCCATTTCACAGCAGAATATTTTTCAAAATCCATGTTGATCACTCACAGGACAATTTATTTCAAAACATTCAGGGTCTCATTTTTGAGGCCTCTTGCTCGGTCGGAATGTCACTTTTTGTGACGTTCCATGGCGCAGGAGCCTGCTCCATATTTAGGAGGCAGCACTAAGCCACTTTTTTTGGCTTAATGCTGCCTCGTAAATATTGTCCCCTTCAACGCAGTTTTCTGCGTTAAAGGGGCGTGCAATGGGTGTTGCTGGGGACGTTCCCAGCAACATCCATGGCATTTTGACACTGCCCCAGATTTATGAGAAATCGTAAACCTGAGGCAGTGTCAAAAACTTACGCCTCCCCAGGGAGGCTCAACAAGGACAAATTTCTTTATTTCTCCTAGTTTTTCCATTTTCTATGTGTGCTGCATTTTGCAGCACACATAGAACAAGCATTTGCAATGCAATAGGTCTCGCATTTGTAAAAGTTAGAGCTGTTGGGGTTTAAAATGACAATGTTTTTTATTTTTGTTTTTTTATTTGCAGTAGAATAATTATATTTGTAAAGCAGTATTGCCATTAGTATTTTTAACGTTATAGCTCTAACTTTAACAAATGAGAAAGTGTTATAGGCAAAGGCAAACAATAGTCAAATTGCCACAGGAGCACTGATGTGAAAATGAGCTGGAAATTGTAAAAGAACCCTGCTGGATGCCCATAACGTTACTGGGGTGGAAGACCGGCATTTGTTGGACTGCAATCGCAAGTAAAAAACTAGAAGGAAAATAGCCGCCATTGGCTCAGTGGGTTCTGCTTGAGTCTGTTTCTTAAATCTATTAAGCGCATAATTTGGGCCTTGCAGCGGATATGAAAGCGCTATGGAAATACAACTGCAATATAATGCAGTTGGCACGTAGAAGTAGCGCTGCAATGCAGTCTGTTTATCGAACACCGTGCTATCCTACTCACCACCTTGCTGATTGAATGAATTAATGGATGGTTTTAGTTATACAGCGCACTGCCAGTTCTGGGGTTCTCGGCGGTAAAGAATAATATAGGCATAAGTGCAGAAGTACATGTAAAGATAATTTACTAACATTCCCATACCTAAAAGAAAATTAATTGTGATCTTGTGTAATATCACCAGCACTCATGTTAAGCACTCGGGTCATGTTCCAACAGCAAATATGCGGAGTGGATGGAATCGAGAAGAGGTTTGGTGTGGGCAGAAAGGAAAGGGCAGCAGTGGGCGGTGGGGTTGCTCAGCATGGAGGGAGCAGGAGACTGGGGAAAGGAATCAGCACCGGACTGAGTTAAAAAAAAAAAAAAAAAAATAGACTTCTGCAACTACATTAACAAGAAATTTAAAGAGCCCCTTGTTTTGAGATGAGGACATTCTCGTTTTTCGTGGTACTAATCCGAGCTTGTGTTGGTTTGTGCGATGTGAAGTTGTTGCTTGTGAATGCTGCTCGGAAATTTGTCTGCTGGTATTTGGTTCTGGTTGGCTGAGCCATGGCCATAAATGACAGATAAAGGGAGCGCTAGAGGCTGGGCATGGAGAGAGCCAGTGGAAGAGAGAGAAAGAGGGGAAAGCAGAAAAGAGACGGAGGCACAGACAGGCAAAGTGAAAAAGACAGAGACACTGCATGCACACTAAGTGAAACAGAAACGGAGACGCAAAAGAAAACATAAAAACAACAAGCATTGGCATAGCCAATAGGTCTCGCCTTTGGGACCTTATAAGTGTTTAGCCATGCAACAGTTGATGTTGTTGCACCAAGGATATTGTGCTGGATAACTAAACACTTATAAGGTCCCAAAGGCGAGACCTATTGGCTATGCCAAAGCTTGTTACCCATGTCAACGAACCAACCGGCACACACAACCTCTACTTGTAAACAAGCATTGGCATAGCCAATAGGTCTCGCCTTTGGGACCTTATAAGTGTTTAGCCATGCAACAGTTGATGTTGTTGCACCAAGGATATTGTGCTGCATAACTAAATACTTATAAGGTCCCAAAGCGAGACCTATTGGCTATGCTACGACATCTACTATTCTTTAACGTATAAGTTTCGACACTACTAGGCATATTATAGCACTGTATTGAGAAGTACTTATTTAAAGTGCTATATGCTTTTGCTTCAGTTCTATTGACAGCGAAACATATTTCCTTAAAAAAACAATATATGAATTGCCAGACTTGAGACGCGTTTTGCGTGTTTAAAAACAAAACGTTTTACAGTGAAGATCAAATAGTGCTTTAAACAATGATTAAACTCATTAGAAATAAACTGTGATTAAAACGGTTAACAATGCATGGAGCAGTTTCTCGTTTGTCACTTTATTACCAAGGAGAGAAAGAAGAAAACAAGCAAAAATAGGAGGGGGTTGGGGCACAAACACGCGCCCGGACAAAGCGTCTGCCATTTGACCTCTGCGTTTGCCTGCAGAGCAAATGTGACGAGATAAGAGGAAGAGGAAGAAGCGAGCAGGAAACAAACAACAAGAGCCAAGGCAATCGAGGGAAACTGTTTGTAAACTAAAGATTTCGTATATGTGTGTAAACTATAAATGCCAACAGCTAAGCGCGTTTTGTTAGAAACCCCACAAAAACAATATTCCTAACACAGAAAGCATGGCAATCCAGGGAAACTGTGTGTATGTAAACTAAACATGCCGCCAGCTAAGCGCGTTGTATTCGAAAGCCAAAAATCAGAACATTCCTAACTGACAAACCGCGGCAATCGTAAAAATATTGCGCTGAAAATAGCTGGCCAGCAGAAAAAGACTGAGTGAAAGGGGGTGTGCGTAGATGGTTGAAGCACTTCTTGAGGTGAATCTGCGGCAGCAATTAGGCACTATAGATAGGAGTGTTAATATAACGGAGGAGTACATGCATATGTGCCGCACAGGGTGGGGGGGAAGCTCCAGTAGACGATGCGGCGCTGCTCGGAGATGCAGTTAAAGTGCCCTCCACTCACTTGAAGGTGCCAGCTGTCGGCCACGCGCTTGGCAGCGTAGTCCAGCAACAACTTGGGATTTCCTTCCAAAAACAATTGAATATTTGAATTGCCAGACTTGAGACGCTTGTTGGGTATTTTAAATACAAAACGTTTTACAATGCAGAGCAAATAGCGCATTTAAAAAGGATTTAATTCATTAGAAAGAACTGCGATTAAAACAGTTAATGTGTGGAGCAGTCGAACGTTTGCCACTTTATTTACAAGGGGAGAAAGAAGACGACAAACAGCAAGGGGGCGGGGGTTGGGACACAAACAGGCGCCCTTGGAAAGCATCTGACATTTGATCTTGGTCTTTGCCTGCACAGCAAATGTGACGAGATAAGAGGAAGAAACAAGCAGGAAACAAAAACAAGAAGCGCAAACAAAAAAAAAAAAAAAAGCATTGGCACGGCCGCGAAAGTGAAAGTGATCGCGATGCACTTAATGACCCGTGATGGAGGAAAGACAGATGGCGGCTGCGCGCGTGCACGCTCGCGTGAACGCAAGCTTGAGGCCAGAAAAAGCCTGTGGTAGCACTTTCAAAACCCACTATCTACATGTCTTGCAGAGCAGCGCATGCGCTGGCTCAGGCGAGACCTAAAAACACCTTACAACGACTCCATCTTTCCCAGTGCGGGAGGGATCAGGCCTGACTTGAAAAGGGAGGGTGTCAGAGATCCCCCTGCAGGATGGTTTTCTCCTTTCAGGTGGCACACTTGGGAAGGGGGGGTTGGGGGGTGGACTGACTGTTCGCCTCTTATTTGTGGTGCACACTCAGTGTGCCTCTTCCCAGCCTCCTTCCCTCTGTGCCTGCACCCATAATACAGTACAGGTGAAGAGCAAAGTGTGTCCTCATCTGCAAAGCGTAATGGTCCATGCCAAGGGAATGCCCTCATAAGTTAGCAATGGCACTATGTGTGTGCCGGTACTGTCTGAATTACAGAACAGGGCACACAAGCACCTTCTGTAATACTACTGTGCCCTGGGGGAGAAGAAAATGGGTGCACACTTTGATTAAGCTCACTGGGCTCTGCATGTAAAATGGCCCTAGGCACTGTGGTTATCTCAACTTGGTGGTAACAGAAAGTGCTGATTAGCTTGTCAGTTGTGTGTCAAGTATTACCACTTTAAGTAAAAAAGTACTCTCAGCCTTGGATTAAGCCTGCCCTAGGAATGGGGAGCACAAAGCCTTGCTGACTCTGTGTGATAGCCTCAAAAAAGCAACTAGACACAGGCATTCAGAGGAAGTGCTGCAAGACCTGCACAGGCACTGCCCGCGGCATTAAGCCAAAAAGTTCAAATAATATCGGACTGACCACAGCAAATTGTGTCACAGTTTAGTGCGTCAACACTGGGACAAATGCAGCGGTGCCAGTACATATTAATTGTGTATGTCTCCATTCGGAGTAGAATGTCGCAGGGTATGGGGATTGATGTCACTCTCCAGCACAACAGGGTAATTTGTAATTATTTTTGACTGAGTTTTTTCCTATTTGGGAAGATTACACGAGATGCTCAGCAAAGTAGCAGGCATATTAATTCCCTAAACTACTTCACAGTGTGCAAAGCCTTTGCCCAGAGATTACAGAGATCTTTTCAGCAAGCCCATTAAACCAACGTTTTACTTGTATTGTAGACCAAACTTTCTCTGGAGTAGATGCTTTACCCGTAAACTATTATTAAATTAATTCAGCTAGTAACTAATTTAGTAAAATCAGAACAGCTTTACTTTTTCCTTGTTATTAATTCTTTTAGGGGTACAGTTTGTAAAAAAAAGAACCCATGGGTAACGGCAGGCAATAGACTGGTTTTCATTGCCGTGTTCCTACTCATCATACACAGCCCTTCGTGACTGGCAACCCGTGACCTCCCCCCTCCCCAATTCGCGCGTGGTGCCGCTCCCTGTTCCCCCACCCCACAAAAAAATGGTGGTTTGACAAATACCAGAGTAAATTGTTGTTTAATTCATTTTTCTAGTACTGCCCATAACCGGAACAAATGAACGAAAATGAATAAAGTATAATAGTCCGCAGCTAGTGAATCTCCTACAACTTAAAGCCTAAAATGAAAGAGTTTATTTAGCAGTAGTAATAGCTCTACAATACAGGTGTTCATATAAAGCATAATACAGCTTTGCTTAAAACTAAAAGTATGTGAAGAGGGGGCGTATCTTAAGGAGTGGTGACTACGTTTGTAAACACTGCTGTCTTCCGAACACAGCGAAATGGCGCATACAATTAATAAGCGGAACCCTAGAGGTCAATCACAAATTCAATTGCCTGGATTTAGAGGGGGGGGAGGGATGCACTCATCAGTGTTAGAAAGAGCACAACAAAATCTTGCCTGGATTTAGAAGGGGGGGTGCACTTATCGGTGTTGGAAAGAGCACAAAAACAATCATCACGCTGCTGCCCTGCGCATGCTTAACGCAGAATACTAGTCTGAAAAGTGACTCTCTCCAGACCGAATATGGCTCACGGAATGTCCAGCACACAACTGCATCCTCTTCACTCTGTTTTGAAACGGAACAAGCATGAATTGGCGGCTCTAGCTGTTCTCATTAGAAAAGTGGGTCGATGAACACTTGTAAACAAGAGTAAACAAATAGAAAATAATGGCGGGCCACTTTTTTCTATTTGTTTACTTTTGCTAATCAGCGGCACCCGCGCTTTACTTTAACCATGTTAAAGGTAAAGCGCGGTGCCGCGATTGTAGCAAAAGTAAACAAATAGAAAACATCTATTTCTTTACTTTTTCAACAATCGCGGCACCCGCGCTTTACCTTAACATGGCTGAAGGTAAAGCGCGTCTGCCCCCATAGTGAAAAGAAAATAAATAAATAATAATAAGCATTACAGAGTAAAACAAGTGGTGGCAAAAGTGAAAGCAGCTGGCGGCCAAGTGGCGGCAAAAGTTAAAGCAGCTGCAGCGTCTGCGAGTGGTGCGCGAACGCACGCTTGGGAGAGCAGTCTGCTCATTTTCAAGCACTGCACTCGTGCTTGTGGCACGCCGCTGCTCGCTCCCGCAAGGTGGATGCCGCCACAAGCACGAGTGTGTGCTTGAAAATGAGCAGAGCGACGGCTAAAGGCCCTCCTAGGCAGCGCATGCGCGCTGCATAGGCGAGACCTAAAAAAGACTTGCAAAAAACAGAGAGGGGACATGTGAATATGCACACCAATGACAAACGGTGGGGAGGGGTAAGAGAAAGGGAGCCAGCAACACGGCGACAATGATGCACGAGGATAAAAGCAGAGATAAGAAGCATGGAAGTAAGTGAAACAAAAGCTAAGGCAGAAAAGAACACTGAAAGCCGTTACGTGCTGCACGCAAAAGGAATGTGCCCAAAGTGCATTGATAAGCAGTTGCAGAAATAAAAGAAACAAGTTATTACCTCAACGGCGTGTGCTCCTGGCTTCAGTCTATCCCATACATGCCAATAGACCCGATTCAGGCGGGAGACTACCAATTTTTCAAGCCAAAAATGGCTTTATTTTAGCAGTCTCCCGCCTGAAATTGCATTTTCTACAATAGAAGTCAACGGGGAATTTTCATTCTCCCGATTTTTTATTTTAAATCTCCCACGTCCCTGTCCTAAAATGTTGGCATGTATGCTATCCCGAGGAGTCAGGATGCCCAAACTCAAAGTCTGAAAGTCTCTGGGAAACCCCTCAGCAAACGGGTTTCCCAATAACAAAGGCACGCAGGAGTGGATGCCTGCTTGTGCCCCGGGGGACCATATAGTGTGTATTGATACAGGGGCCCATAAGGAGCACGCTACATGAGAGCAATGCCGAAGGCACGTCCTGCTGGAAATGGAAAGGCAGCTGTGCGCAAGGACTGCGTGCACGTTGCTGCTCGTACCCGTGGCAATACTCCAGGGGAGTCAACTTTGCCTTCCTCATGCTGCAAGGAACCCTCTGAATACGATGTTAGGTAGCACATGGAGGAGTGGGAGGGGCTGCAATGACTCATGCCTTTTCACAAACAAGGCTTCAACAAGCCCAATCCCCCATAAAAGGTAGCCCAAAACTAACCAAATATCCTACCAAAAACCAGCCCAACTGCCGTACACATCGAAAAGTGGAAAAAGACTGAATAAATACAGTCAACAGAGCAGGAGGAACAGAGAGGAAGGCAGTACTGACACAATTGTGGCATTAAGAGGGGATGGGAGGGAGGAATGATATATTTACATGTAAGCAGCTTTGCCTCCAAAGCTGAACATAGGAAAACAGTAACAGACCAGGAAACAAAGAAAAAAAATAGTCCCCCAAAGAACACATAAAGAGCCATAGCGGAATGAGACAGTACTTAGTCCCTGCTGCATGGGAGGAACAGAAGGGAAAAAAGAGGAACAAAGAGGCAGGGCTGACCACTAGCAAGCAAGGATTTCTAAAGGACACTGAAACAAGCAAATCAAAAGCGGGGGGATGGCTTTAAGCCAACATGAGAAATTACAACAGGTCTCGAATACTAGACCTAAAAAGGAAAAAGCCTCTTGTGATTGTTTTTGTGCAGGAAGGTTTCCCTTCCTGCACAAAAACAATCATCCCCTCAACGCAGGCACCCTTGCACTATGGTGAAAAGATGCCTGTGTTGGTGCATGGCAGCCCATTGTGCGCCTGCGCAGGGGAAAAGGACAGGAATGCGCCTCATCTCATAGATACGGCGCATTCCTGCCCTTTTCTTTTACCGTAGGGCAGCGCAGCAGGGAGGCCTGCGGCGCTGCCCTACGGTAAAACCTCATAAATGAGGCCCTCAATTTCCTGCTTAACCCCTGATAAGTTCAGTTGGCTTCAACAAGGGAGAGAGCTATATATCTCCGTGCCAGCCACACTCACATGCGAGACGGAAACGACAAAACATTTCAAAACCAACTGTTAGCAAGGAAAATACATAGGAAAAATGTATGGGACTTTAAAAGACAACAGCAAGATTCTCAATGGCTGTATATTTTCAGCCTGTTGACTCCAAGCAAACAGGCGGAATTTTGGTCATATATTAACAGGTTGTCTGGGCATGGCCATGATCGGCGTAATGGGGTCGCTAGTCACACATGGATCACCCATGTGACTACATTGTATTGTAGTGCACCAAATCAGACTCCATTGTATCATCAACGTCTCTCCATCAGCACTAGTCTGCCCAACACTTTTCCTCCAACTACTGAAGAAACAACCGAACCTTCTGATGTAGGGAATCATGTGACAACAATACTAAAAAACATCAGAAAGGACGGGGCTCCGGGACCTAACGGCTTACCGGGACATCTCTTCAAAGAAGACTGTGACTTTTGGGGAACCATACTTACGCCGCTCTATCAGTATTGCTTGGCTAATTCAACGATCCCGGAACCCTGGAAAGGCTCTCTGCTTCAACCTATTCACAAAAAGGGCGATACCGGAGATCCATCGAATTATAGGCTGATAGCCCTCTTGGATATTGAGGCAAAAGGATACGCAAGCCTCCTTTTGCAGGACCTGCAAGATTGGGCCAACGACAATGAAATCCTACCAGTCTATCAATCCGGCTTCAGGCCAGTAGCGTCAACACTGGACAACATCATAGCTCTCGCTCATCTGGTAGAACAGTCCACTCAGAAAAAGCAGCCACCACTCTTCGCATGTTTTGTGGACTATTCAGCAGCATTTGACGGCGTTAATCGGAGCCTGCGGTGGCAGAAATTACAAAACTGGGGGATTCCGGCGACGCTGCTGAAAGCAATCATTTCCTTTACACTGGAACTTGGGTACGGGTGAAACTATCGATGAATTCAGCAACTAAAAAGATCTATACAGACCGAGGGTTAAAACAAGACTGTGTATTGGCGCCTTTGCTTTTTAATCTATACACTGCGGACCTCGGCAAAACAATATCTAAAGCCAATCTGTTACCCCCTAAAATTGGGCCGACTAGACTGTTTTTAATGCAGTACGCAGATGACATGGTGCTACTGGATCATACCAAAATAGGTATGCAAAGAACACTGGATGCATTAAGCACCTATAAAAACGAAAATGATTTAAGAGCAAACGCAGGAAAGATGAAGGTAGTAATATTCGGGAAGTATGCAAACAAACTTAAACACCAATGGAGAATGGGCAATTTGAAAATAGTAACAACAGCCAAATATAATTATTTGGGGGTTTGGATTATGAGTAATGGGAAGTCCACAGCACACACTGCATCCATCGAATCAAAAGCTAAGGCAGTGACGTATGCCCTATGTAAATTGAATTCCAAACTAAGCAGCCCGACAACTGAACCCATCAGAAAGGTTATAAGAGCTAAGCTACTCCCCTCAATTACATACGGCCACCTAGTATTTCCTGCGGCACTAATTAACATCATGGAACGTGTCAACTGCCGAGCATTTAAACAGATCTTTCAGATTCCAGCCCACGCCCGGAACGCTCTGGTACGACTTGAATTCGGGCTAAACAAACAAAGTTACGAACATTGGGCATCGATTGTTCGGTACTATCGAGGGGTTTGTGCGGCACCCCCGCACACAATGAAAGCAATCCTGAAAGAAATGTTTATGAAAGGCAATAATTCGTGGACCAACGGCCTCCTCACCGCCTGCACTGAACTGCACCTTGATATGACTAATTGGCAGGATTTTATTCACCAACCTGGAATTCTAAAATCTATTTAAAAAAAAGAAGTTAGACTATTATCCAAGGAACATGACATGAAGGAATTGGAGTCTTCCAGTAGTAACATCAGGATATTAGCTAGCTCCTACCATGATCGATTGAGGCAGCCATACCTTGATGCCGCCCTGAATAAGACAATTTTAAAGCAAATTTTATCTGTGAGACTTATGGTATTGCCGATAAAAGATATCAACACTCGCTGGAAAACATTTGAGGCAGTTACTACTTGTAGACTGTGTCACCAGTATGAGGAATCTATGGCTCACTTGGTTTGCATATGTCACTGTTTGAATCATGCACGTTGCACTTTATTGAAACCTTTGTTTTTAAAATACGGCACACGTACTTGCACAGATACCATGAAACTTCTTTTTAATTTGGAGATCCCAATGGAATTGGCCAGGCTAGCGAAATTTGCACACCAGGTGAAAGAACTTTTGGGCAAAGTCTCAGTCACGGACTAGAATTAGACTACGGTTTTAATATATGGTTTATATCTCTTTTATCAGTTGGGCATTGCTTAAGTGTTACGACTCTTAGATATGTCTTGCTCATGTTTCAGTCATGATTATTAGATTTGTTAATGATGTATTACTTAGATTGAAGAAAGTGTGTGGGCGGAGTTATTTTCGCCCGATTTCTTTGTAACAATTTTTATTAATTGATACAATAAATTTATTCATTCAACACATAAAGAGCCATAGCGGAATGAGACAGTACTTAGTCCCTGCTGCATGGGAGGAACAGAAGGGAAAAAGGAGGAACAAAGAGGCAGGGCTGACCACTAGCAAGCAAGGATTTCTAAAGGACACTGAAACAAGCAAATCAAAAGCGGGGGGATGGCTTTAAGCCAACATGAGAAATTACAACAGGTCTCGAATACTAGACCTAAAAAGGAAAAAGCCTCTTGTGATTGTTTTTGTGCAGAAAGGTTTCCCTTCCTGCACAAAAACAATCATCCCTTCAACGCAGGCCCCCTTGCACTATGGTGAAAAGATGTCTGTGTTGGCGCATGGCAGCCCATTGTGCGCCTGCGCAGGGGAAAACGACAGGAATGCGCCTCATCTCATAGATACGGTGCATTCCTGCCCTTTTCTTTTACCGTAGGGCAGCGCAGCAGGGAGGCCTGCGGCGCTGCCCTACGGTAAAACCTCATAAATGAGGCCATCAATTTCCTGCTTAACCCCTGATAAGTTCAGTTGGCTTCAACAAGGGAGAGAGCTATATACCTCCGTGCTTGCATTAATCAAAGTGCCAAGGATTCGCACTGTCAGTTTTGGTGATTATGCTTTTTCACTGGCAGGGGCAAAAGCAGGGGCGGCTCCTCCACGTGGGCGGAGGAGCGTCGCCCCACTGCTTTCTCGCAGTGCAAGAAGCAGAAACATAAAATGGTATAAATACCATTTTATGTTTCTGCTTTTTGCACTGTGAGAAAGCAGAAGAAGGGTTTGGTGGTTGGGGGCGGGCGGGTCGGGGAGGAGCGGCTAGCCCATTGTTGTGGGTGCTGACTGTTTGGTCGGCCCCAGGGCCGACCAAACCAGTCATGCACACTCTCCTGCATGGAGAAAACGGCCTCCCCATAGACGCCTGTGGGGACGGAGTCCCAGCCAATCACAACGCTGCCATTGCAGCGTTGTGATTGGCTTAGGGGAGGGGAGGGAGGCTGCCTGAGGCTTCTTCCTGTGAGGAGGACCGCGACACGGGGGAGGACCGCGACGCGGGACAGGACCGCCAAAGGTAAGTTTTTATTTATTTAAAATTACCCCCCCCCGCGCGCGACACCCGCCCGTCATGCCAGCATAGGCTGCAGCACAGACATACACTCTCACACCAGTCCCTTGCACACGCACATAAACACACAAAGGAAAACAAACAGAATGTCCGTGTTTTATTATTTCATGGTTTATGGGGTTATCTAAAGTAAAGTGCACATAAAGATTGCAGGCTCACATATTGTTTCAGATTGCCCATTTTGATGTTTAAAAAGTATGCCTGCTTTTTGGAAAACGACACACTATGCTGCTGAGTGAGCCACCTGGCGGTTTTATGGGAGACGTGGCAACTTCAGTATCAGCGTTGGGCGGCTTTTCAGTTAGATGGTTGCTAAAAGGAAAACAGGAATAAATACACGCCAAATGTCCTGTGTGTCACCGATATGCTGCATATGGAAGGGAGTGGGGGTTCTGGTGAGGTGGGGGTAGCACCGTAGCAGGAGAGGGCGGCTGGGAAGCGCTTTGCAGATTCCCCCAGCGCGTTGCGTGAACTGACAGATTTATGATGGTCATTGGAAGCAGCAGCTTTAAATCCTTAAACCACGCCGTTTTTCTCCACTATATAAATGTAGGTTGATCTCCCGAAAGAAAGTGTCTTTGAAGCCCTCCCTGAAAGCATGCGCAGGCCTGCTTGCTTAATTTCCTCTTCTTTGAAGTCTCAGACCAGATTGGGCTTAAATTAAAACCTTTGGGTCGAGTTTGCGCTATATAAATCTGCAAAAAAAAATGTATTCTATTTATGTCGCCCTACCATTCTTGCCCGTCACTAACCGCCACTGGGCAAAAGTATGGAACACTCTGCCCCTAAATCGCCATCAAGAAACTAATGTTCTGCACTGTGAAAGCAGCACAAGACATGATTGCGTAATTAGTAATTCTCTTGATTCTTTTGGCCCAAGAAACTGAATAGTCACTGTTGCCTTCAAACTCTCTTTGTTGTGGCTAAATTTGCTGAATTCTAACAGTGGCATAAATGGTGTAACCTCTCCGTTCGAATTTAATAATCTCCAGATATAAGATAATTCTAAATTCTTGCTAAAGGATAAAATGGATTTCCTTTCTTTATAATTAAAATCTTTGCCACCAGTCCAATTATCAAGCAATGGATGTGGGCTCACAATAAAGTTCCCAACTGCCCTCATGCTTTCATGTGTGCACCGTTCAAAACTTGTTAGTAGTAAAAAAAAGCAAGCATTTGCAATGAAACAGGTCTTGCATTTAGGTGAGTTTGAGCTATTGGCATTGTAAATGACAATGCCTTTTATTTATGTTTTCGTTTTTGAAACATAAATAAAACGCATTGTCATTTACAATGCCAATAGCTTAAACTCGCATAAATGCGAGACCTATTACATTGCAAATGCTTGTTGAGCGTTGCATGTTTTCTATTTTCATGTTGATACCGGGAGGCAGTGGGCAGACCTTTAGACGGGCACTGTCAGCTTTTTATATTGAGAACCGTGAGGGTGAGGGCAAAATTCAGTAGCGGCGCGTGGAGGGAGTTCCGTGGGGCGGTGAGGCGGGGCGGGGGTTGTAAACACCGAAATATGGATGAATGGAGGTAAGTAAACAATTAAATAAATAAAACGAATTTCGTTGCGCGCGCTGCATTGCATTTTGCGATGCAGCGTGCGCAACAAAATTAGTTTTATTTATTTAATTGTTTACTTACCTCCGTTCATCCATATTCCGGTGTTTACTACCCCCACCCTGCCCCTCCCCGCCCCGCCTCACCGCCTCCACGGAACTCCCTCCACGGGCCGCTACTGGCAAAATTGGACCCTCGTTGCGCCTGCTTTTTAGAACTTTTGGTGCTGAGCACCGGCAGGACCCGGCCTACTTAAAACCCTTGCTGACGTGATATGTCAGTGATAGTTATCTGATAACCAGTAGCGGCCCGTGGAGGGAGTTCCGTGGGGCGGTGAGGCGGGGCGGTGAGGCGGGGTGGGGGAGGGGCAAGGTGGGGGGTAGTAAACACCTGAATATGGATGAACAGAGGTAAGTAAACAATTAAATAAATAAAACTAATTTTGTTGCGCGCGCTGCATCGCAAAATGCGATGCAGCGTGCGCAACAAAATTCGTTTTATTTATTTAATTGTTTACTTACCTCCATTCATCCATATTCCGGTGTTTACTACCCCCCGCCCCGCCTCACCGCCCCACGGAACTCCCTCCACAGGCCGCTACTGCTGATAACCCTGTACGGGACATAAAGCAGAGGAAATTATCTTATGTATAGTGGCCTGGCGCGGCAGCTCATGGACATGCTTTTCACATCACTTTTTCGCTTTGCAAAGAACTGTAATAACACTTGCAGTCCAAATTAGACCATCTTTGTGGCTATCCACAACACCTCGTTCACTTCTTTGTAAAAGTGTAATCAAAATCGGTGCTCAAATGGAACACTCACAGTCGTTCAGTACCTGTTACCTGATGTTGATAAGTGCCAGCAATCAGTCTTTAAGTGGCCCAGGTCTTGCCGGTGCTGAGCACCAGCAGTTCTAAGAAGCAGGTGCCGAGAAGGTTCCCAATCAAGCTCTCCATTCATCAGGATAAAAAAATAAAAAAATCTTAACTCTTCACTGCCTTTGATGTGACTTCAAAGACACTCGTTATAGTTCTTTTACAGTCTCACAATTTCAGAACTGAAGCATTTTCAAAATGTTATGACTACGAAGCCATGGTTGTTGCTTATTTATGCTATGCAACTAACAATCATTGGCAAAGCCAATAGAACTGGCTTGTACGTGTAATGTTACTGGCAGCAATCTCTCCTTATAAATACTGCATTCGTGCCGATAAGTGCTGGTGCTCTTCCTTTTAATTTAAAGGGGGGCACTGCCAGTAACTGGAAACAGTCAATAGGGCGCAAGGAAGAACATTACGTCATAGTGCCTGGCGCATCACCGAATGGAGTCACGCTACAGTGACCCACCTGCTGATGTAGTTAACGACCCGGTACTCGTGGCCCTCCATGCAGAAGCCTCCGTTGGAGAACAGGTTGTAGCCCCCGCCGCCGAGGTGGCAGCTCGCCAGGCTGTCAGTCTGCTCCTCGGGCTGCAGCTGCAGGTACTCGGGCTGCATGGCAAGCAGCTGCTTGAGGGGCAGCAGGGCCTGCTCGCAGTTGCAGGTGGTGAGCGTGCGCAAGTCCCCAGAACCGACGGAGACGAAGCTCCGCAGCGGAGGCCTGGCCATCCCAGCCCCGTCCGCAGCAGACATTCAGCCCTGCCGCCGAGCCGAGGGACGGAAGCCGGGACTGCACCAGGACCAGGACGGGCAGCGCGACTCGGCACACCTACAAATATGATCACACATTCATGTGATGTCGGTGCCTCCTTGGTTTGCTGCGTCTGTGATCACTTTTCAATTAGTTGCACTCGCTTTCCGAAATGATGGGTTACTCAAAGTACAGGATTGCAAGGGGATTAGTCATATTCACGCCCTTTGGAACCACTCCCGAGGAGGGAAAAAATAAGCAGTGTCGAAATAGTTTGAGCTGCCTGGAAAAAAAGCACTGGCAAAGCCAAAAAGTCGGACATTCACTGCCAGCTTTTTGCGCTGCCAAGGCTTGTTCTGCTCTTCTACCAAAAAACAAGCCCAATCCGCCGTAAAACAAAGCCCAAACCCAAACTAACATCATACTAAAAAGAAGCCCAAATGACGGTCAGCTATGGTGCCGAAACTACACACAGGCAAACAGAGCAGGAAACAAAGAAATAAAGTAGTCCCCCAGAGAACAGACATAGAACTGTAGTGTGATGAGACAGTACTTAGTCCCTGCTGCATGGGAGGAACGGAAGAGAGAAAGGAGGGACAAAGAGGCAGGACTGACCACTGGCAAGCAAGGATTTTTGAGGGACACTGAAACAAACAAATCAAATGCTGGGGGATGGCTTTAACCCAACATAAGAAATTACAATAGGTCTCGAAAGCTCGACCTAAAAAGTACAAGTTGAGACCTTATAGAGCTCTGCTGCCCTTTGGCTAAGTTTGAGCTGTAGAAGTACAATATACATACATATACATACAAACTAACATCAAAGGCATAGACACCAGAGTGTTAAAGTCGACCCATCGAATTTGACCTTAGATAAAATCAATTTGCCCAAGACATACGTTTTTGTTTCTGTCAACAGTGTGTTCAGCACGCCAAGAATGAGAAAAAAGCTCCTCGAGGTTTACCTGAAAAACAGCTATGAAACTTCAGTCCGACGCCATCTCTACAAAGTGTTTGTGCTTCATTGTCTATCAAGTGTGTCTTCAGGAACATTGAAATATTTCTGCTGTTATGCTGTAACCAACTTAACTTGTTTGCTTTAGACTGATTAGTTAGTCAACTGCAGTATTGACAGAACACAAACATATTCAATCATGTATGTCCCCTCCAAACATACCTTAGAATTGGCATTAGTGTACAATCCCCATTAAGTACGACTGTAAGGTCAACAGAACGTAGTTTCCTTGAAAATTAATATAGCCTGCTGCTTAGAAGGTAACACTGGGAATACAAACAGTTACAACATTAGCAACAATACAAAAAATGAAATATATAAAGACGAATAAAATGCCCATGGAAGCAGGCCTGAGGTCTAGCGTCAAGTATACATTTGCAGAAGAGGTTGTCATTTGGAGAAACATCTCCCTACAGAAACATATTAAAATATGACAAGAATGACTTAAAACAAGCAACGATAACAACTAATTAAATGTTTCTTCAGCAGGTATTACCAATCTTATTTCTACTACATTAGACACTAGGATTTTTAAAACCAACCTCCATTCACCACATTTTCAGAACAAAAATGAATGTGTCCTTATGTAACGCAACTGGTGGTCATGTAAAGCGCTCCGATACCTGATACCTTCGGGTCAAGTTCATGCAATATGAAACTCCGAAAAAATAAAAATGGCTGTCGCTAGAGTTCAAGGGTACATTTGTTATCATCAATTTTTATCATAACAATTTGAATCCTTCTAATACTGGAATGATAGACTCCCTTGATCAAGCTCTTAGCAAGGACCTGAACAACTTAAAAGGGGACTATACGGTAATTTGGGGGGATACTTTAATTGTAAGCTTTGTTCCATCTCTAGAACCTCTGTCTGTGGTGCATTGGGATGTGATAATAAGGATTATTCCGACTTTGAGCATAGACATTGTGGTGATGTTCCTAGTGCAATGATTGGTAAGCACTCTCTCTTATTTGCATCAGATTTCACTACTGCCCCAACACACAAACTAATTACTTTTACTCAGTGGATGGCCCACTAACCGTGAAGTTTCAAAGTGGCGGGGAGTACAATGAAAACATGAATTTACTTGAGAGAGTGCAGTGACTGAGCATATCTCTCCCCAGGGTGGACCATAGGGGGCTCTCCTCTGAAGAAGAAAAATAAAAATGGTACAAAGTGCTGCCTTTGTTAACACAGTTTCTTTAATAAAAATGACCAAAAAGCAGTAGTTTTTACAGGAAAACTCAGACAAAATGTGAGAAATGTCCTAATTTGCCTCCCCAGGGGTGCAGTTCCCAGACAAAAGACTTGGGATCTCCTTCATATCAATCAATCAATCAACATTTGTAAAGCGCACTGTTACCCCTAGGGCTATCTGGGCACTGTGTCGCTGTCGAAGAGCCAGATTTTGAGTCTCTTTCTGAAGTATGCCAGTGAGGGGGCTGGTCAAAGCTGGAGGGGGAGTTCATTCTAGGTCTAGGCTGCGATGTAGGAGAAGGAGCGGCTGCCGCTGCGGGTGCAGCGGATGCAGAGGGTGAGTGCGAGGGCGAGTGAAGAGAAGGTGTAGGTGTCTAGCGGGTTGGTGGAAGTTCAGTCGATGGTTGAGGTAGGCAGGTTGCAGGTCATGGAGGGCTTTGTAGGCGTGCATGAGAATCTTGAACTGACATCTTCCCTGGACGGGGAGCCAGTGGAGGTTTCACGGGGGGGTGATGTAGGTTCATTTGGGGAGGTCCAGGATGAGTCCGGCTGCAGTGTTCTGTATGGTCATGAGTCTTCTGAGGAGCTGGATGGAGATGCCGGCGTAGAGGGCCGTAGTCGAGGCGGCTTGAGATGAGGGCCTGAGTGACGGTCTTTCTGGTGTTGGTTGGGATCCATCTGAAGATTCTGCGGAACATGCGAAGTGTGTGGAAGCAGGACGAGGCAACTGTGTTAACTTGACGTTTCATGGTCAGTTGGCTGTCGAGGATGATGGTGAGGTTGCATGCATGGTCGGTCGGTGTGGGTCGGAGTTCTGCAGGCGTCCAACTGTGGTCCAATGCGGAGGTGTTCTTCCCAAAGATCAGTACTTCAGTTTTGTCAGAGGCAGTTGGAGGCAGTTGTCTTTCATACATTTGGCTATGTTGGTCATGGCGTTGCAGAAGTTATTTTTGGTGGGGTCCTCGGTGGGCAAGAGGATCCGTTGAGTGTCGTCTGCGTAGGAGATTATGTTGAGTCCATATATGTTTTAAAAATGTGTTCTCTTACCTTCATGTGCATGCAGATTAAGTGACATGTAAGTATAAGAGGAGCGAGTCAGAAAGGCTTTGGCCGCTCAATGCATTAGTGACTTGCACAAATAGGCCAGAGCTGCCTAATGTTCAAGCGGGGTGAGAGAGAAAAATTACTTTGAGGTTAGTCCTAAAGATTCAGGTCTTATTTCTTGCACTAATTACAGATATTACTTTGACAAGCCTATGAATTACCACATTGCCCAAAACAACATACATTGCCATGCCAGTTTACTCATTGTTGCAAACAACATATAGAAATCTGCAGCAGGTTAATGAATTCTCATTAGCAATGCTGCTTAGATTCTAAGCTACAACCTTCAAGTTTCAGTGGATCTCTGTGGTTGGCCCACTAACCTGCTGAGCTAGTTTATTAGTATGTTAACCTTTGACCGGCAGTTTACGCAGAGATTACTGCAGCAGGAATGTCAGCCAATTGAACTATCTTAACTGTTTTTAAATATGTGATGCACACATATGTTCACAGAACTTTGTAGTCAGTTCATTCATTGGCTGAGTGATCAGTGCTTAATGTATCAAAAGTATAACTGCAGGTTAAAAAAAATTGTATTTGCAGCCCACTTCAAGTGCTGCCGAATAATGAGGTTGCCCAATAGCAAGGCTTTCGTTCACCACTCTGCCCTTCTAGTCTCAATATCTCACACTTGTTGGGTCTTTTTCTATTTCTGCTTTCTTCCCTTGACACGGTCTTCCAATATTTCTTGTCCACCCTTTCTCTTTTTTCTACCTTTCTCTATTTAGTTCTGGACCATAATGTGATATAAAATTAACACCTGTCCCAAAAAATAAGTGCTAGTTCCCACCATCTGCAACCACGAGAACAAATTAAGTTCTGCCACTTACTGGCTCTTTAGATGAATAACGGTGCACAATAAATCAATCATTATTTTTAATAAATGAAAGAAAAGCACTGGCCAAGGAATCTCACTCAACGAATTATGCATTCACGGCCTCCATAAGTTGAAATCACACTTTTATTCCCCCTTAAAGTTCAGCTGGCGACTTATAGCACCTTAAATAAGACGTTGAGCATTTTAATCTAAATCCTGCCTGGAACATAGTTATCTGAAAAAAGATATTGTTGAATAGCCAACTTCCTTTCAGCTTTTTAAGTGAACAGCTCACAAGGAGCCGTGTGACAACTTTTAAAGGGGGGCGGGCGGGGGCTAAAGAAATATGTGCAGGCCGCAGCCTTTGCAACTAAGAAGCCAGGCCTCCAGGGACAAATGTTTGATTGCACGGGCTCTGTCAGAGGCCAGTTGGGTTAATAATGGTGCAGATTACAATCATTAATTTTGATAAACGGAAGATAACATTTTACTGTGCACTTCCAAATAACCATGGCAAGGCGTCACATTTTAAAGAAATGGTTATAAAACAGAGAGAAAGACACTTCATAGATGCAGCCCTCATTTCCCAGTATAATCCAGTGGCGGCTTCTCCTCTATGGCGGAGTAGTTGTTAGCATTTTATGTTTCTGTTGCAGGCGGGCGGGCTGCTCTGCTCTGCTTACGGAGCAGGGTAGGGGAGGAGTGGTTTGCCCACTCCTGAGTGCGCTATGACTGTTTGGTCTGCCCTCTTGGGCCGCCCAAACCAGTCATGCTCACTTTCCCCTTCTCGTTGCAGGCTGCAGCCTGCATGGAGAACATGCCCACCCCTCCAGCCCCTGGCTGCGGCGCTCAGACCAATCACAACACTGCACTGCAGCATTGTGATTGCCTTAGGGGAGGGAGCCTGACTGCCTGCTTCCTGTTCCTGTCGGACGCAGGAGAGCAGGAGCAGAGAAGACGATGGACACAGCCGAAAGGTAAGTTTTTATTTTTATTATTATGACTCCCTGTGCCCCGCGTCCGCCACCCCCACCCACGAGGCTGCCAGCCGCAACTGGTATAATCCATGCAGCGACCCAATTCCCTTCTTTCTCCAGGCCACGCTCGTACCCATACTGCGGACGGACTCCAGCCCTTCCCTTTGATCCCCTCTTATCCTTAGTGCCTCCCGGCCCGCTCTTATCTTCAAAGCCCCTGAAGGACAAGCTCTCTAGCTTGGGAAACACAATGCCAGGCCTACAGGAGCACACAACTAAGGGCATCTGTATGCTCCCTGTCGTCACCAACACACTGTAGTCCCCACTCTTTCCCAAGCCGTCACAGGTTGAGGCGGGGTCAGTGATGTTTGCGGACAACACCCCATTCTCTGACGTTTTGGGAAATGCAGAGGTGGTGATTCATGGATTGATGAGTGATGTGCAGTCCAGAAAGTACAGAGCTGATGCCCTGTGCAGCCTTAAACAAGCATTTACAATGCAATAGGTCTTGCATTTACGAGAGTTTTGTAAATGTGACACCTATAGCATTACAAATGCTTGTTTGTAAAAATGCCCATGCGGCACTTTAACTTTAATGTCGGGCGTGCCCCTTTCTTTAAATGAGCTGTGTGTAAAGAAAGGGGTGTGTCGTCATTAAAGTGAAAGCGCGGTATGGGGTGCTTTTACAAAAAAAAGTATTTGTCAAGTGTGAGTGTGGCCTGGGGAAAAATATATACATTTTTTAAATAAATAGTAAAAAAAAAAAAAAACATGCTTCCGCGTTTGGCGCAGCAAATAAAGCAAAGGCACGGCCGCCACTATCAGCGGCGTGCCGTGCTATGTAAGAAAAATAATAATAAAGCGTTGCGAGAGAGCATGTCCTGCTGCAACAGCAGGCATGTTAAAACCATTAAACGAAAAAGTGCTCGGAGGCTGTAATTAAAGGCTACCGAGCAACAACACATGTAAACGGGGGTGTCCTCATGGGAGGTTACAAAATGAGACAAGGTGGTACTAAGGAGGGGCTACTAAGGCTATTGACCAATGAAAAAACACAGTTTCCAAAGGACAATGACACAAGCAAATGAAAAATATGGGCGGAGAGTGGGCAGAGCTTCAAGTCCATACCTTAATACAGCATGCCTTGCAGAGCAGCACATGCGCTGCCCAGGCTCGACCTAAAAACTGACACTTGTGCTGGGGGTGGCTCCGCAAGACCCTCAAGAATAGACAGCCAGGGCTGGAGCAAGGTAAGCCCTTAGGCCTGAAATGAGCCTGGCTTCCTGTTCGCATATGAGAGGGTCAGAGAGTGTGCCGTTACAGCAGGGGATAACAGTATGAATTGCTGCCAGAATAATTCCTACTTGTGTTGACATTAATGTAATAACAACGTGGATGCTGATTACTATTAGCAATTACCATCCACAAAATGTTGAAAATCGCAAGGGCGAGGCCCCACCGCCCAGAGAAAGTAGGCACCCCTGCTTTTACTGGCAAAGGCTCTGGCAGCTTAATTGATTTTTTTGTTTTCTCAGAAAAGTACGGCTACAAGGTTTCTGACTTTTCGATTATAGATAATTGTTTGAGTGACCATAATCCAAAGGCTTTCTCTTTGCCTGTGTGTGAGGGTCAATCCTCCCTTGCATTTTCCATGTGACCAATTGAGGCCAAAAGTAATAAAGATATTCGTCATAAATGGATAACAATGGATTAAAAACTCTTCCTAGCCAACCTTGTTGCCAAAAAAACAGAGACAGTGGATGGTGTGCTTGGAAGATGAAAAAGGGACTCTTCTTGCACTCTGAATGCATCCAATGAGATTTGCAGTATTGTAATTGAACTGCTAACGCCTGTGTATACCTTTAGGGACTCCCCCCTCAGAAGTGGTTTGATGGTGCCTGCTCATTGGCACATTGAAATCTTATTCTTGTCCTTAAGTGGGTGCCCAGGAAAGTGGTGAAGTGAAGTTATGTAGATGGAACTACAAATAGGCCATAAGTAAAAGGAAGTTAGCTATAAGGCAGGATGCATGGGAACAGCTCTACGTGGCTAGCACTAAGAACAATGTTCGCCTCTTTTGGAAAATGGTAAATGCCCCTTTTTTCAGAGATAGCCACAATACAACTTTGGATGTCACTGTCCCTGAATATAAGTGGGTGGAGAATTATTCCAAGGTCTATGGCAGTAGCTCTGTTTCAGACAATTATCCTGATTTTACAATGGACAACCCTCAGCAGGGAACCTCAAAGCTGGCGCCGATTACCTTAGGGGAGTTTAAATCTGCAATAAAACACAGTGAAAGTAACAAGGCCCCTGGTCTGGATGGGGCACCAATTGATCTTTTTAGTGACAACATTGAATTATGGGCACCCCTAAGCGTTAGTGTACTAAGGAGGGCAGTGATCGCAGGTCCACCCAAGACATGGTCGAACTCCATCATAGTATCAATCTTTAGGAAGGGTGACGGAGCCGATCCCTGTTGCTAAGGACTCACCTCCTTAATCGATTCAACAGCTAAAGTACTTGGTAGGATCCTGGTTGGAGGATTCCTTTCCGCAGCTCAGTATGGTTTCAGGAAAGGTCTCAGGACTGTTGATCAGTGCCTGAATCTACATCGAATTATTAGCAAATATACGCAGGCAAAGATGGGTTGTTTGTACTTAGTGTTTATGTACCTCAGTTCAGGTTTTGATTGTGTCAAAAAAGGGCAGCTTTGGGGGACAATGCTAGACATGGGAATGGAGGCTCCATTGGATCAGTTACTAGCCAAATTACACAAAGATGTGACAGGTTGCATTAGGTATGGGACTAATGGCGAATGTGCCCAAGAATCAGGATTAAACGTGGGGTCAGACATGGGTGAGAATTAGCCCACTTTCTTTTTTGCTTTTGTATTAATGACCTGGACAAGAGTGGACTTGTGGAGGCAGATGTCCCCAGGTTTGGGTCAAGAAGAATTCCTGCACTGTTATATGTGGAGGACTGTGTCCAAATCTCGAGAACAGGTATGGGTCTCCAGAGGTTGCTGAATAAATTTGTCTCATTCATGAGTCATATTGGACTGTCGACCAATATTGCCAAGTCACTGTCATGTCTGGAATTCAATATACCTACAGTAGGCTTGGTAGATCTTAAGGGGGGCGAGATGTGTCATCAGAAACAAGTGTTCCCAAATCTCTCCAAACCCTGCTATAACTAAGAGAATATATATATATATTCTTCTCTATTATCACAACAGACCCAGGGGGAAAAGGAATTGAATAGTGAGATGAACAAGCAGCAGGTTTGTCTGTGCAGTTCTTCCTAGGATCTGTCTCTGGCTCACATCTATGGCCTCCGTAATCTAAAGGAGAAAACAGAGTTACTTCACTATTCTTCTATGTATAACCTTACCCCAACGTTCCCTTAATGCCCGCTGGCAAAAAAACGCTCTCTAAAGTTCCTATAGCGCAAGACCCATAAAAGGGAGAAAGGCCAGGATTAATTATCACAAAAAGCTTATATATTATCTGTTAGACCTGGCTATTTCAGCAGGTTTATCCTCAGACTATCTGCTTTTTGGCCTCTTGTTTCTGACCTATTTTTGTTGGTTTTATGACTCTGGTCACTTTACCACTGCTGATCAGTGCTAAAGTGCATATGCTCTCTGTGTAAATTGTTATTATGGATTGGTGTTTCCATGATTGGCTTATTTGATTTGCTACTAAGTCCCTAGTACAGTGTAGTGTGTGTGCCCAGGGCCTGTAAATCAAATGCTGCTAGTGGGCCTGTAGCACTGATTGTGCCACCCACACAAGCAGCCTTTCAAAGGGTTCTCAGACCTGCCACTGCAGTGTCTGTACACAGTCTCTACTGCCATGTTGACCTGGCAAGTGCACCCACATGCCAGGCCCTAACCTTCCCCTTTATTACATGTGAATCACCCCTAAGGTAGGTCCAAGGTATCCCTGTGTGCAGGGTGCAGTGTATGTGAAAGGTAGGACATGTACTGATAGTGAACTACAGTGTATTTGTTTTTTCACTATTGAAAGGCTATCTGTCCCATAGCATAGAATGGGAATTTATTTATAATATCTTATAAGAATAACTTTCCATTGGGACAAGATAGAAAGTTGGAGTTTAGTATGCCTGAACTCAGACTATAGGAGTGCATCATTTAGTAAAGATGATTTTTATATTGTGTGTTTGAAAATACCACTTTTAGAAAGTGGGTATTTTCTTACTTAGCCATCTTATGTGCCTCTGCTGGTTAGCGGATTGACCGTCTGGCTTTGGAGTGACAGGGCCTATGGATGTGCATTCACTGTAGACAGCCACTGGGGGGTTGAGGTGTGTCCTGCCTTTCCTGGATGAGTCAGGGCTGGGCTGAATAGACCTGGGCTGCATTTAGAGTAGGGGGAGGAGATTTCTGTTCACCTGAATGGGCCTGGTCTGCCTTACACAATGCTGTCTCCACCTCCTGACGGGAAGCTGGACTAGAGAGGACGGAACTGGTTTTGACTGAGCACAGAGCCTCTCTGCCAAAAGAGAATACAGGAAAATGCTGAATAAATACTGGGGCCAAGACCCCAAAAATTTTAGATTACTTCTGGACTCAAGAGGAACTTCTGCCAAGGAGAAGAGCTGGGGAAGCTGAAGGAGAAGTACAGCCCCTTTGCTGTGTGCTGTCTGGGGGTTGGCATGCAGTGGCTGTTTCTGCCAAGGAGAGGATAAAGACTTTGCTGTGTATCCTGCTTGTAGAAGATCTGAAAGGGCTTGAAGTAGAGCTTTCCTCCTGTTCCGAAGTCTCAGGGACACAAAGACTTCACTCCTAGCTCCCCTGAACTTCCTTACTGGGAGTTCTGACCTGCCAAGAGGTGCCTGTTGCCGAGTTGGGCCTCTGGAGGTTGTTTTTGCTGTTGGGAGCTGGAAAAGAGACACACCTATGAGAAGCGCGACACATCTGCACCCGTTTCCGATGCATTGGCGCTGTGTCGCTGAAGAAACCGACACAGCGCCTGCCCGTGGCTGGAGAAATTGCCGCACGCCGAATCCCGGGCACCGATCTCCGAAGTCCGAGATCACTGCACCGATTCCGACACAGGCCCTGCTGTGCGGCTGCAAGAACCAATGCATTGTGAGACCGCGGTTGGAGAGACCAAAGCAGTGCCGTTGCCGCCGCATCAAGAACCGACACACCTGATCTCCAGGCATCGCGCCGGGGCACCAAGTCTACAAGGACACCGGGGCCGCAGTAAGAAACGCATCACCTCCCCGCAGAGTAAGAAACCGACACACCACCTCTCTGCACAGTAAGGAACCAATACACCACCTCCCCTGCGTGGCAGTAAGGAACCGGCGCATCACCTTCCCTGGAGTAAGGAACCGACGCATCACCTTCCCTGCTTGTAAGGAACCGACGCAACATGTTCCCTGCTGCTGTTTTTGTTTATGATTGTGACGCATCCAAAGTACTTTGTGTTGAAAGTGTCGCATCCATACTTTGCTATGGACAGAACTGTTTTTACCTTCTAAGAATCACATTTTGATTATTGTATTGTGGATTTTTGTCATTTTGGTTTTGTTTGGTTTAGATAAAGATTACTTATTTTTCTAAACTGGTGTGGTGTCAATTCGTAGTGTTTTCACTGTATTACTGAGATAAGCCTGTTTGCTCATGCCAACCTACCAAGCAGGGGTTATTTTAGAAGTGTATCCCCCTTACCCTGACTAGAGTGGTGGGTTCTGCCTGGCTTAGGTGCATACTCTGGCCAACCAGAAACCCAATTTCTAACACTTTCTGTTCAACCCATTCTCTCCCATTCTTTAAGTTATACCTTCAAAATGAGTCTTGTCTTATACAAGGAATAAATCCTTCCTACAGACTAAACGTCAACAAAAGTCCCAAGAGAGCTTTACAAAAAAGTTCATATAATATTCAGATTTAGCTTGTCTTTTGTACAAAGTGTTTGTCTTAAATAGTCTTTCTCTGAATACCTCTATACATATATTTACATTAAAGCATTTTCTTGTATCTTTACTCCTTGTAGATTCTTTCCAAATACGGAAGCCAACTACACTGAGAGGATGGCTCTCCACCAAAGGAGAATGCTACAAGTTCATTCAGGATGGTAAGTTCCTTTTATTAACTATACTAACATGCACCTTACTATGTTTGTTGAATAGTTCGATGTTGTTTAAAATTTCTTTATTTGTTGTTTCTTTTCAGGACCCTCAAAACTCACCACCTCCTGGATTTGATGGATGTCTTCTCAGCAAAATCAGGTGAGTGGAATCCAAAAAGAACGAACATATCACTAAAACAATAATTACTCCTAGAGTATCAGTTCTCCAGAAAACAAAAGGTGAAATAATTCAAGCCAGAGTATCAAGTCTCCCAAAAATAAGAAGTGAAATAATCCAATCCGGAAAGTGTATAGGACAAAACGCAAGACCAATATGCTGAAAAACTATCACTGGCAAACGCGTTGACACCCGAGTGCGTCTTAAATCTGCCTCAGGAGCCATATTGTGAGGCTAGGGTGTGGGCCACTAGCATGCGGTCAGGGAACATTAGACCACGTTCCCTGGCTCTCAGCAGCACACGCTGGAAGCCATTTCAGCGGCGCTGTGCACCCGATAGCGGGACACAGGTGGCAACTTCCACAGTACACCCTATCCAAAAGTCCTCCCACAGGTTTTGATTTGTTCGGATATTGTATATGGAATTTTTTTTAACAATCAAGGTGCATGCACATGACCAGCTGGTTACCATGATCTTTCTTCAGGTCCATAGCCCTTCCAGTCAATAAGATAATATATTCGTCCTCTCACTCTCTTAGAGTCTAAAATTGCCTTCACCTCATATTCAAAGGTATCTCCAATTTTAACAGGGGGTGGAGCAATTTGTACACGAGTGCCTTCAGCCACTGGCTTGAGCAAAGACATAAGAAAAACACGGTGTACCTTCATGATTGTAGATAATTCTAGTTTTCAAGGCAACTGGGTTGTCCTTTTACAGATTCTAAATGGTCCCACAAATTTAGCCTGAAATGTATTCTTTCCTTTTAAGCACAAATATTTTGTAGACAACCATACTAAATCCCCCACCTCACACTCTTTCCCAAGGACTCTGTGTTTATTTGCATTCCTTTTATATCTCTCCTTTGCATAATGTACATTTTCTTGTGCCCTTTGATGTATTTTATTTAAACGTTCCTGAAATGCCAGGGCAGCCAGAACAGTTGGAGAGGCAGGTATATCACAGTCCAGCATTTTTTGGATAGAAGCCATAGGTACAAAAGAAAAGAGGAGACCCTGAGGACTCATTTACATTGTTATTATAACCGAATTCAGAAACCCATAACACTTCATTCCATCTTGTGAGTTATTTGACAACGGATGCATTGCTCTAAACACTGATGAACCCTTTCTGTTTGACCATCTGTTTGAGGGTGGTGACTCAATCATACATGTATTTCTATTACCATGAGGTCACAGACTGCATTCCAAAAATGGGAAAGAAACTGTGAGCCTCAATCTGAAATAAGTGCTGATGAAACTCCATGTAATCGCACTACTGGGTGTGTGAAAACCTCTGCTAATTTCTTTGTGGATGGAAGCCCCTTTAATGGAACAAAACATGCCATTTTAGTTAAATGATCTATCACAACTAGAACTGTATTATATCCTTCCGAGTTCTGAGGTACTACAATAAAGTCGAGAGATACAGTGTGCCAGTGTCGAGGAGGTACGGGAATGGGCCTCAGTAATTCTGCCGGTGCCTGATAAATTTGTTTATTCTGGGCACAGACTGTACAAGTAGCAACATAATGCTGTACATCTTTTGTTGTGTTAGGCCACCAAAAATGTCTGCGTATCAATTCTAATGTTCTTTTTTCCCCTAGGGTGACCTGCTACCTTACTGTTGTGACACCAGTCCAAAGCTTGACTCTGTACTTCCGGGCTTGGCAAATATAGCCCTTTATTAACATAATAAAGCTGTTCTTTTTGCTCGCCATTATATTTATGCCATGTTGCAGGGATTCTGCACAAACACAGAACTATGCGTAGGATTATGGGACCTTAGTACATAGGGACTGAGTTATCCCACCACCTTAGTACCCATGAGCCCAGGACAGACTAGTGTATCACTTGTTCTACTTCTGACTCACATAGAAATAAAGGATTATACACCCCAGAACACAACACTCCAGAATCTCTCAGGAATCGTGGTTGCAGGACACACCCTTTCACTCACACTCTTGTACTTGTCCACAATTAGATCTGACAGAGACACATACAAGTTTAAAATATTTATTTTAACTAACGTGCTCTAATATGCAGTATACGTGCCACAACAAGTAGGAAAATGCATAATACAAATACAGGCAGCATAGCAGTTAGTCCATAAATCATGAAAGGAGATGTCATTATGAAAAGACAGTATAGCCTAACCTCCCTCCCCTTGCATAGAAAAAGTATTATTATATAATAGAAGATCTCTGGGCTTTGTCTGCAGATTTCATACCTTAGCCTTTAGATCGTAGATCTACATCATAGGTGTTATCTCGTTCTTCTCTCTGGAAAGGTCCCTCTCCAAATGTGTGCTACCTATTTGTGTATTCCAATAAAACCAAAGTACGTTGTCCCAAACAACAGCTGCATTGGTATGTTTTGTCTAGGTGCTAAGGCCTGGCCAGAACAAAATAACAAGGGGCATTGTTGTTCGACTTTGCTCACAATGTTCAGACAAAATTCCAGGGGGCAGATTTACAAGAAGGTGCCGCAGCATGGCACCGCAAGCCCTTTGGCTGCGCCACGCTGCGGCACCTTCAGAGCACAGGAATGCGACATATTTACAATAATATGTCGCATTCCTGTGCTCTCCCCTGCGCTGGCGCAGAAACAGCTGCCATGCGCCGGCGCAGGCACCCTTGCACCATGGTGCAAGGATGCCTGCGCCATGGGAGAGGTTGTTTTGTGCAGGAAGGGGCACCTTCCTGCACAAATACAATCACTACAGGCATTTTCCTTTTTCAATGCGTGCTGTAGAATGCAGCACGCATTGAAAGAGGAAAAAACGAGGAGAAATGAAAACATTTCTCCTCGTTGCGCCTCGCTACGCCACATAGGGTGGCGTAGCATACTGACGCATTTCCAAGTTTACGAACCCTCTTAAATCTGGAAATGTGTCTTGTTCTATGGGTGTTGCGTGGGAACACCCACAGCAACATCCATGGAACGCCCCTTTCACGCAAAGTGCTGCGTGTAAAGGGTCCGTATTTACAAGGACAGGAAAAGCCACGCAGGGTGGCTTTTCCTGTCCTTGTAAATATAGGGCAGTGAAATGCGCTGTCAGTGCGTCACAAAAAGTGATGTACTGGCAGCGCAAGGGGCTCGTAAATCTGCCCCCAGGAACCTGCAGAGTGTGAACACAGCGATGGGTTCTCATTTGAAAATAGCAATAGAGACAGTTGCAAAAAATAAAGTCTTGTAGTAACGTGCGCAAAGCAGCGCTCAATCTGCAGCGCCCTCATGCTAACTTAGAGAAGACGACGGTGACACCCTCCTTTGGTCAGGCCGGTAACTCCAGGCTAAAACAAAAGTCAGAGGTTAACAGAGGCAAAGCGTCTTAGTGGTAGGCCAAAGAGCCTTTGAAGTCCAAAGTAGAATCTTTGGGGACTAAAAAATGAAGCCGAAATAGTACCCAAAACGATATCCATTCACAGCGCATCTTCTGGGCCAAATATTTCACGTGTTAAGTGGAATGCCATCAGCTCCAACAGGCTGTCAGAACCTTCAATATTAAAAAGGTATGCCATCCAATTAAGTAATTCGAACGAGCACACATGCTCCTCATATCCGGAGGCCCTCAGGAGCATATCAGGGCAACCTGCATTAACTTCGACGAAACTCTAATCCAAGAGGTGCTGCGCATGAGCACAGGTACTCAAGCCTGCCGTTGGTGCAATTGTAGGACCGCACACAAGGTGTCTACCCACGGAACAGTCCTGGTCATGGACCCATCAACAGTCCGTAATCCAGGGCAGCGTGTGATGTATTGGAGAGGCGGACATCCAGGGCCCATTGAAAAGGGCACCAGAGGCAGTAGAACACAGGTTGCACGCAGGTGTAGTAGGCAAAGCGGAAGGTTAGCCAATAGTTGATGTTACGAACTTCTAATGGCTTCAAACAAAAATGCTGCTGCATCCGATCACGGTACAGCTGCAACTGGACCGGTTTGGCAGCTCCACAGGTCGAGCAGCCATTGTGGAGCAGCAGTAGAAGTACAAGGATGCTGCAAATCAAAAGGAGCAGTAGAGGAAACCCTCCAAAGGCGCTGGAAAAAATAGAATGAATAAAAGCTAAGATTACTCCAAAAATAGTCTGAAAGGAGATGACAAGGCAGAATCCCACAAGTTTAAAAAAGTGGGCCAGGCCCTCTGTATCAGACGCATTAAATATTTGGTGAATTAATTCTCCAAAATGGAAGGGCAGATTTGTGTTTAGCAGTGACTGAATCTCACTTGATGTTCTTGCCACCTGCAATTCGAAGGTCTCACGACCTGATGTGAGAGCCATTTCTTGTTGAAACAATAGCACTTTGAGTCTGCTTAGCTTATTGAAATCTGTTTTCAAAGTTGGAATGGAAGGCCACAGTGAACTATCTACAATCCCGTGTGGGGGTGGAAAGAGAACATTGCTGCAACATGTAACTCGTTGAGAAACTGTTACTATATACGGGATGCCTGCCCATAAGCAGCAGCAGCTGTGGTTATTTAGGATAAGATAACTGCCGTTAGAAAGCATGGTCAATGTGGGAATAATAGCCTGGACCGGGATACCTTTGAAAAAACAAGCCAAATTAGGGGCCGAAATGTTACAGGCACCGTGAAGCTTCACTTGTTTACAGACCAGGGAACGCCCTACCGTAGAATCACAATCCTCCCTTGTAAGGAAGCTCATTGGCAACGAAACGCAAAAGGTAATGACCATAATTCATGAATATAGCTACTCCAAAGGAGTTCATATCTACCTACTGGATAGTGTTTCATACAGGCGGTAAACTGGAACAGGGAGATAAGCAATGAAATAACTCCATGTATTAACCACACAGCTAAATCAGTTTCTGCCACCAAAAATGGTAACTGTTCAAATTTTTCAACAATGTAACATTGTGTACATTGCGTCTTTCTTTGACATCAGTTTTTGTTTATCTGTCAAATTAAATGGTAAAAATAGTGTGGACGCATTCAGGTATTCCCATGGTACCTTTCCACTTTTAAGTGTTTGCAAGGTGCAACCAAATTGCGTAACAGAACGAAGCTGATTTTGACCATGATACAAAACAGACTTCATTTTGAACAATATCAATTACAGATGATACAATATTATCCAAAGTATATATATGAGAAGACAGAGTGTTAATACTGTTATCAACAACGGCAAGAACTTTTTCTAAATTATCCTGATCAATTTGACATAGGTGTACCGCAGCTTCCATCTGCGACAACTTCCAAAATTCATTATATGCAGCATAAACAAAACGTTTAGTGCGAGGTGATTTTGGAGCCAAAAGAAAATCAGTAAGATCGATGTCACCTGACAAAAGGGAGAGATGTTGTTTCACAGACGACAGTGTGGAATGTTCCAACTATTGTTGACATAATTTACCAACAGAATATGTTATGTTATGTTATGTTAAGTTGCATTTATAAAGCGCTAATCACCAAAGGTCTCTAAGCGCTGTGGTATGTGGTAACTGTATGAGAATGTGGGAAGCATAATTTACCAACAGAATATGTTATGTTATGTTATGTTATGTTAAGTTGCATTTATAAAGCGCTAATCACCAAAGGTCTCTAAGCGCTGTGGTATGTGGTAACTGTATGAGAATGTGGGAAGCGAGGATCCGGTCTACTCTGTGTAAATCCTTTTGTGGCATTAATGAATCGTAATTGGCGAGCATTGGAGCTTGTCGGCCACAGCAACCAACCCAAATGGTCAATATCTGAAGAATTAAAAGTACCGCTCTGAAACATGACAGTTAACTCCTCAATCGTGTAGTTGTTATGTGTATGCCATGTATCATAGGCAGCCAAGGACGGAATTGAGGGAGTATTCAAATTCTTAGCAGTGGCCAATCTAAAACCTGTAGGTTGCTGTACTGTCTGACCCAGATCAGTTGACTGGGGGTGAGTGCTTGCAATGTTCAACACTCCGTCCATCATCCCCTTTGGTTTTGCTATGTTCGCCCTAAGTTGGCAGGGTATGCCCAGACGTGGGTCCCTTGCTCACTTTGCCACTGGATTCAAGATAGCCTGGCTGATGATGGCTGTAAGCCAGAAACCGGTCCCAGGATGCTTGTTTCCGGTCCAGGGAAGACATGGCTTGGCAGTTCGGGCTGGACTGTTCCCATGAGGCACAGGGTCAGACTGATTTGCATATGGCCATGTCTGAACTGGGGTGGCGGAGTGAGCTAAGGAATGATGATGGATTAAACCCAGATCAGTTGACTGGGGGTGAGTGCTTGCAATGTTCAACACTCCATCCATCATCCCCTTTGTTTTTGCTATGTTCGCCCTAAGTTGGCAGGGTATGCCCAGACGTGGGTCCCTTGCTCACTTTGCCACTGGATTCAAGATAGTCTGGCTGATGATGGCTGTAAGCCAGAAACCGGTCCCAGGATGCTTGTTTCCGGTCCAGGGAAGACATGGCTTGGCAGTTCGGTGCTGGACTGTTCCCATGAGGCACAGGGTCAGACTGATTTGCATATGGCCATGTCTGAACTGGGGTGGCCGAGTGAGCTAAAGAATGATGATGGATTAAACCCAGATCAGTTGACTGGGGGTGAGTGCTTGCAATGTTCAACACTCCGTCCATCATCCCTTTTGGTTTTGCAATGTTCGCCCTAAGTTGGCAGGGTATGCCCAGACCTGGGTCCCTTGCTCACTTTGCCACTGGATTCAAGATAGCCTGGCTGATGACGGCTGTAAGCCAGAAACCGGTCCCAGGATGCTTGTTTCCGGTCCAGGGAAGACATGGCTTGGCAGTTCGGGCTGGACTGTTCCCATGAGGCACAGGGTCAGACTGATTTGCATATGGCCATGTCTGAACTGGGGTGGCGGAGTGAGCTAAAGAATGATGATGGATTAAACCCAGATCAGTTGACTGGGGGTGAGTGCTTGCAATGTTCAACACTCCGTCCATCATCCCCTTTGGTTTTGTCTGATTCAGAAACATAAGTTGAGACGGAATTAATCATGCCTGATGCAACGATTCCATCTTTGGTACCCCAAATAGATTTTAAATCAATTTCTCCTTCCAGTAATCATAACCCTACAGGGACAAATCAGCTATGAAGGAGGAGGAATAGACCAATTTGGTATGGGTCAGCATGAATCTGGCGTGGGCAGACATATTCAATTTGTAAAAATAGGATACTGGGTCTGACAGATTGTAACCATTAAAATATACAAATGTATTTTTCAGAGTCTTAGAGCTCCCCTGTAATGGTGTTGGGCAATGCTCCCATTGTGTATCATTAAAATGTGTTCTCTGAGTATTGGTTTTGTGTACAAGATGATGGTCATAATGCTGGTAACAGAACATATCAGCATAATTTGCAGAATTTAAATACAGATCTTCAGTGTAAAATGCAGTATAATATTTCAAATCCGGAAATAGTGAGTAAACAGCGTTAACATTCGAGTCATCGGAGTGTTTTCCAGGCAAAACAACATCACCTAATGAAACACTGAACACGTATGTAATTTGCAAAGTTTCAGTAGGACCATAGACTTCGAATGGTACCTTATCCCAAACGATACCATCAACAATCGGGAATGGCGAAATATTAACTAGGGCTTGATCCCTTTTCATTTTATGAGACCAAGTGTGAGGGGCCAGAACTCCGTCAACCAAGTCCACAGCAGAGCGTTCAGGTAAGTAATGGCCATTAATCAATAAGAAAAAAACAGTCACAAATCCAATCCACATGAAGAGAAACACCATCATTAGCACAATCCAGATGTATGTCCATGGCGGGACCAGCTAAGTTCTTTTTAACCAGGAGATGAGAACACAAATCTGTGTAGAGGGCTGTGCCACAGAGGACAACGAAGATGAATCAGAAGAAAAAATTATCTCGGTCCATATAGTAACCACTGGAACCTGGGGGCTGTTCTTCATTGGAGGGTGAATGAATTATACTTTCAGGAATGTCAACTATAATTTTGACCGGTGGGGAGGCATTCTCATTCTCCACGATAGTAGATGTAGAAGGCAAATCAGGCAATAAATCAATTGAAGATTCCATCAACCTCTCTATTTGTTGGGGAGTAGTCGGGGAAACAGAAGCCATTGGATGAAGTGCAGCATCCCGACGCGGAATGCTTGCAGGCATATCGGCCATATGGTGTAGCTTGACATGCTCGATTGAAATGTATTGGTTCTCGTTATGACCAGATAGTGGAGGTAGAATCACAGTACCGGTGTCTTTCAAACCATGGACTGAGACTGGTGCACGGTACGATGGACCAAATTCTTTTTTGTTCTCCACCTTCTCTCTGACCAGATCTCCAACTTAGGAAGCCAGACAGAAACCGGAATCAGCACCACTGCATCCGTGGAGCAGGGCAAATGAGCTTTAGATAGTGAGTCTCGAGCCTTTTGTAGATCTTGTAACATAGCACAATGGTTATCTACTTCAAATGTCGTGGCAGCCGCCACAACGTCTAGACCATCAAGGTCTGGCACAAACATTTTAACACCAAAGAGCATTTTGTATGGGGTCCGCCCACCCAGAGATCTCCTAGGGAGATTATTAAGTGCACGTTGGACTCCAAAGAGATGAGCCAACCAGCCCCACCTGTACCTAATACTCTAGCTGTTAAAGATTGCTTTAAGTCACGGTTCATCCGCTCCACAACTGAATTGCCCTCAGGCCGATATGGAGACGAGAATTGCACCTGCACCCCCAGAGACTTCATTGCATCCCGGTAAGCCTTGGAGGCAAAAGCCAGACCTTGACCTGATTGGAAGGTGCCACAGGCAAATGTCCCTACAAACACACACAAATCTTTTATAACAGTTCGAGTGTCAGCACTGTGTTGAGGCCAAACCCAAAGGAACCTAGTGCACAGATCCTTCAACCAAAATGTACTTGAAATCATTATCAGATGTTAAAGGACCGCAGTGGTGAAGATAAATACAACCGAACAGTTGATATGAAATATAAAGCTGAGTATGAGGTGGTCGTGTAACCATAGAAGGTTTTATCAATTGGCAAATGTCACAGGAAAGAACATATTTGCGAGTTTGCTGGTATAACCCACGCCACCAAATACGTTGCTGTAAAAGCAAAACAGTCGCTGTCACTCCAGCATGTGCAGAAGCCATGCCTTCATGAGCAGCTATAATCAAAGAAGGTCCTCATTGGGAATTAAACGTTCCCCAACAGTGGGAATGGTTACAAATGGAATTTGATAGGGCATTAAATGATAATTTTAACGCGCAGGAAATCCTTGGGTAAGCTGTGTTCCCTCTGTCGTTGCGGCAATAGCCGCCAAAATGTCATCATCAATTTTAGTCATGGACCTAGTAACGGCTGCTACCGAGCATGAGGCAACTGCAGATTTGGCTGCCTCATCAGCCAGCGAATTACCAACAGCGTGTGCTCCCACACACTGATAGCCCAATGTATGGATAAAATGTCTAACAAATGTTCCTTAAGAGCGGCCACTCGGACCCAAATTGTTTTATGATTAATTTTGCTACCTTTAGAATCACGAAAATCATTATGTGTCCAGAAGAACAAGTTGTCATTGAAGGATTGTACACAGTAAAATGAATCGTACACTACAAGTGTAGGGACTTCAGGATCAGCAAACTCAAGAGCCAAAACCAAAGCACGTAACTCGGCCAATTGTGCCGTGCAATCCCCCAGGAATTGTGTGTGTACCAAGGAGGATCTGAAATCACCATCTACTATCATGCCTGCCACAATCGCACAGGCTGCTGAATAGGCATGCTTAGAACCAATGGCTGGCTGTGCAGACCCATCAGTGTAAATTATACATTTGTACTGATCAAGAGGGAGTAGCGATAAAGGAGCTGGATGAGCTGTTCATATTGTAAAAACTCCTGTGTTTGCAAAGAAGGGTCAAAGATAAAGTTGACATCAGCCGACATCAAAGAACTAGCCCATTGTATCCAACGTGGATGCAACGCTTCAGAATTCGGTGCACTAGCCTTCGTGACTGCTTCTAAAGCAAGCACTGGGGAAATCGTGAAAATGTGTTTACCCTGAGCCAGAGAGCAGTCTTTCAGAATCGCCATCTGGACTGCTGTCAAAATCTTTTCTGTGGAAAAAAACCGCGTCTCAGCTGGAGTATACAAATGAGATTTATAAGCAATGGGAACCGTGTCCCCTTCATTGAAAGTTACATAAGTAAATTCTAACGCACCTGGTACAATCCTTATGACCAAATTTGTTGTATTGTCTCTCGTTAACAAGAATTGAGTCACAAGCAGATCAGACTGCAAAGACCTGAGGACAGCGGTATGTTCCGGAAGCCAACTGGAAGACTAAAAAGAGGGTTGTATCAATGCGTAGAGCGGTTTGATACGCTGGGCATAGTCAGGAATATAAGACCTGCCAAAATTTTAAAAACCCAGCAAAGATGCAATTTTCTGAGGGTAGATGAAGGTTGCAATTGAGCACATTTCTCCAAAAAGTGGGGGGCCAAGCCCCTACCCTCGTTATTGAGTTCATAACCAAGGAAAAGAACTGCTAAAAAGGCAGTATGAGATTTAGCAAAATTAAATTTGTAGCCTAACTTCGCAAAATGTGTGACTATGCGATCTACGCGCATAAGATGTGGATTTATCTCATCATCCGTTAAATAAATGTCATCCACGTACGAAAAGACATCAGGGCCACTCATGTAAAATCGAAACTATGCGTGCCGCGAACACGCCTGAGCTATTCTTATATCCCATAGGCAATCTCGCATATCGTCTCTGATTCCGAGACCGCTGAATGCAGTCAAATCACTGCTTTCAGGAGCCAAAGAGTGGCTGAAAAATCCATTGGAAATATCCAAAGTGGTTTTATACTTTTTTCGAACAATGTTGTTAACTAACGCAGAGCTATGTGTGTTCTGAACAGCAAAGGTATGGACATGACTGTTCAGATGTCTGTAGTCTAACACTATACGATATGAACCATCCGGTTTCAATATCGGAAAAAGAGGATTATTCATTGATGAAACACAGGGCTCAATCACACCCTGATATTCCAATTGAGGCAAAATGTCACCTAAAGACGCTTTTGCGTCACATTTAATGGGATATTGCGGTTGGGGCTGTGGTGTAGAACGCAAAGGAATCACATGCACTGGAGAATCTCTGTCCCAACCTGTCTGATTGCTATATAACGCAGGAGCCAGAAATAATGCCCACTCCGGCGCATAAGCATTTTTTTCAGTCTCCTCTAGGACATATTGCGAAAGAATAACCTCCTCTCCTCTATAGGAAACGAGGGTAAAAGGGGGAGGCCAATCAATCTCCGCCAACAAAATATCATAAGAAGATGTCAGATTATCCCAAAAGACTGCTTTAACAGTGCGTTTAATATCGCCCTCAATTTGGAGGCTCACTTCATAAAGCCTATCAGGGTTGGCAACACGAGTGTCAGCTGTTTCAACCGTAATAAAAGTGTCAGTTAATTTCGCCTCAGACGCTGGTGGAGTGTCTGCCGCACTATGGTAACCTCCGCCGCGCTGTCGAGGGGGGTTATCGCCCAACTCCTGTCGAGGAGCAGGGTTCTCACTGTCTGAGGCATACTTTGCAGTCAAAGGGGCAACTTTTTTCTTCCGAAATGGGGCTCGATATTGAGGTGATTCCTCCGGCTTGACTTTTACGTCAAACTGGCACAGCGCGTCACGTCTTGCTTGTGTAGACTCGCCTTGTCTGCGATCCTGTGGCCCTCCTCCGCCGAATTGTTGATCCGATGATTCCTGAAAGGAACGAGGAGAACGAGGATCAGGAACATGAAACCTCTCGGGTGTCTTAATTTTAGAGCGGTCACGCAAATCATATCTGCTTTCAGAAGCGTCAGGTGGAGGTGAACCTGCACGAGAACCAGGCTCTGTTGTTGCTGGTGCACATTTTTATTCCAAGTCTTTTTAGGAAAGACTGGACGACCCTCCTTATTAGGAGGGGGTTTAACTTGTGCCTGTGTAAATGGTCGAATCCCCAAGCTATTGCGACCCAAAGATGTATACACGTCCGCAATAATAATAGGTAACTGTCGCTCCCGATCCACATCTGCTACCGCCAACAGGTGTTGGCGCACTTGCAAGCAAACTGCTTCACCTTTAATGTTGGCCAGAATCATATCGGAGACAATAGGGAACATGTCCACCAACTTCATCCCCAAATCCAGGGCTGGACCAGCCCCGTGTTCGTCCTGTACCTTCTTTAGAAAGCTCAGCAGAACACTCATGGAGGGGGTGCCAAAGCACAGTGTATATACTGAAGCAAACACCGTCCCCCAGGTGGTGCAGTCAGCCAAAGGAGGAATCAGACCACTCGGCATACACATTGTAAGGAACCTGTGTTTTTCGACAGGAGATGTATGTGAAAAACAGCCTCAATCTGCTCAAATTTTTGTGCAAGCCAAAAAGGAAGTCATCCCGATTTTGAGGACGTTTGCCCATCACTGAGTTAATCATGATGGAACTAATCACAAGACCTCCGCCGTGACCTGGTGGCGGAGGTGTGGCTCCAGCAAGAGCTGCCTGAAGTGCACGTGACATAAACTGTATGACACATCTATGAAAATGAACCAACTGTGTGTATAATAGACGTAGCTCTACGATAGTAACAATGAGATAATTTGGATGTAAAACCTGCCAAAACAGGCCAAGTGGCCCCATCGATAGACAAGGGGCCCATTCGAACAAAAGAGACAGGGTGAGGAAGGGCGCCATTAAACCAAATGGTATGCTCCCAGGACGTCAACGGAACTTCAATCAATGCATAAGGACGATATGCTGCTGGAGGAGCAGCGGCCGTGTATGCATGAAACAAATTATCATTCGCATCAACCGTGGAAAATGTAACCCAAGAATAAAATACCTCAAAGCGGTATGCTGGATCAGCCTCAACCACGAAAATAATGTTAGCCCTTGCATTGGGGACTCCGTTTTAAGTTAAGTAAGCTGTAACTGCCGCGCGGTTATGTGCCGCATTAGCGACTAGTTGTGCCATGTGTAATATGTAAAAGGTACAAGCAAAACAGTAGCGCAAAACAAAGGGTCAAAATACCTTTTATAAATGAAGCTTGAAAAACCTATAGAAATAGGGAAACCCTACCAACATAGGAGGCTAAAGCCCCCCCACCACGGACGTCTTCGGAAACCGGTGAGAGGGTATCATGGACAAGCACAAGCGCTACTCAGGGTTCTCATGAATAAGTACCAGACCAAACATTGGCGGCGCCATGTTGCAGGGATTCTGCACAAACACAGAACTATGCGTAGGATTATGGGACCTTAGTGCATAGGGACTGAGTTATCCTACCACCTTAGTGCCCAGGACCGACTAGCTATAGTGTCTCACTTGTTCTCCTACTCACTCACATAGAAACAAATGATTATACACCCCAGAACACAACACTCCCGAATCTCTCAGGAATCGCAGTTGCAGGACACACCCTTTCGCTCACACTCTTGTACTTGTCCACAATAAGATCTGACAGAGACATGAACAAGTTTAAAATATTTATTTTAACTAACGTGCTCTAATATGCTGTATACGTGCCACAATAAGCAGGAGAATTTATAATACAAATACAGACAGCATAGCAGTTAGTCCATAAATCATGAAAGGAGATGTCATTATGAAAAGACAGTATAGCCTAACCTCCCTGCCCTTGCATAGAACATTTACATTATATAATAGAAGATATCTGGGCTTTGTCTGCAGATTCCATACCTTAGCCTTTAGATCGTAGATCTACATCATAGGTGCTATCTCGCTCTTCTCTCTGCAAAGGTCCCTCTCCAAATGTGTGCTACCTATTCGTGTAGTCCAATAAAACCAAAGTACGTTGTCCCAAACAACAGCTGCATCGGTATGTTTTGTCTAGGTGCTAAGGCCTGGCCAGAACAAAATAACAAGGGGTATTGTTGTTCGCACTTGCTCACAATGTTCAGACAAAATTCCAGAAACCTGCAGAGTGTGAACACAGCGATGGGTTCTCATGTGAAAATAGCAAAAGAGACAGTTGCAAAAAATAAAGTCTTGTAGTAACGTGCGCAAAGCAGCGGGCAATCTGCAACGTGCTCATGCTAAATTAGAGAAGAGGACAATGTACCCATGGGCCATGTGATAGCAACATACTCTTACTATTTTCTGTTCCCTGTAACTGCTGCACCCTTATTAAAAAGTCTGAAGGTGCTATCAGGCCTAACATCTTTTTGGTGGGAATTGTAAGTGGGGGATCCTGAAACTTTTCTTCTGAGTCGTAGCCATATTTTGGGAGTGCATCTGGCTTCCCATTTATTCTACCTGGCAGAAAGGTTATCAAAAAATCATATTCTGCAAAAACTGAGTCCACCGTAATTGACAAGCCAATAGTGCTTGGGCAGATTTAAGGAATTGTAAATTACAATGGTCAGTAAGAATGGTAATTGTATGTTGAGCTCCTAATAAATAGTGTCTTCATTCTTCAAAAGCATATTCAATTGCTACCAATTCTCTGTCTGCCACAGTATAGTTTGATTCGGCTAGACTTAATTTCTGGGAATAGTAAGCTACTGGGTTAATCTGTCCTGTACTGTCATGCCTCTGAGATAAGATACCTCCCACCGCTATTTGAGAATCCGCCTCAACTAGAAGTGTTGAGATGGATCTGGGTGTCTCAGAAATGCGGCAGTAATAAATTTGGACTTTAAGATCTCAAAAGTGTTCTCCGCTTCCTCTGTCTAATGGATCTGGGAGATCAAAGCCGAAAACTGGTTGATGAATCTTTGATAAAAATTGGTAAAGCCGGGGCGTGGCTTGGCAAGCCAGCATGGCGCACGTGTGCTGAGAGCGCTCCGTCCAGCCTAATATCTATCCTCCACTATCCTGCTTCTCCGGTCACATCCTGAGCCCTCGAACTGCCCCGCCGACATAGGAGACTGGTGTCTCTTACCTGGACTGCTCTCGGCATTGTGGAGGGGCCTGTGGTGGCTGTGCGGCGCTGGAAAGAAGACGGGGCCTGCTGAGACGCGGCCTCGTGTGAAGCCGGGGCGTCGCTTGAGTCTCCTGCCGGCCGGGAGTGACGTCGCAACCACGGCAGAGTTGGCGCGCTGCGCGGCCGCCGCGGCCGGAGTTCCGGTGAGTGCCCCTGGACTAGGTGCTTCTTCCCAGGGGTTGGCTGCCCCCCATGACTGCGGACTCTGGCGGGGGGCGCCGAGTAGATCGGCGGCTGTGTCGGGCCGTGGCGGCGAAGTCCCGGGAGTGACTGTGGCGGGGACGCTACCTTGACCGCTGGGGACCCATGTGAGCCTCCCGAGACGGGAGTGTCCCCCTCAATATCCGGCGCCCTCCTTGTCCCGGGGGCCGGCCGGGGCACGCGCCCACTTTCGCGCCTTCGGGGCCTGGGGCCCACTATCTGCCTGCGCCCCCCCCATTTATCGGGCGCTCCCGCACCTCTTCCCCCTCCCCATGCACACATTGGAAGGGGGTTCGGCGGTCTCACCGAGCCACGGGGGCGCGCAGTGGAGGTGCCTTGAGGCGGGCGGGCGCAGCCGACAGGCGAGGGAAATGATCGCCCACATGGGCCGTGGTTGAGCAGGGGGTGATCGTGATGCCATCTCCCACCCTACCCTCGATCCCAGAGGAGTACGCATCGGCGGTCAGCCGGCCCGCACGGTTGAATCCCGCAGGGGGCAGGTTGCGCCTACTGGTTTCCACCGTGCCAGTCGGCGGTCTCACCGGACCGCGAGGGGTGCCCACTGGGGGTGCAGTGAAGAGGACGCGCTACATTGGGGGCTGTTGGTTGTGCCCCCCCAACGTATCCAGTGGCTAGGTGCAGGCGGGTCCTGTGCTCCATTCTCCTCCCCCATATACGGAGGACCTTTATCGGCGGTCTATTGGGCCGCGCAGACCTCCTTAAGGGCTCCTAGCCGCGGACCTGGACTATTGTGCTTTTGCCTCCGGACCCGTGGTGCCTCTTGGAGGGGGGCATTCAGCTCACTCCCGGACTGTGGTACGTCTTCCCATCGCTGGCGCCTGTGGGATTATTGGGGCCGTGCTCTCTTGTGATGGTCACTCCTGTCTAATTGGGACTGTCTCGCACACTAGAAAGGAGGTACACTGATCGTCGGCGGGCCCTGATCCAGGGCGGAAGGTGGTGAGCGGTCCATTATGACGAGGGACAAGCCGGGGGGAGGATCGACCAAGCAGAGCACGATTGACAAATTTACGGGCCAGGGGGCCTCTGCCGTGGCGCCCGGAGGGTCGCAGAGTGCTGTGCCGGACAATGCCGCCCTCATGGCCACCATCACTCAGTCTCGAGATGCCTTGGATGCCAAGATAGGGGCAGTTGGCTCAGATGTTATGCTGCTGCGACAGGACTTGCGGAATGCAGTCGCATGCATCACGGAGACGGAGACAAGGATTTCGGGAGTCGAGGATGTCGTCGCCACCTTGCAGCAACGGGTGACATCTCTGGAGACCACGCAACGGGGCCTTGCATCGCGCGTGGAGGATGCCGAAGGGAGAGCTCGGCGCAACAACCTGCGCTTTGTTGGATTCCCGGAGGGCTTTGAAAGTGGGAACATGGAGCGGTTCCTTACCGAGTGGCTGGAGGGCTGGCTTCCCCCTGGGGTGCTGTCTAAATGCTTTGTAGTGGAACGTGCACATTGGGCCTTGATGCAGAAGCCCCCGCAAGGAGCTCGACCTAGGCCCATTATTGCCAAGCTTCTTAATTATCATGACCAGGACGCTATCCTGAAACAGGCTCGGGCCAAAGAACCGCTGCTCTTTGACAATTCCCGCATATTGATCTTTCCGGACTATACGACACAGGTGCAGCAGCGGCGGCAGTCTTTCCTGGCGGCCAAAGCCCGACTTCGGGAGCTTAAACTCCCCTATGCCTTGCTTTATCCCGCTAGGTTGCGTGTGGTGTATCGGTCCCGCACTCACTTCTTTGATTCACCAGAGGAAGTTTTCTTATGGACGGATGAGACGGTGCAGCTGCGCCCCCACTCGCCGCCAGGGCAGGAGTCGGACTCTTCCTCAAGTGGGACAGCCCGGAATCAACTCAAGCCAAGGGGGAGAGGTAACAGGCGCTCCAGGTCCAGGCGCTGCTCCCAGTCTTGTGGTGCCTCCGCGCGGGCTGGGTCGGCCTCACAACAGCATGAGTCAGCGGACTAGCCGAAGATTGAACACATAGTCCCGTGGTCCTGAACTTCTTGCTTTGAGCGGAGAAGAACCGAGGAAGGCCGGTCTCTCTGTGGGGTTCTACGAACAGAGAGAGGGCCAGCTGACTATGGGCTGTGAGTTGGGGATCCATTGGCGGGTGAGGGGTGGGACCTCCTGTTGGGGTCAGCCTGCTCTGCCTGCCGCGACAGGTACTTCACGGTTCTTGAGGTACAGGGTGGGGGGGGGTCTGTTGGGTTGTGTTTTGGGGTTTTTTGTTTCATAGCTGCACTGTCCTACAGTATTCCAGAGTCTGCTTGTATGTATTGTAATTTGTCCATGATGCCACTGACCTGCATGTGGCCTTTTTACAGGGTAGCAATGTCGGATAGTCTACGAGATGCCTCTGGGTCCCTCCGGGTACTCAGCTGGAATGTTAGAGGGGCGCTTGATAAGATCAAACGTGGGGCTATTCTGAAACAGGCTAAGCGCGCCCACGCTGATATTCTAATGTTGCAGGAGACACACCTAATGGGGACGAAGGCGCTGTGCTTTCAGCGATTTGGTTATATTCAGGTCTTTCACGCTGGGTTTGTGAGGGGGTTCCGGGGGGTTGCTATTCTGATCCATCGTCGGGTGGCCTACTCGCATGTCAAGACATGGGGGATACTCAGGGCAGATACCTGTTTGTGCAGGGCACGGTGGGTGGTGATACTGTGGTGCTGGGAGTGTATATGCCCCCCGCCTCTGTCTTGGGGGCTGGGGGAGAGAATTATGACCTTGTGGGCAGAGATGCCTGAGGGCTTAGCAGTCGTGGGCGGTGATTGGAATGATGTGATGGATATGGCCAGGGATCGGTGGAGGCCGGGGGGTTCACTGGAGGTCCGACATCCTACTAAACTTTGCTCCCTAGTGACGAGTCTTGACTGGGTTGACCCCTGGCGCAGGCTACATGGCACAACGCAGGGTTACACTTGCCTCTCGGCGGTGCACGATTCTTACTCCCGCCTTGACTATTTATTTGTCCCCCGGGCGGTTGAAAGCAGGGTGGTGGAGGCAGACATTCTCCCACGGGGGCTCTCAGATCACTCTCCGGTGGCCATCACTATACGGGCTGGAAGGGCCCATGGGCCTTTTAGGTGGCGCCTCTCGGCCTGGAATCTCCAGAAGGAGGACTATAGGGAACGGATGGAGGATGCCATTGATCAGTACTTGGCACTTAATGTTGGCTCGGTCCAAGGGGCCGCGCCTCTGTGGGAAGCACTGAAGCCCACCATTCGTGGCGTGGATATTTCTTTCTGTGCAGCGGCCCGCAAATCACGTAGGGAGGCCCTCGTGCGGGCAGAGGCCGACATCCTCGGGCTAGAAGCGCGCAGCAGAGAGGAGGGTGGGCGACAGGTTCGCCGCCAGTTGCTTCTGGCGCAGCAGGATTATTCGCATCTACTTCCAGATGAGGCTCGGCAAGCGTGGCTGGCAACCCGCAGCAGGATCTATCAGTGGGCGGATAAATTCAGCAAGCTGCTGCATAGACTATGTCAGGGGTCACTTCGCCCCCAGGCGCTCCCGGGCGTTGTGGGACCGGAGGGGACACCTATTTCCGATTCATCAGCTATTGCTGAGAGCTTTGCTATGTATTACGCCGAGTTGTATGCCCCCAAGGAATGCCTATCGGCGGAAGTAATCAGTCGTTTTTTAGATGACCTCCCGCCTAAGGCCCTTTCTGATGAAGTAAGTGTGGAATTAGATCGCCCGTTCACGGAAGACGAATTGGGAGAGGCTTTGGGGGAATTGAATCCCGGCAAGGCCCCTGGTCCGAATGGTTTCCCGAACGAATTCTTCAAACGATACTTCCTGCAGCTGGGCCCCCACTATCGTAAGGTGATGGAGGAGGCCAGGGAATGGGGTTGCCTGCCTAGTGATTGGAGGCATGCGGAAGTGGTAGTATTCCAAAAGCCTGGCAGACCCCCTGAACACCATGCCTCGTATCGCCCAATTTCCCTTCTGAACGTCGAGGCCAAGATTTTGGCCAAGGCGTTGGCAAATCGTCTTCGACCCCATATAGCTTCGTTAGTACATCCGGATCAGGCCGGGTTTATGCCCCAGCGGGCGACCCGCCACAACATTCGGCGGGCGCATGTTGCGGTTGCAACCGTTGGGGGTCTGGGGGAACGGGCGGCGCTCTTGCTAGCGGATATGGACAGGGCATTTGACTCCCTAAGCTGGGTGTATTTATTTGCACTGTTGCGTAGGTTGAACATAGGACCTCGTTTTTTGTCGTATCTAACCCTGCTGTATACGGATCTTACTGCATCCGTGCGCGTGGCGGGCTCCGTCTCCTCTACATTCTCTCTTGGACGGGGTACCAGACAGGGGTGTCCGTTGTCCCCCTATTTGTTCGCGTTGGCAATGGAGCCCCAAGCCGCCTGGGTGCGGATTGACGCCCAAGTGACCGGTCTCGAATGGGCGAACGGATTGTCCGATCGTATTGCGTTATACGCCGATGACATACTGTTCTTCCTCACTAAATTGGATAGGACGGGACCACGACTGCTGCACATAATGCAGGTCTTTGGGGAAACCTCGGGTCTATACATGAACCCTCAAAAATCCACCCTTTGGGTCTTGGGTGACGGGAGTGAGCTCGGCTCCTGGGCTTCTTTGGTGCGGGTGGTTCATGGGGGGGATGAAGTATCTGGGTGTATTCCTATCGGATTCTCCCACCACGTCCTGGGATCGGAACTTGGTGCCTGTATGGGATTGTGTGCGGGTAGACATCAAGACCTGGTCTCACATGCCCTTGTCTATTTATGGCCGGTCGGCCATCTTTAAGATGGTTTCGCTCCCGCGTCTACTGTATCAACTGCAGAATCATCCGCACCCGATTCCCCCTAGGTGGTTCCGTCAGGTCAATGCAGCACTGGGTCAGTTTCTATGGGATGGTGGAGCAGCAAGGGTGGCGTTACGGATTTATTTTCTGTCTACGTACTGTGGGGGATTGGCGACCTCAGATATTTTGTCCTATTATATGGCCTTGCACTTGCTCGTCCTGAATGAATGGTGGTATGGGGACAGGACGGATCCGGCATACGCCGTCGAACGTCGGTGCATGGGGGAACACACCTTACATACAATTCTCTACTCTGCCCCGTTGAGACGTTACCTACCGTCTGCCATGCGGACGGTCTTCCAGGTCTGGAGGCAGGCGTTACGGAGAATGACCCGGGAAACCCCTATTTGGCATAATGGACGCCTACCACACTTGGCAGCTCTGTCAGGATTCCGTGACTGGGATAACATTGGGATCTCTACCCTGGGCGACGTCATGCGGGGACCAGTTTTGAAATCCTTCCAGGATATCCAGAAAGACTTCCTGATGCCGAAAACCCAATTTTTTAAGTATCTACAGTTCCGACATGCTATTTCCGCTAGCCTGGAGGGGGTGGAGACACTGGCAGAGTTCAGTCCGGTGGAGGCCAAGGTATTTATGGGGGACCTCCACGACCACAAGATCTCTAAAATGTATCAGTCCCTAATCACGCACTGCTCCCCATCACTACAGCACCTGAGGGAGACTTGGGAGGGCGACGTTGGTCAGATGGAGGAGGAAGACTGGACGGAGGCTTTGGCCTCTCCGCGAGGGGCGGCCATCGCAATGAGCCTACGACTTATTCAGTTCAAGTACCTACACCGGGTATATTACACCAGGGTTAGGCTTTGGAGGGCGGGTTTGGTGACCTCCCCAGTGTGTCTCCGATGTGAACATGAGGAGGGAACCCTGTTGCATACTGTCTGGCACTGCTCCGCATTAGCGCGATTCTGGAGGGGGGTGCTGGCCTGTCTCTCTGAAGTGTTGGGGTGGGACCTTCCAAACTCACCGAAGTTGGTCCTCCTGCATGTTATGGAAGGGATCAGGGGGCAACATTTACAAGCGCCACCTCATGCTTCTGGGATTTACCCTGGCAAAAAGGGATATTGCCAGGGCTTGGAAGGCAGCGGTAGCACCCTCTGTCTCTGCCTGGAAAAATGGTCTGGACTTCTGTATGAGTCTAGAGACCCCAATGTTTGTAGCCAGGGGATGCCCCCGAAAGCATTTTAAGATCTGGAAGCGCTGGACAGACTATCGTGGCCTGGAGCTTGAGCCGCCACAGGTGGACCGGCGCCGAGACCCAGAATGACCTCCCCACTTGTCGTTATTATTGTCTCTTTCTCCTTTGTCCTGTTTACCTCCTTTCCTATGGATGCTCGGCAGGAAAGCTGCCTCGTAGGTACTGATAGGTTACAATTGTACATTTGCAGTCAGCGATATGATGTGTTGCTCTGGAATGGTCGACAGTGCGCTGGGGGGTGGGGTTGGGGTGTTACAGTTTTAGGGTTCTGAATTTATTTGTATTGCTCTTCATTTTCTCCTGAAAATACATGAAAATGGTCAAATTCAATTGATGTATATTGATGCGGCAGAAGCTTCTGGGTCACAGAGCTCTGCGTCATATGTGATGTTTTGACAAATAAAATTTGTTTAAAAAAAAGAAATTGGTAAAGCCCAAGAAACTCTGTACATCTTTCACGGATTGTGGGGATTTCCATTCCTATATGGCTTCAACCTTTTTAGGGTCCATTTTCATTCCATTAGCGGATATGATAAACCCTAAAAATTCTACCTTGTCTACACCAAAAACACATTTTTCCATTTTCGCAAACAACTGATGTTTCCTTAACTTCCTCAGGATGTTTTTAACATGTTCAGTATGTTCATCCTTCTTCTTAGAAAATATCAAGATATCGTCTTTATATACTACTGCGCAGATATCAATGAATTCCTGTAAGACCTCGTTCATAAAAAAAACTGAATATAGGCAGGGGCATTACACAAAGCAAATGGCATTACCAGCTATTCAAACAAACCGAATTTGGTATGAAAAGCAGTCTTCCGCTCGTCCCCTTCTCTTACTCTAATCAGATGATAAACTCTTCTAAGGTCTAACTTGGTGAAAACAGTTGCATCTTTCACTTGATCTAATGAGGACGATATTAAAGGTAAAGGATATCTATATTTAACCCGTTGACCGCGGCGCGAATTCCGCCGCGGTGCGGGTGATTTATGACTGGACGTGATTCGGACGGCCCCCGGCCGTCCTCCGCACACGCCCACTGTGACGTCGGACGGCCGGGGGCCGTCCGACGCACGCAACCGGTTAATCATTACTTGATTAACAGCCCTATAATCAATACAGGTTCCTAAATCTCCCCCTTTTTTGTCACAAAAAATAGAGGAGAGGCTACTAGAGAATTAGAAGGAAGAATAAAACCTAGCTCAAGAAGATCATCTAAATGTTGTCAAAGATATGCATTCTGTTTTTGAGTAAGAGCATATTATCGTCATCAAGGCAAATGGGCTCCTGGTTGCAAATCTATTCACCAATCTTAAGGTCTATGTGGTGGTAACACAGTGGCCTTTTGTTTATTGTAAAAATCTAAGTAATCTTGGTATTCTTTGGGATCCATTACCTGCGGTTCTTCTAAAGCACCTAGAGAGTGTTCCCTAGATGCGACAGAAGATTTCATACAATGTTGCTTACAATGAGTCAAAGAAAAAGTAAGAGAACCTCTTACTGAGTCTATAATAGGGTTGTGCCTATATAACCAGGACACTCCTAAAATAACCTGAAACTGGGGGGGTGGTTATATGTCAAAATTTATTTGCTCGTAAAGTTCTCTTATAGTACGTTTAAATGGAATGGTACACAATTTTACAGGGCAAGATAATATTTCCCTCCCATCTATAGTACAAATGCTTTCGGAAAAGTATCTAGATACATTTGGAACATCTAGACTACAAGCAAATTCTGAATCCATAAAATTGCCTGTAGCGCCCGAATCTAACAAAATGTCAATGGAGACCTTCGAATTGGGCTCCCATTTTAATTTCACTGGGATGTGGAAATGCGCAATGGGATATTCCCCATCGATGTTCCCCAGATTAACAGCCTTCACATCCACAAGACCCAGTAATTTGGTCTCCTCAATTACCGGGTCTGTGCGTTTACAGAGGACTTCGAGGAAGAAGTTGAAGTCTTAGGTCTTCTTTTGGTTTATATGGGAAATCTTTTAATAGATGACCCACTTTGTCATAGTATAGACACAGCTTTTGATCACGACATCTCTGTCGATCCTCTACAGAAAGAGGACCGCTAAGGCATCCTATTTGCATAGGTTCAGACTCATTTACATTTTTGCTTTCTTTTTTTTCTCTCTGGGAATTATTATTCCTGACTCATTTCTATCCTTATCCGTTTTCCTTTCTTCTAATCTATGATCCAGTCATACCACCAAGTCTAAAAGCTTATCACAGTCTTCAGGTGGATCTACAACCTGAGCCAGTAGATCTTTCAATTCGTCTTTTAGGCCTTTATAAAACAATGATGCGTTATTCTCCCTAGGCCACCCTGCTTCTGCCACTAGTCTATTAAAAGTTGTTAAATAGGTAATCAAATCCTTATTCCCTTGTTTTAAATGTAATAAATCAGTGTCAATAGATTGTACAAAAGTATGACTAATGAATAAGTTACGCATTTCAGCCTTAAATTCATTATAATTATATAACACAAGTTCCTTTCTTTCCAATAGGGGAATCAACCATGTAGCCGGAGTTCCTTCAAGATACGAAAGTACAAATGCCACCTTAGGCTGGTCATCAGGAAAACAATTTGGTTTACACATAAAATGTACCTTGCATTGATTCAGGAATGTGGCAAATTTAGTTTCCTCCCCGTAAAATCATTCAGGAGGAGCTAATGGGACATTTTGGGAGTAACTACCTGCACCACTGCATTCCTCAATACCTCTCCTGCAGAAGCTCTCCTGTCAAGCTCAGGTTCCTGTGACTCTGAATACATAAAGGCTGGGGGTTTTAACAATTGTTTCCTTGCTTCATTCTCTGAAAGCATTGTCTTAGGTCGTGCACCAGGACTAACCATACTTCCTTAGATTTAATTTAATCGTTGGGTCAACTTTTTTAGTTTCATTCTGGGATGTTGCACTGTCTGCCTCAAATCCTTAGTCTCATTTTGTAAAGTTACTAGTACTGCAAGTACATCCAACAAAGTCAGGTTCTGAGACTCCATCTCACTTGGCCAAGATTGATAACACTGTTTTTGGCAAGCAATTCTGTCACGTCTGTAACTAAACCTACATACAGCAGGCTGGGTAGATCTTTTGGGGGTGAGATGTCTTCAGAAATGAGTGTTCCCGAATCTCCCCAAACCTTGCAATGAACTAGAGAATATATATATTTTTCTCTATGATCACAACAGGCCCGGGGGGGAAAAGGGAGTTGGATAGAGAGATGGACAAGCAGCAGGTCTGTCTGGGTAGTACTTCCTAGGATCTCTCTCTATGGCTCAAATCTATGGCCTCCGTAATCTAAAGGAGAAAACAGAGTTACATTTATTAATGCCTTCCCTGATGGCACAATATCTAAGTTGAAGAGGTTAACGTCACTATACTTCTATGTATAGCCTTACCCCAATGTTCCCTTTATCCCAGCTGGCAAAATACGCTCTCACACTAGACTCAAGTTCCTATAGCACGAGACCCCTAAAAGGGAGAAAAGGCAAAATTCATTATCACAAAAAGCTTATTTAATATCCCTTTTTGCTCAACCCCTTCTCTCCCATTCCGAGTCTTGTCTTGTACAAGGAATGAGTCCTTCCTACAGACCAAACGTCTACAAAAATCCCAAGAGAGCTTTACAAAAAAAGTTCAATAGTTCATGTGATTCAGATTAAGCTTGTCTCTTGTACAAAGTGTATGTGTTTAATAGTCTTTTCTTGTATCTTTCCTCCTTGTAGATTCTTTCCAAACACAGAAGGTAACTACGCTGAGAGGATGGCTCACCACCAAAGGAGGATGCTACAAGTTCATTCAGGATGGTAAGTTGCTTTTATTAACTATAATAGCATGCACCTTGCCAGGTTTGTTGAATAGTTTGCTGTTGTTCAAAATTTCTTAATTTGTTGTTTCTTTCAGGACCCTCAACACTCACCACCTCCTGGATTCGATGGATGTCTTCTCTGGAAAATTATGTGAGTGGATTCCAAAAAGACCGAACAGGGCACTAAAACAATAATTACCCCTAGAGCATCAGTTCTCCAGAAAACAAAAGGTCAAATAATTCAAGCCAGAGTATGAAGTCTCCAAACAACAAGAAGTGAAATAATCCAATTCTAGAAAGCGTATAGGCCAAAACGCACGACCAAAATACTGAAAAACTCATATGTTGCTTGCAAATGTGTTGGTTCCCGAGTGCATCTTATATCTGTCTCAGGAGCCAAACTGTGAGGCAAGGGGGCGGGGCCGCTAGCGTGCGGTCAGGAAACACTAGACTGCATTCCCAGGCTTTCCGCGGCACAAACTGGGAGCCATTTCGGTGGAGCCACACGCCTGATATCGGGAAGCGCTCCAGCAACTGTCACAGTTACACACTCCGATCTGCAGGCTCACCCCCCCTGAACAACTTGAAACCTCATTTATTAGTGGTACTAAACTTGTGTTCCGTCCTTTGCGTACCTTGGGGTACCCTTTGACTGTAAATGCACCTGGACACATCTTATGAAGGTAAAAAAAAAAATCAATTTAAGAAAAAAACAGAAGCAACTCTTAGGGAATTTAGGCTCGAAGCCCCTGGATGTGATGGCTAATATGTATAAGGCACATTGTTGTTCTGTTCGTACTTATGGGGTAGGAATATGGGGGTATACCAACATCTTGCTCCTGCAGACCAGTGAAAATGCATTTTGAAGAGATTATTATCTGTTCCCACCAGTGTACCTACTTATGCCTGACACGCTGAACTAGGCCTACTGTATTTAGAGGACCATGTCAAGTTAGCACCACTTATGCTGTGGCACTCCATCTTGGCCAAGTAAGAAACCTTCTTGAATCAGGATATAATCACTAATTGCCTATGGCTTGATTTTGCCCATCGCATGCAGGGGGTGAGGTATATTAACGACCAATTTACCCTGCTTGGGAGGCCTGAATGCTTCTATAGACCACGTGATATCACTACCTTACCCAAAACACGTCTAAGGGCCGAATTTCTCTCTATGCAGGTATGGAGAAGGGAATCTCAAGAGCTCAGTAAAAAGAGTGTGGCTGCCCGCCAACTGATAGTAACAACAGATCATATGGAGCCCTATCTGTACTCCTTATCGCATCACCATTTTTATCTGCTTAGATTTAGATTTAACATAGCGCACCTTTTAGTTTCTTACCCCAGAAATGCATATAGTGACACAGGCCTCGAGTTATGTCTATGTTACTCGAGATTTAACCAATCCATGCTACACTTTTTCTTTTTCTCTCAATTGAATGCTGTGCCTAGGAAACAATATTTCATTCCATTGCTCAGGTCTTTGACTATTAGAAAATGTAGACCAGCACTGTATTACCTGCAACTATTACAATCTGAATATATTTGCATGATGGCACATAACTTTATACAGGTTGCAGTTATATTGAGGAATATGGTATGGAAATAATAATATCCCAATATACGTGTCACTTTATGTCAAATCTTTTGTCCGTAATATCAAATATTGTTATTTTATATAATTTGCTTTAATTGCTGTATTACAATTATTACACACCGTCAGCTTTTATGTTGTGTGTTCTTTTATGGTCTTTTTTTTTTAGGGACTAAAGATTTTACTACTACTAGCATTCTTATAAAAAATATGGTGAATACCCATCTGTAAGTAAGTATGCATATGTATAAGCTTTAATCCCCATTTTATTGAAAACGAACCATCGAACCATCGGCAGTTCTTCTTCTAGGGCGGAGGAGCATCGCCCCACCTGCTGCAAGCGCAGCAGCTACAGCTTTGATAAAATGGTCAATGGACATGACCATTTAGTAAACTTCAGTTTCTCGTCTCGGGGCTGAGCCTTTCCTGCTACTGATTGGCAGCAGGAGTGACTTGCCTAAAGTGTGCATGTTGGATTGGCCGGCTCTCTTGCAACATCCAGTCCAATATGCGCACTTCAGTCCGCACCAATTCTAGCCCTGTAACAGCCGGGCAGACTGCAGGCACAGGCTCCGAGTCTGAAAGGAGAGCTGTGTTTGCCTGATCTTGCCAATCATGGCGCTACTCTCATGCTGAAAACGGCATGAGCGCAGCTCCAGGATTAGTTCGATTTGTCGGTTGTTTTGTTAAACGGAGAGCAGAAGAGCCGGTGATGAGGGAATTAAATCCGACTGTCTATATTGGAAAATGGACAGTGGGTTGTGAGTGAGGACAAGCCTGTTCGTATCTGCCTCTTCTTATCTCTCGCTTTTGTGTGCCTGTCTTTGTGTTTAAGAAGGTTTGCACAAATGAATGCACCCAAGCACTGGCATTAGTGTTTGCTCCCAGGGTCGCTCGGCAGACTTTGAGGATTAGCTTTTGCATTGAACGCCAAACCATCACAGCTTCGACAATTTCCAGGCCATAAATCATATTTGCAGCAGGATTCCCTGCAGTAAAACACTTTTGAGAATTTCACCAATGGGCCATATCTGAAAGGCTTTGTGAATGAAGCTGAGTAATAAGTTTAATAATGTTCTCCTGTAGACAATCCGTGATGTGAAATCAAGTTATTTAGTAAGTTGTTGGCATGGTAAAACTGCCAGAGTGTTGCGCATTTAACATTAAAAAAAGAGGCAAGAGCTGGTATTTTGTGCAGCTTATTAGATGAAAAAGTACAGTAATAACTGCCAGTGCACGTAATGTTGTGGGTTTAAAAGAAGGTAAATGCTTGTGGGGCAAGTACACAATGAATGGTACATATTGACAATTCGCGCAATAGAGTGTGTGAAAGCGCTGGTAAAAGCAGGCGGTGTATGCAACATTGGATAAAAGGCACGATAAAAGCTGGCAGTTTATACAACCAGCTGGGTGACATGGATGGTAAAAGCTGTCAGTTCATGTACCTGTAGTGGGTGATATGTATGGTTAAAGGTGGCCGTCCATGCACCATAGCAGGTGATATCTATGTTAAAAGCCCCAGTTCATGCACTGTAGCGGGTAATATCTATGGTAAAAGCTGGTAGTTCATGCACCATAGCAGTGCTCTCAGTGCCTGGATACTCTCATGGGGGATTAGCCACGCTTTACAAATCCTGATTGGTTGATTGACTTCAGGCTCCGTAGTTTTCTGGGAACAGTGGAATGCCTTCCTTCTCTGAAGACGTCAACCGGATGCTTATACTGCATCTCCGGGGACTTTCCTGCACCTGTAAAACTGATATTGGTAAGTACCTTTGATTTTTATTTATTTAAACAAGGTACATGATTTTTTTCAACTGTTAGTTACACTAATTTGACTGGGTTACAGGGCTATTATTAAGTATTTCCCGTTGGCCGTCCCTGACCCTCGAGACCTGCTGCTCTTAATTCGCCCACCACTTTCAAATGTCACTAGCCACCACTAAAACTAATGAGGACTGGAACTTTATTACAACCTAACTAGACTGTATGAATGCACTAGTGGTGAAAGGGATAACTTATTGCAAACACCTTGTGCCAATATATAGGGCTAAAAATGTTAAAAAGAGATGATAAAGTGAATCTACAACAATTAAGAGTGAGAAATGGGGCAAAGACATAATGCACTGTGTTTCTTCCAACAAATAGATACTTAAGTTACTCTCATCCTGAATTGTTTTTATTCCAACCAAACTTATCACCAGCCCAATGGTACAACTGTAGAGAGACAAAGACTTCCCCTGGAACTATTCCTTTTCCAAAAGGGTGAATAATTTCTCTCTTATTGACAATCTATAAGCTCCATCAAACTGACCCTTTTGACTCCCTTCGTGACTCCTCAAGAGTTCCTCACACAGATAAACTTAACCTTGCTTTAATGAGTGATAAATTAATGGAAAAATGAAAACTGAGAAACCACATTGGAAGAAACCATATCATGGAAAACCAATTTTAAGGAAATACATATAAATCAAACATTGAAGGAAACATTTTAAAGGAAGGATCATTTTAAGAAAACCTCCAAAATCACACACTTAAGTGAAGATTAGGGGTAGTGAGGGTTTGTTTGGGTTCAGGGATGGGTGATGTTTATGGGAGATGAGGTTTTTTTTAGGATTTTAGAAATGGGTGGAGTTTAGGGGTGGTGAGGAATTTTTAGGGAACAGGCATGGGTGGAGTTTAGGGTGGTGAGCGGTTTTTAGGGTTCACGGATGAGTGAAGTTTAGGGGTGGTGAGGGGTTTACAGAGTTCAGGGATGGTGGCGTGTAGGGGTGTTGAGTTTTGTTTTATAGATGGGTGGAGTTTAGGTCTGGTGAGTGTTTTTAAGGTTCAGTCATAGGTAGAGTTTTGGGGTGTTGAAGGGTTTTTAGTGTTCGGGAATGGGTGATGATTAGGGTGGTGTGACAGTTTAGGGGTTAAAGTTTGGATGTAGGAAGGGTTTTTAGGGTTCAGAAATGGGAGAGCTTAGGGATGGTGAGGGATTAGAGGTCATGAACGGGTTGTTTTCAGGGATAATGTATGAAAAGTCAAATGTCCTTGGTGTGAAATGATTATTGGTGTTGTTCCCATTCAAATAATGGCTGACCCAGAATTCCCTATCACCATCTTGTAAGATGTCACTTTTCAAATTGGGGTGATGGTTTTATTCTTACTCAGTCTAACGTTAACCTAAAGGCCTTTGGTGAAACAGAAATTGATATGCTGGGATATTTCCATTCCAGGTTAGAATGTTTAGGCAGGCGCACATTCAGCAAAGTATATTTTGCTCTCAAGGGTAGAAACATCATAGGTTGGCAAGATTTAGCTAAAATGGGTCTGTATCTAAGACCAGGTGCAGATCAGCTTGTTATTCTTGGTGATCTTCCATCTGATTATTATGATTACAATGATGAAGATAATGTAAGCATGGCTAACCTTTCCATTTCAGAACCTGATATCACAAAGATCCTTGATCAATTTCCTTCAGTCTTCAGCAACAAAGTTGGTAACGTCATTGGTTTTGAGCATGAGATTCGACTTAAACCCAATGATTAACCAGTCATACACAAAGTTTATCCTTTACCATTAAGCGCCAGAGAAGAGATGAAACGGGTATTAAAAAATGTGTGCGCTGAGGGCATCATTATGCCTTGTGATTCCTCTGAATGGGTTTCTCTCATAGTTTTGGCCAGCAAAAGGTCAGGAGAGGTCAGATTATGTGGCAACTTGCTCTCACTCAATCATAACATCTTGGTGGATTGCTATCCCTTGCCCAAAATCCATGAGTTATTGGCTAATTTGGGTGGGGTGAAATACTTTTCCATTGTAGACCTCAAGTCGGCATACCAACAAATTCCCCTCTCTGTGAAGTCACAAGAGCTCACCACTTTTGTAACCCCATTCGGGGCATATAAATACCTAAGGCTACTCTTTGGATTGGTGTCCGCTGCCCGCTTATTCCAGAAATTGATGGACACATTACTGGAAAACATTCCTGGAGTGCAGGCTTATCAATAACGACATTCTGGTGTACGCTGGCAGTCGAGTAGAACACGATAATATCATTGTCAGGGTTCTCAACACACTTGCTAAGGTAGGAATGACCGTTAGACATGATAAGTGCAAATTTGCTGTTCAAGAAATCGAATATTTAGGACACACACTCTCTGTTGATGGTATAAAACCAAAGTTTTCTCTCATCAAAGCCATCAGGGATGCCACACCACCTAATGATAGGGTATCCCTACGTTCCTTTCTGGGCTTGCAGAATATTATGCCCGTTTTGTGCAGGGTTACACGCACATTGTAGAACCCCTAAGGGCACTTTTAAAAAAAGGGGGTAGAGTTTGTATGGTCAAACGACCTCCAAGTTGTTTTTGAACAAGTCAAAAAATGTATTGAGGAATCTCCAGCTTTACACTCATTTCAAGATGGATACAAATGCTTTTTGACAGTTAATACTAGTCTTACTGGTCTTGGAGCCGTTTTGGGGCAATGGGTAGCAGGTAAAGAGCCTCCAGGACTCTCCAACCAGCAGAAACACGATACAGTACCATAGAGAGAGAAGCTCTTGTGTGTGTGTGGGCCATTCAGAAATTCAAGTCATATATTTGAGGTCGTGAATTCGAGATGTACAACGATCACAAACCACTCATGCGCATGCTTAGTAGTAGTGGTGCGAACAAAGCTTCAGCCAGATCGATCCGTTTGCTATCTAAACTTCAAGAGTATCATTTTACCATTAAACACATATCTGGTGGAAAGAATTTTAGGGCAGATTGCCTTTCAAGAATGGCATTGAATGAAGTACCGAATGAAACAGAAGACGTTGAGTGTGTAGTCGCAGCTATAGATACTGTATTAGAATGTGCACCTATTACTGAGAATGAATGGAACACAGCTGTTGGAAAACGAGGCAGTATCTGTGAGGCCTGCACAAACAACATGTCTACATTTGTCCTTCACTGGGAACCAAACACCCCATTGTAGCGCTTGACTCTCAGAGGGTAGCATTGCATAGCACTCTAAGGCTTACTCAAGGGAGGTGGTGTGGGCTTGTAATCGCCATTTAACAGTACGCAGAAATATCACTCAATAATTGATTGTCCAGTCTATACTTTTCTTTATAAAAAGGAAGAGTATATTTATTACACACACACACTACTCAATACTATGCAACAATTTACAAATATACATAAGCTGTTGGAATTACTTTGTGACTTTGCATAACATTCCCACCCCTCCTGAAGTGGGGGCTGGGAGTCTATTACCACCACTCCCATGTATGCACATCATCTTGCCCCCAAAATGCATTCGGTTGACCATAACCTGGAGTGAGGACCGCTCCCACTGGCACCATCCCTGTGGCGGCCCACCCCATTATCTCACCAAGCATTTATAATGGGAACACTTGCCATAGTGACACATAACCCTGAGTGAGCATCTCATACTGACCATACAGTATACACCCTTGAATCACAGTGGCGGACAGTCTGGGTTGTTGTTCAACTAACCCAGTAGCAGGAATACATGTCTAAGCATCCCTTAAAATGACAGGTACTTATCTCTGATAACAGTTATAATGCAATGCAATTACAGCTCCTAAAAGGCATCACAATTATAATCACAGAATTAAGCATTTACAACCAGGCACCCTAGCAGGAATGCCTAGCAACATAACCCCACTTTGCTTAGGATTTCACAATTCACATGTGACTTTCAGTCCCCAAAAGAAACAACATCATGTAAATGCACCACTGGGCAATTTCACCTTTCCATCTCTAGGGGGTGTCACTTCAGTGGCCATCCATGTTTAACCTTGTACACTTCAGCACAGTCCCAAGCTTCAGCTCCCAGCTGCAGAACAAAAGTTTTAGCGTTGGAGTAGCTTTACAAACCATGGCTAACCCATGAGGGGTTCTTTCTTTTAAGTCCCCCAGAGACTGAGGGTAGGGACTTCCAATCTTCATGCTGGGGGGGGAGTCTGCATGCTCCTGCAGCTCCCCCGGCACCTTTTTCAACACAGGTGGGTGACCCCATCCTCCGGGGGCTACCTTGCGCCCAAAACACACAGCAATCCCCATGCCTTGCAAGGCATTATGGGGCGCTTCGTGTGCAGAGCGCGGATATCTGAGCAGCGGCTCCCCCACTGCTCCGGGGAGAGCCGCGCTGCCTTTGTTGGTGGCCTCGCACCGCATCCGACTGTCGTTGGGGGCCTGGTCCCACCCTGACCCCTTCTCCATCTGGTGAGTTTAATAGCAGCTCGGGGAGCCCACCCCCGGCTGCTCCTGTCGGCTCCCCGTCTAGCCAGCACCCTCATGTGCTGCCACAGGAGCCGGCGCTTCCATTCTGGTCTGCCCGCTCCTGCACGGAGGCTGCTGCTGGACCGGCGGGACCTCGGGGGAGTGCGACGGCACTCCCCCTGCCTTCCTCCTGCCACGGGGGAGTGCGGAAGCACTCCCCCCTCCTCTCGGCTTCACCAGAGCCCGCAGTTGGGGGTCTTGGGCCCCATGGAGGTCTTCACGGGGAGCGCGATGGCGCACCCCGGCTTTGGCTTCCCTCGCTGCGGGGGAGTGCGACGGCACTCCCCCCTCCTTACTGCAACCACCGGGGCCCGGAGTTCGGGGTCCCGGGCCCCAGAATTCTTCACGAGGAGCGCAGCGGCATTCCCCGACTTCACCTACGGCAGGGACTGGAGTTGGGGGCCCGAGCCCCTGGGATTACTTCACGGGGAGCGCGACGGTGCTCCCCGACTTTGGTTCTTCAGGGGCCAGGGTAGGCTCCTGGTACCCCCATGGCACCTTCACGGGGAGCGCGATGGCGCTCCCCGACTTCCTCTGAGGCCAGGGTAGGCTCCTGGCACCCCCTGGGCACCTTCACAGGGAGCGCATCGGCGCTCCACGACTTTCCCTTTCTTCAGGGGCCAGCCCCCGTGACCTGACCCACCCCGGGGGCACTTCCAAGACAGGCGGCGGAGCCCCACGCGCTTTGTTGTTGGTCTGATTAGAGGTCAAAGGTCGCCTACCTTCTGAGGGGCATATCTCAGCCCCCAGGGGACCAATTTTCACCATTTTGGCATCTTCTTGCTCCTGTTGGCCAGCCCTAGCCACCAGGAGCACTCTTCACCACCCTCCTGGTCTCCAGGAGGGGGGACTCTGCAAGGAGCTGTCTTCACTGGATCCCTGCGCCAGCCTTTTACCTGGCTCTCCTTCTGGGCCTCTCTTCTCCTTGTGCCGAGGCTTCTCCTCACTGGCCCTGGACTCCCTCAAAGGCGCAGTCCAGAGTCCTGGGACAGTAATGGGGTTCCTCCTTCCAACTGCCCATGGCGCCAGGCTCCAGCACCAGTCTTCCTCAGCAAGACCACACCCCAGAGAGCTCCTCTTCCTGTGCAAGACCTTTTAAAAGAATTTGGAGGGGGCTGGCAGGAAGGCCCTTCTGCCCTACCCTACAGCGACACATCACCTCTCTGCCCCTGCTCCCTCCTTCCTGCACAGGCCTCTGGGATACTTCAAAATGGCATCGTGCAGGGGTCTCATGCCACATGGCCTCTGAAAAGCCCTCTTCCCCCTTGCTGCCTTCATGGCCCGGGCCAGCAGCAGGCCTGGTGCCTGGCACCGGGTGACAACTGCTGATGGATAACCTGCAGCTTCACACCCATCTTTCCCTCATGGAGAGAAGACCTTCGCCCTTGGAATGCTTGCTGTGCAGGGATAGGCCTCTGATGCTACAGCTTGGGGAGGAAGGTAATTAATCCAGCCTGGCAGGGTCACACCCATCCAGGCTCTGGTTATGAGCTGAGTCAGAGGAATACGACATTTCTGGATGACCCATAAGCAGTACAGATATGGCTTTGGACTCAGCAGAATACTTCTTTTTACACAACTTACAGTGTACTTTGGTGCGTGTCTGGAATTTGCAGGCCCTAGGGAAGTAAAATTACCCCATTTGGTCCTCATCTTCATAGGAGATTAAGGGAGTATTCCTACAGTGAAAACAGTAAAGCACACTGACTTTCCCTTACATGTGTCTCCCCACATTATAAAGCCTGTTCCATGTCATCACCCAACATGCGCACTGTAGACCCAGCAATCCCCAGATTGTGAAACAGGTGGGGGCTTGCTGGCACAGGCCCCAGCCTCAAAATGATGTGAGCGCCGGATTAGCCTGTTCCCACCAATCATGGAGATGCTCTCATGGTGAAAACAGCATGAGAACAGCTCTAGGATTGGTCAGGATTCGCGTTCCACTGGGCAGGAAGGGAAGTGCTTCCCTTTCCTGTTGATGGACACCATCATCGCTAGGAGAGCAGTGCCGCACCGGGCGGGAGCATCATTTGTGGTCAGTTGGGAGCATCACGCATGCCTATATTTATGTATTGCCAACTGCAACTGTATGACACATAATACCGTTGGGATGGATTTAAACATTGCAATAGTACATTCTAGTACTGAAGTCTCATGTAGACCAGCCAATTTATTACAACTCCTGGAGTCTAAACCACTTCACATCAGTACTTAACTAGTTGACCCCCCCCCCCCCCCTCCTCCTCCTCCTTCCTCCGAGCTGGTGTCTGGCTTCACTGTCCCCATAGCCTTGAAAACGTTCCAACACCATCACCCATGTTGCGATATCATCCTAAACGTTATCGTCAAATTTAGACTTTCTGAGATGCTTCGCTTCAGCCATCGCCCACTCTAGGACATCCTTGACCCACAGGACCACCTGTGGTGCACGAGGTCCCATCCAACCAATACCCGCTCTTCTTTTTGCCAAGAGAGACCAATTTGCATGATTCTATTCAATTTGCATGATTATATTCTAGGATGTGTCACAACCCCAGTAAACATGCCTTTAGTGTAGCCTGGAGTGGAAACCCGGATGTAGCCTCGATCAATGGCACTATCTCCCTCCCCCCCAGTACCCCATTACCTCCCTGCAGGCCGAGGCCAAGTGTAAAAGAGAGGCTTTTTCCTCCCTGCATCTGGGACATTTTGTCTCCCTGGCAGGATAGCTCTTACTAAGAAAGTAAGGAGTGATATATGTCTGGTGAAGGTAATTAAAACGTATAAGCTTGATCCTGCTGTTGCAAGAACCCTTACGGACCAATGCACACGCCAAAACCCAGTCCACATATGAGAACAGCTCAGCCAGTTCCGTCTCCTAGGCTCGTCGGGTTAACAGTGGGGGTCGGGTAAGATTCCCCCCCTGTGATTAGGTACATTCCCTCCCCCATCTAAGAAACCCACCCAGCACTTGTGATTACACCGATGCAGCTGGAAATTTACACCACACTTCCCTTGCTGTATTTTCAAGCTTCGCATATGATCAAAACTGATCAGCCCCCAGTTGAAATGTACCCTGGGCCTCCTGAAAAATAATTAAAAATCTTCCCAGGGTAAAGGTCTCCAACCAAGAGGCAACCACCACTCTACTGCATCCAAAGCATAGAATGGAGCCAGGTCCCACAGTCGCAGTTCCCAATCAAATGGGGCTCTTCAGATCACTTTAGTAACTACTCTCTCCCAAAATGCTATTTGTCACATTAGATAGGAAAACGGGTAGTCCGCCTGTTCCCCTTTCATGAGGAGTTGCGCCAGTGCCTCACCGCAAGTTGTGCCCTGCAGTAAATCCACAAGCCACTGTACTGTATATGGTAAGTGGGACGCATAATAGTAGTGCTGCATATCGGGCAAAGCCAGCCCCCTTCAGCCCTGTTCCTCTTCAACACTGATAGAGCTACTCTGCTGCGGCAACCTGCTCACACGGAGAGCAGTAGGCTGTCCAATCTCTGGAAGAACCCATGATTAATGGGACATAAAGAATTCTCCACATCGTATAGACATATAGGGAGAAAGACCATTGTAGTTATTGTCACCCTACCCAAAAGAATTCTGCACATCGTACTGACATCTAGGTAGAAAGACCAACGTGGCTATTGCCACCCTACCCATGACAGAGAGGAGAAGTGTGTTCCAAACCTGAATGGACCTGCAGAAGCCTTCCAGCACCCATTCTATATTATAGAGATTCTGTCATGCTTCCGTATTGGCTACCATAACCCCCAGATACCGAAACATTTTTGTCTTCCATCAGAAACCAAGCTCTGGGAGGTTTTCTCCAGGGACAGTCATCAATCTACCCAGGAGAAACAGGATTGTCTTACGCTTATTAACCCGAAGGCCAGAGACCTCTGAAAACCTCCATATGTTGCATCTGAATTGGTACTGCCTCTCTGGGGGGAACGCAAAAATAGGAGGGCATCGTTTGCATACAGTGAAATAATGTGTGCAGTGTCACCTACAGGATTCCCCCAGTCCTCCATTTCCTGGTGTAACAAGGCAGCCAAGGGTTCCAGTGCCAAGGCAAAAAGCAACAGTGAGAGGGGGCAGCCCTGGCGGGTGTCCCTCCCAGCTATCCAACTCTCCATACTGCACCTCCCACTCTAACCCGGGCTACAGGTTATATGTATAGCAATCGCACCCAGTCCTTAAAGGAAGGTCCAAATCCTAGTGCCTTTAATACCGCCATTAAATAGGACCAGTCCACAGTATCGAAGACTTTCTCTAAATCGATAGCCAACAATGCCATTTCCTGCTCATCAACTACTGCATGCAAGACGTGTGTCAGTCTGCATATACTGAGTGCAGTGCTATGGCCCGGGATAAATGTGCATTGGTCATCATGCACTAAGTCCCATATCCCAGTCTGAAGTCTGGTCGCCAGAAGCTTACAAAGAATCTTAACTTCTGAATTGATTATGGTGAGGGGTCAGTAAGAAGAAGTATCCACTGTGTCCCTTCCAGGCTTAAGCAATAGGCATATAACATATATATAGGCATATATCAGGGAGAGGATGTGGCCTTACAGCTAGGGCGGTCGACTTCAAATATGGGGAACCGTGTTCGAGTCTCGGCAACAACGCTCAACATCCTGTGATTCTGGGCAAATTACTTAATCTCCCCAAGCCTAACAAAAATGAATGTGTCCTTACATAAAGCAACTGGTGCTCATGTAAAGCGCTCTGATACCTTCGGGTCAAGTTCGTGCTATGTAAAACTGCGAGAAAAAAAATATATATATCGATAACACTCTCACGCATGGTGATGGGGAGAACCTTCTTGGCCCTTACCTCCTGTAATACCTCTCAGCCGCTTTGAGAAAAGTGCGGAGTAAGTTTGGTATAACTCTACTGGTAAGCCATTGCATCCCGGCAGCTTAGACTTATGAAGCCTAGTGACAGGTGTATTCTCGCTTCTGTGGGTGAAGTATTCTCCAGCTATCTAAAAGTACCAAATGGTGCATGATTGCTAAGAGTGACCTAGTCATTAGCTGTCTCGATCCCATACAAGGTGGATGTTGATCTCTCTCACCATCTGCAACACAATTAAAATCCTTCACCCAAAGGATAGGGGAGACTATGCTGTCCTGGAGCATCTTTGTTAAGAAGTGCCTATCATTAGTGTTAGGCGCGTAGGTGTTCATAATAGTGACAGCTTTCCCATCTAATGCACCTTGCATAGGTATGATATACCTTGAAAAAACAAGAGCCAAGAGACGTTTGGCAAAACAGGAACAATTAGTTTAATTAAACAATGCGGCTGGGAGCACAAGCATAGCATCTGAGGACTGTCTCAATTTACAATCGGTCTAACACAGACTTTTATACAGTTCAATGTAATAAAAAGTTTCTGGCAATCTCTTTTTGGTAAGAAATATGTACCTCTGTCTTTGGCGCCATAAATTTAGGTATTGGATGAGGAATTCAGGTGGACACAATGCAGCCAGTGGGTAACATGTCCAGATGTCCAGCATAGGGAGCATGTGATCACTGATTGTACTGTGTCTTGATTGGCTAAGTGTTCCTAACTTCATGTGGCATCAAACTTTATGGTGTTTTGGGAACGTGCGCACCCCTCCGGCAATGTGTGCTTTATTGGGGCCAATCTCCCTAAACCATTGTGGTGTCGCTGCACCTATCTGTGGGATCGATCTGGGATTTCCTGTTCATGTGTTCGTCTGCTGGCTACATGCCACCCCACCTGTTATCTGTCAATCAGTGACCTCGGACCTGGGTGTCAGGGCCTGCCTAACTACGCAATTCTGAGTTGGGGTTGACATGGAGTTCATGATGGGTGAATTAATCAATAAAGAAGTGATTTCATTTTTATACATGAATGTATCATTATTCATATTGACATCCACTTTTTCAATATTAACATTCCCCCCTCTAGTTGAATTTTCAACTACACTATCTAACCCATGCTTCATGCCAGTTACTTTATTGTGGGACTGTTGTTCTTCGGTTTTGACAATTATTACTTTCCCATTTACTTGCATTTTACCCAATTTAAGGACTGCGTTTTTACAGCAAAAAATCCCCAATTGCACAGAGTTACACACAAACAAGAACACGATAAAAACAGGTAGCAACGATGTGCACAACCCGAAAAGCCACGGGGGAGCCAGGAGAACAATTCGAGAACCACTCCTGCTTAGGGACGTCTCCCTCCTCATGCATGTTTCTTCGTAAATCGTGCAGTGCTTGGATGGCAAGAGTCAATGACCCAATGTCCAGATCATTCCCTGGGATAAACATGCAGCAGGACGCACCAATCTTGGCACACACCTCTCCCTCCATCATGGTCATTAAGTCTAACACAAAACGATGCTGCATCACCATGAGGCAGATTGCTCACATTTCTTCCTTGATCAAATTAAGGCGAGCTCAGTGCTGTTCATCATTTTAAGCATTTCACATCTGGTGATTTGAAGACAGTGGACTTTGGCTTTCGTCTGCATGGTGAAGAAGGCTATGGACCCTACCACCGATATTTGTGAGTCCGAGAACAGTCTGAATTCTTCTGGAATGTCGTTGTACTGAGCCCAGCCTAAATAATCTGCAGTTCTTTTTACAAGGGCCTGATTCAGCAAGTTTGTCTTCTTCTTTAGCGGGTGCTTGTACAAGGCTGATAGTTCTTTCCAGAAATGACCAGGGTAGGGGTGTGTATGGTGATGAGCAAGCAAAGTCCGCGCCATCCAGGGACGAGCTGAATGTAGGCAAACTCGCTGCACTGACAGTACATATCCATCAGCGTGGAGGTGGCCCGTTGCATATCTGGAATGTTCAGGACTGTACCACTGTTTCGATTCATGCCCAGTGGAAGTGTTCCTTTACCACTGAAACATAAGGAATACAGTGTAAGTTTCCATACAATTAGGGGTTGCCACTCCCTTCTAGCCAAGCCTCGGTATCCCAGATTTCCTTTCATGGGGTGTCTATGCTTTCGTTCAGCCCTTCCCTATGAGACCCGTTTCCCTTGGTATCATCGAACTGGATGGCCCTACACAGGAACTCCATGTCAGGGGTCTACTGGTTGTCAAAGAAGACTGCCCCAGATACGCTAAGGGCCACATTTGGACCACAGATGGTAGCAGGAGAGGATGTGTTTTTGTACTGGGATGGAGGTTTTGCTACATCCAAGAATCTCTTCTCTGGGAAGTCACAGACCAACCAGTATCCTCCCCTATGGTGCCCTTCCTGCAATCTTCTCCAGCTCAGTTTGAATATCGCTAGGCTTGGTGAAAAGGTATAGAGCAGTTGGGTTGGTCTCGTATCGGGTCACATTCACTACTACTCTGTGGGGTTCTACCTTGTTGGGCTGGATTTTGGCCCCGATTCCTCATAGGTGTAAGTGGAGAAGGCATTTTGCTTATTTGAGGGCTACCATTGGGACACAAAGTCTATCTGCGCCTACTGCATGCGGTATCAGAGAACAGACATACCACGACGTGGCTGATGTCTTAGAACCCACGGCGGTCGTGTACTTATACCACGTGTTGTGTAAAAGGGCACTGTGTAGCGCATGTGGAAGGCTAGTGTTTGGGTTGGTGTGAGTATAAGTGACGTGGGAGAGATCCCTACGCAAGCGCTGTGATCTTTTCTGAATAGACTCCATTTGGCCAGGTGGCTCTTTGGCAGTGAATAGGTGCAGCAGCAGCACTCAAACTAGAGAGAGGGTACATAGAAGTGCAAAAATACATTCTTGTGATTGAACATTGCAGGTCTCTGATATGGATTCAGGTGAGATGTCTGTGCTCCTCTGGTTATCAGGTGTTTTCATTCAACAGTTCAATCAAAAAATTCACAGTGCAGTTTGAAAAATTTGATAAACACACTTTAAATCCGCGTTGGGGTGATGACGTGGCAGCTGAAATGTGGTGACATTGGTGGTACGATTGCAGGCCTGTTGGATAAGACCTTGGTTCATTTGTTAGTTTAAAAAAACATTGCATGTGCCACGTTGTTAAAGATTGTTTCTTCGTGGTTCCTGTATATTGTGTTCTCCACACTCCATTTATTGTTGTGGTGCACCGGAAGGCAGCCCTGGTCGTGGTATCTTTTTGATGGTTAAAAGCTAAAAGGTGGCATTTGGGTAATCAGGCAAATTCATCTATTTTATGAGTCCTTGAACTTAACTGGGTGCTTGGATTAATGTTTATTGGAGTGTGATTATAGGGATGGATCTATCAGTTTTTATCTAGGGTTTTATGGGTGTCGCTGGTTTCCCAAGACCCTGTCTCGCCTGATGTGTGCCTGGAGGCGTCATCAGTGGAGGTTATTTTCAACCTACACGTGCGCTGGAATGAACAAGGAGGGGCATGTCGCTGTTGTGTGGTGGTTGCAACGTGCCCCAAGATTACGTCTATCGGCATACGGCGTGCAACATGCCCCTCCCTTGTGGCACCAGATATCTCGGTTCCACCCTTTCTCTAGAGGCTTCTCTTTTTGAACTAACTTTAGGCTACTTTTATTTGGTTTTGGGCACTTCCCTAAATCTAGCGTGATCTGCCATTTCACTTACTATGAGGCAGAGGGGGTTGGAAAGTCGTTCCATGGCTCCCATGTACCCCCGATTGCCATCTTGTAGTGTACGAGGTCAGGGCTTACTGCTTTCTCCTGATGATGTATGTGAGGACTGGTGCATTGGTCAATTGCTAGGCCTGACATGGGGGTGAGCGCATTCTGCATTCTACTCTTGCCAGGAGCTGTGATGGACTTTGTGGCCTCCCCTCTCCCAGGTACCCCCTCTCCCTCGGACCAAGTCTTCTTCATGGTGTTTGGATCTGCGGTTCATAGCTTGTGGCTAGGGACTTCCCACTATTAGGTATGCTCCTGCCACTATTTCTTTGGAGGGGTATGGCACGGTGACCAGACTTTGGATATTCGAAAAACACGAAGGAAAGAAAAGGTCGCTATCATAAGAACGTGGGGGAGACTGGGGTCAACACAAGAACCCTCGCCGAACTTTGCCTGGGGATAATTGGTGGACTGGGACTGCCTCGCAACTATGGGACGTCTGACTAACTTGGCGAACCTCTCGATAGGCTTGACGCCGTGAGGGCACTTTGCAACTTATTAGCTCTTGTGAGTGTGCTGTGGAAGTTGAGGGATCTTCACTATCCCAGGCGTCTGGGAATCCTGGATCCCGCCACTTTAGGACAGCTTTGTTTTAGAACTAAAAAGGGGGCCTCCATCTAGCCGGAGTCTTCTAGTTTTTGGGGGCGCTGTTGGAACTTCATGCTATGAAGTGTCCCGGGCCGAATGTCTGAGAATGAGGACCTTTCAACCTGGTTATTGGAACCCATCCCTATTGACTTTGGATGCAGGAACCTGGGTGCTTGATTTTTTAGTACTTGTTCTGGGAGCCTCCTTGCCCCCTCGTCAGACTGCTCTCCCCCGGGGGTGTGGCCACCAACCCCACCCTGGGAGATCAACAGGAGAGTGGGGCCTTGCTCGCTTAGAGGCAGACTGTAGTGAGGATACCCGATCAGCAGAACACAAATAGCAGTTCTGAATCCCCAGATGCACGTACAAGTACAAGGCATATGGTCTGAGGACTGGCTCAATTTACAATCGGTCTAACACTTACTTTTATACAGCTCATGGAGTGCAATAAAATGTTTATTGTGATCCTTTTTTGGTAAGGAATGTGTACCTCTGTCTTTGGAGCCATAATTGTAGGTATTGGATGAGGAATCCAGGTGGGCCTCGAACCTTGCGTGGACACAATGCAGCCAGTGGGTAACGTGTCCAGATGTCCAGCATGGGAGCACATGATCACTGTGTGTGCTGTGTCTTGATTGGCTAAGTGTTCCTAACTTCTTGTGGCATCTGACTTTATGGTGTTTTGGAAATGTGTGCTTTGCTGGGGCTAATCTCCCTGGACCATTGTGGTGTCACTGCACCTATTTGTGGGATCGATCGGGGAGTCCCTGTTTGCAGGGACTCTGTCTGCTGGTTACGTGCCACCCCACATGTGATCTGTCAATCAGTGACCTCAGGCCTGGGTCTCAGGGCCTGCCTGACAAAGTGTTTCTGAGTTGGGGTTGATGTGGAGTTCACAGCAGGCAAATTCGTCAATAAAGATGCAATTTCGATTTTATAGATGAATATATTGTTATTCATATTGACATATTATTACCTGAGGAGGTGCCCCATTCTGCGCCATGTCAGTCACTGCCCTATGTGCCCACTCAACGACAAAATAACTGAAAAGGTCTATCGATTTGCTAATACATTGATCTCCCTTTTGCACGTTCCGGGAATCCCAGTCTAACAATTATTGCGCCAGGATCTCCCCTCTGCATCTTCTGCCCGGGCCTCCAGTATCCCTGTCTTGGAGAGGACACCAGCGATTTGTTTTTGTAGAAAGACCATTTACAACTTGAGACCGCCAATGGTCTCATCAGCAGCATGCACTTTCTCGGAGACTTTGTGTAGGTCTGCGTGGAGTACATTGACCTTTTTCAACACCATTTCTATCTTCCCCTCCAGAGTAACCCTAGAGCCTTGGATAACCGTCAAAAGGTCTGCCCTGGAAGGTTGCCCTGCTGGTAATTCCGGACTAGGATCATGGCGAAAGCCCCCTTAACGTGTCTGCTTGCGATTGCTTATCTGGAGCGCCGTATAGTGCTCAATCGTGTTACCTTGACAGGGGCCCTGAGGCCTTCCCTTACCCATGTTTCCATCAGTGACAACCCCAAGGTGAACCCATGGGCGGGGGAAAAACAGCACCGCAGCAGCCTGCTGGATCAGCAGAGTCCCTGGGTCACATTGGAGGCAATCCACTTGAATCACTGCCAGGCAAGTTGCACTCACCATGCTCCTTCAAATGTCCTCTTGGGATGCATTCCCGAGAGGCAGCCAGAAACAGGTCGCACCAAGGGCTATGTCCAGTGGGAGGTGAGATCTATACTCTTTGGAGGCTGTTCATCGCAACATACAGTCAGGCCGGATCACAGTGCCTCCTGGGGCCCCCCGATGAAATCACGGAACCTGAGCCAACCTTACCCCACTAGCTGTGAGAGTAGGGAACAGGTCTATGTTCCCTTGTGGCCAACAGGCATCTCACTATATCTCATTAGGCACAACTGATCCAGTTGCAATCACTGGCAGCGCATGGGCCCTTGGCACCTCCATTGAACTTCGTCTCGGCTACTCCTCCCAGGCGCCGTCAGGCTGATTAACAAGACCATCATTAACCCCCCTCACTCTCTCAGGGAGCTGCCGCTATACCTCTGGAGCCTCGTCGTAGGTCTGGGGCTCTGCTGTGCATCGCGACACCCGATGACGCCAGTCGCCAATGCGGGCCAACCATGCCCAAAGAAGAAAGGGACACCAGCTTCTCAGAGTCCCGGTGGCAGGCGAACACTAGGCAATGTCTTCCAGGTCCCTCGCCAGACCTCCGGGGTCAGCCACGATGTCTCAGGAGTCCATAGCCACACCACCTGCACCACCGCCAGCTCCAGGGACAGCCGCACTTCACCAGCAGGGTCGGGGCACCTGCAGGGCGCCTCTCAGGCAAGGGCTGGGCACATACAAATACCAATCAGGCCCCACAGCACCCTTGAGCCAGGTAGGCTCTGTGCAGTCGCTCGCCGCGCTACAGTTGGCATCCACTGTCGAAATCCAATCGATCATGGTGTGGAGGCGAGAGAATGAATCCTCAGTCAATCCCCACCAGGGATCAGCAAAAATAAGCCAAGATTGAACATGATTATGCAGGATATTAACGGGGCCAGTGAGGATCTCCTCAAGGACGCGTCCTGTCGGCCATCTTGCATGGACATACCCCTGCAAGGTGTCCATCTTTGATTTATTTTTTCTGCTTTAAATATAATCATTCTAAGCCAGGGAGGCAGGGGAAATTGACAGTGAGAGAGCAAATGGGCAAAATAAAGTAATCTGGCAGCTACCAGGCCCTTGTAAAAGGCAAAAAATAAATACATGAAAAATAAAGCTTGTAGAAAAGGGAAAAAAAAATACATGAAAAATAAAGAAGAGAATGAGGAAAGTGGTACAATCAATCAGGATTGTTATATCTCTGATAATCACCCGGTAGGGTATCCAGGCACTTGCAGGTGCCAGAAGGCTCATTCAAACAGCCAGGTCTTGAAGGCCCTTTCGAATTCCAGAAGTGAGGTGATGGTCCTGAGCTGCATGAGGAGGCTGTTCCAGGTCTATGCTGTGATGTAGGAGAAGGAGCTTCCTCCACTTCTTCAGTGGAGGCGAGGAGATGGGCAACTGATAGGAAGGCGGAACACAATCTTCTTGTTGCACTCATATGACGTATTAAAAGAAGAATAAAAATAGTCTTTGAACATCAGCAATAGAAGGATACAACTCATGAAATCAAACATGATGTAAAGAATAAATGCTCTAGCAGCGGGACACACACAAGAATTAAGAGGAAAGACATTGAAAAACAAGAAGGGAACTAAGGTAGACAAGAAATTCGCTGATCCAATACCCATTCTATGTATTGCAATGCAGACATAGGAGTGAACTAAAAATCAGTAAATGAATAAATAATAGCTAATTAGCTGCTCAAATGTGGAGCCCATGCCTAAGTATTTGAAGTTAATCGAAATCTTAATTGCTGGCACAAACTAAGGTTCCCTTTTGTATTCTGAAATGGTTAGGTAAAACCTTTCCTTAAATCAGACTATACAAATGAATGACAAATGTTTTCTGTAACCTGAACAATCTTCCTCAAGGTCTATAGGTAACCTAGGAATCCATTTAAGAAATGCAGCTGTGGTCTACTTAATTAAGAATATATCATTACCCTTTCAATCTTTAAAATGGGTAGAAACTTAACTGCATGTTATTAAAGCTCTTTTATTTATCATTTTGGACTTTGGGGGTATAGTTAGCATTTATACACCACATGGCCCTCACTTGAATTAATTTTAGAGACGACAAATGGGGTTTAGTTACTTCACATTATCTGGGGCTCTTCTCTACTACAGTACTTCGATTCTGCAAAATAAGCACCTTTTTTGTGAATCCTTGATACAACATGATATAGTAAGTAAAGGCATAAAAATGGAAAATTCTCTCATTTTCAAAACTGAAGCTCACTATGGTGTCCCTCAAGGAGAATTATGGAACTGCTTACATCTATATAAAATCCTGGTATGGTGTTGGGTAAACTAAGATTCTGACATAGTTCTACAATGTTTGCTTTCCACCCACAGGTGACACTAGTGAACTTAGTTCAATGCACCAGCACTGAATGTGAAAGACAGGTTATTGTAGTCTAGCACATGGGTACTCGCAAACATTTTCCCAGGGGACAAACAGTGTGGTCTGTGATGTGACCAAGGGCCGCATTGATGCCAGATGGGTGCGTGCAGGTTGGGTGTGTGTGGGGGGTATGGGAGTAAGGTGGGTGTAGGGGAGGCAAGGCATATACATCTAGTTGCTGAATTGCACAATGTGAAGCCAGAAAACATGGGATTCATCCCCGGCTTCCCCACTTTACCAAATTATGTGATCCTAAGCAATAGTTTGATTTCACTTTTACTCCTTTTTCTTCATTATCACATATACGAGGACCTAGAAATACAGGAATCAGGTTGCGCACTGTACAAAACATCCTCCTGTGTTTGTTTTAATAAACTATAATGTTTTACTTGTGTAATAGGAACCCAAAAAGTGCACATAACAACAAACTTGCCTCTAGTTCACTATTGCCATTCTTGTCAGGGTGAGGGGAAGAATTCATGTTTCTAAATTCATGTTCTAAAACCATCGCTTTTAAAATAATACTTCTCAATGCACTGATATCACCTGATGTACTAAAGTGAAAAGGTTCTCCATATTAATTAAATACACTTTTTGATGTTGAGACTTTATCATATTCTTACACTTTTGCTGCAAGATGGCTTTAAAAAATGAAAGTGCTCCTATAATTAAGTGGTGCAGGACTCAATAGTTACTTCCTTTCTTTGACACCAATTAACCTTTAAATAAATGCTTGCCTGTTTATTCAACATTTGTTATTGTAAGCATCTCTCTAGTAAACAGCAGCTCAGTGCTTCTGTACACCAGAGGACCGCATGTAAAGGTCAGGAGGTCCGCATGCACCCCCCGGGCCGTACTTTGAGTGTCAGTGGTCCAGCACAACCCTATCCAATACACTGTTGAAATAGAGTCATTGCTTTTGGGTTACTAGCAATACCTATTAAGGTATCAGGGGCAATGTGGTAACAGAAACAAACCTATTTCTTTACTAGCAATGTAACACACACTGCAAAAGAAGAAAAGATACTGTCTATAAAAGCCTTTATTATGACAGGAATAACCTGTTTCTCCGTACATTTAAAACTACTACACAGGATATCATAACAGCAAGGACTCATGTTGTGAGTAATAAAAATAAAATGAACATTTCTAACATAGATAAAATGTCATTTCAAGCCTAACACCCTAAAACCTACTTCTATGCGCTACACTGAGAGAGCTTGGAAAACAGAGCAACTTGCAGTCTAGAGTTTCTTAGGGAGAAGCAACGCACAGCTTACCTTGTTGACAGTACGGCTGTCATTATCAGCAAAGACGTGAAGGCAGCGTTTTTTGCAAAGGGCACACACGCACTGCAGTAGCAGCCTTCCTCCGACACTTGGTTCCATCAGCACTGAGCGAGATGTTGCATCTTCGAAGCGCACCAGCAGTAGGTGAAACCACCTTCTTGCAGAATCTCGGGTGAAAATCTAGGTGAAGGACTTCTCTTCCAAATAGTCAAATGGCAGTAGTTATTTATTGAATCTTATCAGAGATTTTAGTTTCTGACATCAGAGGACATCAATTCAGACTTCATTATTTTGACTATATGTCTAGACTTCGCTCTAGTTTGACCTAGACATGGTGACAACTAGACACTTGACCCAAACTCGCGTCACATCAGGTGGTATATCCATCCATGTCATCAGTCAGACAACATGACACTTTCACGGTTCTTAGAAAGATTAATGTCAGACGACATCTACGTCAAATGGTAGACATGACAATGAATCTGCATAAACGGAGAAAGATGGCGACCTCCATTATCTAAAATAGAGACCGACATGATCTAAAATGGTGACATGGCCTATGTAAAATATAGTCAGATGAGTCGGACCTTAGGGGCTTCACGTCATTGGTGAAGATGAAGGTAAACATAATACCATTCTACATGTGCTGGCATTAAAGAAAAATATCCAAAAGGCAATAACCTGGCTGTAAAGGGCAATGTTCATCTGCCATCTAAAAATAGGCATGACTTGGAAATTATATTGAATTGAATTAAATTTGTTCTTAAGTTACCTCAGAAAAGACTGATCTAATCATTCACAGGATAACCCAAAAGCAAGAATCAATTTATAGGTGGTCCTAGTACAACAAAAAATACTGCAAAGATTTTCCTGGACTACCCATAAAATGGAAATAACTCTGATTACTGGAAGACGAGGATTGCTGGATGTGCCAATCACAATATTTCTGAATGGTGGAAAGATGTTGATGCAAGGATCAACATAACTCTAAGCAGTGGTAGACAAAGGCATTCTTTTCAAAGATGTTGCAAAATAGTCACACGTGAAAAGAGAGATGGCTGTGGCCATTATGGTACATTATGGTAAATTATGGTAGATAAGTGTGTTAAAAACTAGAAATATGATGGCAAAACATGGCTAGCTCAACTAGAAAACATATTAATAATAGTTCAAAAATGAAACAGCTACACGACTAAAATCTATTGATTTAACCTTTGTGAATAATTCCCAGTGTATTTTTAACAATACAGACTATAGTTAAATATTAGTTTCACTTGATTTAATAGTTAGTGTCCTGGTGAGTACCCTAGCTAAACAAATCATCGAGTTGTTAGGTTGTAACATAATAATTTGGTACACTGTATTGAACTTAGAATCATTTTGTTTTTCTCAAGTAAGAATGAATACTAATTGTAACTTTAAATCAAGAAGGTTTTGCTTTCCCATCTTCTAAAGGCTTTTTTAACATATCCCTATTTGATCTGATGTAGTTCATTAGAAACGCAACTAATATAGCAGTATCTTTGGTTGCAATGTTCACATCCCCTTTTGTTTATATATTTGCATCAAATTTGAATTTAAAAAAGCAGGAAAATCAGTATCTGTGCATCGTCCTCAGTATATTTTCAGCCTTCCCAGCTCTCTGGTTCACAGCCATTTAGAGGTCTCAGGATGTGGGTATTCATCACAGCATTGTAAGGTGCACTAGCTAGAGGTCTATAGTGACAAATTACAAACTTGATACCGTAACATTGCTAATAACTTATGAGGGAGACTGAAGCACAAGATACCACTTTTTCTCATCTCGTTTTCTATCTCACTGTGATGTGTGCTGAAACACCAGTATGGCTGCCTCTATTAATTTCATGCAGCACAGTAACACATAAATGTACTTTGAGAATAAAGGTCATTCCTAGCAATACCCTTAATTGATTGCTGGCCACACCACCGCACAACACACTGTTTGCAAAGATTCTCCAACAAATCACCTCTGAAGTCCACCGCTGCAGAAGGCCTGTTGTCTCAACTGTGGCTCAGCAATCCTGACTTCTACTGTTACTGCCAAAACCATATAAGCAGACCTCCGCATGTCAGGCACATCGGCTTCGCTCTTCATCCCATGGTAGGTAAATCCATAAGAATTCTCAATGAGAAAGGTTGGGTCGTTTGCCTTTGCTAGGACAGTACAGGAACCACCACCATGGGTTGAGAATCAGGATCAAAGCCAATGTCCACAGGGTCTTCTGCGATAGCTTACCAGGCACCAATTGACCATATCCAGACGTTGATGGCTCCGAGCAATGGCTTCAGCCATTTTTAAAGTAGAATGCCAGCCATCATTAGCAGGATAAATCTATTTTTGGATTTTAGGCAGCATACCAGAAGCTAGGACTGTCATATAGATGCCACAATGACCACACCCCCTTCATTGGAGGCCAGTCCAAGGAATAAATAATACTGGACGTTGGTTGCAATTAGAAATAAGCCTTCTCATCTGGTCTTATGTGCAATGTTGAATTGTTAATTGAATCAATAACTTTTTTCCCCAGTGTAAGCCAGATAAGTAGTGCATAATCACACTTGGAAAATGTTAGCCTGAAATTGAAATGTTAGGATTCTTTGTGTTGGGCTGTGTGTTTCTGTGGATAATCAAAACTGGTGAGTAAATCTTCTGACTAATGTGTGGAAAAGCATGGATTCACCTCATAAGATTCCCTATTCATGGACATGAGTGTTATCAGACTAATAATAATAAAAAAAGGAGAAATGAATATGAAAAATTATAGTATTGTGAGCTATGATAAAGAAGCCATCAAAGGCCCTGTTTTATGCACATGGACCAATAGGAATAACCACGCGGACCTCCTTTTCCAACAGCCTGCTTTGACTTATGGCAGATTACATTAAACAAGACCTTAGATGGCTAGTTAATCATAGCTCCTGAGACCCTTTACCTATACGGAAAATGAATCACAAGCCCGTTGCAAGCAGGCTTTAGACCCAAGACAACAACAATAGATCAGATCTTCTATAATATATTGGAAGATGATCTTGATCAGCAAGGGCGACCTCCTTTGTCGACCTCAAATCTACATTTGATTGGTACCATGGGCAAGGCTTTGGGCAGTCTTGGAAGGAACGGGGATGCCTGACATAATATCTCTGTTAGTTAGAATGCATGAAAATAACTTTGCTCAGATTCAGTGGAGTTCGCAGGGACAAATGACTGAAAAGATTCCTGTGTCAAAGGGTGTCCGGCAGAGTTGTGTACTGCCCCCTACCTTATTGTCTTTATATGTAAATGGTCTGGTACACTACCTTTCAACAATTGAGGCTGATGCCCCTTCCCTGGCAAAGGGTAAGATACCGCTATTGTTATTTGCGGATGATACATTATTAATTTCCAAAACACCTAGCAGTTTGCAAAGACTTTTAGTTAGCTTTTGTGATTTTTGCATGCAGAGTGGGTTACAGATAAATGTTGGGAAAACTAAATTCATGGCATTTAACCACTGTAAAAGTTTAAAGGCAAGTTATCTCTGGGTAGTGACTTATTACAACAGGTGGACTCAGACATACTTGGGTATGAAACTTTCACCAAATCTATATTGGGGCCATCATATCAATGTTGCAACTATAAAGCACAGGCAGAAATCTGGAGTAATCATAAAAGAGCATTATGCTTCTCACACTAGGCCTGTTGCACCTGCTCTGAAAATCTACGAAGCAAAAGCTTTAGGAGCTGCTATGTATGGCACCAAGTTCTGGGGGTTTAGCTACATTACAGGCCTGGTAAAATCAGAGAACAAATCTATTAGAGAACGGGTATCGCTTCCAATTAGCACCTGCTTGCATCCTCCATTTATGGATTTGGGCATGAAGCAGTTAATTCTCAAAGCCCATTTGTGACCCCTCTTATATTGGTGTAGGATCTGGGCCATCCCAGAACTGGGGCACTATGTAGCGACCTTGGAGGAGATAATAAAGTTGAATAAAGCTAACAAAGTTTCCTGGCTGTCCTCAGTGAGGCAGCTCTTGAAGGCAATTGGCCTTGGTGACCTAGGCCTCCTCCCTGAGGTCGAGAAGATTCCATCTAAAGATATGTTGAAACGATATTATTGGACCTACTCCCTCCAGCAGGAAGAGCATGTGGTTGGGGACGCAATGCTGACAGGCGAATTTAAAAATGTTAAGTCTACGTATGCATTAGAGCAATATTGGGATTTGGTTACTGTTCCTTTTGATAGAAAGCTCTACCATCAGTTTAGAGTGGGTACACTCCCTGTCAAAGCGTTTACAGTGAAAAGGAAAAGTTTATCTAGTGATGTGTCCATTTTGTGTAGGCCAAATAGAAACCATCCCAAATGTGTTATTTGTGTGCTCAGCGTATACCAGGTTACTGTCTTTTTGGATTGTGCCAGTGTGTAGGTTGCTGGGTACCTCAAACCACATGAGTGGCTTAAGAATACTACGTACTGATCAATCTCCCTTGTACGTATGCACAGTTGCAAAATTCTTGGGGTTGATGTGGGCAAAAAGGAGGGCTATTATTGCTGCTAAGTGCTTTTAAGGTTTTGACTGATGCGTTACTTTTATAATATTTTTATAATTGTTTTATTCTATCACAGTGTGAATTTTGTATTAGCAATTTTATTGTAGCCACTTATCGATTTTGCAATTAAGGACGGGGATAGCTGTGTATTGATTATTTTCATAATTTTATTGTGCTTATGTATGACCTGTATTTATTTATTTGCTCACTTTGATGGCTTAAGCCGAAATAAAGTTATTTGAATTGAATTGAATCACATTCCTCTTTGCTTATGACTGACACCCATATTTGCTTTGAAAAAGCCCCAGGTCTGTGTGCCACTCAAGAGGCAAATTACGTGTTGGCTGGTATATCAATCTCAAAACCGCCTTAAATTTTTTAATAATAAATTTCAACCACATTATAAATTTACCACTGACCGGAAATTTACTATAATATTGCGTAATATATCTATAAGTGACTACCTACACATATCTTACTAGAGGAATATAGGGCTGCACTCAGAAAACTTGTATCAACATGATACATTGGTTGAAGAGAGAATTAGGGATCAGTTCATCTTCCACTGCAAACTGGACAAGATCAGAGAAGAACTGTGCCTCAACGACAAGCCACCATTAATCGATGTCATTAGGACATATAAGCGAGTTGAGTATATGTTGAAGTGTGTAAAGGAACTGAAAGGTGGTGTGGATAAGAGATTAGAGGTGTGCGTTGTTGAGTTGAACCCTAGTTTTTAGGCTTGTGCTCAAACAGGTGCCTGAGATTGCCCTGCTGTAAAGGTGGTCTGCAACAAGTATGGTAAAGCTTACATAATGTAATACCATGCAATTAAACCCAAACACCACATGCAGCTGGAATAACGTCCATTTTGACATTTGCTTGTGGCAAGAGTCAGAAGGTTGAAATATGAGCATTTTAAATCTGGAATACTAGGACTGCTTGCCAAAAACAAAAATTTTAAGGAGTGAGAAGACTGAAAACAGGTGTTGACTTCTGATCCCACGTCCATAAAGGTGTTGGAAAAAAAGGATATTGATGTTGTAGGTGCTCATGGCTGCTATGATCGTGATGCTGACATCACAGCCAATGTCGGTGAGCTGCTACACTCAACATTGCTTGGTGCCATGTGGGTCCGTAGATTACAATTTGAAAGGTTTTTGCTGGTCCAGTCTGATGTCTGGGGATTAGGTTCTGACAGGAATCTGTGGGAGCTGCCCTTCAATAGAATTTCCAAACAGGAGCACAATTATTTCTATGATGCTATAATATATATATATCAAAGTTGTTTGCTGCATTTCTAGTGCATATGTGTTGTATCTGGTTTATGGTATAATGCATCTTTCCTGCTTCTCTGTCCTTGCTGCTCAGCCAGTGTGAATGTGCTGTGGAATGTTGGTGTGCATGGTGATGTAATGCAATGTGAGGATGCCTGGATGTGGCGTGTCAGTTGGAGTATGGGCTGAGCAGCAGGGAGGCTGCTCCTGGTGGGGCTGAATACAGATCTACTTCTAGACCATCTAAGAACTAAGATCAATAAACCTTCTTTATGCTACACCTCGGCTACTGGACTTATTACATTACAACATGTTATGAATTGCTTACTTTTGTCAACATAACCACCTATTGTAATAATTTACAATAGGCTACACCTATAAAATCGCCTCTTCTGTACCAGTCTCATCTATTGATTTTAGATGTCCTCTGTTCATCTGGATACTTCTGACTATTAATGATTGATTTAGATACATCCCTAACAAGCTGTGTCTTCCCCACTATCTTTCCTGTATTTCTGAAGATTCTCACCCTTTGTGCAGCAGTTTACATGGCCTCTATTTCTGATGGAGACTTTAAACTGCAAACTGGTCCTCATCAGGTGCATCCCTTATGGGTACACGGAGAGGAGAGCCATCTATTGATCTGAAAGGGGTAGCGCATCTTGACCCTTCATGTACCCTGCTGGTGAGAGCAAGATAAAAACATTTTGGGGTGCCGTAATTGCATCCTATGAGCTGCCTATGGACCTTCTCATAATGCAGAGAAAGATGAAAGACACTAAGCATTTTTATTGTGTGAGTTTGGGATGATTGTGAACGTTAAAATTGTAGTTTTTGAAACACTGATTGCAACTATCTGAATGTGAACACATGGTAAATGATGTGCACACAATGCAAGCATTTATTTTTGTAAAAATGATAACAGGATGGAGGATGGCTGCTGCCCACAGAGGAAAATCTGGATCCCCCACTCATTTATCAATTGCATCTTTCTTCGCAAGGTTTTCCATCAGAGCATCCCCTAGGATGGTGTGCCTGGTCATCTAAACATAGGCAGTGACTGCTGCAATACATTATGGTAAAAGGACCTAAGGACATTCTCAGACTCTCTGAAAGTGACTGTGCTCAGGCTTGACTGCCTGGACCCTTTGAACCTGGAATATGTGTAGACTCTAAAACTGTGACAAATAAACCAGAGCTTCTCTCCAGCTTTAGGTATGCATTTTGGACATGGCCTTATATGATTCCCATTGCTGTTGGTCCTTCCAGAATGTGGAGCCCAGAGCATCCAGCTCCCTTCTGACTATGAACAAGCCTCAAAGCCCTGTTTGAAGCTCTGCTAAGATGCTCTACTGCCGCTACTGCCAGTGTGGAAGTTACATCCAGTCCATGGATCCCAGAAACGCAGACCTTGCCTTGTAGCTCTGTCCACCCTTAACAGGAGACCATACAAGGACTGCCCAAGAAATCAAATGCTACAAGTACAGATTAATTGAGTAGTGACTTGTGCCTTGGAAGCAGACTCCATCTCTGTACCATCGTTTGTATTTGTTGCTTCTCCAATGTCCTTGCTTTTGTATTGGTGGTACAGTGCCCAGTTGGTTTGTCTCCATGCCTGATCTAATAACATGAGATGGGCCCTTTTTGGCTTGCAACAATTTCTGTGGGTCAGCTTAAGGTCAGGCCCCTTTTAACAATGAGGGTAGGCTCATCTGACTGGGGAGCCACTAGCCTGCAGCATGTTGGGCCCTAAAATGGCATAGCACGATATTCCCAGTTTTTGGAACTGCCACATGCAATCCGAAAACTCCAGAGGTGCACTACCTGCCTAGACCAATGTCCTTTGGATCAGGTTTTCTGAATCCTGAGACATTTTGAATCCTTTGCTGATTACCAGAATCTCTGAATCACTTGTCACTGAATTTGCTTTCTTTCTGCATCCCTTTAGGTATTGTGCCCTAAATGTAAGGATATTTGCAACCATTTTGTGACTGCTGACAGTATTTAGTAGGCATAGGTAGGGTTCTTTGTTTTACTACATTGGGTTACATTACAGTTTGGGTTTTGTGTACTTTCTGACATTTGAATATCTGTGTATATATATTTGTATTTTTAAAGAATTGTGCACTTACAACTTGGCGTGCATTTCTTTATTGCAACCACAACACGTGTGTACAATATCTAGGCTCACTCTCAACACCTTCCTTGAGTTAGGGCTCGACTGCTCTCCCACATCTAACCAGACGGTCGAGGAGGCTTAGTGATACCAATGCAGAATACTCAGTTTCTTAGCTATTATGTGTTAGACCTGTCAGCCGTAGGGTGGTCATCTCCCAAACTTATTTGCCTGCACCCTCCTATTTTTCTAAATTCATTTTTGCTGGCTTTAGGACTCTTTGACTTCACCACTGCTATCCAGTTCTAAAGTGTTTGTGGTCACTCCCAAAAACAAAGTAAAATTGGCTTACACCTAATTGGCAAATATAATTTATCCTTACATCCCTAGTAAAGTGGTATAACATATACCCAGAGCCTGTAAATGAAATGCTACTAGTAGGCCTGCCACACAACACTTATTGTGCCCCCACTTAAGAAGCCCTTTAAAACATGTCTGAATGCAGTTTTAAACTGCCAATTCGACTTGGCAAAATAGACCCCTTGCCAAGCCTTAAACTTCCCTTTTATTACAAGCGTCACCCCTAAGGTAGGCCCTAGGTAGCCCATAGGGCAGGGTGCATTGTGTAATTAAAAGGTTGGATGTGCACCTTTAGGTTTTGCATGTCCGGGTAGCTAAAACCCGCCACAATTAGTTTTTATTACTGTGAGGCCTACCTCTCCCACAGGATAACATTGGGCTGCCTTATTGAATTTAATAAGTGCTAACTTTTGATTAGGAGCAGGTTGGAAATTCATGTTTGGTGTCTATGAAATCGTAATTTAAAATTGCCTTTAACGGTAAAGTCAGGTTTTAAGTCACAATTTTGAAAATGCCACCTTTAGAAAGTTACTAACAAAAAATGGGCAACCCAATAAACCCTTGGAGGCTTGGGTAAATCTAGATCAGGATAGGGTAAACGTGCCTACAAAGGATTTTTTTACAGAATCTTATTGATTCAAAGAACTAGATCTATAAAGCCCTAATTAGTGGCTTAAAGCAAACAAATTAACCAAATCAGTAATATTCATTCAAAGCGAGTATCAACAAAGAAAAGCAAAAAGGGGTGTATACTTTAAAAATACAAATTTATGTAGAAAAATCGGTTTATAAATAAGGGTACAAAATGCAAATCACATACATACAGAAGTGACAGATAAATTATTTATACGGCAACTGTTTTCTCAAACACTTTTGTTTTAACCCATTTCCAATATTTTCCAATGAGGAGAACATCATTGAGTAAACAATGAACATTCAGAAAGTTTCTTTATACGTGAAAATGGGTGGAATTGTCAACGTTTGTCGTTTCATGCTATAATTTGTTTGCTTTAAGCCACTAATTAGGGCTTTATAGATATAGTTCTTTTGAATCAATAAGATTTTCTGTAAAAAAAAATCCTTTGTAGGCATGTTTACCCTATCCTGACCTTTAGAAAGTTGGCATTTTCCTGCCCTAGCTTTCTTTTGCCTGCAGCCTGTTCCTGGGACACATGACTGGGTGTAGTAAACAGTTAAGGACTTTGTATATTCCTCCCAGACACCCACACAATAGAGGCACTTGCAAATCAATAGGCTGTGCCCTGCCTTCATACTACATTAGTGTGCATGTAGTCAGATTGGAGTAAGGGGCAGGGGAGGAAAGAAATTCCAAGCACTTCAAAGGGAATCTCTTGAACTGTCTCCCTATTCAAAGAAGGCACCAGGTGAAAAAATAGGATCTTCAGTCCCACTCTTCAGTTCACTTTCCAGACCTGCGGGAGGACCCTCAGAGGACTGCCAGATGCTGTGTACTTCAGAAAACTTCTCTGAACCCTCAGAGACATGCCCTGCTGCTTGAGCCGGGTCCACTGCTTGAACCCAAGACTACCAGAGTGACTTGAAGGACTAGTTGGCTGGTCTACTGATCGGGGCCTAAGGGACAGAAAAGGCACCAATCATCTTGAACTTGCACCTGAAACGAGCCTCAATGAGCGCTGACCCTCCAAGTGGTGCCTCTCTAGTCCTGGACCCTTGGAAGTGGTGCTATAGGTGCTCAGATAGACAAAATCCAAAGCCTGTGACTTGGGAAATTTTTGGCTAAAGAGTGCTCTGAGAAGTGAGAGGAAGCCAGGACCTACCTGCTCTTCGATCCACCGAAGGTGCATCACCGGTCGGCCTGATTTCACGGCAGTTCCCGCTATGTTCTTCTCCGCAGAAGCAAATCTTGTTCAGCAGTCCGTCGGAGAAGGGGTATCCAGCCTCGTGGAGCCCTCATCAGCTATGGCGTGCAGCTTTGTCCTGCTAGAGTTTTTCGACTTTCAGAAAAGAAACTAAGTCCAAAAGTGGATATCTTCACCCCGATTTTTCCAGCGGCTCCCCGACAAGGATGCTTCCTCCTCGGACACCGCCTGCTGAAGGTTACCTGTTAAGACATTTTCCCACAAAATTTCTACTAAGTCCGAAGTTAAGCTCCAACCAGGCCCAATCCACTTCTTGTATCCGACCTGCTCCACATTACGGTAGGCCGTTTTTTTCGACTTGGACCGGGTCTTACGCAACTAGATGACCATGGTTGGCGCTGTGATCTTTTCGGCACTAGTTTTTACCCTAAACTTTAAAAATTCATAACCTCGGTTCTTCTGATTGGATTTTTGTTGTTTTGCTATCAAATAATTTATTAAAATGTACCTTATTTTTCTAAATTAGTGTAGGATTTTTCTTGCGTTGCGTTTTCACTTTATTACCGTTTGTGTGCTGCATAAATAGTTTATGCATTGCCTCCAATTTAAGCCAGACTGCATTTGTGCCAAGCTACCAGAGGGTTAAGCACCGGTTAATTTAGTGGCTTTGGATGTTCATCCTAACAGGGATCGCAGCTGTGGCAGAGTCTCCACCCCACTCAAACAACAACTGAATTTTGGTTATCCAATTTTCGTAAGAGTCAGAGTTGTGTGTCTAAAATTTGAAAATGCAAAAAGCGGAGAGAATTATATCCTCTAGATCAGTTATTAAAGCCAACAAACGTTTACCCTTGTTTTTCAAATAAGAGATTAAATGCATAATTACAAACCTAGGCAGCAGAAGAGAGTGTTTGACTAGAATCTGTCAGCGATGCCGGACCAACAGAATTTCTGCACAAGCTCATGGGGAGGGAGCGAGGAGAGCAATGTGGAGGCTGATTAAGCAACGGAAAGCACTAGGCTTCCCCATGACAATCGCAACAAGATGTCACTATGCAAATCTTTCCCCTTCCACTTTATTTTTTTCTAGACTCTGGCTACCCAAGTCATAGGGGGGTTCATGGCCACTGCTTTCCCCATAGGTCTGGAAGCTATGTGAATTCCAGGGGTGGATTTACGATATAGGAAGCAGTCTTATTCTAAAAGTGAAATATTTCATATCTGGTTTTGACAGGATGCAGCCGGTGAGAGTCTCTTGATCATAAATATCACAGGCTTTTGATTAATTCAGTGAGTAGCGGGAAATGACAAACAGCCAGCAACTGGTTCAGAGATAATTGCTACCAGTAAAGGCTAAAAGCCTGTTCTCGAACACTATGTTAGAACCATGAACCTTTGGTAAAAGCCTGGGAAAGAGTGATACGAGGAGGATTACTACATCATCTGCTGAGGAACTACAAGAAGAGATGATCCTACATTTGCTTGAATATTTCCCAGTCTGCATTTGATTCCAAAGCTAAGGCAGGACCGCTTAAGCCCAATGGAGTCTCTGGACTGAATCCTGCTGTGGAGCAGCCAGTGAGGCGGTTGGTTTACTATTACCAATATGAAATAAGTGCTTTTACCATCAGCTAGAAAAATGTAAGCATGTGCATAAATTACACTGAAGGGATAAGGAGACCCTGAAACATCGATGAAATCTAAATCTCTTAGGGTAGAGGAAGAAACGTGCCACAAAGTGAAAATCAATCTCTACATAATCTGTTTATCACACGCTCCAAAACCACAAGTCATACTCATCAAATACAGCCTGTCAGCAGCACCACTAAAGCTTTAGGAAGGGTACAAAAAGAACTAATCGAAGGAAGGTTCAACCAACATTAGAGAGAGGACCTTGCATGGAGCCCCAGCCATCAGAAGGCATGTTACCCTAGCTGGAGTCTTCTGAGAGAGGTTTCTTCCCACATATTCCTCACTTTATAAATATCCTCCAGACTGGATTCAAAATACCCCCCGCCCAACCCCCAGCAATAGCTCTACAGCATCACAAAGCGGCACCACACGAGTCCAGTCATGGCTTCACCTGCTCCGGATGCAACAACTTGAAGCCATTTCTCACCAAATGGCATGCTAGCATGAGTTCCTGTTTGCTATCCCTAAATGACCCTGGTTCAATCATTTCCCAGCTTTTACTGTCCAAATTCCTCAGGAAATTCAATAGTTACTTGATCAACTGTCTCCTTCAACAGTCTAGGGGTTTAAACCACATCATTAATGTGGTTTAAAGTCCAAACACCCAAATGTTATCTTTGGCAAAGACATGCAAGAATAGCCCAAAGTGGTCTCACAATGGGTCCTCCAGTAATACACACAACACAACAGAGCAGTCTTTTTCTTCTTCAACAAAATGGCCCCATTCCAGGACTATTTGGAAATTCAGCAGCATCCTTCCTAGACATCGTCACTTTATCATCTGCGACACTTCTGGCTCTGAAGATTAAACTGGTATTCCCGACTACCCACTCACCCTTCCCAGGTTGAGTCCTATCCACAGGCCAAGCTGGAAATATATTCAGAATGGCTGCACAGCCCTTTGGGCCACTCCCGAATGGTGCGCTTTATCCAGTAGGTTTGGAGATTCTGGCAACTCACCCCGATAGCACCTGACTCTGCACCTCCATGGCCTCTGGCTTTTGTGCCACTCCTGGTGAAGGTCTTGCCTATTACGGTGCCACTTAGAATGCCATCTCTGGTGCCCCTTGCCCTCCCTCTCCCCAGAGATCATTTTTGCACTGCTTTTACACTCTACTTTGAAGACAAATCCCTGGCACAACGCCTAGGGCCCAGAGTTTCAGCTGTATGGAGGAATAATTCAGATTGGATTCAGAAGTTCAGAGGCAGGGTTAGGGGCAACAAGAATGTCCCCTGAATGGTGTACAGTCGTGTTTCCCTGCTGGGAGTGCTCAGTTGAGTGTATATGGTATCCGGATTCTTGAATGTGAGTAGAGGCCTATGCCTGTCCCTTAGCGTGAGTGAGATCATAGACCTGTCCTGTTAGTTGGAGGGTAGCACCAACCATACCCTCACTGAACATGCAAGCTGAAACTAGAGACCATGACACTAAAGCAAGGCTCTATTAGAAATGCAATCAGGTATTTTGCTAAACAAGGAATTGCACATTAGTCCTGAAACCCTACCCTTTGGTAGATAGTTGGGTTGATGAGTGGGACTGTGGAGAAGTGTGGCTCAATGGTTAGAGCGGCAGACCCTGATGCAGAGATCTGGCCCGGGACCAGGGTTCAATTCCCGCCTCGGCGGGTCTTGGGCTCAATTTCCTCGGACCTGATAATTCTCGCCTCGGTGCCTATTCTAATCATGGGTCCCACTCTGCAACTCTGGGCAATAGCTTGCTTAATCTCCACAACGGCCCCAACAGCGCTGGGATGCCTGGCTTCACCCTGGGGGTGCCCAGGAGTGGACATTTCACAGGGAAAAGCCAGGAAGGGTTCCACAGTGGTATGCGTACAGCGCCTGGACACCCCTTTGGGGGTATGGGTGCGCTTTACAAGTACAAATTTCATTTTCATTTCATTTCACTGCAGACTCGGTTGTGCAAAATGAAGGGGTGACTTAGGTGACAGCCTTTTGTTTTCCCCCAATTACACACTATAGTTTCTCTTATGAAAGCAGGGTGCATAAATTACAAGTCTCCTTGAGCCACTATTGTACTACAGACATAGGACTACCCTACTTAGCAAAGCATCACTACACAAACGTTGTGTTTGGAGAGCAGCGTGTAAAGGATAACCACCTGGGGCCAGTTCTGAAAGTGCAGACAGTGGACCTTCATATCCGGTCTGCTTTTCCTGTATAAAAGTGGGACCCACCGACTCACTTCTTTCAATTCTCTATGACCTAACGGGAGAGCACCACAGAATACTCAGAAGATTGCTGTAAAACTAGAGCTGGTGCCTGCCAGCCAGCAAGCTAGCTTCACACAGGACAGAGAGACTTCTGCCCACCAGGGAACAAATCGCCTAGACTGAGGCAAATAGGGGAAAATGGCACAGACAACATCAAGTGCCCTGGATGCTAAGTACTTTTCTTCTTAAATATAAGCACCCGGATTGACAATAATTTATTATGTTCGAGTGCTGAACTTGAGCACCCCCACACTACACCTCCTTGAGAAGCCAGTGACTAATTGCCATAACTACCACCAAGAGTCAAGTGCTGAAGCGAAGTTTGCAGAGCCATAGTAAGGTATACCCTGGGATATCAGAGGCAAATGACCACAACCCGCACAGTTGATGCCAGTCTCTCCCCAGATTGCCTCGTGCCTCCTCATCCACTCCCCTCCTCCCCAAACTAGGTCCGATAGGCTGACAACCTCGTCTTCTATCACACTGATGCTGGTCTTTATCTAGACATACAAAATGCTAGTGGCTCTGACACTTTTCCAAAAGGACACATAACTAACGCCTGCCCTAACCCTCAAGTTTATTTTATCTCTGCAGTGTGAAAGGCTGCAGAAGTCGTTAAATTACCTTTGTTGACTTCTGATATAAAGTCCAACATCCTGAAGGAAATCCTACAGCTGTCTTGACTGACTCCGGAACCCTACTGCCATTCAATTCAACAAAGCATTCTTGGAACCCATTTTGGCAGCTTGGGAGAAACCCTTTTCAGCCTGTCATTCCACAGACAAACTGAACAGCACCATGGACCTAAACCTTCCAACCTTAAATTCTTGTCAACACTCATCACCAGAGAGACCAGTGGGACAATATTAATCAGCAACAATAAAAATCCTCAAGGATGCTCCACCACTCCTCCGGACCTAACAAGGGCAGAAATATTTTTGCATTGGGCAGTTTAGCGCTGCACCCTGCCAGTGCCATGCGCCTTCTTAGCCCGCACGTCCATTTTGTCTTCAGCAAATGCAGAAAAGGCCCCAATTTGCCCTCCGGCTCACATAGGGAAAAAGAAAACACTCATCTGCAGTAAGGATAGGGCCTGGATTATGACATGATGGCTCAATCAACGGTCAAAACAGCCACGACTGGATCTATTCTACAGGCTTTTTAGGAGCTATCCAGGAAGCAATTACGGATTTGCCTTTCAATGACGAGCAGTTGTTTTGGTGAGAAGACGGATGCCTCCCTGAAGCACATCAAAACTAGTCATGCTACACTATTTTACTATGCGGATGACATGCGAATGGGCATTTCTCTATTGCAGATAAAAATAGATTGCCCAATCTTAGAACCTGCCTTGTTGCAGTGACTCAATGGATGAGGAAAAAACATTGTAAAACGTAATGACAGTAAGGCAGAGGCTCTTGTTTTGGGAAACCAACCTCACTTCCGAGGCCTGCATTGGTGGCAGAAAGATCTAGGGTCACGTCCTATTCCAAAACAGGCGGTCTTGGAATATAGCTGAACAGAAAGGGTTTGCTCAATTATCAAATAAATTGGGTATCTGCCAACTGTTTTGGCCTTCTCAGATGCCTGAGAAAGATTTGATGGTCCCTCTCTATTTCTACCCATAGGACGATTGTTTATGCACTCATCTCCTGCTTAGACTACGGCAATGGTCTCTATCAGGGGGCCTCCAAGTAATCTCTGAAGAGGCTACAGACTTCAAAATGTAGCTGCACACACCTTCGTCATGTTTCTAAGCATGTTTTAAATTCGGCTCTACTTCGCAACCTTCCCTGGCTCAGTGTTGACAAGCGTATTAAGTTCAAAGCACTATTCTATATGCATAAAGCCATGACTCGACAGGACCCCAGTATTTACGAAATTTCATCCATCCTTACCTCCCTAATTGATCCTTACACTCTGGTAACCAGAATCTAGTGGTGATCCCACGACTCAATTTGGCTAGACAAAGTTGTTTGTTCAAATATCTTGGGCCCAAACTCTGCAACTCTCTGCCCTCCTTTGTAAGGCTCTGTACTTAGCCAGGTCTTCAACTGCTTGTAAACACGGTCAGTCTATTTTAATTCTGCTGGGCATGCTTGGTCTGTTATGCTAACACTGGGAAGCTCTTTGTGGCCACCAGGCGCTCTGTAAATCATAATATACTGGGCCTGCCCTTTTCTGCAAAGCAGTCCACCAGCATTCTCTTACTTCTGGGGTTTCGCATGAGAATAAGCTTTACAGGGACGGCAGCCTTTCCAGCTGGTTCAGACCCCTCAGCAGTTTTACTCTTCCTTTCATTGCAGGGGTGGACCCAAGTGATGCCAGCAAGTCTAGTTTCTTCCATCTTCTGCTGGATCTGCCACCTCCAAAAGGTTGTACGACGGAACCCCGCATGCCTTTACAACGCAGTCACTACCCTGACTGACTTTACCATACGTAGTTACTTTACCATGCAAGTTGTTACAATGACTTGCCTTAGTGGGGCACTGGACTTTGAAATAGTATATATTACTATTGCAACTCGTCTACGCAACAGTAGGGAAGGTGTTGGACTTGAAATCCAACACCAGTCCAACAACGCGCCCCCTAGAGCAAGTCGCTGAAACAATTTGCAAGTTAAAGGAACATAGCCAGGGCAGTGACTGCATTGTGAAGGTAGGTCGTTGTTCTGACTGCGGGGAAAAGGACGTCTCCCCCTCCAAAACAATTTTAATTTCTCCCTCCTCCATTATCAGACTCTGGTGGGTGAGCCGTTCTTACACTTCAACACCAATTGGGAGTCTATTGCAATGGGTTGCTGGGTACTGCAGCTTATAAGATGAAAGTAAATGTAAAACACCTTTGAATTATTTGTAAGGCTCATCTGTCGGATATTATGGTTCTCCAGCCGGGGACGAAATGCATCCTGCTTACTACTGGCTGAACATGGGTCTGTGACCGCATGTTAAAGCAACTTGGCAGCTGCTGTATCATGGGAGGGAAAAGGTAGAGAACATCAGTAACTGCTGGTGTAAATGCTGTCAGCCGCCGCAACTTCTGCCCTGAAAGGACTGGGCCCACCTGATTAACATGTTGGTAGGCCTAGTGTGGTCTATTGGCTAGCCCCCTAGAACTACTTGGCAGACACAAGAGGGCACAAGCCTCAGAATGTGGCTCAACAGTCCATATCTCGTCAAAGCATGAAATTCGCCTTCTCCCAAAAACCTGGGCAGTCAAAGAGCATGCCCATAAAAAACACCTGGACAATCCCTGAAAATCCAGCTGTCCACATCCAAGTGCCTTCTAAGCGCTACCCTGGTACCGGGAGCTATGCCCACACAGTGCGTGGTGTCTGTTCAAGCAAGGCCATGAGGTCTTCTAGAATGTCTGGAAAGATTTTGCTGGACATATCCCAGAAAGCTTTGGTGTACCTTCCCGGAAGGCACACCACATTTAAGGACCTCAAGGCCGAACTTGCTGAAGAGAACAAGCCCTTTCCGACAGCATTAATACATTTTGACTTACTATCCAGAGGACTGGTCAGGTATTAGGGGTAGGTTACTATATTCACCAACACCTATAACATCAGTCTTTCAGGTACACGTTGATTGGTCATAAAATCAGGATTACCAAGTGCCAGCCTATATCCCCTGTCAACAGGTTGACTGACCAGATGGCCCGAGCACAGACTGGACAAAAGAGCCATAAGGGTGGGTGTAATATCCTTGTTAAATCACAATAGTGGCTCAATAGAACTTGAACCTTGTTGAAGGATCTCAGTCAACAAGTCTCCCTTGGTTTCAACAGAAGGCAACAATCAATCAAGCACTTCAGCTTAATTTTAATACAACTATTGAAAAAGAGACACTTTTCTTCCATTGGTGGCCTAGATAGCGAGTCGAGCTTAGTCCCTTGGCATGTACTGGATATTTATCTACCCAGTTCAGCCCATCCTCGGTGCAGTCAAGGAGGAGCAGGTTATCTGCCTCCTCACCATCATTAGTGTCACGAGAAAGATTCTGCATACCCTAAACAGTGTCAGAGTACAATTTAAATACAGCCTCGAACAGTACTGGCATCCAGGCAAAGGTTGAAATTAGAGTTTGGTTGCGCCTTTGTGATCCAAGTGACATAAGCCTGAAGCGGACAAACGATAGCTCAGTGTCAGACAGTGGAATCTCGCTCGGGTCCTGGGCTGCTGCCTCCATGGATGGGACTTGCGTGGATCCTAGAGCCGGAATGGAAACATGAACCTCAGGTAGCATGGGCCCGGGCACAGTTCCCAAAGAGTCAGTTGGTATCTGCTGGTGGATGCCCAACTGGAGCACCTGTCCAAAGGAGTGCCAGAGGGAACCTGAAGCACACCCTGAAGGGCAGAGTTTTCAACAGGGTTGACGATGGCCTGGAGAACTGGGGATGAGTCACGAACAACTGCAGGACGGGATCAGATTAGAAAGATGCTTGTATGTTATGGCCACATGATTGACACCGTTGTGCCTTCAAGTTGATTTCCAATGGCAGGATGGAGTGGAGTCCTACCTGGCCTTCTTATATATTTTTCACATCAACTTCTCGGAAGGGTTTCGGCAAGAACAAGACTTTGCACAGGACCAGCTCCTTAAACAGGATTGTGAACAGCCCGTAACTGGGAGCGGGATCTATTTTTTGACCACAACCTCTTCTTATGTTTGGCGACTTAAGAGTTTCAATTTGACTGAGTCGAGGCTGGAGACCAAGCTCCAAAGGCACAAGCTGTGTTGGTATGTGTCCCACATCTGCTACCTACAGTCACAGCATGGCTTTAATCTCATAGTTTTCAGGGGAGACATCATACCTGGCACACTTAAGTTTTGAAAGTCACCAGAAAGCCGACAAAGTTAGGAGCAAAGCTCCAGATCCATGTAGAAGGGTGTGGAAATAAAGGATCTGATATCAGTAATGGTGTTTATATGATGCTTCTTCACTTCCAAGGAGGAGGAGAGTCACCGTAGAGCCACATGGCGCACAAGAGCATTGCTGAGAAAATTCTGCAGATCCAGTCTGGGGACTGGGGCTATTCTTAAGGTGAGCAATCTGCTGAAGTATCCATCAGCATTAACATTTTTTTTCCTTAGAAGGATGATTTTATTCAATATTTGTAACCATTTAGGCTTTCTATATTTTTGTGTCGTTGTACTCTCTATATTACAATTTGGTTCAAATGTTAATAGTCTGTATAACTTAACTGTACTGTTGTTTGTATCACATACCTTAATCCAACCAGTAGCTCGTGAGCTACTGTAGTTCTCCAACTACCTCCGAGTAGCTCACCTGTGTGCAGCCCAGCTTATTAATTAGAAAGCGTTTGCTTGGTTGAATTAATATACAGATAAAAAAAATGGAGATTATGCAACACAAATAATATTAGTAGCTCTCAATGCGTTTCATTGAACATTAGTAGCTCTCAGTACAGAAAAGGTTGGAGACCCCTGGTTCTATCTGCTCTGAGCAACCTATCAAGTGTGCAAAATAAATTATCAGAGGAAAAAAAATTATGCTGGTGGATTGGATTCTCCTGTTCAGATTTTGTAAGAAGTTATAGCTCACATTAAGATAGCTGTAAATCAACTGTGCCAATTCTAAGGTTTCTGCTTTCTTTAGAGGCTAACCAGTCACTGCTTTCATGTCCATTTTTGATTTATGGTTAAATTATCAGCAATCAATCAAAAACTATTACAGCAGTAAAGTACATTACCTTGTCAAGAGGGTCAGAAAAACTCATTTTCACTGGTTTACAGATTATTAAATAACCTTTTACTTTTTCACTATTTGTGATTAATTTAAAGAATGTAACTGTATGAGGAAAAATGGAGCTTAACAAATATGGTTTTGATTATAAATCCAGGCCCTGTACCACTTTGAACAAAATTGTTGAGAAATCAGTTCAGTTAAGGTTTCCTCAAAAGCAGGTACAATACAGCAACCTAAATACTGCTGCCAGGTGCAGCCTATCTTGCTGCTTCAGTGACATCTTTGGTTAAATTTAGTCTATAGGCAATAATGTAAACACACCCAAGTTGTTCATGTATTGCTCAGAATAATCACCATAAGCTGAGAGTTCTACGTAAAGAGAAACTTTATAAAAGATCCAAAGTTGGAGAAAATTTGGGGAGAAATTTAAATTCATGTACTCATCTTTCGGCAAACCTACTGCACAGGATGCACAATGCAGGCATACGAGTGAAGGGGGTTGTAGACTGGTATATATACACATTTCTCAGGTCCTGCATTTTGAAAATATTTTAGGCATCACTACTAAGATATGACCAGTCTCCCCACAAGGCAATGGTTGGCCCACCAGTTAGAATACTTTGCAAGTGCACCTACTGTTTAGAATGTTAATCATTGTGGCACTCAGTAAGAAATCAAGTCTGAATTGCTGGCCTTGTTTTATTTCTTTCTTTTAAATAGGGGACCATTGATACAGAAAGGATTTTCAAAATTCAAAGGCAGAACAAATTTGCAAAAGATCGAGATGCTACATGCTATATTTAACCTAATTGTATCCATGCTGGCTCAGAAAATATATCATTCAATTAAAACATACGATAAAAACGAAAAATGTGTTAACATACACCATGTAACCTACAGTAAAGTTGTACCTTAATTACCTTCATGCACACAACTTTGACATTACATTTTCTTTTTTTGTATAAAAATTAACACAATTAAGACTTCTATGAGCAATTGATATTAACACAGTTCCTAATTTTTATTTGCAGATATAGGTCAAGCACCTCCAAGATACAAATTCCTATACACAGTGAGAGCTTTCCATGAAATGAAAGCTATAAAAAAATAAATCAGTGATGAGTTAAGAGTAAAGCCTACAAATAGGCTGATGTTATATCATTTGCAATGAAGGCAGTAAAACCATAGTGCTAAATGAAACATTTTTGTAAATGTACTTCAAAATGAAGTTGATTCTTAAATACATATCTTAACTTCGCTAGAATAAATAAAAAATACTGCATATTAACACTTCACTACAAATAATGCATGCCAGAACATTTACAAACATTGAGTGATTTTTTCAATGTGGACAGCTACGACAGTAATGCTGGTTTAACAGAAGTGCATGATGAAAAGCACTACCGGTGGCTAATGGTTTGCCACATACTGCTGTTATCTTGAGGTAGATAACACATGCGTACCAAAATGTATTTCTTCAGTTGCTGCTGGTATCATGTGTTTTAAGAAATGTGTTAAATAAGAAAAACTCTACATTGCTCACTGATGAAAGATGGATTATGACTAACAAATTGGCATTTTCATGCAATTATGTAGTCTCACTGTGTACAATTCAAGGCAAGATAATTTATTTCCCGTCATAACATGGGCAACTGTTTTATGATAGAATGTTTAACTTGGTTTAGTGCATTTTTCTTCCTGCATTGCATTAGTTTGCTCAGTTCTTTAATTTACATAGTGTGCAAACATGCCATTTAAAACAATAACTAAACAAATGACAAAGTAAGTCAGAATTGTAAAAACAATGCTAAACTGAACACTAAAATGAAAGACGCACTAAAATGACTGAATTAGATTCAAGTAAAAAAATACTTAATAAAAAAAGTTTCATGAAGAACACAAAACAACTGTCTGCTGAGTATTTTAATTTAGATGTTTTAAAATGCTGCTGTAGGTTTTGTGGGGTACTTTGGGGGATGATTTCATGACTGAAGGTGTTAACGTAGCTTGTATTGATTTAAGGGGTGAACCAACAGGACTGTGAAACTGAGGGATGCCAATGCATTCCAACTGCTTGTTGAAGATGATGTCCCCATTAAAACTAACAAATCCTTCATCTCTATCTTTTTCTCCCAGCTTCCCTTCTTCCACTTGTTCCGTTTCGGATAATTCTACATCTTCCTTCTTACTAAAGAAGGAGTCTAAGTAACTGGGGTAAGTGTTTTCCTTTTCAATGTGTTCATCTTTCCTTACTTCACAGCAAAACTGGCCTATAAGGAAGCTCTCGTCAGCACTGCTTACAAATTGACTATCCCAAGAATTTTGATTGAGGGCTTCAAATTGGGCCAAATTGGCCATTCCTTTTTTTTGCTTTCCCTGATTTAGTGACTTTATCACCATACTCTTTAATTCAAGCTGGGACACAGAGCTATTCAAGTCATTTAATTTGTCAATTTCAGCAGAATCACTTTGCAAGCTCAATTGTATAGTATCTGCTATGAAAGAATCAAAATCAAATCCTTGATTTTTCTCCCTTTCCTTTTCAACAATCTGCTGCGATGCTTCCTTAAGGGCTATCTGAGCTTTCACTAATCCATTTCTTTCACATTTTGACTTGCCCTTCTTATCAGCTTTCTCTTTACTTTGCTCCTTCCAGTTAGAAAGATCTATAATAAGTTTAGGCTCATAGTAATGGTTAACTTCACTATCTCGCCATACTAAATTATCGAGATAGGAAGATCTCATTTTGTAATTACAGGTGTGGCTACATTCCAGATCACAGTACTTATTTTCATGGTGATCTAGGTACGGCCAGACTGGCTCAGTAGAAAAGTGTGTATCAAAAGCTGGATCCTCTAGATACTTTTCTCTGTCTCCATCAAGATATTTGCGCGGATCTAGTTGCACTTCTTCATCATCTGTGACATCAGAAAGAGCCCTTGGGTCACGCTGAACCTCATCAGCATCAAAATTATTATGTATAGGCCAGTCGTGGTCCGAAAACTCACTCTCTTGGTATCTGTAAGAAGTAATTGTACAAAATTAGTATGAAAAGCATCTTAAGTGTATGATTTGTTTTCGGATACTCTACCCAATGACAAAATGGATTACAACGAATGCATTTTTAAAATCAATTTGAGAAATAATTGAAAAATACAATTACATTTTTCTCAGTTTTGCTTGCTTCCATTTGCAATTATTTATTTATTTATTTTATTCATTTGTAGAGCGCATGGTTACACCACCGGTGTGTCCCCGCGCTAAAAAAAACTTTGAGAAGAAGTGGGCGTGCGAAATCAATCCGCCGCGTTACCGGTAATTCTCCAGCTTTTAATCTAATCGGATTTAGCATAAAGCCACGTTTTCAATTGTCTACGAAATCTTTTTTCACATGGCTCTGTTCTAAGTTCTAGCGGTAGGCTGTTCCACATTTTTGGTGCCTTGTATCTGAAAGAGCGTTCTCCCATTCTGGCTCTAAAAATTCTAGGCACAGTGGCCAGAGCCATCTCTGATGATCTTAAGCTACGTCCTGGGGTATACTTGGTAATTAGTGGTTGGAGATAACTCGGACCTTTTTTCAGTAGGATGCGGTGGCAATAGCACATTGCCTTGAACGCCACTCTTTCCCACTGGCAGCCAGTGGAGAGCTGTCAGTGCTTTCTTTGTGCTAGATCTTCGAGAGGCCGAGTACCAGGCAGGCAGCCTTATTCTGTATCCTCTGTAGCTTGGCTATACCTTTTTTGGTAGCTCCAAGGTATAGTACATTACCGTAGTCCAATTGGGAAGTTATGACTGCATGTACTATAGTTTTCCTTGCATTAGATGGTAAAAGGTTCAGGATTTATAAAATAAATGTCCTCTTAGAAGAGAAGGATCCTCTTTTACGAACCAGTCTCAAAGACTACCAAAAGCATTTCAAAGACATTTGAGGGTGAAGGGAGTCACCCTGAACATCAAATTACTTTGCTGTAACTTAAATACTGGGAACGTCATAATCTAGGACAATTTTTAACACATTATAATTTAGGGTATACATGTATTTCACAAAGTAACTATATTGCCTTTGAGCTTTGCATTCTTTCAGATTATAAAGCATTAGGATAATATGGTCTCGCCTCCAACCATTGAAAGCCCATCCCCACAGCAGCCCTGGTCATTCATGCCTTAACATTCACTTTTAATCTATTAAAAAACTGTGCGTGTTCGAATTTTTGAATAGGAAGGACATGGTCATGAAGGAATAAAACAGAACCAATCAATTATTTTTAAGGTCTGCTATTTTGAAAGACAGCTATCCACTTGTAATTAAAGAGGGGAAAGACAGGAAAGACAAACAAGTTACTTACCTTCAGCAGTGCTCCTTCAGGTGGATACTGTAACTGCAGATTCCTCACCGTGTGAATATCCACAGGCACAACACTGGATCTGGCCGATTTTTTCAGTCTAATCCCTGACCGTCAGTAGAAGGAAGTGTGCAACTCGGTTCTGCCCCAGAAGTGACGACCTAAACCATACATAGGCGCAACTTATAGGTGCGGATGTCAGTTTCTTTCAGAACACGGTCTGTGCCCTCTGACGTGGAGTGTACTAGTAATCAATTACGCCAGTGTGTAGCTCTCTAGAATGGTGACCCATTTATACTGGAAAAAAGTGCATTCCTCAGAACAGTGAAGTGAGAGGGTGAAACACCCGCAAGCACAGCAAATTGATGTGGAGGTGGGTATTCCCATGACAACCAGCATTTTGATCGCCACCTCTCCCAGATTACCTGCTCAATCGAGAGTGGCTATACATATGTAACCACCGTATACTCTGTGGGGCAGGGAGAGTGCGCTAAGCTAACTTGTCAAAATGCCACCACTGTGGGTTTTTTTTTTTGCAGTCTTCTCTGACACCTGGTTGGACTTGGATTGGTTCCCTTGGTGCTGGACCCACTGATACCTCAAGTTCCACTGCAAAGCTTGCATGTGCAACCTGGCATGGTCGAGGAGCAGGATGGAAGAGGCTAGGAGGCCCAAATGCCTCAATCATCCTCACTGAAATTCAGAACAGTAGGCTGAATGCCCTGGACTTGGTCTGGAGGAAAAGCTTGGAAACGCACCGTGTCCAGGATGCCTCTGAAGAATGGGAGCCTCTGCCAAGGAGTTGGGTGCAAGTCTAGCAGGTCGATTTTGAAGCTCAGATGTAAGGAGGTTTGTCATCCTCTGGATGCTGTCTAAGACGGACTGTGGTGAACCCACCTTCAGCAGGCAGTCGGAGATATGGGAAGACTGGTATTCCCAACCACCAAAGATGTGTAGTGACCATGGCCATCACTTTTGCAAACTCCTGAGGTATGCTGGTGAGTCCGAAGGGGAGCAAAGAGAAATGAAAATGCACACAAACCATCCTGATCCTCAGGCGATTCACGATAGGAATGTGAAAAAAAGGCATCCTGGCGGTTAAATGACGCCATCCAGTCTTTTGGAATCGGGGCAGATGTAGCATGGGCCAATGTGAACATCTTGAAAATGCCTTTTTTCAGGACGAAATTGAGAGGCCTGGGGTCTAAAATAGGACTAAGGCCTATTAGCAGGGCATATCCTTGCTAAACTGCCTGGAAGATTCACTTCTTAAATGTTATTGCTTGCCCCCTGAGGAGAAAAGGAGAGATCCTGCCTCCCACAGGGTGTTTGTGAGCCTCTAAGAGAAAACTAAAGCTGCTTTGAGGCAGTTGCCAGGAGGGGTTGGAGACGGACAAATTTGCTGCCTCTGCTCGTCTCGACAGTCTTCAGGATCCCCTGCCGTGGCCTCGAAAGGGCTGGGGTATCTGCCGTTGATGTGGAGGACCTATGCAATGCCTAAACGTGAAACCCCTAGTGCTGTCTTGAAAGGGGTGAAACTGTTTGGGGGTATGACCATGTAGGCTTAGAAAGGCTGAGGGAGTGCAGAGTTGCTCTGCTCTCTTTAAAGTGCTCCAGTTGGGGGGCGTGGCCAAGATGGCGAGCTGAGCGGACGTGTGTCTCCAGGGCTCCCCGCGTCAGTGCCCCGGTGAATTTCCAGCTATATACCCCCCACAGGAGAGCAGACGTCGATCTGCCGGAGGGGCAGGGCTCCACCAGCGACGAGCGGTGCCAGGAGGCCGGAGCGGGGACGGGAGAGCTCTTGAGGGGGCCCAGCACCACAGATCGGCGCGAAAAGAAAGATGGCGCCCGGGGCCTGACCGCTTCGCATACGCCGGAGCGGGGGTGCAGACCTGCTGGCGGGTGCTCCGCCAGCTCACCAGACCCAGCGGAGAGAGGGACGGCGCTCGCCGAGTCTCCCCGAGGGGTGGACCAGAGTTCAGCAGCGAGCGGCGACGCAGCGGTATCCGGCGGCAGAGACACCGCGGTGGGGTACACGCCGTAATCGAGGCTCGGGGATCTGCGGCCTGTGGAGAGGCCTCCCGTGAACGCTGGAGGCTGGAAAGGCGGCCCCGCAAAGACGTTGCTGCTGCGGAGATCGGAAGGCTGCAACGGGCCTCATAGACTGGCCCGCCGGGCAGGAGAGTGCCCGGGTTGGGGCACACAGATTCGGGCCAGAGGCCGGTAGCCTAATTGTGGGCCCATGAAGTTTGGCCCCATCAAGACAAGGGACGGCCCCCAACGAAGGCGAGGCACCAGACCGGGACGACGACGCAGTGGCCGAGCGGCGCAGACCCGAGCTGGGTGTAGTCGGAGCGCAGGCATTGAGGTCTCTCCCCCGGATCGGGGCACCTGTCGTGAGTAAAGGGGCACGAATAGAAAGGTGGCGGCACGACGGGCCCAGTGGTGGAAGAGGGGAGTGGCAGCTGCACCGGGGGAGGACGAGGCAAAGAGTTGGCTGTTTGAAGCTGCCAGGGGTGATCGCCGGCTCTGAGCGCCCAGGGGGCAGGTGACATAAGGGCCTGAGACGGAGGGACGGCCATTTGCGACACATACTGGGCCAGCACAGCGAAGGAATCGGGGGCCCCGGGCTCCCTCCTGGGAGGCCCTGCCACGCGTTAGCCGCACTACTAAACTACCGGATGGTGGTAGGCCGTGAGGCAGCCTGCCACTGAGTGACCAGGGCGAAAGCTCGAGGGAGAGTGGCCACCAGGGGTCCAGGATGACGACCCAGCGGAAGAAGGGGGAGCGCTCAATCAAGGAGATGATGGCAAAGGGAGCCCTGCTCGGCGACAGAAGCGGTAGGGCTTCGACACCCCCAAGTCACAGGACCACTCAGAAGAGGGGGAGGAGCCCATCACGAGGTCCTTCCTGGAATCCCTATTCAACACCCTCAGGGAAGACTTCCAGACCCTGAAGCAAGAGGTCACCGGAGAGATCCGAGAGGTGCGCCGGGATGTGGACGGGCTCGGAGAGAGAGTGGCTGCGGTGGAGGAACGCGAAACCGCCCAAGGGGAGGAAATTGAACAACTCCAGCAGGAGATTCTACGTCTCCGGGACCAACAGCTGGACCTCCAGACCCACACGGAGGACCTGGAAAACCGGTCCCGACGTAACAACATAAGGGTCAGGGAGTTCCATTGCAGGCGGAGGGGGCAGACATTACCGGGTACCTCCAGGATCTGTTTCGCGACATTCTGGGTGAGGGCCCGGAGTTTGAGATCCGAATAGACCGCGCACACCGGGTGGGCCCCCCGAGACGAGCGCCGGCCCCACCGGCTGACATGCTGGCCTTCCTCCCAGAGTACACACTGAAGGAGCGTATCCAGAGAGAGGCTAGGCGCAAACAACCTATCATATTCCGAGGCCACACGGTAGCGCTATACCAGGATCTCGCCGCGATAACGCTGCAGAGGAGAAGAGCTTTTAAAGATATAACGACACATCTGCGGGAGAAGGGGGTGGCCTATTCATGAGGTCATCCCTTTCGCTTGATATTTCAATGGAATGGCAAACTCCAGCAAATGCGCTCCTTCCAAGAAACCTCGGAGCTGCTCGGTCTGGGGGGGTGGGGGGAAGACTCCGGCGGCCTCGCCTTCCAGGCCTACGAAAACATCTGAACCAGGATGGCAGAGGGTGCGGAGCAAGGGGACAGTTCCTTTCACACAGAGACCGGATTCCCTCACCATGACTCAAGAACGCCAAGCAGCATTGGCAGCAGTATCGAAAGACACGGCGTCGCCCGATCATAGCTGAATCCCTGGTTTGCCTCTCAACGCACGGGGGGACGTACTAGTACTAATACTGAAATAGATTTATCGGGGGTTCGGGAGCGGGGAGCCGGAGCTCGTCAGGCCACAGAGATCCCCGGGATTTGTCGGATTCCACTGCCCACCACGACGGATGATGGGCATCGGACAATGGTACAGGTTGGGGACGAACCAGTTGGGGGTTGGGAGGGTGGGTGGGGGGGGGATCCGGGGAAGGGGGGAGTTGGGGGAGTTTGGGATGGGACTGGGAAAGGGGGTTAGGGAGGGGTTGGGCGACAGGGAACCGATGTGCTATTTATTTCAGGGCAGGACCGAGGCGCCCACATACCATAAGCACACGCAGACACAGCCTTCCGTAGATCCCCCTAGAGGATGGGCTCGAAGGTTCGCATCCTCACCTTGAATGTCAAGGGGTTGAATAACTCCATTAAGAGGAGAGCGGTACTGTCCTATCTGGAAAACTCCGGGGCCTCCATTTGTCTCCTACAAGAGACGCACCTCCTCCCCAAAGACTGGCACCGCATGAAATCTCGTGCCTTTCCCCAACAATTTTACTCCTCCACACAGACTAAGAAGGCAGGAGTAGCTATTTTAGTAGCACGCAGCTTTCAGGGCACAGTGGGTGACAGAATAGCAGAAATCAAGGGTCGCTTGCTGGCGTATACAATACAGGTGGGAGGTGTCCCCCTGGTGGTCGGGTCCATCTATGCGCCTAACACGGGGCAAGAACAGTTCCTCCACACAGCGCTCGCAGAGGTATTGACCACTACGGACAGAAGGCTCTTGGTGGGAGGGGACCTGAACCTAGTCATGGACAGGGAGTTGGACAGATCTGTACAGCGATATGGCCAGACGGGAGCACTGTCAACCTCAGGTAAACAGTGGTTAAAAGAGAGGGGACTGGTGGACATTTGGAGGGAGACCCACCCACACACCACACAATACTCTTACTACTCCCACGCCCACCGCACTTACGCTAGACTGGACCATTTTATAGGGACGGCAGACCTGATACCCCTGGTAGAGGGCGTGACGATCTCCCCGGCGGCTCTCTCGGACCATGACGCAGTGGACTTGATCCTTAACGCCCCCTCACAACGCAGACCGCCCGGACGATGGCGTTTTCGGGAATCCCTGCTGCAGAAGGCAGGTACGACCCAGCAATTACGTCAATACGTCTCCGACTATCTGGATCGGAACGATCTCCCGGGAACCCCTCTTACGTCACTTTGGGGAGCGCTCAAAGCTACGGTTCGGGGAGAACTGATAGCTATCGCCGCAGCGGAGGCCACGAGAGATAATCTCACAGCGAGGGTGTTAGAACTGGAACGGATACATAGTCGGACAGGGGCCCCCCGTATCTGGAGGCAGCTGCGTGCCGTTAGGGCGCAACTAGCGGCGCTAGACCTAGACAGGGCCGAACACGCGGCCATCCGCCTGAAACATACATACTATCTGGGGGGGGACAAAGCAGGGAGACTACTAGCAAGTAAATTACGGGCCAGAGTGGAGAAAGCACGGGTAAAGGCCCTCAGAAAGGCAAATGGGGATATAGTGAGCCGGGACGACGAGATAGCGGAGGCCTTCCGGGCGTACTACGCCACATTGTACAAAGGGCCCCCGCACGACGGTATCGGAGGGGAAGCCTACCTTCACGGGATACACGGCGAAATTAGACGAGGCAGGGACACTAGATGCACCCATTAGGGTCGAGGAGGTGATTAGCGCAATTTCAAGGTTGAAACCTCTCAAATCACCGGGCCCAGATGGATTCTCCGCGGGGTTCTATAAAGCCCTGTGCCCCTTAATAGCTCCGATACTGATGAGACTAACTCCTTTCACGGCCCTGGGTCCATTCCTCCCGATATGCTAGCGGCAGACGTCGTGGTAATCCCCAAACCAGGGAAAGACGGGACCCAATGTAGCGCGTACCGACCTATCTCCCTACTGAATCTAGACCTAAAACTATTCACTGGTATTCTAGCGGCACGTCTAGGCCCATACATACCAGGTATCATTGAACCGGACCAGAGCGGATTTGTCGCCAACCGCCAGAGCAGTGATCATACCAAGCGGGTCATGCACTTATTAGACAAAGCACATCGTACCCAGATGGACGCAGTGCTACTTTCGGTAGACGCAGAAAAAGCGTTCGACCGCGTTAGTTGGGTGTTTCTTAGTGCCACTCTGGCACATTTTGGGATCGGGGAGCGATTCCGAGGCTGGGTAGCCAGCTCTTACGCCAACCCTACTGCCACGATTAGGGTGAACGGCACAACGTCTAGGGCCATTACCATCCAGAGAGGAACACGGCAGGGATGCCCCCTCACACCCCTACTCTTCGCGCTCTACGTGGAACCATTGGCGCAAAAAATCCGGGACAATGCGGAGATTGCTGGGATTCCCTTCGGAGGGGAACGGCATACGATAAGCCTATATGCAGACGATATTCTGGCGTCCCTGGAATCTCCAGAGAGATCCGTCCCGGCCTTCCTGACAGAATTGGAGGAGTTTGGCCGGGCATCGGGGTTTAAGGTTAATGTTGAAAAATCGATCATGTTACCCCTGGGTTGCAACACTAATATGCAGGCACTGGATCACCCCGCATATGGGGAACTGCAAATTCAAGATCAGCTCAACTACCTGGGCATAACCCTGGCCCGTACGGTCACGCGCACAGTTGACCTGAACTACACCAGGCTCTTGTCCCAAACGCAGCTGACCCTTGGACGATGGCAGAAACAATCGCTGTCTCTTCTGGGGAGGATAGCTGCGATAAAAATGAACATCCTTCCCAAGGCACTCTACATTTTTCAGACCACCCCAGTGGGGCCCCGGGCGGGAATTATACGCAAGTTGCAGGGAGCAGTACAACAATTTATATGGGCTGGAGCACGCCCTCGCATGGCAAGGGCTCTATCCCACAAACCCCTCGACGAAGGCGGGCTCGGCATTCCTCACCTCATGGAATACTTCAAGGCGGCTCAACTGAGATACTTGGTAGAATGGAGCAGGCCGGAGTCTGAAAAGCGGTGGCTTTTCCAAGACTGCGCCCTAGCAAACACGTCCCTGTGGAAGATTCAGTTTCTGAAACGCCCAGACCGGCCACCTAACTTGAAGGGGTCCCCGATCACACATACCTTGCTAAAAGTGTGGGACTCGGTCGCGGTTAAACGAGGACTTACCTCCTTCCCGTCCCCTATCACGCCCTCTTCGACAACCCGGAGTTCCTACCAGGGACAGACGCAAAAGCTTTCCCACAGTGGAGAGCCACTGAGTGTAGGTCGGCCGGGCACTTATTTGACCTGGACGGCTTCCTTCCCCTGTCGACAGCAATGCAATCCTACAATATAGAGGCACCCCAGCGATACCAGTATTTTCAACTACGACATTGGCTACTCCATCCGGAAGTGCGACTCGAGGTGGGCAGACAACTCACGCCGTACGAACGGTGGCTCCTGACTAAATCTTCAGACAAGCAATTGATCTCTGAGATCCATAAAATGCTCCGCCCCCGGACCCCGTTTGTGCCTACTGCTGGACAGAGGAGGTGGGCGAGGGAGCTGGGGAGAGACCTGACGGAGAAGGAATGGACAGACATTTATTATAGAGCCAATCACACAGCCCGTAATACGGCTAGTAGAGAGGCAGCAGTCAAGATCACTACGTATTGACGCCGGCTAGACTGCATCGGGGAAACCCTGATCGAAGTCCCACATGCTGGCGTGGCTGCGACGCTGAGGGTACCCTCACACATCTCCTCTGGGATTGTAGGGAACTGACGGACTACTGGCATACTGTACTAGAAGAGATCGACAGACACTTTGATACGGAGATCCCCCGATTCCCTGCCTATACACTTCTAGGGTTACCCAATCCACTAACGTTCCCCTTAAAATCAGTCCGGGGAGGCAGATGGGTTTAGCGATGGGGGCGGCGGTACAGCACATTCTCTCACTCTGGGGGAAACCAACCAAACCCACACACACGGGCTGGCTTCACCGTCTCTGGTACACGGTAGGCATGGAACGGATACAAGCCGCCCTTACTAGCTCCATGGCCACCTTCCACACTGTCTGGAAACCCCTGCTGTCCTTGCTGTCGACAGAGATGAATGAGCTGACTTGTCCAAGATACCTCCACCTTCTCCGTCTCACGGACACACCTCCCGAAGCCACTACACCAGGCACCACCTAATTGATATCTCTGGGAGGGGACGAGGGCTGGGGACGGGACTGGACCACAAACAGAGGAAGGGACAGGGGGGCCAAACGGGAACCATGAAGTGGCAAGAAGGCACACAACTGTGACTCTTCGCAGGGATGGTGGCCTCAAGGGCGACAACATATAGCACATCGGTTCGGGGCGGGGGGAAGAAGGGGGGGTGGGGGGGGGGAAACGGGGAAGTTAGTTTTGTTAAATGTTATTTTGTACATATTCAAAAATGGAAGGAATGCACCCTCAGGAGCACTACATGAAGACTGGCGCGGCCGGCCTCCGGGTTGTGGCACACACGCTGTGTAAATTTCTGATAATCCCGCTCTGCCGGCCTATGGATGTGGGCAGTAAGCTGTGTAAGAATATGATGCCTTCCTTAATAAATATGTTTTAACCATAAAGTGCTCCAGTTGACCAAAGAGGTGAGACGCGACAAAGGAAATATTGACGAGTGATGCTTCAAGATCACGTGAAAATTCTTTGGATCTCATCCATGCAGAGCTCCGAAAGCACCACGCAAGGGCCCACTGCCCTGCCTAGGCAGTCAGCCGTGCCCAGTCCGATTAGGATTTGGACACATTATGGCCATCCTGAATAGTCTATGCTAAATGTGCCCTGAACTATTCTGGGACTCTAGGTAAAATTTTGACTTCCTTATCCCATATGGTATGAAAGTAGCATTCCAGCAAGCAGCTGGCATTGACAGCAGATCTAAGGGCAAGGTTGGCAGAGGAAAACATTCTCTTGCCGAAGGCTTTCATTTTGATGAAGTCTGCCCTGCCTGTAAGACCTCTGACACCACATTCGCTCTAACTTCCACCAAATGAAGCTGGAGGTCAAGCCCCTTAACCACCCTTCTAATGCCCATGGCAAAGGATGCAGATTCTCCAGAAGTAGTATCGGGGGGAGACACCAACCCTCTGTATGCGTCTAACCCACTGACCTCTTGAAGGTCTAAGTACAGGCTGTCGTAGTCATACTGTGGGGGAAAATTTCTCCCCGCCATCACCATCATCCCCAAATAATAAGAATACGACCAAAAAAAACAACACAAAAAAAAAACACAAACCAAAAAAAAAAAAAAAAAAACTGTTGAATAGGCCAAGTTCTAAGCAGAGGCACTGGACTGACCGCTTTGCCATTCCCATCTCCATTCTGAGCATCCTATCAACAAACCAAGATCAACACAAGAGAAGATCAAACTTTCAAATCCTTCAAAGACTTTTTCATACACAACCTAATGTTTTAACTCATCTCTCACCTTATTCACATCAAAAACAACACCAATCTAAACAACTAACAGCTACATGAACATCCACTCAAATACAACATGCAAGTGGAAGCCAAAGCATTCACCACCCTGATATTCTGAAGACCATTCTGACAAGACTACTCACTTGAAAAAGAAATTGGAAGAAAAACAGAACTCCAGAGGACCTCTCGATACTGAATGGCTATAGCTCAACATGCCCTCTGCTCAGCTCATCACATCAGTCAAAGCAAAGTACTACACAAATACAATCACTGAAGCCACCAACAGAAGCATACTGCTGTTCAACACAATCAAGTTGGACGACGGATTGGGATGCAGCCTGAGTAATTACTACTGTCTGAGATTATTTCAAGCATTCCATCCATTACTTTTTTGTTTACTTCAGTATGACACCTTAAGTGTAACAGGTATGTCTGGACGTGGGCCCTGTGCTCACTGTGCCACTTGAACCAAGCAATATCTGACTAATGAGCCCTAATAAGGGCGACAGTCTTGAGCTGCTTGTGCTCTGGTTTAGAAAGGACCTGGCCTGGCAGTTCAGGCTGGCCTACTCCTGTTGGCACTGGGTCAAGACTAATTTGAATATGGCTGGGTCCAAACTGAAGTGGCATGGTGTGCAAAATAACAATGGACTGGGCTGCAGCCAGAGTAATTACCAGTGGCGTAGAATAATTCAAGCAATTCAATCCATCACTTTTTTGTATACTGCAGTGTAACATCCTAAGCTGGAAGGGTATGCCCATATGTGGGGGTCCCGTGCACACTGCCAATGGAACCAAGCTATACCAGACTGATAAAACTCAATAAGGGCAAAATCTGTTTCATTTCCTTGTGTTCCAATTTTAAGGAGCACCTGGCCTGGCAGTACGGGATGGACTGTTCCTATTGGGGCAAGGACAAGACTGACTTGCATATGGCTGGGTCCAAACTAAGGTGGCTTGGTGTGCAAAATAACACTTGGGGTGCGACCTCGAGTAGTAATGAGTGGCAGAGAATAACAAAAGCATTTCATCAATCACTTTTATGTATACTTCAGTGCAGTTTCAAGACAAGCACTACATCAATCCCTTCAGGACCCGCCTATTACTCACTCGACAGAAAAGTACAATGCCATTAACCTCTTCGTCCAGGAAAAATACAGAAGATCTAACAGCACACCGACGACACCAAGTTTGCTTCCATTCATACACCCATCCTTTCCCGTAGAATCCCACTAGTGTGCAACTCCAAAGACCTATGTCAAATGCATGCTCAACTCCCTCAAAGCCACATCTTATGAAGAGGCGGTCTTAGCGGCTTCCAGTCTTCCTAATCCTCCTTCATCAAGGCTCTCTGGAGATGTTTTCTTGCTCCTACTTGCCAATGCCAATGCCTCCTTCACTCACGGAATCTTCCTGTAACTTCAAGACAGGCCAAATCCTCGCACTCCTAAAAAAAAAACCTACACTCAACCCCGATGCCCTCACCAATCTTTCATCGGCAAGATCATTGAAAAAGCAGTCTATGTTAACTCCAAGACCACATCAATGCTAACCATCTTATGCACAACGATCAGTCTGTCCTCAAATGACGCTGCAGAACGGAATCTGCTACCTTACACATCGGGGACGATCTATCAATCAAGGGCTTTTAAAGCACGCTACTCATCCGTGAGGGTCTCAAGGTGGGTGGGGGAGGGTGGGTGGGTGTGGTAGCTAGAGGGTACCAAGCAGCTCCGGTCACCAGAAAAGCCAGGTCTTGAGGGTCTTCCTGAAGGTGTGCAGGGTAGGGGAGCATCTGATGTGGACTGTGAGCTCGTTCCAGGCCTTGGACGCGATGTAGAAGGCTCTTCCGCCTGCTCTGGTTCTGTGGATGTGCGGGGTCCTTGCTAGGGCGAGGTCGGCAGAGCAGAGGTTTCTTTTGGGTACGTGGAATGAGACTCTTTTGTTGAGGTATTTGGGTCCGATGTGGAGGGATTTGTACGCGTGGGTGAGTAGCTTGAAAGTCACTCTTCTCGACGGGGAGCCAGTGGAGGTCTCGCAGGTACTGGGTCATGTGCTCATGTCGTGGGGTTCCGAGGACGAGTCTGGCTGCGGTGTTCTGGATGGTCTGGAGTTTGTGTAGCAGGGATTTGTAGATTCCTGCGTAGAGGGTGTTCCCGTAGTCCAGTCTGCTTGTTATGAGTGCATAGGTGACGGTCTTTTTGACTTCAGGGGGGATCCACTTGAAGGTCTTGCGAAGAGAGTTGAAGCAGGTGGAGGCGACGGCGTTGATCTGGCGAGTCAAGGTGAGGGAGGAGTCTAGAATGATGCCGAGGTTCCGATGCGATGCCCTCTTGATCACAGATGAGAAGGGCCCCTGCCTTCTGATATTGCTGGTCTCAGCTGCCTTCAATACAGTCGGCCATCCAACCCCAATATGCACCCAGGAGTTTCAAATGGGACTCACTGGTTCTACTCTTACCTTTCCAAATGACACCAATTTGTTTACATAGGAATGTCCAGGTCCCAAAAAATCCCCATCACCTGTGGAGTCCTTTAAGGCTTCAACAGTCTCCTGTCATCTTCAACCTATACATGGCTTGGGTCTCTATTCACACATAATAGTATCAAGATTCCCAATACGCCGGTGATACACAACTCTACTTTAAAGTATCCTCTGCTTCAGACATCCAAAGCCTCAAACACAGCTTGCACATCATCCTGGAAGTCCAGCACCTACCTGAAGCTCATTCTTAAGACAGAATTCCTGTTATTTGCCAAGAACAATAAATAAGATACAGTAGTAATCTGGCTCAATGACATGAACCTTGACTGCTTCAAACCCCAACTTCACTAAATGTCAAGTCCCTGGACACCACTCTCTCCCTCAAAAATCATATTGCCAAAAAAACATAACAGCCCAGTACCAGCTCTCTCTTCTAAAGAAAGTCAAACCGTTTCTCTGTACCAGGTCAAGACAGATTTAATTTAGAGTCGGACAGTACTATGGGTTCATCGTTCTTCTCTAGTGCCTGCAGTGTTGGGTCTACTGCTGGCGTGGCAGGGACCTGAGCAGCTTGCAGCACTAGGTTTGTAATCTGCTCTGGATTCGGAGCTGAACCCAAATTTGGTTTAGAAGGCTTAGCTGGCACAGAGGGCAGACCTGCAGGCAGTAGCCCAGCTGGAGGTCTTTGCAGATCTTTGGGGCCCGCAGGGAACTAGTAAGGTGCAGACATGCCAAACATGCCCCCTTTAAACACTGCAATCTGTTGTGGAGTCACTGATGGACCCGGGAACTCTGGGTGCAACAGGATCAGTTGAAGAACTGGTTCGTCGTTAGAGGACTAGGAACAAGACTGAAGAGCACTTTGACTACCTAGCAAATTCAGAGCCAGATAGTGGTGAGCTACGACGAAGCCTGCTTGGACTTCTTGTGCTTTTGCTTTGACTTGCACTCCAAATCTTTGGGTACATTCGACAAAGATCAGTTGCAAGACTGACCCCTAGAACAGGCTGGTCGAGTCCTAGACTTTGAGAGGGAGCAGCCTTTTCACTATTTCCAGCAATATTCGTGGTACTGTATCGCCTTCGGATTCATCAGGCCACACTACCAGCACCAATCATGGCCTCACCGTAGAGGTAAACCTTGTGGGGCTCCGTCACAGTCATTTGCTTGTGACAGTCCCTGCAAGGTTTAAAGCCTGCGTTCTTACTGAGTGACATTTCCCTTACACATTGGAAAGGTTACAAAAATAAAAAGGGAGCTCAGGTGCCTGCAGATTTAATAAACAGCGAGGAACCTTCGGTTAGAAATATCCATCTGAATCATAGTTGTCCAGGCTGGTCGTGGTATAAATCAATTGGAAGCTTCGCCATTGAGTGCTACACTTGCTGAGCCTTTGAGGTCTTCCTGATGCTGTTTATAATTTTGCTGAGGCTAGCATGCCACTCTCTTTCAATGCAATGACTAACAGAAAAATGTATTGGGCTTTTTAAATTTTCCCTACACACATCATATAAAGGATCAGGGCCAGATTTCAACATAGGAGCACTGGTATCGTTTGAAGGTTCTCGGCTACAGTAAAATCTGTTCTACTTGCCTGCGTGATGCATGCAGGGATGTACTTGTCTGTGCACAAGTGCACGGATGGGTGCTGCATTGTTCACTCACTGTTAGTGACACACCAAGTGTCAGTGGTGGCGATACACATGTCAAAGAATGACCCCCTCCACTCAACCTACACTGTGCAAAATGAATTGCGCGAGTTGGAAGCACTGAAATAAACTGAATCCAATCAGAGGCTCTTTGCACCATAAGTGTTATAGCCCTTAAGATCCCAGTTCGGTCAAGGCAAGAGATACCTCTGCTGCTTTGACAGCAGCATGTTGTCTGACTGCCACCCCACGGTGCTCTTCATTCATACTGCCTACCACTTGAAAGAAAAAGAAAAAAAAACTAAACAGCAGCAAGTGATCAAAATAAATTGAGAGGGAAGAACAATCATCACAGTTTGACAACCGGACCTAAAGGATCTCACTTATTAGATACATTTCTTTTTTGCCACCATCATCTTGGCAATTCCTAAGCTGGCAAAGGAGATGGTATGCTAAGAACAGAAAGTAATTTAACATCAGACCCAGACCGCAGCTACCCATTAAGGCTGAAGCTTTCATTCCATAACCCCCTTACCAATTCTGGATTCTACGATAATATGACTGGCAAAGACCTATCTATCCCCACCGCTCCAGGGCTTTCCAAGGATAAAGTGTTGAAACTCATCACATATTCCATTACAAAACTGCAAGCCTTCCTACAGATCATCGTGGCCAGCATGTCCACTGCTAGTCAAACCTATCTGCAGACTGCACTAGTTCTCATCAGGGCTCCCACCCTCCACAGATGTACCTGGTTCCTCACAGTGCTCAAGTTTCTCCTCCCTTCTGTCACATGCTGGGGATAAAATGTATGCAAGTACATCACACACTGGTATAACTAGTGGCAGGAAGCTTGCAAAGAAGCACAAGAACCTACACCCTAAACCCCTTAATGCCACCACACTATGGTTCCTTTTAGGGAGATTTTGAGAGGCGAGTACTTCACTTCCTTTCATCTGGCAACAAGTCAGGAGGTTGAGCTGGCTATCGATATGGATACAGAGTAAAAACACTAATGACTTACTGATTCTGCAGACCATGTCATGCACCAGACTTCCTTCCTAGATCTAAATGGTGATGCTATTGTTCACCCAGAGAACTCTGCCATCCAAAGTCCTGGGAATGGTTTCATCTTGAACATGTGGCTCAGTCTGCTAGACCTAGGATAATTCCTCCAGATAGTCTAAAAGCTAAGCACATTATGCCCACTTTAGGGAACAGAGCCTGCATCACTCCAGATGGTAATCCTAATCTTATTTTTGTTCCCCCTTTGCTCAGGCAGTAATACTAGGAAGAGCACGAACTGCACCCTGATCACATCCTTGATGATTCAGGCCGCTTGTAAGCTTGTTGAATATGCTGGACCATGATGCCTCCTCTTCCAAGGCAGTTCACCTCAATGCCAGGAGAACTGGGCTTAAACAGTATAACTCCTTGGGGATGCGAACGCTATCCTCTTTGCTGAATGTCCTTCCTTGACCTCAATAAAACAGACATGGGTGCAGAAAAACATTTAAACTCTCCTGGAGGCTTATATTCAGTGATTACTTTCTCAAGGGGAGCTCCAAATTCAAAGTCTTTTCTCTGGATCACACCCGTTCCACCATCAAGGTGTTCTTCCGGAGGCATATTTTTTAACTGAATGATGACAGGTGGGTATTCTCCATTTGCAAACCCTTTTGTTGATTCTTCCATCGTGGCTATGCCAGCAACTATAGAGGGAGGTTCTGAAGAATAAGTGGCTTCTAGTCTTCCCAATCCTCTATCAAATTGTCCTGATGTATGGATATCTTTCCTTTCTTCCACTCCTCTCATCCCTTGTGGTTCGGGGGGGTATGGGAATAGGGATGGTCGAGGAAGGGCCAGTTTATTTTTTTTTATTTTTTAACTATCAAGTTGATAGAAATGACTGCGGGATCCTGCTTTATTCCAAAACGTCCTTCCTAATAGAATTTTCAGAAGATCCCCCACTTATAGATCCATCATCCCTACTTATCCTCTCGCTTTCTCTGGTGGATCAAAAGTCCTCAATATTTCACTCAAACTAGCCATTGTTTCCAGCCCTCTGCAAGTAAATTTTGTCAGCTCAATCTTTCTGGTCTGCTCCATATTTTAATGTGCAAGAGGCTCAGACCTGTTTCTGTACATTTCCAATGGAATGCTCTCACTTGGAAGTTTTGTTGCATTCTTTATAGATCTGTCTTCTGACCTTTAGCGTTTCATTGAATACCTTAAGGCCTGATGTACAAAATCATTTTGCGGTCACAAAGCCTGCGATTAGCCAAATCACAGGGTTTGCGACTGCAAATCGGCATTTTGTTATTTACTAAACACATTTTGTGATTCAGTAACACTTGACCAAATCCCAAAATGGATTTAGAAATGCATACCAAATTACTATTTGGAACAGACATGTTTAGGGCGTTTAAAAAATGCTGTTAAGGCATCTTGGACCTCTGAATAACTAGCTTAACATACACATTCCCATGTACTTTCAAAAATAGTTTGAATTCAGAGGTTCACTAAGCCTCTAAATATTAAATCATGTATGCTTACCTCTCCCAGTTGTAGACATGACTGTGACTTTCATCCATGAGTAAAATATCATCCACCTCGTCTTCAATGTGAAAGGGATGGTTGGCAATGGGCTCATCCAAAGGAAAGGAATAAATGCTCATGTATGGATGTGACAAGGCTTCCTCTGCTGTTAACCTGTCCATAGGACTAAATGTCAAAATCTGCTCCAGGAAATCGAGAGCTGCAAGGAGAAATCAAAGTGGCAATTAGAAAAAACATACATGTCCGTATTGGTACTCAAATATACCGCAAGGAGAACTCAAAAGTCATCAACTTTTTCCTTTAAAAACATACATGCCAGTGTTAGTAAAAACGTTTGCCCATATACACTTAAAATACTGAGCAAGGTGCATAACAATTATGATCTAGATTTAGCCCACGTTTAAAGTCCAGATTCAAAGACTGAGCAATCATTGGTTTACAGTTTTATAGAAGCTTTTAACACTTTAAAATAGAAATTATAAAGTCATGACAATAATCCTTCTAAGCAATCAACTAATTCGATACTCATTTTTTTTATTTACAGCAATAAAAATAACTACACTATTCTGTTCCATAAATTCTCTTAACAGTTCATTTTCAATGTTTCAGTTCTCCCCAAAAATACTAGCCTCGAGACCTAGGAAACAAAGCACGAGAACAAAAAATAAATTGCTTACTAAATGTCTCCATCATGGGATACGTACTGAGAATACTATAGAAATATACACCTTTGTAAAAGAACATCATCTTAAATGAAATTGCTGCAAATTTTAGTTCGGCATAGGTTTTTTTTTAAACCAAGGTGGAAAGAGCAGAGAGGCATAGGCCTCATGAACATTTAAAACAAGCATTAGCATAGCCAATAGGTCTCGCTTTTGGGACCTTATAAGTATTTAGTTATGCAGCACAATATCCTTGGTGCAACAACATCAACTGTTGCATGGCTAAACACTTATAAGGTCCCAAAGGCGAGACCTATTGGCTATGCCAATGCTTGTTCTAGTAGCCAGCAAGCATCGCTTTTCACCGACTAATGTGCAGGTAGGTGTAGGCACCGACTAATGTGCAGGTAGGTGTAGGCACCGACTAATGTGCAGGTAGGCGTAGGCACCGACTAATGTGCAGGTAGGCGTAGGCACCGACTAATGTGCAGGTAGGCGTAGGCACAGACGAATGTGCAGGTAGGCGTAGGTACCGACGAATGTGCAGGTAGGCGTAGGTACCGACGAATGTGCAGGTAGGCGTAGGTACCGACGAATGTGCAGGTAGGCGTAGGTACCGACGAATGTGCAGGTAGGCGTAGGTACCGACGAATGTGCAGGTAGGCGTAGGTACCGACGAATGTGCAGGTAGGCGTAGGTACCGACGAATGTGCAGGTAGGCGTAGGTACCGACGAATGTGCAGGTAGGCGTAGGTACCGACGAATGTGCAGGTAGGCACCGACGAATGTGCAGGTAGGCACCGACGAATGTGCAGGTAGGCACCGACGAATGTGCAGGTAGGCACCGTCGAATGTGCAGGTAGGCACCGTCGAATGTGCAGGTAGGCACCGACGAATGTGCAGGTAGGCACCGACGAATGTGCAGGTAGGCGTAGGTACCGACGAATGTGCAGGTAGGCGTAGGTACCGACGAATGTGCAGGTAGGCGTAGGTACCGACTAATGTGCAGGTAGGCGTAGGTACCGACTAATGTGCAGGTAGGCGTAGGTACCGACTAATGTGCAGGTAGGCGTAGGTACCGACTAATGTGCAGGTAGGCGTAGGTACCGACTAATGTGCAGGTAGGCGTAGGTACCGACTAATGTGCAGGTAGGCGTAGGTACCGACTAATGTGCAGGTAGGCGTAGGTACCGACTAATGTGCAGGTAGGCGTAAGTACCGACTAATGTGCAGGTAGGCGTAGGTACCGACTAATGTGCAGGTAGGCGTAGGTACCGACTAATGTGCAGGTAGGCGTAGGTACCGACTAATGTGCAGGTAGGCGTAGGTACCGACTAATGTGCAGGTAGGCGTAGGTACCGACTAATGTGCAGGTAGGCGTAGGTACCGACTAATGTGCAGGTAGGCGTAGGTACCGACTAATGTGCAAGTAGGCGTAGGTACCGACAAATGTGCAGGTAGGTGCAGGGACCAAAGCATGTGTAGGTACCGATGAATGTGTAGGTACCGATGAATGTGTAGGTAGGCGGGCAGTATCGTTCCCACAAAGCAGAGCTCACTCGAACACATTTTAAAATCATGTACATCGGAATCCTACCCGGCGTTTTCTGATGAGGTGGCTGCGCTAGGCAGAAAGCCTGTCACCAGCACATGCCTTGGCGGGAGAGAGGAGGTAAATAAAGCCATGTGACTGACGCTCTTTATTTCTGTCAGCCTAGTTTGTTCTGCCACTGGGCAGATTTCGTGCTCAGAAATCCTGGCCGTGCCAGTCAGCGGGCGGCTGGCAACTGGGCGGAGTGCACAGCAAACGAGAATAACTAGGCTGTGCCCATTCCCCGTGGGTTCACGCAGTCACTACAACCTATTCTTAGTACAACCTGAAACCCTGCACCCACCTGTGCAACACACCACGGGCAAATTACGTAACCCTGGAAGCGACATTAAGAAATATAATGCAAATGACAACCGTCATGGCGCCGAGGAGACCGGCTGGAGTCCACAATACTAAAAAAAAGTCACCCCACCTGTGCCAAGCACTACAATGGACCATAGCTGCAAAAAAAAAAAAAAAAAAAAAAGGCAAATAACATTCTAAAAATGCTTGGACTTAAATTTAAGCATCCAGTCCAGAGCACAAAACGCAAGCTTTCAGTGCCAACATCTACAAGCATGCTAACGATGCACAGAAATAAATACCATATTTTACGGCGCAAAGAACTGCAATTGTGTGAACCTGACAACCACGACATTTACAGCACAAACAACTATAAAACACCGAGCAAATTAACACAAATCCAAAAAGGTACAGGGCGAGCCCGCCTGACTTTAAACCGACAAAATATTAAGAAAGGCGCCAGAAACTACGTTTGAAACGCTAGTCTAGAATATGACAAGTAATATAAGCGTTATGCTGCTGTGAAACAAAGCTGAAAGTTTAAAAGAACGAGCGAGCGCGGCAGCCTGCTCAGCTGACCAGACGCTCGTGCGTCATGGCCTTTTGCCGGCATGTGTTTACAATTATCGCGCCCGCGTCTGGGCACGATAATTGGAAACACATGTTTGCCGCGCGTACCCATCCCAAAAAGGCCAGCCACGACGCACGAGCGTTTGAACTGCTTTTGAAACTCACTTACTAAAAGTCTTCGCCTCTAGCAGCGCTTGCGCGCTACTCGAGGCTCGACCTAAAAAAGGAACTATTCCCTGAAAGGCTCCAGTCTGACCCCTGCTTTCATAACGGACACAACTTGGAGTTCAAATTTTTGCCTCTCAGTCACTACATTGCGGAACACTGGGCTCTGTTCATTTAGCATTTTAAAACTGAAAGTGCTATTAACGTTTTATCTAATCATACTGTCACTGAACAGTTTGAAATATAGCCTTTTATGATCTACAATTTTAGATTTTCAGCGTTTTTTCTGATTTTTGCCACAGTCAACAACATGCTTTTGTGAAGTGTTATTCTGGATGAAAAGGGGAAAAAGGTCACAAGTTGGGCCCGATGTTCAATGCAGAGCTGTCCATAGGAATCAAACGCAGAGTTGAGGTTATGCTCAAGGTCTACCGCTTCTAGACAGACACAATCAACACGGATTGCCAAGGCATTCTACTACGTCAAAGGTTAAGGTACTAGCTGCTTCAACACTGTGCTGGTCCAAACATTTTCAAATAAACGAAATACAGAGGAGACAGCAAATAAAACAGAAGGCCCCTGAGCAAAACCCAATCTTCTGGAAGGCTGATTCAACATGAGCTGGGGATATTGCACATGAGAAAAGGGCATCACAGTTTTATCTTCTTCCAACCAGGAAAGAACAAGCATTGGCATAGCCAATAGGTCTCGCCTTTGGGACCTTATAAGTATTTAGTTATGCAGCACAATTTCCTTGGTGCAACAACATCAACTTTTGCATGGCTAAACACCTATAAGGTCCCAAAGGCGAGACCTATTGGCTATGCCAATGCTTGTTAAGAGTAGTCGTAAGCACGGAGGTGACATGGATGCCATCTCACACGACCAAGCCTGCCGATATAGAGTCACCCAAATTGAGTTTCAATTCTTCCGGGCCAAAAGGTCTCTAAAACACATATGTTCGTGGCCAGATAGAAATCCATTTCAATCAATGGAGGCTATCTAGAACCAATAAACTGTTGCGTTCCGATATCCTTACTGTTGAAGATCTGTTGTAGATCTGTCCGCTTACCATTTAGTAGCCAACCAGTCTTGTTCCTTGAATTCATCAGATCAATACCTACTGCTCTTTTACAGGGGAGAAGTGTGGAAATTAAGAAAACTACATTTTGTTCCATGCACGCTTACATTTGTGTAGCATTCAACAAACTAAGATCTGTGGAGTTATATTTTTGGGGAGATAGCTTTATTTTTTGTAGCTCTGTAAATTGCACTACATTGCAAAGATTTATTTTTATCCGAGGTGTGCCACTAACTACAAGCGCTTCAATGGTGCTTTTACTGTTTGAGAATTATTGACAGCGGTTATCGTATTTGTAGGGCAAATGCTTATTTTTAAAGACAACTGTACAGGATGCTATAGCTTTCACAAGGATACTAGACAAATTGGTGTTTTGGTGACTATTTCTTTAGTCAAGTTTTCTAGTTGTATTTTTGTAAGCGCCATCAGCTGCTTTTCTCCATTCAGATTTGTATCTCCCTGTGCATTAAAGGCGAAGTCCATTCTTTACTGCAGGCGCAAGAGTGAAGTTAGTTTGTCTGTTTCTTGCCTGTTGTCCAAGATGGGGAGTGGAACAGAAGAGCAGTATTTCACCGACTTGCTCCCTCCTCCAAAGATGCTGTTTGGGAATGGATAACTGTTGTTGCGGGCTGAGCGCAGAAGTATCTAGAGCCGCCCTACTTTATTAATATTGAGGTTGTATCAGCCCCCCTTTTACCCACGAGAAGTCAGTTGCCCACTTGGCAGCGGTCAGTTACCTCTTGCACTGGGGAGAAGTCAATTTAAACTGGTGTGTCCAGTGGGACATTCAAATTCTACTTCTGTTTCCAGTTGGCCAAGACGCACAGACTATCGATGAGAATCTCCTGATGGCCCAAGGACTATTGCATCCCTCTTTTTTGCCATTGCCTTCGACTCTGTTCTGCATTTTAGCCGTGCCAGTAATGTCGACATAAGGTTGTATTGGATATAGGGGGATGCGTGATATTGAAAGCATTAGTTTCTAAGCTTTGTATATTGTATTGAATTTCCACTTTAAAAATGTAAGAATCAGTTAACATTTAAAATTGAGACTTTTGTACTTCTGAAATTAGATTGTAATGTTAAATCAATACACAGGATCTGCATTGGTATATTTGCAGGCTCTTAAACTGCTTCAGGATTGTGTGTTTTACTTTGGTCTCATTCCATGACTATTCAATTCAATATAATCTTTATTTCGGTTTAAAAAAAACATAAAAGATATACAATACATTCCATGACTACCATAAGCAAACCCAGAAAGTATCCTATTTTTTCCCTGATGAGAAACATTCACAAAGGGATCTGTACCCATTGATACCCTGTAATGTAAAAAGGCAGGCGGGAAAGTCTGTTTATGGTATCACGGGATACATTCTCCCAGACACTTATTTGAACAGCCACATTAAATGCCTTGGCTTCATTCATTTTCTCAGTCTTGGTTAGCGATATTGGCTGACCTTAAATTGGTGTCTAGACTCTGATTATTAGTAGCACGGCCACCATGTTTCCATTACATTGGCATGTACATTCACCTCCCTAATCAATGCATTATCAGTGATTATTTTGGCAGTACTGGGTTAAGCCAAGAGTACGGATTAGGGGGAGCTTGCATTGTAAAGGCATTGACAGTACTACTGATTATCTTAAAACTAAAGCGCGCGATGGTCTGTGGGGTTTTGAGATGGTGGCAGTGTTCATATAAGGGATAGACAGATCATGTAGTGGCAGTCGAGGTGACCTAGTAAAGGCAGACCAGGAAGTGCGTGCGTGGCGATGTAGATTGGCATTTCATGGCACCGTATTCAATAAAACCCCTTTTAGATCGGTTTTCCTTAAACCGTGCCATACTATTTGTTGGAGGCGAGCGGAATAGCGATGAGATGTGTTTTTCAGTAAATGCACCACTCTAGGTATCGCAGCCAAATGTACTCATTGCATTACTGGTCAGGTGCAGAGCGAGTCGTTTTGGCAAAATGGTGTCCTGAGTAATCCTGAAAGGCGCTTTGCTGGAAGTGTTGGCTGTGGGTTTTTGTCTGCGGTCAGGATTGTGTGGCTAATCGTGCAGCGAACGTTTCCCGGCGGTGCCTGCGGTTTATAGGCCTCCCGTAGCCCAGGCTATGATTAGCAAGGTCGGTTGCTTCGTTTTCAGATGCATGATTTAACAAGCGCCCGCCTTTGTCTCGGCTGTGCACGTCGTCCTGCCTGCAGTAAGAAAAGAGAAGAGGGGGCGAGCGCGGCAGCCTGCTGAGCTGACCACACGCTCGTACATCGTGCCTGAAACGTGCGGGTAACCGCACGGAAAAGGCCATTGTGCACGAGCGTGTGGTCAGCTTTCAAATGCCCACTACATAAAGTCTTCGCCAGAAGCAGCGCTTGCACGCTACTCTAGGCTCGACCTAAAAAGGAGAAACACAGACACAGTTGGATGTCAAAATTGCATTACCTAAATACTGCATTAGAAACAGCAGGCTTCTACTGGGTCACTATGAGTGGTCTTATGACAGTCGGGATATTTGCTGATAACTTCCCCAAAAAGACAAAAAAAAAAGCAAGATTTCCTAGAAATCTAAAATAGGGAATTTAATGTCATTGGCACATTTGCACTTTGATTTCCTTGGGATTCTTTTACAAGATTTAGTGGAACATGACTTAAGAAACGAAAAATCATTTTCCTCTGGTGAGCCAGTCCTTTATTTGCATTTTTGCTCTTTTGTATGACTTTACATGCTTAAAACATCCAAGTGGTAGCCATACAAATGTTCAGAACAGAAACATATCAAAACAGCAGAAGTAGCCATTTTCCCTTTGTCTAACAAGCCTAAAGCTCATTTTATCAAAGGCCACTTTCTGGTAGCATGGCATTACAAATGACACTATTCACTTAAGCAAAAGCTTGTTTTGCGCAAGCCAAACCCATGTGAACAGTCCACAATTAGCAAACAGTTGTTTGGAAGCTGCAGAATTTAAAATAATATAGATTAGTGCATACTTTTGACACCAAATGTGTGAAGAGCATCACTGACGGCGAAGAAGACAGCTGGAAAGGAAACTGTAGTGGAAATAACTTTAGGGAGGAAAGAAGCGCAAGTTTTTAAGGATACTTTAAGAACTCGCCTAGTCTGCTGTCCCTTGCTGGATTTAGTAATCTATTGCCAGAGCTGCTAGTTTGTTCTTTTAGGATTTCTGCTGAATTTAAAATTGTATTCAACTTAGAGGAAAGTCCCTCCAAATAGAACACTGAACTCACTATTGGATGCCTGTGGCCAGACAGATTCATTTTAAAAAGTTGATCATTTTGACAATGTTATTATGCAGATCAATAATAAAATCAGCCAATGCTGGCCAGAAATTTCTGCATTTTTCCAGAAGATCTTGGTTTGAGCAGCAGGATGTTGGCACATCCCATATAAAAAGACACACTTTAGATCAAGTATTTAATTACAATAACATGGTTTCTTTTAAGGGTTTTGCATGTGTGACCGCCCAATCAAGCTTCACTAATCCCTAAAGACAAACAAATCGGACAAAAACACAATCACAGAGTTATCTGGTTGTGGGGTAAAATGGACTCATGAGTATGCTCTAACTTGGCCAAGCAAAAAAAAGTTTGGTTTATGAAGTACAGGACCTTTCAAATTGGCAATCCACGCAGTAGAATAGACCTTATCGTGAAGCAGACATAACTGCATACAAATTTCAATTAAAGAGTTAGAAAAGGAGTTAAATCAAGCTAGTGTACTCTACATATGAGACCATTAGCCAAGTAAAGAACAGACCACCTAAACTCTTTTCAAGCCTGTAATCACATTATTGGCCTCTGAATCTCACAGTTTATCGAGCTCACAGACCTTCTGTGAGGAACAAGCGACCTTTTCTCAAAAGTCAGACGTATTTATGACACCATTAAATGTAATATGGCATGGGCTGAGGCACCAATATCTACTAAGCATCCACCTGGCCTAACTCTGGGAATATTTTACCCGTAATGGGGAGGCTGGAAGAGAGGCATACAGTGGAAAGATAAATTTGGTGCTTCTCATGAATGCTGCCAGTGGCTGCATAAAACAAGTTTGAATCTCATTCGGTAAGCACCATAACTGAGCCATTGAACTTATGCCTTATGTCTTGAGTAGTCCCAGATGATTAGAAGAGAAGAGCGTACTCATCACTGCTAAAAAAGAAAATCTGGTTGGTCTGGTTATTTCTTCCTCACGCTGGGCATGCTCTTGGGGTTATTTGAGTCAGAGTAGTTCACTACTTAGATGAAAGATTTAAATTTACTAGACTTGTGGCAGATAAGATTTGGTCTGGGGCAAGGAACTGAAACCACCTGTTTACAGAACTCTATGAGATTTAATCTTGGATGACAACAAGTCTTTTTGGTAAATCGCTCTGCCGCATATGAAAGATACAAATCCGTAAGTCTTCTGCCTTTTAGATCCGTCAAATCAGAGGCAGTGTGTGGAGTTCTTCATTCTCATCAATCTTGTTCAAAATGTACATCCAGCCTCTAGTCTATGATCAGATCTTTTAGATGTCTTGCTTTAATGTATGTGGATGAAATACAATATTAAGCTGGATATACAAGCAAATGTTGCAAACTTTAGTTCTCGTTTGGCAACGTTTAATCAATGAATGGGCCATAGTTGCTTAAAGCTCAATGCCAATAAAATGAATTGTTATAAGGGATCCCCAGAATCACTGGGGCACAAGCCTATAGCCAGTGTGTCGGTCCCCACTAGTCCTAGTTGACTATGTAAAATCTTCCGGAGAACTTATCAATAGAGAGCCTCCTCACAGCATCAGGTCAAACCTGTGATAGCATCCTGTTATGGCTCACTGCGGGTTTCGAGGAAGGGTTTACCCTTTCTTTTGAGTGTGATGCACAATACTGTGGTGCTTTGAGCTCAAATGGAAAAGGGTGCCTCAAGAAGGGGGCTAGAAATCCAGAGTAACACCCACCTGTATGCATCTTGCGAATTCTATTAACTGTTAGTAGTTCTATAGCGCATAAAGTGAGAAAGAATATTAGCTTCTTCTAGATATTAGGAAACTCCCGTTTCTAAAGTGGAATATGTAATACATAAACCATTGTACTGTACTCATTGCTTACTCTGAAGCCAATGGAGAGCTCTATGCCCCTCTGACATGAGACATTGCTCAAATAAATACATTTAAAAATTTTAACAGTCTTGGCAGGACTGTATCTGCATTCCATCCCCCAGATGCTGATTAAATACTAATTAGGCAATAGCAAATTAGTAGTAAAAGTTTGTTGTTTACAGTTGGATTCAAATATTTTATCACTTGTGTATCGACTGGCTTTTTAGTAGGGGTGGGCGGAACTCACAGTTTCACTCAGCAGAATTCCACAGAGTGACATAAAAACTCTGAGATTCCGCTGAGTTCGGCGGGCGGAATTTTGGCATGCCACGCTGCTCGCGTGTATTTTTAGCACCGGGAGCATATTTCGCTCTGTAAAACCAGCGCGAACGGACCAGCGCCGTTTCTTTCTGCCACTGAAGTAAATTTACTACTCGAGCAGCAGCTTTCTCAACACGGACGGGCGCGACCTACCGCAACCGCCCGCATTGAGAAATCTCGCTGGGAGGTGTTCAAGGGCCTTGAAAATCGCTCTAGGGGATGCAAATTTTTGATGACGCTCGCCAACTTAATGTTGGTGACCCACGTGAGACAACATTCCTTCACGCGGCAGAGTTTTGCCAGAACTTTGTTATTATTTGCCCAGCCCGACAAACCACCCAGAGTTTGAGCCTCATATAAGCTCATCTCTCAGATTAACACTGAGGCTAAAATTGTTGCAAAGGCTCTCCCGAAAAGACTGGTGAAGGGGATGGGCTCTCTAATTAATAAACACCAAAATTAATTCATGCCGAAACGAGGGACTAGGCATTATATTAGTCGAATACAGATGACCTGAGCACATTTAGACGAGTTGGAGGAGCCTACAGCCTTGCTAGATTTTGAGAAGGCCTCTGACTCGGTGGAGTGGTCTTTCCTTCATCAAGTGCTAGATAGAATTAATTTTTGCCCTTACTTTCGTGATTGGGAACAGTACACACTTTAATACAAATGGCAAGGGTCTGGGTGAAAGGTAGGATGCCCAGGCCCTTTCCAATAACACGTGGTACTACACCCCTTGTCCCCTCTCCCTTTTGCTTGGACTATGGAACAGTTACCAGAATAGCTAAGTTTTAATGCACAGTTATGGGGCTTTAGATGAGATGGAGTATCGCATTTCTCTATATGCGGATGAAAGCATTGTTTTTGTGCAAAGTCTTGCCCTCCCAATACGGAGGGTGATGCACATCCCGAGGATCTATAGCGAAGCCTCTTGCCTCAGAGTAAACTGGAGCAACTTATCCATAGTTTTGCTAGTTGGGGAGGAGTTTGTGAGAGCAACAATTGTCTGGGTTAAGGGAAATATTTAATACGTGGTTATGACTATTTCAAGACATCAGGAGAGTTGGGACTTGTGCATTGCCTTCCTGGCCCAAAATGTCAAAGATCATATGACTGACTGATTGCTTGGAGTAATCTGCAGTTACATATGTTGGGTAGAGGAGTGTAGGAACCTGGCTCTTTTTAGAATATACCAAAGAGGTATATTGTGTAGAGAGTCCAGGTATCCCTTATGAGTGGGCAGGGCTTGCTTTAACAATCCCAAGGTGCTCTTTTTGTGGTAGTGTGGTTGGCAGCGTTAGTCTTATCAAGGAGGAGTGTTAGACATTTGTTAAACACAGAGTCAATAAATTATGCACGCACTCAAAAAGGAGATGCACATGAATTTAGAAAAATAGCAGTCATTTTGATATATATTTTTAACAAGAACTTCGTAATTGGGTAAGTACTTTGTTTTCAGATATCAGTTTTGCAGTATACATACATACACACACTGACACATATTGGTAAAACAGTAACGATATCCTATGGAAAAGAAACATTTACTGCATTTGAGCACTTCAAAGCAACTTACAGGACTGTCCTTCTGGATTTAAGGAAAGTAAGGGGCAAGGTCCAAGGCAGCACCAACAGGTCACCTCAGTCTGGGGCGTCTGGGTGCCGAAGTGCAATTTAGCGTTGTGTGCCCGTTTAAATCAATGGGGAACAGTCTGGTCACAAAGAGGTTGCAAGCAGGGACTGGGAGACCAGTCCAAGCGACCCCACGGGGGGCCTCAGTCCTGGAGATGCTCGGGCATGTAGGCAGACCACTGATCCACTGGAACTCTGGCTGATGGGCTCTGCTGCAGTGGTGGTTTCTCTGGCCGGGTCGCACTGTGGGAGGCACTCTCAGTTGTAGGGGGGCCTGCAAAACAGGCAGCAGGCGGGGGCTGGGGGACCAGTCCGATCGAACCCAAAAGAGGGGGGATTGACTCCGCTCTGGAGGGTCCACGTCTCCTCGAGCTGTGGGGCTCTGGTGCAGTGGTGTTTCCAGGCGCAGGTCACTATGATCAGGAGGATCTTGCGGTTCCTGCTGTCTGGCAAGTGAGGTTACAGGCGGGAACTGGGGGCCAGCCCAGCTAAACCCAAGGGGGGCTCAGCTCTTGAGGGTGCCTGTGCCTCAGGGGCACAGTCTGTCCATTGCAAGTCGGGCTAGGGGGTTCGTGTGCAGTGCTGTTTGGTCTGGCGGGGTCGCGCTGGCAGAGGCTCTATCATGCAGGGAAGCAGCTCCTCTGCTCTCAAGGGAGATGTTGCTGGCAAGGTGAAGTTGTGGGTCACTCTTCCACAGCTTTAGGAGGGGATATTGCGGTCTGGACAAGCCTGGTCTGTGCAATTGTCTGGGTCAGCAGGCAGGGTTGGCACCAAGTCAGTTGCTGCTCCTCCGTTCTCGCTTTGGGGGCTCTTCTTTGTCCTGGTTTCTTCTCCAGGCAGACAGATCTGATTTCCTGGTGTCAGGGGGCCACCTAAATAGTCAATTTAGGGGCAAGGGGAGTGAAGGGTAGCAGCCAATGGGCTTCATACCCCTGGGGTCACTAAATCCCCTAGATGACCACTTCCTGTGGGGAGTGGGCATCATCCTGTCCCAGAGTTCCTAATTCCACCACACTCAATATGTTGGTATTCTCAAGATGTTGGTATTCTCTCTTTCGTGTTCACATCAGGCTGCGCACTTTAAGGGTGTGACTAGCCTGGAGGTGCAACACGCCTCCTTTCTTAGCTACTTTCCCACCTGTCCTGATGCCAAATGGGCCTCAGGGCAGGGGGTGGCATCCTCCGGGTCTGGGGGAGGGGGAGGGGAGTCAGGCTCACATATCAAAGGCATTGTGGTCTTTGAAGCCCCCTGCCTTGGCCTAATTTACTAACCATCCTGCTGAAAGAGTTGTAAACATCTCCTGCCAAAGTGGGCATTGCGTCTGACCTCAGAGCGGTGGGCTCACCTCCTGAGGGGTCAGAAACTCGTCTGTGGTGGCAAGCTGGACAGGAACAGTCAGCCAGCACACTAGAGGACTAGTAGGGTTCGGGGGGGTAACCTCTAAGGTATTCTCTGAGTGCATGCATCAATAAATCCATCACTGGAATCAGTGTGGGTTTATTAATACGAAGTGTTTGATACCAAACACCATGCGTTTCAGTGAAGCCATTTAGTAGCTGGGTAACTCGTGACCAGTGCCCGGTACATACATTAAGATGGTTTTCCTGTTCACTTGTAATATCTAGTAATAGAACTAGATATCAAAGAGGAGTGCGCGACTTAAGATGGCCGCTTAGCTTTGGGACTGTGCAGCCGCGGGACAGCCGCTTGTTTTTTTCTGCATGCCTAGGTTACTGAAAGGGGCGTGTAGATGCAGCGGAATACCTCCTGCTTTACTGCTTAGCTTCTTTCCTACTCTCCTGAGATATTTGGACATTTTCTAGTTGTTGGTCCTTGGTGGCTGTATTCAGACTGCCATTTTTCTTCTGGGGAAACATTGCATAGTTGCAGTTTCCCATGAACTAACAAAGATACATACTCACGTTGGTTTGCTGCTGGCTGTTTGGAGCTGACCAGTGAAGATGCAAACAGGAGTCTTTTATTAGCAAAATTAGCAGTGTGTGTGGGAAGTATGTGCGACGTGATTTGAAGCTCTGTGCCACCGTGAGACAACTGCTTGTTTACATTGTGATTTTTGAGCAACTGTGAGGCTGTCAGGGGCATGTGGGTGTAACGAAATGCCTTTTGCTTGACTGCCCAACATCCCTGCTGCTTTCCTGAGGTATTTTGATACTTTCACGTCGACGGTCTTCGGTGGCTGCACTTAGACCGCCATTACACTTTCCACAGTGAAGTATTCAAACCGATTTGGAGAATTCACAATGATACCATGACGAAGGGCCCTAGTGATAACCCGAAATGCATTGGGACAAATCTTACCGCTAGTCTATGAAGACTAGTCGATCTATGGAAACCACTTTTCAAAGAGAACGTCCTTCAAATTAAAGTGACTTGATTTAAGACGGCGTCTACGTGTGTTCAAATATACATGATTCTTTGTATGGACAATAATATTCATGAGTGGTCGAGATTTCATTATTTGATTTAATTATATTCATGTACATTTGAAGCATTGATCGTCCCAATTTGGGAAATAGTATGGACACTGTCTCTGGAGCGACTGTTCTAGGGACTTTTTAGGTCTCGCCTGAGCCAGCGCATGCGCTGCTCTGGCGAGACTTTTAGTAAGTGGGCTCAGAAAATGCTACCATGGCCGGCCTAGAGCTTGCGGTTCCGCGCGCTTACGAGCAGAGGCGCCATCTGGCTTTCCTCGTCATGCTCATTAAGCGCAGCGCTCGCAGCGCGCGATCACTTTCACGGCCGCGTCACTTCCACGGCCGCGCGGCCAATGCTTGTTTGCCACTTCACGGGTTTCACCACGATGGAAGCGCAAGCGCATGGAATTTGTTCAGCTTTGTGCCAAGCAAACTTAAATATACACCAAAAAGTGCAAGTTTGATTGTCTGCTCGGCTGAAGACATTGGTTCTGCGGGGCCATTAATTTGGTACCATGCCGAAATTTCACATATATTAACTTGCCACTGTATTTATTTCAGTAGATTTATTTAGCTTAATTTCAGCAAATGTATTTACTTTTGGTATATTTTAGTTTGACTTATTTGCCATCCTTTACTTCAGTACAACCACAAATAAGCATTGCCTTGTAGTAATACGGTTTATTTTTGTGGTAATTCCTACTAAAGGCTCGATTATGACTAATGCAGGAACAAGGCGTTGGTATTCTTTCAACCCGGAAGCACTAATAACACAGGTACTGGAACTTCCGGTGTGGGGGAGTACTGGGCAATTCGGAGTTTACAAATGAGAATCGGCAATGATGTGCTGAACCTGTGTTTCTTTCCTCAGGGCCTTTGTCTGCTGGAGACTCGAGCAGCAGGCACTGGACTACTGGTAGATTCACCTCTACTGCCACCAGCACATCTGCTATTAGCAGAGTCGACAGCTAATGCACTAGAAACGGCTAATAACAAAGGTGATATCTTCATAGGTCAATATATATATATATATATATATATATATATATATATATATATATATATATATATATATATATATATATATATATATATATATATATATATATATATAGTGCTCATCGCTAAATTCGAAAACTCAAAAAACACTTAATGCTCAAAAGGCCCTCTTAAGTCAGTATACTTGGTGTGGTAACAACATATGACAAGCAATGTTTCTTTTTTTTTTGTAACTTGTTTTTTTTATAAGGCACTGCTTCCAATGTATCCAAAACAAGGATATACATGTATATTTTCAGAGATTATAGCGTAACATACATCCAGCTCTATAAACATGGAATCCCATGTTTGTGCACGGACTCACTACTCGTGAGCCGAGTTTCTCCCATTCGTAGCAGCAGTACAATTTTATTAACGATAGAACCAGCATACTAAATGACATATTATAATGCAATGTTTCTTAACATCAAAACAGTGTTATATCCACTTTAGGGCTGTGGGTATATACTGTATATGCAACGAATCCCTCACAACTCCAAGGTTGAATTGCAGGAAAATGGGAGAAAGCTTTTTTTTGCTTCTTTAAACAGGGAGATGGAGTTGTTTATCTCCATGGGAATCTCGTACAAAATGATCAACATTTCAGTAGCTAAAGAAACTGCAGTGTCCTCGTAATAGCAACATTGCTGGAAACCCCTTAATTAAAAACTTGTTTTAAAAGTGACATCAACTGGTTTAAATGGGCAGCTGTGTGATGAGAACTTGCTAGGAAAAAACATTAAAATGTCCCCATATCATGCCAAAAATGGCCACTGCCTTTAGGTTGCCAACTTTGCGGCTTTTAGAATACAAATTGTGTGCCAGACCAGTGCGTCACTCCACACTCCCTATTCTGTAGAGTCAGGTGATGTATCTCATCAGCCTAAAATTAATCAAGCAATTGAGAACTCTACATGTAGAGTGACTTCAGGGAATCTTAGCCTTCTAGCCGTACCTCAACCCCACCCCCTCCAGGAGTACTACTCAGATGGGCACAAAGGACATCCGGCGTGTGACACAAACACTGCTTTCTGGGTACAACTCTCCCACCCTTGCTTTTCACATTTTTCTTCTCAGTAAAGGGATTATCCAGTGCCCTGCTCGGCTAAAAAAGCATCCTAGAATGTTTCTTTGAGGATGTGAGCTAGGGGTGGAGACGTATTATAACATCATTCACTCTAAAGCCCCTATAAGGCATCCTGCTCTCTATGTCTCAGTTATAGGATTTGAATATAATGAAAGTGAGATGGGTAGAATCTTTTCCGTGTTTCCTGTAGCAAACATTTCTGACAGATTCCTGCTGCGATGTTCTGACAATGGGAGCTTTGCAGGCACATGCGGTTCTGTTTTTTACTTAAAACTAAAATATAATACAATGGAAATCTATAGCACTTGGGGATACTGATAAATGGTGAGCTTACAAGACATTCAATGTTTGTAATTACCAAAGTTAAATGGGCAGTTTGGTTGTCTGTGAATACTTTTTACATAAAGTTTCTAGCTTTCACCAACTGGAACTTTGTATTACTGCAAGAAAAACACACAGATGACTTTAAGACACATACTTTACCTATTTAAAAAGTCACTCAGTAGAGTTGACTTTACTTCAACGAGGGGGTGACTACAACCCTTTCTCCTTTGATACCGCTGTACCCACAAACACCTTCACCACCTTCCCTAGGGCCACGTCAGGATCTACCACTGTCGCAAATAGTTTGTGTACTATACTCGAAGACGAGAAGTGAGGTACCTTTTCTTCAGTGGGCGTCATGGAGATTGTAAAAAATGAATAAACACCAACATATTGCGCCCTTCCTTGCTTATAACACCATCGCTGAAATATAAAGTGAAACCCTGACAAAATCAAGGAGAAATTTAAAAAACAAATTGTTTCGGGGTTCTCATGTCCCCCTCTCATGTACATCCCACAAACAGCTGAGGATGGCAAGGGAAAGGGCAATCACCATGCGCCTCACTAGGGACACATGCTTGAATCTGGGGCTCTCCGTTACCACGGGCTCCCTGTGATGCACCAGGACTACAAGTCCCAAGAGTAAGCCAGTACTCAGCGCGGCATGGCCAAACACTTATAAGGTCCCAAAGGCGAGACCTATTGGCTATGCCAATGCTTGTTTCATTTTGAAACAGGGTACACGGGTGAAGCCCCCTCAGAGTGCACACAAAACTCACCTAATGAGTTCACTTTTGGATATACTCTACTACGTTTTCCTCGTAGGATCACCTTGCACTTTGGCCACGATCCCTGACCCTGCTGGGAGGCGGCAACTCAGCGCAGGAGCGCTATATCAACAGCTGAGGCGTCCCACAGCATAGGAGCACCTTGCACTTTGACCACGATCCCTGACCCTGCTGGGAGGCGGCAACTCAGCGCGGGAGCACTATATCAACAGCAGAGGCGTCCCGCAGCGCAGGACGCGCGCGGGGCGTGCCCGAGCTCGGCCCAGGCGAAGACCGGCCCCAAAAGAGGCCAGGCTGGGCTCTCTTGGTCTTACTGGCTGAAAAGAGCTCATTCACTGTTTTATCGCTGTTGAGTAACCAAAGGGGGTGACCCCTAGTAATTCTTGTATTCACCTGGGCATTTCAAGAAAACCCTATGACTAACTTTACCTGTGATCGCGAGGCCTGCTGTTTTGAGCATAAGCCCCTGGACCTTTTTTTGGCCAATAAAAAAAAAAAAAAAAAAGGATTACTAAGTATTTTTGGTGACCATCGGCCTTTTCCCATCCGAAGATCGAATTATGGGGAAAAGGAAGGCGGGAGCAAATAAGATGCCCCCCACAAAGTCTGCACCCAAGACGGCTGCGGGTCCACGTTCTTCCTTATTGAACTACTTTATGGGGGCGATTGAAAAGCAGATATCCACCGATGAGGAGACTTTAAATGCGGAAACTAGGGGAGAAAGCCAGAGTGGAGACACTTTTGAGAGAAGGACCCCCAACACCCGAAGGAACTGAATGCCGATCGTCTAAAAACGGCTGTGTGCAAAATGTATCGGACCATGTGTGGGTTAGTGATGAGGATAGCGATACCTAACCCCCGTTAAAACGCCCTATAAATCTGGGGGGAGGATAACGGGGCAGTACAAGATGGTCATGTAGGCCCAAAAATTGTGATCAAAAAGCAGCAGAAAAGGGTAACAAAGCGGAAAAAAGCATCAATATTACCACAAGCATGTCATTGTGTGAAATTACCATCCCCTACGGAGTCTTACTGCTCAAAAGATGACTTGAGTAAGTTATCTGGGCAGATAGAAGGGTTAGAGAGTATCCCTATAGAAGCCCTAGCAAAGATGGCGGAGGTGTTAAAATCTATAGAGGCAACGATAGAAAAATATTTAGGAAACGCTACACTTAGTAGTGATAATGACATAAGAAAACGTGTGGATTCCACTAGGACTAACAGAGTATCCTATGCAATAGCATTAGAACTGTTAACCACGCAAACTACACATGAAGGGAAACAAGGAGAGCCAAAACTGCCGAACCAGGGGAACCAGAAAGGAATGCGGGGGCTGAAATCCCACCCTGTTTTACAAAGGTACCATCATAACAACAGGAGGGGAGATACACATAGAAACTTCCAGGGGAGGGACTTAAATGACATACCACCCCATAAAGGTCAATTTCACCTTGATCCCATAAGCACTCCAAGGGTCTGCCTCAAAACTATTCCACAATCTCTAGAACTTCCACCGGAAGCTACACCCTTCACGATAGTTCTGGCAAATGTCCGCCAGCTCCCTGATCACGAAGGTGAATCCTGGATTGCCCTGAGAAATAAATCTTTACATTGGCTGAGTACCAGGACAGGATTAACCAAGGCTCTTTTCTCTGAATTCAAAATGGTAAGAAGAATAGCTTGGATAGGCAAAACCTGTAAAGTCATGGTTGGGGACTGTGTGGTCTTAACATTTAGATCTCCCCATCTGGTGCGAACCATCTTTTGAGAGAGCATGGAGCCATATTATTAGACCCCATGAAGTAAATATCGTCCCACTAGGTTACTTCTATCAACCACCAAAGATACAGAGTGGTGGAAACATGATTAGGAACTTCCCAGTCGAAACCTATTCTAGGTATAGTAACCAAACGCTTCGATATTCTAAACAACTTAAAAGATATTGACTGACTAAAAAGGGGGTAGAGCAACATCCTGAAAACAAGAAGGTTTTAGATAGAAATATCCCCATTAAAAACAAGCAGCCACAGGTATCCTACATACTACACTGCCCCTAACACACAGCAGATACCACGGATAGCGACCCAGTTATCGATTGTCACATTTGGTCGACAAAGTGTAAATTATCAGTCAATCAGCAGAGGACACTACCCCTATCGTAGGTATAAGTCCGATTCAGACACTACCTATTGTCCCTATTACAACAACAGCAGATGTGATCCCAAAGAACTGCACAGGCAGAAACAATACAGAAGTTAACCAACCTGGTTTATTGGAATGTATCAGGAATTCGATCAAAAATGGCAAACCCGTTGTGGTGTGAATTTATATCAAAGTTTTCCATCATGTGCTTCCAAGAAACCTGGGTAAAGGATGCTGTCCATATTAACGGTTACCGAACTTTTCATACAGTGGCAGGGAGTATGGGAGGGCAAAGGGGGGTTTGTCAATTTATATATCTAATATGGTAAATGTAAGAAAAATTGAATTGAAATTTGTCGAAATATATCAAGTGATGATATTGTATACTAATAAGCATGTACTGACAAATTTTTATAATAACCCCGCCTGATCGGATTGGGAGGATCCTGGAAAAAATTAGATAAAGACCTGAAATCCATCCAGCGACAGTGAAGGGGACGTGCCCATTATTTGGGGGGGGGGGGGCGATTTTAATACCGCCCTGTGTCCATATAACGGGAGGGAAGTATGCTGTCTTATGACAGAAGAGGGGAATAGTGATACGCACTTCCCGCACACACAATACGGGAAATCTCTTAATGAAGTAATGTCTGGCCATGATCTTGGTTTTGCTAATGAGATGTGTGTTACACCTGCTCCATTTAAAAGTACCTTCAATGGCAGAGGATGTTCTACAATAATAGATTACATTCTGATATCAAACAGATACTCAAATAGAGTCAAGTCATTTAATACTCATATCATCACCTTGAGTGATCATTTCCCACAGAGTGTTTCTCTTTCACGCCTAAACAGACAGACATATTCTGGGATTAAACATACGCACGTTCCTCAAAATCTATTAATGAACAGAGTGAACTGTTATTCCCAGCGCTGGTCGATGGTGGATCCCCTAGAAATCACAAGGAATGTTTTAATTAAGAGTAAATCAGCTTTTGCTGCCTGTCTGGCTGAAAATGCCACACATGAAGTAGTTTTGACTTCATTCCAGCACATTACAGGAGCTATAAAAGAGGCCCCATTTGTACAAAGTGTACGCAGGCATATGCTAAACTAAAATATGAGACACATAAAACCCCTAGAATCCCGCTTGATATAAGACAGGCAAGGTGGGCCTATAACAATGCATTAAAGCTACGTAAGGCGACACAGAGACGAGGTCTGGACGGCGCTGCATGAGGCCTCGGTGTCTAAAGATAGTGCGGCCTTTTGGAGTGCTGTTAAGACTCCTTCTTTGGATTCCGGGGATGCCCCATACATTGAAATTGCGATAACAGAGGAGCAATGGGTGGAGCATTTCTCAAACACATTTAACAGTAGTACGTGTGCTAATATTTTAGAAACTCAACCAGTGATGATACAGCACTATTAATAACGCCGATTGACCTCCAGGTAACCCTGAATGAAGTAAATCGTGCAATCATGGCGAGTATGGGTGGGAAGGCCCCTGGGCCAGATGGGATCCCCGTAGACTTATTTAAAAATAATACGGAGCTATGGGACCAGCTGTTAACGCAGGTAATTACAGCTAGTTGTTCTTCCCATCTTATAGAGACGTGGTCGGAGTCAATTCTAGTACCAATATTTAAAAAAGGAAATCGTCAAGACCCTGCTTGTTATCGGCCGATATCGTTGCTAGATTCCTTGGCAAAAGTAGTCGGGCGTATCATGCTCGAAAGACTACAGGATTGGGCTGAGGAAAATAAGATTATTTCTGAATTACAGTTTGGCTTTCGCAAGGGGCTAGGAACTGTTGAACAAAGTTTAAACCTGAATATTATTATAGGGAAGTATACTCATGTAAAGAAGGGCAGGTTGTTCCTAGCCTTTGTTGACCTCACTGCAGCCTTTGACTGCGTGAGGCATGATAAGCTAAGGAGGATTCTTCAGGAATCACGAGTTGAGCCCACCATCATCCTCTTTTTAAGACAACTCTATAGGAAGGCTAGGGTACGATATGGTGCCAATGGAGAATGCACAGCACCGTTTCAAATTAATAAGTGGGTAAAGCAAGGCTGCGTGCTGGCTCCCTTCCTTCTTAATCTTTATATTAACGGTTTAGGCCAAGCACTGACGAACACTTGCCAAGACCTCCTCCAAATAGAAGGACGGCCCATACCCACATTACTGTATGCGGATGACGCCGTTCTGATATCTCGTACTCAAGTGGGTCTACAAAGAATATTAAATAGCTTTGCGGCTTTCATGCATGACTTAGGGTTGAGGGTAAATACGACAAAAACCCTTGTTATGAGATGCGGCACTGGTAGCCATAAATGTAGAGACATGTGCATAGATAAACAGAAAATAGATTTCACAAACAGATTTAGTTAGCTGGGAATTCTATTTGACCATAATGCTACATGGACCCGTGCGGTGCAAGCCAGAAGACCGACTGGCTTTCATGAAAACAACTGCCGCCTTAGTTAACTTCTCAAAAAAATTGGGCAGGCGGCCTCCACGTGAGCTACTGCAGATATACAGGGCCAAGTGCGTCTCGACGGCCATGTATGGTGCAGGGGTCTGGGGATATTCCGATCTTCAATCAGTTCAAATTGTTGAACATTTGTTTTTAAAATACATAGTGGCAGTCCCGGGCAGTACCTCCTCATACGTTTGTCATTCTGAATTGGGGGTCCCATACATCAGAGATCTTATAAAAGTGGAACCAATGCTGTTATGGCACAGGATATGGACATCAGTAGAAACCAACCTTAATGGGTACATTTTAAATGATATGTTTAAACTGGAAGGTGTTTTAAGAATTGCATGGCTTAAGTATGTGCGGGACTTTATGCATGATTTAGGCCACCCAGAGTTTTATACTGAGCTGAGCATGAATAGCTGGACAAGAAAAGTGTTAAAATTAAAAGGCTTGACCCTATTTGAATCACTTAGATTAACAGAAAAAATAATGAAGCCCACAGTACTGTATAAGCAAATGATCCTAACCACTCACAACATTCAACCTTATCTTATATTTGTCTTTGGTACTTACGATAGACTACTACTGACAAGATCAGACTTGGGATACTACACAGAATAACCAGTTTCCCAAATATGAATGATTGGACAAGTTATGCAACTGTGCCCCTGTGATGATTGTTCGGAGCAAACACTCCACGTGGTCTTATTCTGTAAATTTTATAATGTCCAAAAGGAAAAAATTGATTTTACCTCTTTAAAAAAAAAAAAAAAAAAAAATTGGTTTTAGGCGATGTTGTCCCGCCTTTTTAGCATTACAGTTTTTAGAAAATGAATATACAACCTGGATTTTATTAATGTTTTTAAAAAGTGTAGTAAAATGCAGGAAATCAATTTTAATGTGACAAGTTTAATTGTCCAATAAGTTAATCATGTAAAGGGGGTGCAAATAATAGACCTCAAATGTCAGAAGGGTGTGTGACTTATAACGCACTGATGTCTATTCAATTTATGTTTTTTTACTGTAATACTGTGTGCAATACATATGTGATTTTATGTGCTTTTATGATTCTCTAAACAGAAATCGAATAAAGCTTTGTTTGATTGATAGACCGCCATTTTGAATTTTTCCTCATGGTGGCCACTATTCCTTCAGCGCTGGATTGGTGTGGGGAAGTGTTGATTTGTTGTATCATTCTACAGTTCCTTCTGCCCGTGCCATGCTTTTTTGCCCTACTTGTGCTGTTTTCGTATGAGGACAACAACCGTCTGCTTCATATAAGGGCAGGAGCAAGAACTTACACTCAAAACAAATCTCACACCACTATCTTTAATCCCTCTGGATCCTCTTTTGTGCATTCTGGGGACTGTTTGCTCACCACTAGTGCTATGGCTCAGCCTGGTTCGTCTCGACCTGCGTCCCTACCCACTACGCCATCAAAAACACAATCGTCCTTCTAAGCCACAAAGCGACTTAAACAAGATCATCCTTCTCCCCCCAAAACCTGCTTCTCCTGCTCATTTAGATACTGTTCTTCATGAAATATGTGCTCTGCAACTTTTTATTGAGGAAACTAATACTAGTCTACAAGTTTTAGACAACAAATGGTCATCCATGGAATCCGGTTTGTCCCTGGTGGAGCAGCATGTTAGTGATATTCAGGATGCTTCACACAAAATTGCATCTTTAGAGAAGGAGGTCTTGTTGTTAAAGAGGTCTACTGAAGATTTGGAAAATAGGAACAGGCCCAATAACCTTCGCTTGGATGGCCTTCAGGAGGGTACTGAAAGAGATGACCCTGTTTCTTTCTTTACCTCTTTTCTTCCAAAGCTTCTGGATCTTCCTACGTCTACTACTTTGAATATTCAACCGGCTCAGAGGCTGGGCCCTCGCTTGTTCTCTGCATCGGCCCCGTCCAAACCTCGTGGTGCAATTCTTCTCCTTGACCTTACTGACCTTCTACAAGTTCTAAATGCAGCCAAATTGAAGAAGCAGCTTCTCTGATCTGGTGCGAAATTATTTTTGTCTCAAGATGTCTCCACAGCAACGGCTAAACGTCGCAAGTACTTCCAAGACCTTCGTCCTGTATTGCGTGCCTTAGGCGCACGTTATGGTTTATTCCATCCATGTCTCTTTAAGGTTACTTATCAAAATAATACCTCTTCATTTGAAGACACGGTGGACCTCAGGAAACGTATCCATTCACATTCTACGTCATCAATGGAGATTGCTGCCTCCTCTTCTTTCTATTTAACTTGACTTTCATGGAACACTGTTTTGTTACGATATGTTTAATCTTTTTTTCTTGTTGCAGGTTCTATTTTGCTACTTAATGTTCTTTCTAGCTGATGTATTCTTCTCTCTTCTTTTCCTTGTAGATTTTTTTGGATTCCATTTGTGCTAGTTTCTCATTTGTTCTCCAAGGCGTCCGGTTGCGGTACCTCCTTCCCCGTTGGCTGTGCAGTCTTTGTCACCACTCCTCGTTTTTCTTGGTTATTCCCCTTTAAGGTACGTATTACAGTCATCATTTTGACATGTACTGTCCTTTCTTGTTAATTCTGCTGTTTATTCTCTTCCTTTTTTCTTCCCTTGTTTCTCTTCCTTTTCCGACTATACTCTTGCATTCTCTTTCCTATTTTTTTCGTTCCCTCTATTTGCTTTTTTCCGGTTCATTACTGTTGGAGTTTTTAATATGTATTCCAGAGTCTTTTACTATTTACAGTCATATTTCTGTAATTCAGTTTTTCTGATATACTACATTCAGAGTGATATCCTGGAATGTTAAGGTTTTATTAACCCTATAAAGAGACCGAGAATCTTGTAGAACTTGGCCTCTTATCTAGATTTTGTTCTTTTACAAGAAACTCATCTCACTGCAACAGAGGATCAAACTCAAAAGGCATTGGTAGGTTTTGGTCTGGTATCTCCTACTTCCACCAAGAAAAATGGGGTACTTATTTTATATCATAAGTCGTTAGAATGTACCGTTTTATCTCAAGAAAATGATTGAGGGTAGACGGTTATTAGTTAAGTTACTTATTAACAGTATTTCGCCAACTGTTTTCAATGTTTATGACCAGACTCAGACTCTTCATTTTGGCCTACTATTACACAGAAGCATCTCCAATTTAAAGAGGATCTTTTTATTCTAGGAGGGGACTGCAACCAGATTATGGATCAGTTTAATCGATCGTTAATCCCAAGTTAGTTTTATTCCCCATAAATCTCAAACAATTTCATAACACAAGTTCTCAGTCTCACCTTGTGGATGCTTGGCGATTATGCAATCCTAAGATGAGATTTTTTTTTTGTTCCCCTCCTCATGGTTCCCTTACCCAATTGGATTATATGTTCCTTTCTCAATCTTTGGTCCAAAACCTTGGTGCTTCCTCAATTGAACCCATTGTTATTTCTGATCATGCCCCGGTTGTTGGACGTTAAATTGCTCCAAGCACATTCCAAGTCTAATAGATGGAGATTTAACAATTCTCTTTTGCATGACCCAGTTTTTTCTTTCTCCTTCACTTTTTTCATGGATAAATTCTTTCTATTAAAAATACAGATCCGAGGATTTTTCCTCAATGGTTGTGGGATTCTTTTAAGGCTACAGCTCATGGTTTTATTATTGATTTTGTTGCTAAAAAGAAGAAAAGGTTTCTTCTTCAGCATAAAGTTCTATTGGCTAATATTAAATGTTTGGAACATCAGTTTTATACTTCTGCTTCTGACTCTACTCTCCAGGAGCTCGTCCATGCGAAAATTGATTTTAACAAAATAACTACGGACAATGCTTCATCTATCCTACTACTACGTAGTGCTCATTATTACGGAGGACGTAAGAAAGTGGTACGCTTTTAGCTAATTATCTTAAATCTCGGAAAGAGCGAGTGCGGATTGATTCCATTCATTCGGACGAACAGCTTCTTTTTAAAGACCCAGATATTTTAAATGCATTCCTGAAAGTCTATGAAATTGTATATACCCCAGAATCTTCTGCTGCTCTTCCTCTAATTGACACTTACCTTAAAAATATTCCTCCCCCCCTTCTCATGATGATATAGATTTGACGTCTCTTGAATCTGATGTGTCGCTTTTCGAGATATCTACAGCTTTAAATTCACTCAAATCAGATAAAACTCCAGGCCCGGATGGGTTTACGGTGGAGTTTTACCGGCATTTTTCACAATTTTTACTTCCTAAACTTTTACAGCTTTTCCGATATTTTTGCACTGCAGGTGTGGCGGGGGTACTTGTCAGGAAGCTATAATTTAACTCATAAGGAGGGTCGTGATCCCATACATTGTCAAAATGACCGTCCTATCTCTGTGGATTACAGAAGTTTTGCTAAACTACTTGCTTTGCGAATCAAACTTCTTTTGCCGACTTTGATTGGTAAAGAACAGTGCGGCTTTGTTAAAGGTAGACTAACCTCCGATAACTCTCGCCTATTTTTTAACGTTTTAAGCAAAGCTTCTTCTTTCCCTTACTCTCTAGCTGCGATTTCTATTGATGCAGAAAAAGCCTTTGATAGAGCGGATGGGTCTTTTTTTTTTTTTTTAAAGCTGTTGCTTGGCATGGTTTTGGTCCCAATCTCATTTCCTTCATTTCTTTACTCTATACAGCCCCTAGAGCTTCTATTTCAATTAATGGCAAGATCTCGCACTATTTTCCTTTATAGCGTGGTGTCCGTCAAGGTTGTCCTCTTATTTATTTTAGCTCTCGAACCCTTCCCATCTCATATTCGTCATAATGATTCTATTTCTGCCTTTCCTTATGGAGATCGTCATTTGAAGATTTCTGCTTATGTGGATGATATTCTGCTTTTTGTCTCCAACCCTGATGTTTCTATCCCTTCTTCATTATAAGAAATTTCTGAATTTTCTTTAGTTTCAGGTTATAAAATTAACTCTGATAAAACAGAAATTCATCCTATTACCAAATTTTGTGTTCCACACCCTTTTGCTTCTATGGGGTTCTCATGGAATAATTCCAAAATCAAATATTTAGGCATTTGGTTTTCTAACTCTCTAACTTGGTTAAACTCAATATGAGAGAAGGGCTTAATCTATTAGATAAGCTTCTTTCTTCCTTGAATCCCCTCTTCCTCTCTTGGTGGGGACGCCTTGATTCCATTAAAATGATGGTTACTCCTATTTTGTTATATATTTTTTCTAGGATTCCAATCCATATCCCATCCATTTATTTTAAGAAAATAGATTTTCTTCTTTCTAAATTTCCCTGGAATAATAGGAAATCTAGATTGTCCTGATCACATCTTCGGAAACCCTAATCTATTGGTAGAGTCAATTTTCATGACTTTATGGTTTATCATAAAGCCTTTTGCCTTCAACAAGCCTCTCATTGGCTTTCTTTGGATCCCTCTCCTTCTGCACCTCTATGGCTTGCTATTGAACGTGCTTTGATTGCATCTTTTTCTATGAAAGAGGCCCTTGCCTTTGAAGAATACCATTACTTCTCTTCCACTTTTTAAACATACATGTTCACTATGTCAGTCAAAGGTCAAGTCTAGGGACTCTTTCCTTCAATCTCCTCTCTAGTATAACCGTTTTATTACTATTAATAGATTTATTGGAAATTTTGGCGACTTACAGGGATAATTTGGGTTCAGGTTTTATTTGATGGTATGGTTCCGTGTTCTTTTCCACATTTTCAGGCTTTGTGTCCTCGCTCGTTTTGGCCTGAATTCTCAGTTCTCATGGGCATTATTCTGGATATCATTTATTCATTTTCCTCTCCTGAAACGATTCCTACTGAAGATTAGCTTCTCCATCTTCTTGCATCTTTTCCAAAACCATCGTTAATTTATACGTTTTTCTCACCTCCTAATCCTGCTCGTGTTAAACCAAGATAGAGCTTTCCTAGGAGGTGGACTTGGGTTGTGTTTGGAGCATCAATTTCTGGAATAGACTCTGGGCTCGTTCATAAACAATTTCCAGATCTGCACCTACCACTCAATCTATGTTCTTTTTATATCATAGATTGTTTTTTACACCTGTGTCTATAGCTCATTTTGCCCATACGACTGATACGAACTGTTGGTCATGAGGTTCTCCCTCTGCCTATTTGTTACATCTTCCTTTCCTTTGCCCGGATGTTGCATCTTTCTGGAATAAGGTTTGCTCTCATATTTCACATATTTTTATTCTATGTATTCCTTTGTCTAATGTTGTTCTTTTTATAGGAACTTTATCAGATAAGTGGGATTTAGCTTCATGTGACACTGCTTTATTTGACCTTATGCTGGCTTTGGCCCTTCAACAGATTACACTGAACTGGAAATGTTTCTCTAATCTATCAGTTAAGGCTTGGTAGAATAATGTATGTCATTATCATAGATTGGATATTGCTTTTGCCTCTTCATGTACACAGTCTGTTAATAGAGATTTATTGTGGTTACAGTTAACTATTCGATTAAGTTTGCAAAAATGCATTTACTCCATACATGCTAAGAACAATTTAAACCCCACCCCTCCCACGATTTATTATCTTTTTCTGTTCTTTTCCTAGAAGGTTTTATTGCTTTATCATTATTTGTTATTAGATATTATTACAGACTGACACTCGGTCTTCAGTTGTAAGTTTTGTGTTTCCCTTTTTCCCCTCCCTCCCTTTGATAGTGATAAAATGGTAAACAGCTCTCTTTTCTAGGATATTGCTTATTTGCTCATGCATTTTGTGTTTGTTATGTAATGTTTCTTTTTTTGCCTCCTCTTTGTTATTCTTCATCTTCAATGAAGCTTATTAAATATAAAAAAAGACAGGGGTATATCTGCTTGTGCAGATATGTCCTCACAAAATATAATGCATGCTGCCTTAGGGCTCAAAAGTCTGCTGTAGGGGTGACTTACTTATATCAAATTCAGTGGCTTTGGCATGGCACATAGGAGTGTACCATGTCATGTTTTCATTCATGGTTTGAACCATGTCACACAGTCTGCACTAGCAGTCTGTGTGGAATTTGTGTGTGGGTACCTTAGGGTGACATAAGATATGCTGCAGCCCTTAGGGACCCTCTTTAGTGCCCATGCCTTAGGTACCTGGTGTACCATTCACTAGGGACTTACAATGGTCCTAAAGAGCCTAGATCCATCCCAGATTCTCACCCTCCCCCAGGTTTTTGAACAACGTAACTGGATTGATTTTAGTAAATAGGGCGGGATACCCCAGAATGATAGTTTTTACCATAGCAGGTTGTGGTTTACACAGTCAAACGCCGACTTATAGTCCACGTAACAGATATAGTGGCTGTTTCTTAAACTTGTTTGTCCATTACTAGAGCCAGGCATTGCAAATTCATTTCAGTTCTCACGCCCTGGATGAATCCGGTCTGATTTGGAGGGACAATTTTGTTTTCACCTTCCCATTTTAAAAGATCTAAAAGCAGCAGGCTAGCTAAGTATTTAGCCTCTATATCTTGGAGGGTATTTGTTAATTACCTGGTTGTCTATTACCCTCCTTAAAATGGTATTTATTAGTGAACCCGTGTTAACCTGCTGGCCCAAAACGTTATATCTGCCTGTGGGAGCCCATTTGGTCCCGGCGCCCCATAATTCCTGGCTTTTTGAATCACTTGCTGCATTTGAAAGTCCGAGAAAGTACAGGCTAAGGGCACCTGCAAACAGGTTGGGGGGGCGGGGGGGGGTCGCTTCTGATCTGCGTAGAGGGGAATGGATTACTGAGCCCTCGCAGAAGAGTCTGTCTATAAGGCAAGGGATCGACCTAAAAAATATGCAAATTTTCGGGGGGCATGGTGGGAGCACTGTGACAATGTTAGACCCAGCCTATTGTGGGTGTAGCATGCTGAATGTGAGTCATTGGTGCAGGAACCCCAGGTGGCTCATGGCAAGTCTATGAAGTGAGACTACAGAACCTAATGTGAAACTGTAGTTGTGCAAAGTTGTTATACTTCTTTCACATTGTATGCTTAAGTTTAATTGCATGAGATGATAGTGTTAATAGTCTTAATGAAAGATTTTTAAGGAAAAAAAAAAAAATCCAACAGAATACAATGTACTCTCTTAGGTCCTTGTTGTAATAAATGACCTCTTCCCCACGCTAATCGCACACAGTTTGCACACAGGCATGGGCCAATCACTATTGCTATCTTGGGAACTGCTTGAAGTTACTCAGAAGAGGGCGCATGCCGCCCGCCAGAGATCCTCACCTCCAAATGTCAGAATAAGAACAGCCACCCAGTTCCCCTTTGGTCAGCCTGCCAACTCTGAGGGAGAGTACATCTCGTAAGTTTGTATTGGGAGCGCCACAAGTGGAACAGGCACTGGAATTTTGCACAGAAAAACCTGTCTGCCAGATTGATTAATGCAACTCTCCCAATCATAAAGCTTTTCATCGATTTAAATTAATACCCAACACTTCATTGGCAATCTTCGTTATCTGAAGATGTTTTACACAACACTGAATGCATGGATAGAATTAGACAAAACAGTAATCACAATAGACTAAGTAGTGTAAACTAACCTATCACTATAGGATTTTAAAAAATCATTAATTTGCAACGCCTTCCTAGAGAGGTTACCCTCAAAAGTTTACAAAGCATTCACAATGATTAGATTGTTTCCATTAAATATTAAGTTACCTTCAGGACTGATTCCAGGAAGCAGCTGCATTAAAGGCTTGTGTGGCTCAGACATGTCCTTTTTTATGTAAACTGGAATTACACTGAGAAGCTCCTGACGATCTTCTTCATGAACAACAGGAATTGATTCAAGAATAAGCTGCATCTGTTCAAGCTCATGTGCCCCTGTACAAGTGGAAAAACAGGAGACAAACAAATAAATAAATCACAGGATTTGTTTAAAAAAATTTTTTAAAAAGCAAAATTCTAGTTTATTATTCAGGCAATCAGGGGAGCGCTACCAGCCGCTTTATCGATTTGGCGCTGCTCATAGCCCGGAGATCCACTACTATGCACTGGAAGGCCAATAGACTAACTACTGGTGCGCAGGAACACTTAAGTGGGAGTAGGGCTGACTCTGTAGCCCTCCGGTGGAAGGAGACCAGAGGCCTGGGCAAGGTCCCCATAGCGGAGGAATTGGACCTGCTACATGAACTGCAAGAATTCAAAGACGACATTCCCGATTGAGAGAAACCACTAACAGGGCATCAGCCAGTACTGCATTGAGAATCTGGTAATTCCACCAAACCACCTTCCCCTTAGGGGGGGAGCTCTCACTTGCTGTTGATATTAAATACGAGGAGTTCTGGATCAGCATACACATGGCACTGCCCCCAATACGCTTAAACATGCACACGGAAAGGGAGGTTTACTTGAAGGACGGACGAATGAATACATTGCTTCTTAATTACTTATGTTTGAATATATGACTGTTAGGACCTAAATGTTATCATTGTTTATTTACTGGTTTGTAACCTAGGGCGAGGTAATCCTGTCGGACTAAGCATGTTGTAATATAGTCACTGGCCACATCGGGAACACATACCATGTTTTTCGAATTTTGATGCGCATGCTTATGACTTGTTATGCTATATTGAAAATCAATAAAAATTGGGTAAAAAGAATTATTCAGGCGATCAGGTTCAAAATTAGTTTTTGTAATTAATACATTTAACTGGATCACACCCCGCCCCCCCGACTTCCATTATCAAACAAATCCTAATGTCTATAATTAAGTGTTCTAAGTAAACTGTGCCTGGACTTTTGCAAAACAGAAACAAAAACGTATTTAGGATGTGCCATTCAACAGCCGTGATTCTTGCTTCCCACCTTTTACCAATTTAAGCCAGTCACCGATTGGTAATCACAGTGCACGGAGTCGTCGTTTAATCAAACCTTTTTCTTTTTAAGCAACCCGTTTTGAAAATGTGATAGCCATTTTTTTAATTGCGTACTTAAGAAAATTGGATCTAGGCCCAGAAGGCAGCGAAACGCTGTACATACGTACAGATGATACATATCTCACATTGTATACTCATGCAGGTTAGTTTATACTGAGAGTTTAAGCAATGTAAGTAGATGAAAAATCTAGTATTTCAGATAGAAGAGGAGAACACATATGGGCCGGTTCATAAACTGCATTTTGAAGTTCTACAAATATTTTACAAAATCCTATTCACAAACCGAGATACTGAGGTTCTGCCTCTCCTATCTTCTGTGCGAAGATCTCCGCCCGTCTGCACATGTAATATACTTTTAGTAGTAAATGCAGGAGGAACATAGGGAAAAGGCTGGAAAATGGGGTGTACTTACTATAAAAGGAGAGGGGTTAAGGATTGGTGTGTACTCACACACATCCCGCCGTCTATTGCTATTCCCAAACTGCCTTTCTAAAGTTAATACAGCCAAATAGGGATCCAAAATTGCAGTACATTACTCCAGCTCAGAGCAAAACAAGTCCAGCAACACAAATGGGCAATGACTGGTACTGCAACACCCTCCAACAGAAACCAAAGGAAGTAGGACTTAATTTAATATTTTGTGTGGGATTTTATTTTAAGTTACATTATTTAAAATAGTTAAAATATAAATAAATGTAACAATGCAGAAAAATATAAATTTTCTTAACCTTTTTGCATCAGAAATTAATGTGACATGACATTTATAAAGTGATTAAATTACTTTGAATTCATTCTATATACCACTTTCAATTATTAATGCATCGTCTTTTTTCCTTCAGGGTAGCATTTTAATTAAAAAATTGAGAAATAATATATTTAAATTAATCTAATTTTTTATTCAAAATTAAGTTACTAGAGCTTTACCATTGTTTTTGCTCTCGATCTACATTCAAAATAAAATATACAAAATCATTTTTCATTAGTAATTGACTTAAAAATATTTTTCACTTTTTCCAAATTTGATATCCATCTATCGTTCCATTTTAACTTCCGCCCGTAATTTACTGTAGGGAGATCTCCACGCAGGTGGTGGACATCTCCACTACTTGTACCCTGGTCTTAAGTAGCTCTTTAAAGTTCTCACTTGTGGATTTGAGAACTGGTTTTAAAACAGTGAAGTATTTATTGATCTACTCTGTATGGGAAAGGTTCTTGAACAAGGAATTCTCCTCCCACCTTAACCTGCATAGTGACAATGCTAAAAAACAGCCATTTCTTTAACAGCATAGTAGTAGGAAGTTGCATCGGCTGTAGATGCCTTAATGTGGTACACATCCAAAGCCTCTTCGTCAAAAGGGGCAAGATACTTGCACCATAAGTCATTCTTAATTAGCCCCTCAGGGTGAGCCACATCAATGTAATTAATGCTCTTTCCGAACTGGAGATCGTGGAAGTTTAGGTAACTGCTTGGTATTTCATGTTTCTCAGAATCTGAAAATGGTGAATTTCCTCTGATACAGCCTATTAAAAACAAGCTTCCTAGTTTTACTTGGTTGATCTATTGAAAGAGAAGTGTGTGGCAATTAATGGCCTATATGAATTTGTGTCTTGAGTGTCTAACCTAGTATCCTTCGGTTAGCCTTGAAAAATAATCTTAGGGTTTTCCCTGTCACTGCAGTGTGCTGAAGCCTCAGAGAGCTAACGATTCAGACTGCTTGCTTTCCAACATTAATGAAGGCTACTGAGTGTGCCTAAGTTACTAGTCCTGGAGCCACAGGCTTTAAAAAATATATATTTATTTACTCTTTTCAAATGGCACATGTACACAGAAATCGCTCAAAGAATGATAAGGGAACAGAAACAAAATACAACTTGTCTGGGGAACAGTGTAGTTACAAAGAAGAGATGCAACATAACTCAGCAGATAAAAGTCATGAAGGTATAGGTGGTGCATCCAATAAGACACAAGAGGAGAACCCTACCTAATAAAATGTCAGCGAAGCTAGTAATACAAAAAGCCCCATGCATCGAGTAAGTTGACCAAGTAAACACAGCAAGTCAAGTAGCATGACTATGAGCTAGCATCAATGTCCACGGACAGTAGGTAGCTCCGGGAGGCGCCCATATGTATTTTTAGGTCCTAATATATGGGGTTGCAGCACCGCATAGGCCTCACTAGTACAGCCACAGTAGATCATATCACGCAGACAGTCTGCATCTTTCGGAGCAAATCCATTGCCTCAGTGCATTGCAATACAGCGTTTAGCGCGCGCCAGGGCCAAGAACCGTAGGATGCCCGGTAGGATATCCTTGACATAGCCTAAGAGAGCCCAGAGGAGTCTCCATCATGGAAACTATAAGCGCTGCCACCTTGGATCATCGGACATGTCCAATCAAGATGTATAAAGTCAGTGTGGTCGACTCGACAATTGGGGCAACAGTGGGTCTGGGTAGGCTCAATCCTGGCAGATCTCTCCGGCGTGGCGCAAGTGCAATGCAAGTAGTTGTAGTGTGGCAGTTTGTAGCGATAACTAGGGGAAACAGGTTTTATTTGATTACAACAGTATTGCCACATTGCATCAGGTATCGAGTGACCCACTTCCCTCTCCCAAGCAACCCTAAACCTCCCCACAGAGTTCAGTCTCAGGGCAATGCTGGTGTGGTACAGCCTAGACACTAGTCACGTGTCGGGGGAGGTGATAGTAAGGGTTAATTGAGCAAAATCGTCCGGTTTCACTCAGAAGGATAGGAGATTAATTGCACGAAGTGCAATGCAGCCTTGAGATTAAGAAACAGTCCGAGGGTGTTGCATCGCAGAGATTGGCACCAACCTCCCCATCGTGAGTGGGAGCCATGGGTTTCGCGTCAGGGAGATGGATGGAGAATAGAGCAGTGTCCCACAAAGCTTACAACTTAGCTTTGTCCAAGCCCTACATGCGGTAGAGAGGGTTTGAATAATGGCAGAACTGCGAGGCAGCCCTGCGGTTAGGAGGTATGGCAAGGGAGCATCTCCTGCCTAGTCTCTCTACAGCCGAAGATATGGAAGGTGATCATCCATATAGTACCAATACCTTGCAAAGGAATAGTTTCTTACCTGTAACTCCAGTTCTCTTGCAGGGGTATTTCCATGATAAGTCATAAGCACTTGAATAGTCCCGCCCACGTGCGGAGACCCTGGAGCACTTCTTTAGATATATCTTATTAAGTGGATATTTTTCGCCTTTCTTCAGGAAGGCCTGTAAAGACACTTAAGAGATAGAAAAGACAATAATGCAGCCTAACTAAATAGGCTACAAGGGCCACAACTTCATCTTGAACTGAAAAAGATGCCATAATACTATGTTTTGTGTAATTCCAAAAGGTGTTTAACACCCAGAAAAACCCCACTTCACAAAACTCCTTTTTCATGATCGAGATGAAAGGGTGGGACAGAGTAGCCCCCATTATATGTCTTACACTAGACGCTGTGCCTTTAAGAAAACTCAGACTACCAGTATCCCATGATGCACAGTCAGTGGCAGTTACTTCAGTTCTTTATTGAAGGCGGTGAGAAGTGAATGCCTATTTAGAACAAAAATAAGTGTCTATTCCACCGGGGAGGAGGGAGGGTTGCTTATGACTTATCATGGAAATACCCCTGCAAGAGAACTGGAGTTACAGGTAAGAAACTATTCCTTCTCTTGCAGGGGATTTTCATGTATAGCACTTGAATAGACTAGCAAGCCCATCCCTACAAACAGACGCGGTGAAAGAGACAGATTTAAACTGTAGTTTTAAGCAAAGAGATTCCTAAGAGAAGCCTGTCCTACTTGAGCATCTGCCTTGGCATCAGAATCTAGGCAGTAATGTCTTGTGAATGTGTGTACTGACTTCCAAGTAGCAGCCTTACAGATCTCCGAAATGGGTACATTACAAAGCAAAGCCGCAGTAGCTGCCTTCCCTCTGGTAGAATGAGCCCTAGGCTTACCAAAAAGGGGTTTGTTAGCTTTCTGATAACATAGTAAAATACAAGAAACAATCCACCTGGAGATAGATTGTTTAGCAGTGGCTAGCCCTGTACGGAGAGAACCATAGTTTACAAATAACTGGTTTGATCTCCTTATATCTGTAGTTTTGTCCAGATAGAATTTCAAAACCCTTCTTACATCCAGGGAATGAAGCGATCTCTCCGTCGGAGAGGATGGATGCTGGAAGAAAGTAGGTAAAGTAATAGTTTGGTTTACGTGAAAATCCGAAATTACCGTGGGGAGGAATTTCGGATGGGTCCTCATAACTACTCTAGATGTATGAAAGACTGTATACGATTCGTGACAGGAAAGTGCCTGAATTTCACTAACCCTGCGGGCGGAGGTGATAGCCACAAGAAAAGCTGTCTTCCAGGACAGGTGCTGAAGAGTAGCCTTATGAACAGGTTCAAAAGGCTCTTGCATTAAACGAGAAAGCACCACATTAAGCTCCCAAGGAGGAGAAGGACTTCTAATGGAAGGAAAAACTTTTTTCAAACCTTCCAAGAAATCTTTAACAGAAATTCTGAAAAAGGAAGTTTGTGAAGGGAATTTCCTGTAAGCAGTCAAGGCTGCCAAGTGAACCTTAATGAAAGACAATTAGAGGCCAGATTGTGCTAGGTGGAGGAAGTATGGAAGTCAGACATATTCCTGACAAGAGGTAGGATCTTCATTCCTCGCTGAGCACCAGATACAGAATCTCTTCCATTTGTGAGCATAAGCAGAGCGTGTGGATGGCCGCTTAGCTTCCTTAAGAATGTCCATGCAGCTTTGCAGTAAGTTCAAGTGTCCATACTGCACTAGCTCAGGAGCCATGCTGCCAAATTCAAGGAGGAGAGGTTGGGGTGTAGCATCTGACCTCCGAATTTCGTTAGCAGGTGTGTCTTGCATGGTAGTCTGAAATGAGGACGGATCGACCGGTGAAGGAGGTCTGTGAACCACCATTGACTTGGCCATTCCGGGTCTATGAGAATCATCTTGGCCCGTGATTGAGAGAGGTTGATGAGAACTGTCGGGATCAGGGGAATCGGAGGAAAGGCGTAGAGAAATTTGCCTGACCAGTTGACCCATAGGGCATTCCCCAGGGTTCCCGGTTGGTAGAACCAGGAGGCGAAGCTTTGGAATTTGCTGTTTTCTGCGGTGGCGAATAAATAGACCTCCGGAGCACCCCAGTTTTCGAATATGTCTCGTACCACGTCGTCGTTTAGGACCCACTCGTGATTTTCCTGAAGGAGTCTGCTTAGTGAGTCGGCCTGAGCATTTTGAACACCTGGGAGATGGGTTGCTGTTATGGTCAGATTTCTGGCAAGAAGCCATTTCCATATCGCCTGGGCTTCCAGAGACAATGGTCTGGATCTCGAGCCTCCCTGCTTGTTGAGGTAGAACATTGTTGTTGTGTTGTCAGTCTGTACAAGTAGGAAGTTGGACTGGAATGATGGTTAAAAAGCCTTCAGAGCCAAGTGAACTGCTCGCAGCTCTAGCAGATTGATGTGGTAAGTGGATTCTTTGTGTGACAATCTGCCTTGATTCTGAAGGTGATTTGTATGGGCACCCCATCCCAGAAGAGAGGCATCCGTGACTATAGTTTGAGTCGGTATATCCTTGTGAAAGGGAGTCCCCCGTAGGAGATTGATGGGAGAGCACCACCATTTGATGGACCGGAGGGCATGTTGTGACAGTTGAATCCGGTCCTCCCAACTCCCCGTTCGCTGGTCCCACTGATCCTACAGACATTCCTGCAAGGGTCTCATGTGGAGACGTGCGTTCGGTGTGAGAAATATGCAGGACGCCATGGAGCCCAGTAGAGAGGAGACTTTCCTGACAGTCGGGTGCGACATTGACATGAGAGCCTGAGCCTTCCGAAGGATTGATAAGAGTCTCTCCTCCGAAGGATACACGTTTGCCGTGCGAGTATCGATGGATGCACCCAGATATTGTAGGCACTGTACAGGAGTCGAGGTAGACTTTGTTTGATTCACGTGAAGTCCCAAACGACGGAGGAGGTCTAGTTGAAATGTGTTTGAGCCTCCTGACACGTGGATGCCTTGATCAGCCAATCGTCTAGATAGGGGTAGACGAACACTTTGTGTTTTCTCAAGTGTGCAGCCACCACCGCCATGCACTTGGAGTGCTGATTTTAGGCCGAATGGAAGCACACAGTATTGGTAGTGGTTGTTTCCCCACTGCAAATCTCAAGAACTTGCAATGTTTCTTTGTGATGGGAATGTGGAAGTATGCGTCCTGTAGGTCTACTGCACATAACCAATCCTCCCACTGTAGTGGAGGGTAGATCTGGTGTAGTGCTAACATCCGGAATCTTTCCTTCCGAATCCATTTGTTTGCCTCCCTTAGATCGAGAATGGGTCTGAACTCGTTCTTGTCTTTCTTTTTGACGGGAAAGAATCTTGAATACAGCCCTTTGCCTTGTTGCAGCGAAGGAACAGGTTTTACTGCCTGTTTTCGTAAGAGAATGTTCACTAACGCTTGTAATTGCGATAGGTGGAATCTTGATTGCTTTGGAGGCACTGATGGTGGAGGGCTGATGAATCGTAGAGAATATCCATTGCGCACAATATTCAGAACCCAATTGTCTTGCGTGATACTTTGCCACTCTGCCAGGAAATGTTGAATGCTTCCCCCTACCGGAGTGGGTAACGGAAGAGTGGGAAGATAAGATTCAGGGCTTGGAACCAGAAGGCAACTTGCCTCCTTGTGAAGTTTGCTGTCCGGACCTTCCTCTTGGTTGCCTTTTTTGATACGGTTGGTAGGATCTTTGGTACGATTGCTGTGTACCAGATTGACGCCCCGGATACCACCGAGGGGTTTGAACCCTCTGTGTTGTATATCGTCTTGAAAAAGGACGGAAGGATCTTCGCTGTTCTTTGGGTCTCTCGAGACCCACCGCCTTCAATGTATCCATTTCTGCTTTCATGCGTGCCATCTCCTCATCTGCATGAGAACCCGAAGAGTGTAGTGCTGGAGAAAGGAAGATTTTGAATACGCTGCTGCACTTCAGGTTTCAATGAAGTCAAGCGAAGCCATGAATGCCACCTGAGTGCCACTCCATGACAATATCCATGTGCAGCTAGAAGTGATGTGTCTGCAGAAGCGCTAATATCTTGGTTAGAGACCATAAGTCCTTCCGCTAATATTTCATTAAAATCCTCCCTCTTATCTCTAGGTAGATGTTCAACAAATTGTTGGAGAGACTCCCATAGTGACCGGTCATATCTACCCAAAAGCTGAGTTGCACACTTTTCTTCCCACGGAGTCTATTTTACGACTCTCTATCAGGAGGAACTGTGGAAGTTGGAGCCATGGTATGTTGTTTCTTAGAGGCAACCACAATGACGGAGTCTGGAGGCAGATCCACCCTTAGGAAAGTGGGGTCCTGTTCTGGAGGACGATATTTCTTTTGCAGCCTGGATGGGGCCAGCTTAATAGAAGATGGGGTAAGGAAAAGTTCCATCGCCGGTTCCAAGAGACCTGGTACCAAAGGACGAGATGCTTGTCTTTGCTGTAAAGTCTCAAAAATGACTGAAGTCGATGGAACAGGAACAGACATAGGAATGTTCTACTTTGAAGCTCCTCGAACTAAGACTTCTTGAAACGTAGAGATATCATTAATAGGAGAAATCCTTTGAGGAGGGGAGTCCGATAAAGTAGGTGAGTATCTTCCTGTACTAGTAGAAGTATCCCTGGTGTGCCTAGACCGGGATCTTCCACCGTGACGTCGGTGGTGAGAATGAGTAGATGAACGCCTATGTCGATGAGAATGAGCCCTCGTACGAGACCTGGATCTCGGCCTTCTTGGTGGAGTAGTAGGTGGAGGAGAAGGAGAAGCCTGAGGTGGAGGAGAAGGCTGATCATCTGGACGATGAAGAGGAGAGTGAGCAGATGATACGGTCCTAGACGGAGAGTATGTCCGAGAATCTGATGTATAGATTAATATCCTTCTTTTTCTATCCTTCGAGAGTCACCGATTCCACCGGAGTACCATCTTTGCCCCTCAACGTCGATCTGCTCGTCGACGGCGATCTTCGACGTCATCTTGAAAGAGAGCTCCCTCCTGACGTAGACTGTAGACTCTTTGAAGAGGATCGAGTTTGATTGACGGGTTTTTCCTCGACGTCGATCCACGATGTCCTCGACGTCGATCGACTGCGACGTGGAGACTTAGACCGACGGTGATGTGTCGACGCCGATCGACGGTGATGCGTAGACGTCGGGTGACGCGATGTTCAACGGCGATCTTATGACCGTCTGAGGTGGGCTTCTCGACGAACGTGTTCTCACCGTTGGAGCAGCCACCGTCGTCGACCGCCTCCTCGACGTTGCATGTCGACGTCGTTTCGACCCAGAGCATTGGGTCGACGGCGAACAGGTCGCCGCTGCTCCTCTCGACGTCGTGGTCTTCGATGTTGACCGGGAACTACGCCATTTTTCAGCCTGTCTTCCACTGCGGAGCCCCCCCCCCAGAGGCTGAAGATAGGGCCCTGGTAAAGGACTGACCCTCTCCTCGCCCTGAAGTCCCACCTGATGACTGGAACTGCTGTTTTCTTCGTTATTCTGCTCCCTGAAGGCGAATCCTCTCCCTGCCACACAGAGTACGCTTGGAAAAGGTTTTGCAGATAGAACAGGTGGCAGGAATGCGAGTAGCAGGCAGACAAATAATACATACTCTATGAGGATCAGATTTGGCCTTCTTCCTTCCACAGTCTGGACACTTATCAAAAAGAGATGGCATTTTTTAAATAAACTGTGGTAATTTCTGTCAGAAAAAGACAGGAAAAGGTAGAGAAGTACCAAAGACGTCGAGTGAAACTCAGAATAAAAGTTGTGACAATATTTTTGATGAAAAAAACCAAATTTGGTCGAGCTCAATGCTCCAGGGTCCGGTTAGAAGGAGCCGGAAAAAAGAAATGAAGTAACTGCCACCGACTGTGCATCATGGGATACTAGTGGTCTCTGAGTTTTCTTAAAGGCACAGCGTCTAGTGTAAGACATAACGGCAGCCTATGGGGGGGTCCCACCCTTTCATCTCTATCATGAAAAAGGCGTTTTGTGAAGTGGGGTTTTTCTGGGTGTTAAACACCTTTTGAAATTACACAAAACATAGTATATGGCATCTTTTTCACTTCAAGATGAAGTTGTGGCCTTTGTAGCCTATTTAGTTAGGCTGCATTATTGTCTTTTCTATCTCTTAAGTGTCTTTACAGGCCTTCCTGAAGAAAGGCGAAAAATATCCACTTAAGATATATCCACTATTCAAGTGCTTATGACTATACATGGAAATCCCCTGCAAGAGAACTAGCATTGCGCAACCAAAAAATAAAGCTCGAAATCTGACCCCACGAATCTGCCTCTATCATAAGGCAAAGTCAATACCTTCCATTTGATCCAGATGAAAAGGCTCCTAAACGTGTGATCGTGGCAAAAAATTTTTTTTTTAAATAGTCAATTGAATAGGAATGTTGGTAAACAAATAGAGCACTTAGGCAGCACTAGTATCTTAATGATAGTAATGCAGCCGGCCATGGATAATGCAGTTTAATCCAATTCTCCACTTGCTTAGCAAGTTTATCAATAGCTGAGACAGTTTAGGTGGACAACAGTTTCTCTCCATCTGTGAAATGTTAGTGGAGTCAGTGCTCCATGTGCGAGAGTATTCCAACAATCAACGGCGTGGTTGGTCTGTGAAGGGAAAGAGCTTAGACTTGGCCCAATTGATATAGGAGGCCAAAGAAGATGTCAAAGCGGATTATTTCCTGCACTAGTTGGGATACATTTGTCAGGTCGCAGTATGAAGACTAATATGTCGGCAGCATTTAGAGAGATCAATAATGGGCCGGAACATTAGCCCGCAGTGAAGGAGTATCTCCTGCAGATGCCGGACAAGCAGGCCGATGGCTATAAAAAGAGTAATGGGGAAAGTGGGCAGCACTGCAAGTACCTCTAGTCCCAGGTAACGGACCTGAAATAATATCAGTGACGCGGATACACACCCAGGCTCTGCATAAAGCAGCATAATAAGATTCAGAAAAACACACAGGATCTAAAGTTTACGCAGGGTTGCACTCAGGAACGCCCACTCTGAGTGAAACGCTTTCTCAGCATCAAGAAGCGCGACTACCACAGGGAAGACAGGAGATATTCGATTAAGTATGGTGAAGATGATTCACAGATTGATGCGGAATAGTGCCAGACTGCGCTGGGGATATTATGTGCTCCATAAGAAGAGACAAGCGGATAGCAACAACCTTAGCAAGTATTTTATTGTCATGATTAAGAGGGGAGAAGGGCCTGTATGAGAAACACAGGCTGGGAGTCCTACCCGGCTTCAGGAGCAGCGAGATCACCGCCTCCAGTGCTTCTGTGTAGACATCTAGCAAGTAAGGGGCAAGTAAATGTTTATAAGGTTTGTAAAATTTACCAGTAGGGCCATTAAGTCCAGGGGCATTAGCGCCATCGAGCGCATCAATAGCCTCTACTATTTCCTTGCAGGATATGGGGCACTCAAAAACTGCTACTGCCCATCGGTAAGCCAGACCATAGCCACTTCTGCGAGGTAGTCCGTGGGGGCCTGGGTGGACTCTGTGGTACGGGACATGTATAAGTCCCTATAGTAGTAAACAACCACTTGCTTTGGGGTTGGTGAGCCGTCGGAGCCCAAGAGCTCTGTTATGTACCAACTCGGTTGGGGTGTGGCAGTCCGGCTAATGTTTGGCCGGGTTGCTCACCTTCGCCACAGCACGACGCCTGGGCATTCTTTCACGGATAAGCAACATCTCTGTCTGCCAATTTCCCGAAATTCCTCCATAAACAGGGAACAGCAATGCAGGTGGCAGTCATGGCTCAACCTCACCGCAGTCAAGTCAACACAGCCTCAAGACGACCCAGTTGGGAGAGAATGTCCTACAACACTCCCGCGTGCCTGCCGAAACTAATGCCACGTATGTAGGTCATGAAGGCATCCCAGAGTGTTGCATGGGTAGAGATGATGCCATTATTTATTGCAAAATTTTCCACAATTGCGTCATGCAGCTCAACTCAAAACAGAGTCATGCAAAGCCTCAGTGGGGAACCTCCAGGCGACCTTAGGCTGCTAACGCTGGATATCTCCATGAACATTCTAACCGGGGTGTGACTGGACAATGTACGTGGTAGATGGGAAACTTAGTCCACTCATAAGGCAGCAGACTGGGATGGGAACGAGTAGTCCTCATGGGACCACGTGCCGTGTGGGACAGAGTAGAATGTGTAATCTAATGCAGAAGTGCATCTCATTCACCAAACATTGGCTGTCAATGAGCTTGCGGAAAACGCGCAATGCACGCAGTTTTCTGTCTTGACAGGTGCCAGTACCATCCAGGCAGGGGTTGATGATCATATTTAGATCGCCGCCCCAGATTACTAAATTGACATCTATACGGCCCATCAGTGCAGAGATCTTGTGAAAATAATTTACAAATTAACCATGACATTTCTGGAGCCACAGATTTCGGCTGGTTTTGGCTTGGATTCTATTTTTGAGGTTGGTTTACATGTTCGGTTAAATCCTTTATTGGAAGTCACTCAGCATTTTGGCATCAATATACTGTAAGACTGTTCTGGATCATGAAGCCTATCTTCCTGAATGTTATCTGGTTTCAAATCTTCAGTACCAGAAGTGGATGTGTAGATGTCCTTTTAGTCTGTGACCTCTGTCAAGTCTTGCTTGGGTACTGTAGTGTTTTTTTTGTTGTTTTTTTTTTAGAGTACTAGAAGCCTTTTATGTTTGCGTACCATGGGATTTGTGGTCTTTCCCTTTCAAAGGCTGGTGTGTTGACAAAAGAAATTGTGGGATCTGTTATTACAGACTATCTCATGGAATGGTTCATAATCTCATCACTATGGATGTAGTCTCTCTCAGCATCTGAATTAAGCATGAAATGAGGTTAGGGGCTCACAAACATCCAAATATTTTCCAAGTACAATAAACGTACAACTCTGGCACAACACTAAAATGCTGGTAATATGCTAGAATATTAACTGTCTCTTTAATGTAGAAATCTTCGGACAGCAATGTGAAACAGCAACCGGAGTTCTTTCTTCCTGAGCTCTGCAAATCTCTCAATGGCATGGTGGGAGAAGGAAGTAGCGTGGGGACAGATTAATCAAATAGTACTTGTAAAGTGCGGCTTCTCACCCAAGAGGGTATCCAGGCACTGTGCTACAGGTATTAGTTGTAGAGCCAGGGCTTGAGTCCCTTCCTGAAGTGTGTCAGCGAGGGTGCGGTGAGGAAGGGTGGGGCGTTCCAGGCTTCGGCAGCGAGGTGGAAGAAGGAGCGTCTTCTGGAGTGACAGATGTGTGGTATCTGTGCGAGGGCGAGGTGTGCGAAGCAGAGATTCCTCGGAGATCAGTGGAAGTGCAGGCAGTGGTTTATACAGGCGGGTCCTTGGTCGTGGAGGGCTTAGTAGGCGTGGGTCAGAACCTTGAAAAGGCATCTCTTCTGGACGTGAAGCCAGTGGAGGTCCTTCAGGTGCTGGGTGATGTGGATTGTCCGGGGCAGGTTGAGGATCAGTCTGGCAGTTGTATTGTATCATAGATTTATATAGCGCAAAAAAACTGTCACCCTGTCGGTATCCTGGCGCTGTGACTTACAAAGTTGTCACTAGGCAGAACAGATAGCCTGTACGCTGATTTAGAGAGCTCATATTACTCATCCCTAGGGAAGAGCCAAGTCTTTAAGCTTTTTCTAAATGGGAACAGCGAGTTAGTTTGTCTGATATGCAAGGGGAGATCATTCCAGAGTCGTGAGGCTGCTATACCAAATGCTCTGCCGCCCATCCTGGTCTTCGTAAATCTAGCGGTGGTTACCAGACTTGCACTGAAATAGCGAAGATTTCTCCTAGGATTGTACGAGGCGAGTTTCTCCTGCATGGACATTGGACCCAGACCATGCACTGCTCTGAACACAATACAGAGAGATTTAAATTGAATTCTCTCCTTAATAGGTAGCCAATGGAGGTCCTTTAATGCTGCCGTCGTTGAAGACCTGCGCTGCCTATTTAACGCCAGTTTGGCTGCTATGGACTGGATCCTCTGCAGCTTCAATAGCACCGAATGTGGTGCTCCCAAATACAAAGAGTTGCAGTAGTCCAGTCTGCTTAAAATTATACTCCTCACTACTAAAGGTCTAGTAGCACTAGGCAGTAGTGGGAGAATCTGGCGTAGTGCTCTTAACAATGAGAAGCAAGTACTAACTGTTTTATTGGCTTGTGACTCCATTTGGAGGTTGTCATCCATTAAAAACCCCAGATTGGGGGGGACGTGGCTTGCAGCCGAGAGTAATGGCCGCAACCTAACCGAGCTCCGGCCAGCACGAAAACATCCCCGACTAATCCGGACACTTATCCGTGTTAAAATCACCACTCAAGACCTTTTTCCAGCACCGGAACATTGGAGGCGCGTTCCGACCAAGTTTGGAGCGGGACCGGGGTTTCATAACTGATCCGCGGGAGCGAGGCGAAAAGGCCGTGCAGCGGTAAGAGGCGGAGGGCGCCGCATTGCAGTGGGGACTACGCCTGGGCGGCTTCCTGGTGACACGCCGTTGGGCGCGTGAGGAGCCCCCGCGGTGTTAGCTACTCCGAGCACCGGGAGAGGCCCGATTGAGATACATAACCCCCGCCCGGCGGACCCTCGCAGCTCCACGGGGGAAAGGGCCTGCGGAGTCCAGACACCGACGGTGCCCCATTAATCCACCAGGGCCAGGACACTGAATAACTGTGGCCCCCGGGTACAGCATAAGACGGGGAGACGGTGAGTTGCGGCGCACCGGAAGCCGCCGGGGGGCCACCTTTGCCGCACAACTAGTGGCCCACACGGCAGGAAGGAGCAAGACTCAGAATACAGCGCTAAGAACCCCGGGGGGGGTCCGCTCACTGGGGGTGCGGTCCTGCACAATTCCTGTACCATTTGAAGGCCCCGCATTGCCTGGCTGCACTGGGCGACTTCACTCAGAAGCCCCGGAGCGCCCGGCACCCCAGCGCCATTGCCAACGGCAGAGTACCCGCTCAGCCTGCAAGGACACGCAGGCACGGGTGAAGGTGGCCGGAATCCCCCGGCACAACTGCAAGCAGACGGCTGCGCTGTACCGATGCCTCGCGGCCCCCATACTTCCAAGGCCGTGAACTAAGCATTCGACACTACGCCGCTGGCCATAGATTCGGAATCCACTGTGCTGGGTACAGCTCGGCCTACACCGGAACCAAAGGCCCCATATAATCAAGCAGGAAACCAGACAGGCCGCAAGGCGACGCGCAGTCACGAGGCAAGCGGCGGTGAGTACTGCGCAATACCAGTGATCCCGCGAGGAAGGCCCAATGGCGGGCCGAGGTCCACGAGCGACCCAGCAAGCCAAACTAGACAAGTATGCTTTTTCCAAAGATGCGACAGACGCGACCACCCAGCGGGCACCCACGGAGGTCAGTGCCGCGCCAGGGGGCCAGCCAGAGGTCACATTGCTGGACATAATGTCCGCCCTGACGAACGTCCAAACGACAGTGGGGTCCATTTCCGCGGATGTATCGTTCCTCCGAGCTGACTTCCAGAAAATGGCTTCCAGAATGACCGAGGTGGAAACCACGACGGCGTCTCTCACGAAAGACACAGCCAGCCTCCAGCGACAGGTTCAGCAGTTAGAAGCTCAAAATCGCCAGATGGCAGCCAAACTAGATGATCAGGAAGGCCGGTCGAGACGGAACAACGTCCGTATTACAGGAGTCCCAGAATCGAAGGGAACGCCAGCCATGGACCTCTACGTGGAAGACATCATCAAGAACCAACTCCAACCAAGGGGTCTCTCCAGCTTCTTCTCGGTGGAAAGGGCGCACAGAATACCCGGGGGTAAACCAAAGCCTGGAGCACCCCCTCGACCGATACTAGCCAGGATCTTTAATTTCAGGGACCGGGACGCCATCCTCCAAACAGCAAGAGTGGCCCCACCTCTACGTATAGAAAACTCCGTCATCTCCTTCTTCCCCGACTATACGGCGACAGTCACCAAGCAGAGGAGGAGTTTTCTTGAGGTCAAGAAGGAACTACAATGCAGAGGACTTGCATACTCCATGCTCTTTCCGCGAAGCTTCGAGTAGTAGCGGATGGTAAGACCTGGTTCTTCGAGACGCCGGCGGAAGCCCACGACTGGCTGGAGGGTTGGCGACAGGTCAACAGATCTAAAACCGACAATGGGCGACCACAACGCCAATCCGCTGAAGCAACATCCCAGGGCCGGAGACACACGGACGCAGACGAAGACCGACGCCAAACGGGCACAGAGGACTGACCCCCACGGATGGCGACCGCCAACTTGACGTCGATGGGACTTCATTGATGGAACTTCCACCCTCCCCATGCCAAGCTGCCAGGCTGCGGCGCGGATCACCTAGGGGCGGTCCAGAAATGACCTGCTAGAGACCTACCACTGGGACTGAACCTTTAATTCCGATGCTATACTTATTGTAAGAACCTGACCCTTTCAACGTCTTGGAGTGAAGGGATGTTCGAAATGCCCCGGATGTTCTCTCCCCCCACACGCAAGTACTGTTCATGGGATTAAAGCACTCTGCACAGTTGGGGTGGCGGGTAGTTGGAAATCCGTCTAGCAGGGAGGCAGGGAGAGGGGTGGAAGGGGGGGTTTTGATTAAGGTATTGTTGGAATTTGTGTTTTTTTTTTTTTTTTAATTTTTTGGAAATGTATATTTGTTATATGCTGGTACCACACACTTTAGGGTTAAACACAGGGAACCCATCAACTCACACATGCGAGTCCAATGTCCCAGAGTTGCCACATGGTTCATGACCCCTCACAGTCATGCCCCCCCCTTGCCCTCATATCGTGGAATGTTAACGGCCTTGGCAACAAAATTAAAAGAGGGCTTGTACTACAATATCTTAAGAGACAAACTCCATCGGTAGTCCTCTTACAAGAAACTCATTTGGTAGGATCAGCCACTAAAGCACTGGACAGATGGGGGTTCAAAATGATAGTGCACTCCGAATTTACTACAGGATCTAGAGGGGTGGGGATATTGATACGAAAGAGTTGCCCACTAATAATTCATAGCACCCAGACAGATGACCAGGGGCGCTTTGCAGCACTATCCTGTCAATGGGAGGGACGAGCCTACAACCTCGTTACCGTATATGTCCCCCCTGCGCTCCACAGTCTGGCCCTCCCGGCTCTCGGTGGGTTCCTGCTCGCCTTACCCCCTGGGGAGCTGGTTGTGGGGGGCGACTTTAACGCCGTTCGACGCCTCCTGGGATCGATTACCACCAAGGGACCAGGGGAACCCCCTCACACACCTACGTGACTTCACGGAGGCTATGGGACTTGTGGACGTTTGGCGTGCGAGACACCCCTCGACACGCCAATACACATATCACTCTGGAGCCCACAATAGTTTGTCAAGGATAGATTACATACTCTCATCCCCGACGGGCCTTACAGCAATCACAGAGATCACACACCTCCCCAGAGGGATATCGGATCACTCTCCCCTATTAGTAACTTATACATCGCAGCAAATGGGACGTAAACGCATCTATCCAATTTACCCGGGGTACTTGAAAGTCCCGACTATCAGAAAACACCTGCGCACAACCACGAAACAATACTTCCAAGAAAATACACACTCGGTTGTTTCCCCTAGTACTTTATGGGAGGCATACAAGACGGTTTTGCGAGGGCAGGCAATATCCGTAATAACCTTACACAAACGAGAAAAGACCCTACAGGTGCAGGGACTGGAGAGCGCAGTTAGCCTAGCCGAAGAAGAACACACCAGAGCTCAGACTGAAGAGACAAAGCACACTCTAAACTTGGCCAAACAAGCATACCGGGACTACACATGGGAGGACGCTAAGGCAAAAGCCGCAAAAACGCAACACACGATATACGAGGTAGGGGACAAGGCCGGTAAGTTGCTAGCCTGGCTAGACAAGAAAGAGCGCGCTAGCCGCTGGGTGGCTCACCTACACTTACCCTCGGGGGAGGACATAGCGGACCCATCAGACATAGTAACTGCCTTTGCACAGCATTATGAGGCAGTTTATACACCCACCACAAACGCCACGGTAGAAGAGAATTTGGCCTTCCTAAAGGATATCCGTTTGCCAACTCTGACACCCCAAGACGTCGACACATTAGATGAACCTCTCACGGTGGACGAAATTGCCGCTGCACTTAGAGGGCTGCAATCAGGTAAAGCACTAGGTCCTAATGGCATTCCGGTAGAACTCTACAAAATAGAAGCGGAAAGGCTGGGGCCTCATTTATTAACAATGTACGTAGACAGTCTGGATAAGGGAATACTTCCCAGGGACCAGAGGACAGCGACTATAGTGACAATCCCAAAACCCGGCAAGCCCCCTCAGGAATGCACCTCCTACCGTCCAATCTCACTCCTCAACGCGGAGGCGAAAATCCTAGCAAAAATTCTAGCCTCCAGACTCCAACCACACCTCACGTCTCTTATACACCCGGATCAGTCCGGTTTTATGCCAGGCCGCAACACAGCAATGAACCTAAGACGGCTACACGGAGTGATGGCCCGAATGTCTACCATCCAAGAAGAGGCGGTCATTCTATCGTTAGACGCCAGTATGGCCTTTGATCGAGTGGAGTGGCCATTTATGTTCGCAGTGTTGCAACACTTTGGCTTTGGGCCTAATTTTCGGGCGTGGGTCCGGTTGTTATATACACAACCCATGGCACACGTAGTGGCCAATGGACGCATATCCAAGGACTTTCCTCTGGGGCGCGGGACTAGACAGGGATGTCCCCTGTCCCCCCTCCTATTTGCCCTGGTACTTGAGCCCCTCGCGACTTGGATACGATGTGACCCAGTGATACGGGGACTAAGATGGACGGAGGGGTGGGAAGACCGTATATCGCTGTACGCAGATGATATACTACTATACATGACCTCCCCCAGTCGCTCAATTGGTCGTTTATTAGATATCTGTGCATCATATGGCAGATACTCGGGATACATGATTAACTGGGCAAAATCGGTTCTGTTTGTCCTCCATGGTCCCCCTCCGCGCCTACCCAGGGGAGTAATGATACAGCCTGGGAACGACGGTTTTAAATACCTGGGCATCCATATTACGCCAAACCAAACGCAATTCTACGAGCGAAATCTCATGCCCCCTCTCCTGAGACTTAAAAACGACGTAAAACACTGGCATGCACTACCTCTAACCCTCTTGGGCCGTGCAGCTTTGTTCAAGATGATGGCTCTCCCGCGGTTTCTGTACACCCTGCAAAATACGCCTACCCCGGTCCCAAACTCTTATTTTAAAGCCATCGAGGCTGAAGTGGGACTGCTCCTCTGGGGAGGCAAACCTCCCCGCATAGCCCTATCCAAACTCACCAGAAGCTGGTACGATGGTGGAATCGCCTTGCCCAGCGTACAATTGTATTACTGGGCCTCGCAACTTATCATAGTGAACCAATGGCTCCATGCCCCGCAGGAGGAACCGGCTCTCCGGCTGGACAGGCATACTCTCGGGGCTGGTGGACCCCTGATGGCACTTTACCACAACAACAAAAAAAAAAGGCGCATGGATCGGTCCCACTGCACATACAATAAATATATGGTTTACAGCGCAACGAGCGCTTGGCTGGGAGGGAGTCCTCACCCAACTCACACCACTGTGGGATACGCCAAAACTAGGTATGCTCCGCTACAGTAAAGGTTTTGCACAATGGGACCTTATTGGTATCTCGAGAATTGGAGATCTCTGGAAAAAGGGAGAAGTAGTGCCGTTCGCCCAACTACGAACAACATACCAAATGGCTGATTCAGAACAGTTTCGCTATACACAAATTAAACACGCACTTGCAATGGCCATACCCAGAGACACCGATCTCCCCGAATCATCGCCGCTCGAGGACCGTCTCCTTACAGACCATCTAACCAAAAAGCTATTTCCCTCACTTATCGCAAACTAATATACAATCAGAAAGATCCCACGCAGGCCCTACGAGACAAATGGCGGGCTGACCTGGGAGACATGGACGACCAGGAGTGGCAGGAAGCATTGGCATCCCCACGAGAGGTGGCAATCCCGTCTCGCTTACAATTGGTGCAACTGAAGATCCTGCATAGGACGTACTACACTAGAACTATGCTCCACAAAATCGGCCGGACTGAGACACCTCTCTGTCTGAGGGGATGTGGGACGCGGGGCACATTTTACCACACGCTATGGGAATGTCCTCACATAACACTACTGGGAGGCGGTCATGGAGACAATTACTCAGGTGTGTGGCTCTGAAGTTCTCCCTGAGCCCAAAAGGTGCCTTCTCAATGTATGGGAACCAACCAACCTGAATCACGCAGCACAGGCCTGGGCGACATTAGGGATCACGTTAGCTAAGCGCAATATCGCACAACACTGGGGCGCGCCCCTTACCCCCCGGCAACAACACTGGTGTCGAGACATGGACGGAGCAATGGTGGCCGAAAAAGCAGTCTACACACACAGAGGGTGTCCCAAAAAGTGGGAGCGGGTGTGGGGCAAGTGGAATTCGTTCCGTGGTAATATTTGTGCCCCTCTGGCAGAGGAATCAGATCCAGCCTTAAGCGACTAGCACACAGGGTCCACTAACGGGTCAGCTACACGCCCGGGGTGAGGGGTCCAGACATTATACTAATGAGACGTGAATCTACGGCAACTATGTATAATGCATTACCTGTGTATATGACCTGTAATGAATGTATCAGACTAATTGACATTGCTAAGAGTAACCAGCACTGTTTGTTTTCTCTTTGATTTTATGATAATAAAAAGTTTAAAAAAAAAAAAAAAACCCAGATTGCGTACTGTTCCAACTGGAACCAGTGGTTTGTCCGTAGGGGTGAATCTGAACTCAGACGGCAGAGGCCGCATCATTTTGGCCGAAGAACAGTATACAACCTCTGTTTTTCCTCCATTAAATTGTAGGGAATTTGTCCTGAGCCAGTTGGAGGTCTGATACATGCACTCCTGAAATGTTTCAATAGATACTGCTTGATTTCCTTCCATGGAAAACACCAATTGTGTGTCGTCCGCGTAATTGACTAGATCCATTCCAAAAGATTTAATAATGGGGATCAGAGGGCGCAGGTAGATGTTGAATAGAATAGGGCTTATTGCCGAGCCCTGTGGCACCCCGTGACGCACAGGTGTTTTTGGAGATGTAAACGGTGGGATGGTCACTACCTGTTGTCTGCCCGTCAAATATGATTGCAGCCACTTCAGTGCCCGTCCTCTCACTCCTATATTCTCTAGTCTTTCAAGCAGTATCTTATGATTCACTGTGTCGAATGCGGCCGACATGTCTAATAACACTAGTACAGATGGATTACCATTGTCGGCACGCATTCTCAGGTTGTCCAGTACAGTCACCAGGGCTGTTTCAGTTCCGTGCCCTGGTCGAAACCCAAATTGGTCCTCATCTAGCAAATGGTTTTCTTCTAGATATGAGGACAGGGATTTACTAACTGCCCTCTCCAGAATTTTTACTGGATATGGTAGGAGAGATATCGGTCTAAAGCTCATTGGGCTTTTAGGATCCAGAGACTGTTTCTTAAGCAGCGGAGTCACCACTGCCTGCTTCCAAGCTACAGGAACAGTTCCTTTTTCCAGTGACTGACAGCAAATCTGTCGCAGCCAGGGGAATAGTTCTAACTGAAACTCTTTCCATATCCCATGTGGAAGAGTGTCTAGAGGGGAGCCCGAGGATACACTTCGGGCAAGGCTGTTGAATGTATCCTCAGTAAGAGTTTGAAAGCACTCTAAAGCAGGTGACTGACGGCTATGAAATGCCTCTGCCTGTTGCTCTTCTACTACTGTCTGAGATGGTTCCTTTTCCTCATCCAGACAACTGTTGTTGTTGGTATTTAAACCCCCAACAATCTTATTAATCTTCTCATCAAAATGGGCAGCGATATCATCGCAAAGTTTCTGCGTCGTGTCCACCTTATTTCCCATACATGCTGGATTGGATAGGTCCTTTATAATATTAAAGAGCATTTTTGCACTATTAGGCGCCTGCAAGATGGTTTTGGCATAGTACTCCGCTTTGGACCTAGAGATGGCTTCCTTATACGAGGCCTGCAGCAGTTTCAGCTCTTTTTTATCTGACTCCACATATGACCTTCTCCATTTCCTCTCAGCCTGTTTGCGTTTTTTCCGCATCAGTTTTAACTCCTCGCTATACCAGGGGACTGAGGGTTTCTTTCTGTTCTCCAGCCTTTTTGCTGGAACCAACTGATCTAGGGTACAGTTTATATAGTCACAGTAGATTTGATATTTTTTTTCCACAGAATTAGTAGAGACAAAAGAATTCTGTTCTGGGAATGTCGGGTATTGTCTATTTTTTACTAGCTTAGCCCATTCTCTACCCTTGCGGTAAGTTACTGACCGGTTTGTGTTATTAACTAAGCTAGGCAATGTTATCCTAAAATGGATTAAAAAATGATCAGTCCAACATTGAGGTAATACCTCAATCACCTCTGTCTCACTTCGATTGGCAAACAGAAGATCCAGGGTGTGCCCTCCCTGATGAGTCGGCTGATGCACCAATTGGTGCAGGTTAAGGCTCTCGCAGATTTGCCTCAAGTCTCTAAGAGGGGGCCCTAAGTTCCCATTGTCCCAGAGATTGAAATCCCCCAATATGATCATCCTTGAATGTGTTAGGGTCAGGTTAATGAGGGTATCAAACAGGACTCGATATTGGGTGTTTAGATTCGGGGGCCTATAGCATATTATTCCGGTTAGTACCTTTCCTCTTGCCTCTTGCAGTGAGAAGCCTAGTAGTTTAATGCCCTCGACATAGTCGACGTGTAGCGGGGTAAAATCCCATTTCTCTTTAAAGATCATCCCGACCCCCCCTCCCCTCCCTAATAGCCTGGGTTTATGAAAAATGTTATAACCTTCTGGACATGCGAATCCTAGCACTACCGTGGAGTCACTATTAGTCCAGGTTTCAGTTAGAAACAAGACATCTAAATCAAGGCACTAACATAGTTGACACCTCTTGGTGATGTTTCACTAAGGACCTGCTGTTGATCAGGCCACATTTTATTCTGCCCGGGGTCTGGGCGTCTACAGCAGTGTTGTTGTCAATAGCCATGAATTCCTGTGACCCCCCGACTTCCCTCTCACCTATATGGAGAAGTTGTTCCCTGGAATAGCATATTCTATCGTGTCCTGGAGTAGAATTGGCAGCGTGGCGTTCTGGATTGTTTGGTCTATGCAGGAGTTTGGCGGTGGTGCCTGGATACAGTGCGTTGCCACAGTCCTGTTTGCTGGCGATGGGGGCCTGCGTCAACATATTCCTGGTGCTGAAGGCGAGCCACTTGAAAACTTTGCAGAGCGTGTGAAAGCAGGCTGAGTAGACAGCGTTGACCTGCCGTTTCATGGAGAGTTCGCTGTTCAGGATGATTCAGAGGTTGAGGGCATGGTCTTTCGGGGTGGGTCTGAGCTCCACCGGCTACCAGTAGTCATTCAAGAGAGGGGGGGCATGCTCAAGATTAGAACTTCAGTTATGTCTGTGAAATGAAAATCGGTATTAGATCAGCTATAGGCAGTTGTCCTTCATCCAGGTTGAGACGTTCTTCATACAGTTGTGGGAGTTGGTCTTCGTCAAGGTGGGGTTCGCTGAGGTACACTGCAGATGGTGTGCTTGGGTTGTGAGGTGAAGGGAGGGAGGCGGACTCTCTGGGTGCGACCTGTGAGAAAGGATGTCACCCATGTGAGCGCACCGTCTGCGATTCCAATCTGGTGTAGTCGATCGATGAGAGAGTGGTGGGAGATGGTGTTGAAGGCCACAAAGAGGTCAAGGAGGATCAGGGTGGCTGATTCTTCTCTCTCCAGTAGGGTGTGAATGTTATCTACTGCACCGTTCAGGGATGTTTTGGTGCTGTGATTGGGAAAGGTCCAGCAGATTGTTTCCCTCCAGTTAATCGGTGAGTTGAATGGCCTTCTCCAGGATTTTGGTCGGAACAGGAGATGGGACGGTAGTTCTGGAGCTCGCTGGGGGTCTACTGAAGGTTTCTTGAGGAGGGGATATCACCTAAATGTGTTACCAGGCGTTGGGAAAGGTGGCTGTGGAGGCGTGGAAGATGGTGGTGAGCTGGTGGCTGATCTAGCCTCTTCCAAGGTTCAAAAGCAGGTGTGGGGGGGTGGGGGGGGGGTTGCATTGCTGGCTTATCTAGCCTCTTCCAAGGTTCAAAAGCGGGTGGGGGAAGGCGCTGGTGGGTGCTCCTGAGTGGATGGAGTTCATAAGAGTGGTTGTGTTGGGTGTGCGGAGTTATTCCCAGGCAGTGAGAGGGTGGTTGACGGTGGTGTTGGTCGATGGGATGCTGAGGAGGTTGGAGAGCTATGTTTCTATAGGTGGTTGCTATCTTATTGTGGAAGTGGTCCGCGAGGGCACTGCAGAGTGAGCGAGTGTGTGTGTGTGTTTTCGGTGGCCGACGGGCATGTGAACTCTTTGACGATGGTGAGAAATTCCTTGGTTTGGTCGGCCCTGGTCTCGATGAAGTGGACCAGGTCCTCTTTTTTTGCGGCTTTGAGTTGGCAGTGGTAGTCGTTGAGGGCCAATTTGAAGGTGGCTCTGTTAGTGTGGTTCCTGCAAGTGCGCCATCTCTTTTCCAGTCGTTTGCACCTGCTCTTCGCCATACTGAGTTCAGGAATATCAATCATCAAATCAAACTACAAAAAATATGCAAAGTACAGTCTCAGCATAGTAAACTCAAGATGACGCAACAGATCAATGGACATCCCAGCAACAGACAACATGGCAAAAAAATGGCACTTGGGGTGATGGAATTCAGGACGCAAGGGTAAACCATAATGTCATGTATAAATCTAGGCGAAGCACTATTTAATTAGGATCATATATAATTATTTCAACGTGGTCATCGTAGCAACCATGAGAAGAGTAAAGTCATTTACAACAGGGAAAGGCAAAATGAGCTACATCACAACATGTAAGCAGTGGAGTGAGTCTGTATGGGAATAGTGACCGATTATGGGCTATTGGCAGTGATTAACATTTTATTTATGAATGGCCACGCATATGCTTGAAAAAGTATGCACCCGGTCTTGTAAATATGTTAGAGGCTATATTGATCAGATCAATCACTGCGTTTCAGGATATTCCATATTCTGCAGTGCCTAAAGATGCATACCTTAGCCACTGCAAGAGATGCGCTGATACACCTGCGACAGTTATGGGTTTCACACTATCAAAATCAGAAACATTATTCAAAATAGCTAGTTACACCTTAGGCTGGAGGTATATACACTGGATTCAACAACTGGGTGCCACACAGCTGTCGAGTAAGCAGTAAGATTGGGGATGGACAAGAGCCCCTGTAGCAGGTCATAGTTAGTTACCTTATCTTTTAAGCACCACCAGTCTGGGCTCAGACCAGTCATTCGGACGGCAAGAGGGGGTCCGATTCCTATGCAAGACTGTTTCAGAACAACTGAATCCTAGCCTAACCTTTGAGGCCATAGTCTTGTTTCAGCAGGGGGGCTGACTAATCTTCCTTGTTCTATTTCAGGAATAGATGGGCTTGCCTGCTTAGTTCAGAACTTAACACATTCGGAATGGAAAAAAGTGTGGAGATTAATGTGTGACACATGCAAGACTTGGCACTACCAATCTGTCCTTATGTAGATGGAGGACAGTATCAGATTTTCAAATTCAAATCTGTGTGATTAATAAAAAAAAATAAAAAAAATAAAAAAATTAAAAAAAAACTGCATTAATTCTACAAAATAAAAAAATAGTACAAATACCCATTTCTCCACTTGAAGCAATTAAAACTGGGTCACATTTAGAAATGCATAAGATTAGTATTTACATGATTTTGCATAAGAGTTTGACACAAAACAATTCTATGTCAGGACCGAAAGCTAGGATTATGCTCATCCTTTCTTCACTCTATTATACAGCAGCCTTAACATCCCAAAGAAAAAAACTTCCTTTTCCATGAACCCTTGGGAACGACCACAACCACCAATCAGAACGTCCTCATCCAAATAGAGCCCATTAACAGTCTCTATGCTCCCTCTTTCTTCGCTGCTCCTGCAGCCGTTCAGATAAGTGCTCCTTCTTTGTATATGTCTGCTTAATGTGCTAGTAATGGCAAGTGGCGCTAAAAAAACGGTATAGCGCTGAGCGTCCTGCATTTAATTGCCCAATTGTGCTTTTATTTTCAGGCGCCCACAGGATCATGGTCATTGATCCTATGCAGGCGTTGTAAACTACCAGGCTGCGTGAGTGCTGCGTGGCGGTGAGGCCCATAGAGGGTGCCTGTCCACCATAGAGTTGCAGCCTGCCTGGCGTGTTCAGCTTCCTCACAGCGGGAGAGCAGATACGTGCACTGAGGAGCCTTGGCTGATCTCTGTGCCCCAAAGGCTGCCTGAAGTGTGATGCCCGCTGAGACGAGTCTATCGTTCAAATTGTTTTACATTCACAGACCAGTGAACAAGGCGATGACCATGATGCCCACATAGCGGGTCTGTATCTGTTAGGTACTCCCCCTATGGGGCACCGCTGGGCAGGCCCAGGCTGCAACCCTTACATTAACAAGGGTGTGAATGCCCACTGACTTTTTGATTCAGTCCAGGACTCACTGAATTGGCTAGATTTTCTATCGCTAATTGAAACTGCAATGCAAGCATCCTATAGTACCCCTTTCCTGCCCCTGGATGAAGAGTTTTGCGAGGCAATGGACGTCTCCATCCAGCACACTCTGTCCTAGGCCTTGGCGCCTCTGGAGCACAAAGTTGAAGAATTGGTGCAGCTGCGTCAACTGCCCACAGGCCCCTAAGGGGATCCAACTCCTCAGAGCTTAAAAGGTCCTACAAGGTAGGGGTCAATAACGATGCATTTGAACGCCTTAAGGCGGCTTCCCTTCATTCACAGCCTCAACAGCCTTCTGACAATGACTCTTTTGCGTTAGCTACAGATGATGCAGACCCTTTTGCAGATGAAGTTTCGCAGCGGGATAAAACGCTGAACCGGGGCCATCTAGACCATGGCGTCCTACCTTGGAGGAGACCCTCCAGCCTCAATCGAGTCCTGGATCCCAGGGGGCTGGCATTGCGTCGGACATGTTAAAATCTGCTGATCTACTCCACCCCAGGTCCTCTATGCAGTCCCCTAGCAACAAGGTTGCCGCCTACGTGGAGTGGCATCGCAGGAAGTCTCTGGAAAAGGAGGTCAGAGCCTGCTTGCAGGCGGAATGTCCCAGGCCATAACTTAAGTGACACTACCCCTTCAAAGTACCAGCTATCGTGCAGGAATTTTCAGTCACTTGCTTCTGTCCATCATTTCTCTACTTTAAGTATATTGCTTAAATACAGCCACATAAACCATAAACATTACTCATTAATGAGCATCTCTCACACTGTACATTTACGTTTTGCATACATGAGTTATGCTCACTAACCTGCAAAGAGGGTTTTTCCAGTCAGCATTTCTGCATATATACATCCTGCAGCCCACATGTCAATGGCTTTTGTATAGTTGTTGGGAGAAAGCAGGAGGCGGGGTGATCTGTACCATTTGGTTACCAATCCTTCAGAAAGATGACCCTAAGCATTAAGAAAATACTGTTCAAACTTTTCTTGGATCATAATTTTCTATCAAGGTTTGCATATACGACAAAAATAAATAAAAAAAATGTACTTACTAACAAAACGGCATTTTATAGAGGGACACAAAATTAAACTTGTGGATGGGGTGAATCTTAATATATTATTTACCTGCAACAATCGATGGTTCTTCATATAGGAGTCTTTTCTTTTTTTCATATTCATAGCCATTATAATTATAAACCTTAGTCAGGGCTTTCACAATAACCTGTGTCAAATGTAGTTTTAAAAATCTTTTAAAAGAAATACCAATAGTGATAATACATGCATATTCCACAGTGACAGTTGTCACTGTGTAGCTATGGTTTAGTTACATTTTTCCATTAAAAGGCATTTTTTCATTTAACTTTTCACTCCAAGGACGGACCTGCACTAAATCTGGCACTAGGTTAGTGCATGTAACTAAGGTCTGACATGCCAATTCTCGAGCAGGGGAAAAAAGTCTGGCCAGAGTGAGAGGTGCCAGACCCCATGGTAGTGATGGGTGATATAGATGTGGAAACTGGGTCAAAAAAAATAATAATAATAATAATATATATATATAATTTATTTTTTTGACCCACTTAATTTGACCCACATAATTATCATAAATAAAAGGGCCTTAGCCCATCCTTCTCAGCCACTCTTCAGTTAATGCCATTCAAATGTTGGGTCAGCCCTTTTAAGGCATTGGTTTTTTGGCAATTTCATTCTCCTTTTGCATCATCCCACAGGATAGTCATTTTGTAATTGGAGTGCAAGTAATGGCAAGCAGCTGCAATTTTGTCACTTACATATGTTTCCACATAAGAACCACTGAAAGTCAAAAAAGTTTGTTTCTCTTTCAGACTCCAAATCTAACCCTGAGCGGCATCGCACGCTGCTCTTTTCCAGTCCCTTGCAAAACACCAAACCGCCCTTTCACTGGTGCTTCATCTGTGTCAACACTGCACTACGTTCTGCTCTCTCCCCTGCACATTGGCCACAGTGAAAGTCTGTGCAGCAGGGATTCGTCTGTGGTTGCACTGCGACATAGCCAATAGGTCATGCTTCAAATGAAATTCTTTTTTAATGTTTGCATTGTTGTGTTGATAGTTGAGTGAATAAAAGAATGATGGATGGATGAATGACTGTATATCTGGAAGAGTGAGAGCAAGGGTAAATTAAATGGCCATACATTTAATGAAAGAAGCGTGCAACGGCAGTGTGTGGGGGGCAAACGTACTATGTGAGAAGGGCTAGTGAATTCATGGACGGAGCAAGTGAGAGTGATGTGTGTATGGGTGTTTCAAGACTGCTAATCCCGCAATAGTTCAAGACCAGAAAATCGTTCAATGCCTTGGAAAGTTTAACTTCGAAATACAGCCAGACAATGATGTTAGTCCAAAATTTTCGAAAATTGAAACCACTTAAATTCCAACACAGTTGAGTTTACGAACGTTTGCCTTAGATGTAGGGAGAAAACGACACAGCACCAATTCCTTTCACAATATTTTGTTATGTGTATTTGTACAATGCAAAGCTCACTTGTGAGGGTATCCTGGCACGGAAGCAGTAGCTGTATGGGTCAAGCCAGGGCTAGGTGAAGAACTTTGGAGGAGGCTCTGATGTGCAGGTGTAAGTCGTTCCAGGCTTTAGGAGCAAGGGAGAAAGCACGACTGCTGGATGATGTTCTGCATATGTGGGGTGCGTGTGAGTAGGAATCCGGTTGGTAGGTTTGCTGAAGTCTATGCGGCTGTTTAGGGATGTGGGGGCCAATGTTGTGTAAGGCTTTGTATGTGTACGTGAGGAGTTTGTAGAGTGCTCTGTGGATTGAGGGGAAGTGGATTCTTCTGGTCAGTTGAGAGTCGATTCCAGCATAGAGCGCACTGCCGTAGTCTAGCTTGCTGGTGATAAGGGCAGGGGTGACGGTTCTGCAAGTGTTGGTGGGGAGCCATCTGAAATTCTTCTTGAGCATCCCAACTATGTGCAAGCAGGAGATGGAGACTGCATTCACTACGCTGTTCAAATTAAGTTGGTTGTTGATTACCATTCTGAGGTTCTTTGCATGTGTTGCCGGTAGGAGTGTGGGTCAGAGTTTGGCAGGCCACCAGGTAGCATCTTGGAGCAATGTGTTTTTGCTGACGATTAATACTATAATACCACAATAGATTGTAGCCCCAATATCTGAAACACAAAGCTAGTTATAGTGGCAGAAAATCTGGTAACCCCCGATGAGCATTAACACCACCTGACATTTACTACCTTGACAAAAACAAAAATAGCAACTGTCACAGGTAAAGCAAAGTGCAGGGAAAGCATAAAAATACAAGACAGACATGTATAAGCAGAGTGAACAGGGACCAAAGCATTTGAAATGAGATTAGGTAAACGTCGATTGTTGGTAAATTTGGCAACCATCATAGCTGATTCAGTGCTACTGAAATTAACCCATCACATGTAAAATACATGCATATAGTTTTGCTAAATTTGCAGTCATTTAAAAAGTGTTCAATAATTCGGTGTAATGGATGTTCCTCAGTCCCCCTAGATCTTCCGTCCTGTATGATTGTATTCTATGGTGCCAATGATGTGTGAAGCGCTGCTTCCTATGTACTGTCCTGATCTTGCTGATGGGTGTTCTTTATTTTCTTAATAAAAAATGTTATACAAAAAAAAAAAATTCGGTGTATTCTTCACAAAACTTGGTTCCAATATACTCCAGTTCAGAACAACCATAAAGAAAACAAAAACTTTTTCAGCTACCATTGTAGCGTAGATGAAATTATACAACTACGATGGTTGCAGCTCTTCCTGGCACCAAATGCATCACTTTGTTTGCTCTTGCCCTACTTTAATTTCAATTACTACAAAACTGGTGGGTAGCTTGTAATTTTGCTGGGTATGCTTCACTGCCATTAAAAGATTTTGAAAATAAAAATCACTCTCAAAACGCGTTTCAAATTTTTAAATAAAGTCGAGATTTTACCTGCGCACAAATAGAGCTCAAGGGCCAGATGTATCAAGCGTTTTAGCATTCGCAAATGGGTCGATTCGCAGAATCGGCACGTTTGCGAACGGTAAAAAGCCTTTTAGGATTTATCATCCCAAAAGGCATTTGCAAAATAGGGAATCGCAATTTTTGCGATTACCTATTTTGCGAATGCATTCAAGGAATCGCAATTTGTGATTCCTTAAATTCAATGCAGGAAGCAAGAAAAAATTGTGACCTTGCTTTAAGGAATCGCAAATTACCACCAACTTCAAGTTGGTGGTAATTTGTAAATTCCCAGAAAAATTCACATTTTTCTATGTGCCGGCGCACACACATGCCCTTAGGGCATGTATGTTCGCCACATGTGCACACTTACCTTTTTTGGGGGTGACTCAGGGTGGCCTTTTGGCCCCCCATCACCCTTGAAATTGCATTAGCAATTTGCGATTACCAATTTAGGAATCGCAATGTTATTTGCGAAACCTACATACATTGCATTTTGCGAGTCCATAATAGCGAATCGATAAAATTCGCTATTAAGGACTCGCAAAATACAATGTTGATACATCTGGCCACAAGTCTGTAAAAGTAAAAATTTATATAAACGCTCAAGACTTGCTGAACACGAGGCAAATCTAAAGTATGCACTGAAAGGTAAGGTATTTACTAAATAAGAAAAACGAGCAGAAGTAAAAAAAAAAAAAAAGTAAAATCTGCCTGAACAAAGACGGCTGCCCCAAGTTGAGTAACAGTCAGTGCCAATCTGCAATGGCAGAAGCTAATAGAGCAGCCATATTAAGTCCAAGCACGAAACCCAAGTCCTGAAAAACATTTTATAAAGATTTCTGCAGTGAAAAACAATAACAAAAAATTATTGTTATATGTACAGAATGCATATATGACAAAGAAATGAATGTGAGACGATTGTGTACTTTGTAGGTTTGAAATACCCAGCATTCATTGCAATGCAAGCACTCTAACAAAGGTGGAAGAAATAATACAGTCGTAGTGAGCGAATAATCTGAGGGCAGCACCACCTATACATAACTCTTTAAAACGTAGAAAAATGTATATAGCCAGACCTAAAAAAAACAGCAAATAGGATTTCACATACAGTCACAGTGAGAGCATAGGAAGAGGTAGCCTTCTTGAGAGTTTGAGAACTAGAAGATACAAGAAGAGACAGACAAATCCAGCTTTGGGAAATGGGAGCCTAATAGAAGCACCGAACAGAACATCCATCCTAATAGAAGCATTACACAAAACCAGTTTCCAATCAAGTGACCCCATGAAGAAAACAGACCTCATTAAGAGGTAAACTGCACATCTATTTTACATTAAATGCAGAACATTCATTTTAAAAGGGCCAGACCTATGGCTTTGCCATATAAGTTTTTTGTTTATATATTTTGTTTTTTAAAAGACGTCTAAGCACTGGCTGGACATTTAACTGAAGTATAAGCATGTTTTGTTCCTGTGACACCAGGTGGTAAAGGACACTAACCACCACAGATACATCCCACTAATTAAAGACTGCCACAAAACACTACACTAAAGTAATGGCTAAAAAAATAAAAAAAATAACCTAAATGTTGTTACATGCACTCTAAGCAAACCTAAAGGGTGCTTTCTTCACATTTTAATCAGATTCGTGATAGGTGGCTATTCCAATTCAAGGTCTTTCTGTTTGGGATCAAACTACTTCATTAATGTCTAGTGATAATTGCATTCTTCTGCAAAGGCAACACATCTACATAATTCCTAGTCTAGTCAACTGGTTCATTACAATGGAAACCGGCGAGACTGAGCAGTGGATGTTCTCCAAAAGTTAACTGGTACACACACCGTGACATATTGATCGGCTTGGTGAAATCAAAACCAATCGAAAGACAACGTTCAGGAAGGTAAAAGGGTTTCAATCAGAGGACAAATTAGTTTGTTCATCCCAGTTTATATCCTTTTGGCAAGCATGGTAAAACTCTCCAGCACTACTGCTGCATTACATGTGCTAGCAGAAGGAAAATCCTAATCTGTCTATTTGAGGATCCTCAGCTGTAGTTATCGGTGATTAAAAACGCAACATGCCTGGTTTGAGGAACCCACTGATCTCCCGGTCAGGCATGGCCTGTGTACGTAGCAAGATTTATCAGTATTTTTAACAGAGTAGTAAAGCCAACCATCCTGTAAAAAGATCACGTTACATGACCAGCTACAGTTATTCAATATGAAACCTACCAATTCCGATCCAGCTAACTAACAAAGGTGCATTTCTAACCTTAGCAGCACATCTCTATAAACCCATGGGGACCACTGGAAATTGAAACTTTGAACTGCTGAGACGCAAAAAACTGATGCAAAAACAATGGGCGATTTTTAAACAATAATATAAATTGCAGGTAGAACTGAACAAAAACAGATAGTTAATATAGACAACCAACATAAATCGCATATAACCAATGGGACCAAAGAGACGACTAGGAGTCAAAACTCAAGACTTATGAGAGTGGGCTCTCAGGAAACCGTTTAGAATGAGAAAGTGAGCTCCAGCGGATTCTCTAATTGACTTGTAACTTAAAACCACTCTAAGATCTTTCCTTAGCTCTCCAGCGGAATTCAATGGTGCCTGCCCGCTTCTTTCACTCTAGTGGTCAGCTCATTATGTCCACACAGATGAATTCTAGTAATGCCCTTTATATAGACCCTAGCTACAGTAAGCACCTAAAAACATTAGTACTCACCACATGCTCATTCCAGAAGCACTGCCTAGAGATATTCACCTTCCTGCAAGAAGAGTCTCCCGACATCCTAGCAGTCACTGAAACTTGGCTTGACGGTGACTCAGAGCCGGACATAGTAGCAGCACTACCCTCAGGGTACGACGCTCTATGGCACAATAGGCTGGACGGGAAAAGAGGAGGGTGGGTGGCGCTACTCTATAATAAACAACGAACAATAGAAAAATTGGCTGGAGAAAATCTGGATGGGCCGATATCTTAGTGGCTAAAGTATGCACCAACACTTCATGTCTGGCAATAATGGTGGTGTACCGTCCCCCGCAAGCATCCCCCCGGTTCATTGACTACCTTACTGAAATTGTCACCGATCTATGCTCACGGTATCAGCAACTCCTGGTGGTGGGGGATTTTAACTACCATTGGGACCAGCAACCGAGAGAGGCACAGGCCCTGCAGCTAGAGGAAACTATGTCCACACTGGGGCTGCAGGAGCTCGTGGACACCCCCTTCCACGATAAAGGTCACATTTTAGACCTCATCTGGTCCACTCAGGCACAGGTTAAATTGATGGATATTAAACCCTGTGGCTGGTCAGACCACTACTTGATTAACCTCCAGATCTCCCAGGCTAGCCTCCCCATGCGCCCCCCTCCAGAGTGGAAAATAGTGCGTAGCTGGAACAAAATTGAGGAGGATAGCCTGGGGGATGCTCTGCGAGGCGACTCGCCAAGGAGTCCTAGGATCTTGAGGAGAGGAGTGAATCCATCTCCAACAAACTGAGAGTAGCCATCAACAGGCTAGCACCGGCCCGTAAAGTAAGTGGATAACAAGGGTATAGAGGCCCCCTGGTTCACAAAAGAACTAAGGGGACTGAAACGGACCCTCCGTCAGCACGAAAGACAGTGGCGCAAAGCCTATGATCCGCATGCGCTTATAGAGTATAGGACTAGACTAGCCACCTACAAAAAAAATCTATCCTTATAAGAAAGGCCGAATTCTATGAATATAGGATTATGGAGGCAGACAACAAACAAAAAGAAGCCTTTAAAATCCTGAAGGAGCTTAGCCAAAAGCAGATGCAAGAAGCTCCCACCAGCCAGGAACAATAACAGGTTCCTGACCTTCTTCCTAGACAAAGTAAAAGACATCCTAACAGACATAAACAACACCCCCATCAACCAGCGCGCCTTGGCTAGGGCGGAGCAACACAGGGACATGGAAGAGTATCACCTCCTTCCCAAGACTTGACCAGGAGTCTTTTCTCCACATTGCGACCAGAATTAAGTCAGGCTCACCCGCAGACCCATGTCCACCAAGGATATTCAAGTTGGCCCTCCCTGCGATTGAGGGAGAAGTCCTCACCCTTTCGCTGGAAACAGGGAAGGTCCCCAGGAATTTTAAAGAAGACAGAGTAACCTCCCCTACTCAAAAAGGTGGGAGCAGACACCACCAACATGAAAAACTACAGGCCCATTTCCCAACTTCCTTTCCTGTCTAAAATAATGGAACAGCATGTCCTCAAAACCCTATCGATGTTTATAGAGGAACATCAGTTACTTGGGGACAGGCAGGCAGGATTTAGAGCCCACCACAGCACCGAGCTGGTGATGCTGTCGGTACTGGACGAAATCAGGCTCACAGCAGACAGCAAGAAGCCGTGCGCCCTGGTCCTCTTAGACCTCTCGGCGGCGTTCGACACGGTCAACTCTTGGCAAGAATCAGGGACATTGGTATCTGTGGGACGATACACCAATGGATCACCTCCTTCCTGACAGACCGCACCCAAAGAATTCAGATGGGTGACTGTGTGTCCAACAGAGGGTCATTAACCTGAGTCCCTCAAGGGTCAGCATTATCACCGCTTCTGTTTAACGTCTATCTCAGACTGCTGGTGAGAGACTTGGCCCGGATGGACTGCCAGGTGTTCAATTACGCCGATGATACACAAATTATCTTACAAATTAACACCCCACAAGTCCACACATGTGTGCAAGATACACTTAGATACGTGGTCAACTGGATGACGGCCAACTCACTTAAGGTTAACCCAGATAAAACGGAGGTACTGGCCATCACTACAGGCAGCAACCCGTGGACCGACCACTTCTGGCCACAGGAGCTGGAAGACACACCGTCTCAGCCCCAGTTGTAAAAAGCCTGGGTATTAAAAATCGATGACAAACTCACACCGACCAACCAAGTGGCCGCCGTGATCGGGACCTGCGTGGGCTTGCTAAGGAAGTTATGGAAACTATCACCCCTCCTTTCATTTTCCACCATGAGGACGGTGGTGACTGCATTGATCATGTCGCGCCTAGACTATGGCAATGCGCTATACATTGGGCTACCGGAAAAGCTGCTAGGCAAACTACAAGTTGCAATGAATGATGCAGCTAGGCTGATCTTCGAGCTCCCCAGACGCGCACGGGCCACTCCCCTGCTGCAAAAACTTCATTGGCTCCCCGTCAAACAGCAGGCTAGATTCAAGAGCCTCTGTATCGCCCACAAGGCCCTCTATGGGCAGGCCCCAAGATACATCAAAGAGCGACTGGGAAATACGTCCCCGGCCGCACCCTTCAGTCATCCGAGGGAGGCCAATTGGCCTGCCCACGGTTTAACCACACGACTAAAGGAGGGCGAGCCTTCTCGGTTCTTATCCCGCAACTGTGGAGTAAGTTGCCTGGCCACCTCCGGTTAGAAAAAGCCCTTCTCCCCTTCAGAAAAAAACTAAAGACCCTCCTCTTCACAGAGGCCTGGGCATAACGCAGACTGATCAGGGGCCAACATTCACGCATGGGGGCAGGCTGTGGCTACTCTCTCTCAGTGCTTAGAGACCTGCCGGTATTAAGCACTCTACAAATCGCCATTAACAACATATGGCTTAGTATATTGCTCATCTGGCTTTCTACTGGTCTGATTCTCCTTCCATTTTGGGTGAAAAAATATCAGGCCTCAACTACTTAGTTGCCCTTTACTCCTCCGTTTAATTATTATTTTGCTCCTGCACTATAGGAGACAAAGCTAGGGTGCACAAATTTCTCAGTATTAGCTCTTTCTATACCGAGGTTTGTGCACGCCCCATAGAACTGCAAAGATTTGACAAATTCAATAAAGATCAACTTATTAAGAGTAATGACCTCTTTGCAAGAACCTCTGTCTGGGTGCTAAAGTGCATTTTACTGCATTTGTATATATTAAAATATCTTGAGCGAAACAGGAAGTTGCAGTCTCAAGTGGTAGACATTGTTATTAATCATGAATAGTTGGAGAGAAAAAAGCATTTGCTCATTAGATGGAAAAAAACGTCTGCCATCATTATATGACAGCAGCTCAGATGGAAGAGTCAATGGCATAATATCAACACAAGGAGTAAATGAAAGGGGTTCCATGGCAAGTGATGTTGTTCTCAAGCAGATCAAATAGCCGATGTCAATGTTCTACAGTTTTCTCTAGCAAGTATGAAAGCAGACTATAATGCATACACCAATTACAAAAGCTGTCCTAAAAAAATAAAAATAAATTAGCTGGAAATGTTTTATTTGTATTTTTTCTGCTGCTGCCCAATGTGTAGAGGTCAGCTTGGCAAAAAAGTATGTATACAGCGAACCTAGTAAATCCTGGATTCGCAAATTGAAGTTCAAGCACCCACAGTCATTCCATTTAAAGAAGTAACAAGAAATTGAACAGTGTGCTCTGATGGAGTTAAGGAAGACTCTCCAAGTACGCTACAGTATCGGCTGCGGACTATGTTTTTGTTCAAAAATATTTTCCTATTCCACACTAAACCGTTATCACAAAATGTCAGTAAGAAAGGGAATGACAAATATGCATCCCAAATGTGTTCGTACAGCTAGAAATAGCAGACAAATGGATTTAAAACTATCAGAATATAAGCCAGAACGTATCAAACGTAAGCAGTAATCACAAACAATATTGGAACTACATGAACAAGCGCTTCAATTCTTTTCCCAAGCGCCAACCAAAACTGTTTTTCTTTTTGGTTTTGGGCTGGGCGCCGTCAAAGTTAGGGGGAAACTTTGTGCTGCGCCTTTGCTATGATACCTTGGCAGGAAGTCCATCAACCATCGAAGCTGCTGCTACTGGGGAGTAAAGACCTGAAGCACTGTATATTGATGAGGCTGGATCAATCTTTCAGGAATCTACTAAACAATATTGATCACAATCAGAGTGCCTGTGTACAATGGAGGCCAATGCATTTTCTCCAATGCAGAAATCAATATCAAATGGAGACACCCATTCCATACAAAACAATGCTCCTCCATCCCTTTTCCCAACCAGCTTCATTAAATATGGTCATGGAGGTGAAGGTCTTTAATCAAAGTGGCTCATGGAGAGCATGGTTTCTCAATGCCATGCTCACAAGACAGAGGTAGCTCCTCCAACCCTGCTTGACAATATTTAGGTGATTAAATATCCACAAGTGAGAGGAGTCCGAGAAACGGCTGGGGTGCACTCCTTCTCCGCATCAACTGTCCAGTCCTAATAAAGGACATCTGACAGGGTGGGAGGTTTTTCACTTGCCCAGTGTGCATGGGTGGTCTGGTGACAGGTTGCATATACATTAAGGTACTCTATGGTTTTAAAAACAAAATTAAAATTAAAAAAAACTATTGTACCAGGAGGGTCTTTTTCCATAATAGGACACAGATGTTTAACAAAATCATCTTGTAGCACAGACATCTTTGCACCCAGCAGTTATGCCTCATGGGAAAAGTTAAAGAATTGGTGCGTCAGTGTGTGTCCCCCCCAGGGCATCCACTGGATGGGTGGTCATTTGGACCCCTTCACCACACACACAAAAAACCTACAGGCAGATGTGAGATCTCGGCTTCCCTTTTAAATACAGGCCAGGTAGCTGCCTGTACAGTAAAAGGCAGACCAGCAGCTTCAAACAGCCTGTCCAAATGTCACTACTGTTCTGTAGACAGGGTATGTACGAGTTTATAACTGCCCTTAGGACAGAACATTCATTGTAATAAGGCACACTGACCCAATCTCTATTCGGCACACGCTGTTCAAGGGGTGCGAACGTAGACCAAGGCAGTGTGCCCAGTCTGTACCTGGCCCTAGCTGCTCTTCAGCGGACTTAAATATCTGTTGCTCACTCCATTGTGAAAATGTTCTGCTATCCCTATGCAAACAGGGCGAGATCCGACTAGGGAAATATCATCAGTGACGAAAGGCAGGACCTTTAAGCATCAGTTGCTTGGAGTTCAGAATCCCTATTTTGAAACTTCAAAATTAAACGTTAGTGGCAAACGCTGCAGAAACCCCACGTAGCTTTAGATATCATACAAAAATGAATAAGTTATTAATTAACCATGCTACACTGTTCTCAAAGAAAGCATTTATCTATCCTTCAGTTATCCAAGAGCTTCAGGAACAGGAGGTAAGAAAACCTCTAACTTTGACGGCAGGTAGACGTGCGAGTTCCCCTTTCCTGGGAATATTCAAGTGGTTTAATAAGAAAATGTATTTCAACATTGAAGTGTTACTTTAAATGTCCACTTTAATAGTGGGAAAAGGAGCATTACATTACGATGATTAGCCCTCTGTCAAAGGAAAATAGTAAGCACTTGCAAAACGATGCATTATGACTTCCAGTAGCAACTGTGCTTTATTACCACTGTGTGAGACTGCAGCATTTCCAAGGATGCCGTACCTACAAGGAAGAGGGCTTTTTGCAAAAAATATTTTCAATGTAGTAAAATAAGTTAAATTTTTTCTGCCAGTGCGCCTTCGGAAATCAACCATTCAAATAAACGCAATTGAACAAAAAAAATGGTAGCAAAGCAACAAGATTGCTCAATATGCAAGTGGCAAATTAGTATTCATGAAAGACAAAGATATGAATCCCTTGTGAGAGGTTGTATTACATCACATTCATAACAGGAAGACCATTTCACTGCTAATTAACCCCAAGTGATCAACACCGATCACTGGAGCTGCAAGCTGCAGTTCCACTAAATCTTTCGTCTCAAAAGTTGTTGTTTTTAGTGGGTTTTCTTTCTATTAATGCTTGCAGCAAAAAGAGGTTTGCAATGGTTCGCCCAATAGAAAACTTAACAGGAGGGTTTCTATTTTACTAGTTACGATTGCGCTCAATGAACAACCTTTTAGAACAGAAAACTGTAAAACGTCTTTTTAATAGGCACGCCTGAAAGCAAACAGGAGTCAAACTGGAATGAAAGCCAATAGGCCTCGTAGACCTATTGCCTATGTCAAAGCTTTTTGCCAATCTTGTGTAGCTGCAAAAAAAAAAAAAAAAAAAAAAAACACATGGCGTGGCCATTATCGCCGGATGCGTCATTCTATAGGCAAGTGGTTATGATGTATGCATATACATCTATCACCAGGCATGTGCACGCCTACGGAAAAATGCGGATGAGCTTTTCTTTATCTACCCAAGCTGCCACTTACATTAAAAAGGTAAATGCACAAATACGCTTTGCATCAAGTGGAATGCCCAGCAGCAAATGGCAACTGCCAGGCCATCCAAAAAAACAAAGTAAAAAATGCAACTGTCTGATGTGTGTTTTGGGGGGGATAGGGGCGGGCGTAGGCTTGGGTAACACGGAAAACAGAGAGGAGAGATCAAAAAGGAGAAGTGTGGGGCTAAAATCCAGGCGCCAATGGGGTTTTATTCTTGCATGGTAGATGAAATTCCTCGATCAAACTATCAGCACTCTTCTGGATATTAACATTATTGCAAGGGGGAAAAACCTCTAATTGCTATAAGGGAAATGAAGACCACACATATTGCCAAGAGTAGTGAGGTCCAGAGCACAATAATTACAAGTACACAAAAAAACCTAACAAAAATGGTCTTAAGACATTCAGCTGAAGGTCCCAAAGGGCTCAGCTGTATGTGCAAGTATAGAGACTAGGCTAAAGCCTTCACCGGATTCGTTCCAGCAATCCTACGGTACTGCCGATTAAAATCAATAAGCAATACAACTGTCACAGCAGGACAGTATTTTCTATAATGGAGACCCACAATTCAAATAGTTCTACAGGTTTCTTTTGTACCATCGCTCTTCAAAAAGGGATTTGTTGCAAGCGGATTCTGGTTTGCCTTTCATAGAATTATCAATTCAAACACATTTCAAGTAATTCGTCATTACTAACATGAACAAGTGAACAAATGTGCATGAATTTCACAGACTACACTTACCTTGTGAGAGTAATGAGGATCCATAATTCTTGCTAAACCAAAGTCGCCAATTTTCACCACCAGATCTTCAGTATTGATGAAAAGATTAGCTGGTTTCAGATCACGGTGCAGAACATTTGCTGAATGGATATACTTGAGCCCACGTAACAACTGGTACATGAAAAGCCTGGCATGTTCCTCTCGTAAGGGACCTTGCTCTAGCAATTTAGCCATATCTGTCTCCATATACTCTTGAACAATGTAAACTGAGTTCAGCTCTGTAAGGGAGTTCACGTCATCAGTCAACTGACTTCCGTTGGGACCAAGAATTTCAAACACTTTCACAATATTATCATGGTCAAGTCTCCTGATGATTTTGATCTCCCGTAGAGCATGCTTAACACTCTGCGGGTCTGTGAGAACTATTTTTTTGACTGCCACCCGTTTGTCACAGTCATTGTCAACAGCTGAAAAAACGAGGCCATTTCCACCATAGCCAAGAGGTTTTAAGTCCATATATCGAGAGCCTAAATCAAAACCATGAATGTTCATAAAACTTTCAAATTTTTCAGCCATTTTGAAATTTTTCGTTTCAAATTGTAAAGCTTCGGTGAAGGCTTGGGGATACTCTTCAGCAGTTATTTTAGAACTTCATGAAACAGGGAAAACTAATTTATGTGCAAGATGGTTTCCAAATATTCTCATTGCTTTATTTATCCAGACAAGCTTCACTTTTCCCATTAACGAGCACTCCAAAGCTCAAACTGTACCTCGCAGCAATTACAGTACTCGTCGTTATTAAAAAGGTGCAGCATCTTTGAAGTTATCAAGGAGAAAAATCATAGGAAATGAAACGGAATGAAATGACATACTGTATTCTGCACCAGAGGACAAAACGAGTTAACATCTAACAAAAACGTGAATAAATATGCACACAGACTTTTCTCAACATACTCCTCACAGTGCAGATACATTCAGTGTTGGACTGGTCCTGAGCAGCGGCATTCTATGGAGCTGGTAAACACTATGGATATATTTTCCTCCTTGTCCTATTTTTTTTCTTTTTCAATAGGAAGTTATGGTGGCACTTGATTTACTGAAGATACCTTAGGTCAATGATCAGGTGGCTCCAGCTCACCACAATCAAAGCTGCTATCCATTTTATTCCTTGGATACCTAAAACAAGAAAAAAAAAAAAAAGGGTGTGGTTACAATCGTGTTTACTTGGTAATTTGTGCAGTACAAAATTAACTGAATTTATAATACAACATTGCAAACAGAAATGCAGGCACCACCAACATTTGCTGCCACCCTAGGCCCATTATATATTGCAACTGAATGTCCTACCCAGGTGTTATTTGCTAAGCATAGAGGGAATTACGAATGGATGGGATGAGGAGGAATGGAGACTTAGGCTAATCTCTATATTTCCATAGGCAGGGTGAAAGATGGGGAGCAAGAAATTGGATTTCCTTCAGAAACTGAAAACGTTCTTGAGAGAAGAACACTAGGGACTTGTGGGGTGATGTAAGGGGGATGAATAGGGACGCTTTCCGCTATAGAGGGAATCAGGCCTAAGGACTTACATAAGCCAGCAAACTGAATTAGCAAGCTGAGCTCAGTTCTATTGAGTGAAACAACTTCGCATTTGTAAAGCACAACAACTGCCTCCAGAGGCATCTCGGCGCTAACACAAACAAAAGAAAGAACATTGTCAATCCAGAAAAACACTTAAGACTGCGTGAACAGCCATTTTTCAGAAGCTTTCTGAAAGTAGCAAGGTTGGCAGCATGCTTTAGAGCGAGTGGAAGATTGTTCCATGCCTTTGCTCCAAGAACAGATGTAGATCTGCCCCCCACCGTAGTCTGTAACCTGAACTACGGGATAGCTAGAAGATCATTACAGGCAGATCTCAGTGTTCTCGGTGGCCGATATCAGAGAGGAATTTTGGACCAGTTGGAAAATAGGCCAAGTACGAGTTGAAATACCGATCTCGCTACAGCATTTTGTACCATCTGTAACTTCTGGATCAGATAATTAGGCAGACCCTAAAGAAGACTAGTGCAATAAAGCCTTGAGGGGATCAGGATATGAACAGACTTCCTTGCTGAAAAAGGTAGAAAGTCAACAAACGTTTTAAAAGACTGCAGCACACAAAAAATAACCCTGCCATGGTATTTACATGGGGGTAAAAAGACAAATCATTATCAAACTTGACTTGTCACAGGTTTCGTGCAGATGCATCAGAATAATTTATTATCAAACGATTTTTAGCACGCTCCTTGCTAACTGCCTGACAAAGGTTTTTGAAAATTATAGCTACTCCCACGCCCCCCTCTATTTTTTTTTTTTTTTTACTTTGCCATCATTTGACAGACCTACATGAATCTCAACATACCAACAGAGAGCTAAATACACGCCAATTTTACTGTGGGGAATTTTTTTTTTTTTAAATCATCAACTGCCACCAAAGTTACAAGCAAAAATAACACCTTCTAAATGTTGTTAAAAATCATTTTTTTCCATCAAAACTCAAAAATATTGTGCCCAATTCTGAGCACTGCCCTCTCACCCACTATTATCCTAACAAATCTTGGCCAGCCTCCAAACCCCCTTAAAAACATATTTCCCCCTCACGTTAAATACATGAATTAGAGCAAAGTTGAGAGCTCAAGACCGTGGAAAAAAATAATAAATTGAAGCTTTTCACCATTCACATCTCTTGAACATGCAAACTTAATTGACAGAATTTGTGAGTTTTAAACTTAAATGGAATGTATGACATTATAATGCATGCCATGTATATGCAGGGTAAGTAAAAACACATATATACACACACACTCTGAAAAAACAAAGGTTAAAGGGATGTAACAGTTAAGTGAAAATGTTAGTTAAAATATACGGTTTTAAATTATTCAAACAACTGAAATTCACCAATATAATTAACTCAAGTAACTATTTCTTGCGCCCTCGCTATGCACAGTGTTATCAAAAATGTTATAGAACAGGTCATGAGTGATGTAATAAGCGAGGTAATTAGTGCATGGCGAGGCGCAAGTTACAGCTATCTTACAGTATGAGTTATAGTTAATTGAGACAAGTATAAGAGGTGAATTTCAGTAGTTTTATTGGTTTAAAATGGTATGTTTTAACTGATTTTCATCTACCTATAATGTTTATTTAACATTGTTTTTTCAACGAATTTCTATTTTAAATTTTTTTTAAATGTAAAATAAGATGTTCACTGTTGTGCATGGCATGGGGCTGGTGCAGTGCATGCCGCTCATTTATTATTCAGTTTTTGTGGGTGCCCTGGTCCCATCTGGGACACCCATAATTTATATTCACTTTGGCACAGCAAGAGGGGGGCATACTGGTTGCCAATGGGAGACAGCCGTTATTTTAGGGAGGTTACCACCTGGGGCACACACACCATTGCTAAATCTTGGAGGCAACGTGAGGGGGCTCAAGGCCCCAGCCAGCATCCATACTGGGTGTCGACAGGACCCAGACATTTTACCATGGATGCCCTGGTGCCATCTGAGGCACCAACACCTTTGCTAAATGTTGGAGGGCGCTGGGAGAGCTAAGCGGCCCCTGACAGCACCCATTCTGGGTGCTGCGGGAGCTGGCTCTGTTGCTTTGCTCCTGCCCAGAAAGAGGTAGGTTTTTTTCTCAGTTCCAGCAAGGGAGCAAAGCAAGTCACTGGGGACCACCGAATGCTAGTAAAGGGGGGTGCACTGACCCTCCTCTAAAATAATCAAGTTAGCCATAGGAGTGGAGGTCCCAAATGCCTGCAAAAGCCCAGGGAGGAGGCCTCATGACCCCCTCCTAAAAATTAACCAATGAGCTGACCCAAACGGGGATTAAATTCCTGAAGGGCGGGTATTCCTCCCCCTTTTAATGGCACAGCAGTACTGTTAAAAACAATTGCCCTTTTGGCACCGGGGGTGTTTGTCCCTCTAGGAATCCCCCCACCAGGCCAAGGGGTCAAGGTATCCTTACCCTGCATCCCTATATGTTTTTTTCAAAACAGGGGAGTTAGTCCTCGAGACCTAAAATGGCTGTCGTGACATGTTTGTTGATGTGGTGGCAGCCAATCAGATCTTATCTTTAGGTCTGTTGCATCCGCTGATCCTTCGTGGCACAATAGAAACATAAATACATTAATTTCTCCAAAACTCCTGAACGGATTTACACCTAATCACAAAAAGCATACTTTTTGGATCAAGTGCTAGCTCTTGCCAAAAGTTGGTTAACTTATCATATAGCAGTTTTGGCGTGTCTAATTTTCCAATGGAAAACTGCATAGGGAAAATGCTTTTTCTAGCCCCCGCATGACGAATTGCTCAGAAACTTTCCAGGAAGATGTGACTTTTGGAAAGTTTCATGAAAATTTTTTTCTCCAAAGTTACAAGCAAATCAAAAAAATCAATTTCCGGGGGGCGTGGTTTCGGCGCCGTACAAGATGGCTGCCTGAGCTGGGGGCTCCGCCGCGCCGGAACGACTAATGAGCCACGGGTGCGTTATTTCGCATCCCTCATAAGCGGACTCCAACATTTTGTGAACCGGAAGATGCGGTGAGCGGTTTCTGAATACGGAGCGCATCGCGCTTCCCGTCATTTTCGCCATCATTGCGATCCCCTCAGCGAGCCCGCCTTCTGGAATGCTGTGCTGTCGCCCTCTAGCGGTGCACACCCTCGCCATACAGCCTTTCATGGAAATGACGGCGGAACACCTCCAGAACATGGTGAGCCGTTTTTCGTTTTGATGCGTGGCACTTTATCAACTTTTTCGCCGAAATTCAGTGTGCCTCAGAACGGCCGCCATTTTGTTTCCACTTTGCTTCCTGAGGCCTTCTACTTTCTCCTCATAGCAGATACTGAGCATGCATTCCTCAACTGGCTGCTGAGCTTCATTGTTCCTTCTGATACAGGAGATGTTTCTCAGGTCTTACTTTTTCACAATATTAACAATATGCTAACAATTTTTCTTATGCTGACATATTTCCTATGGTGATTTCTTCATGCAACCTATGTGTCAACTCTAATATCTAAGCTACTCCTCTCCTTATCTCATACCTTTGGACTATTTTTGCGGGGGTTTTGCTTCTTGATGTCAGTCATTCGTCCGCTTAAAACTGCATAATTCTCTTGGTGGTCTTGAGGATATTTTTCTCATCTCGTCATCTTTTGAAGGAACATTACTCCCACAGCTACCACTCAACATTGTTTTACTGAATTAATATTTGTGTATGGGTAGAATACGCAAACCTCAGTTTATCTTTGTCTCTAAAACTTCTTCCATTGCGACATCTACGCTTCCTGGGTCATCTAGTTCTTCTTCACTCGCTACAGACATGGCTGGAGTGACTTCTGCTCGTAATCAGTCATCACAATCAATTCCACATAAATCTTCTCCGCCTACGACTACACCTAAAAGATTGAAGCAGGACTGTCCATCTCCAGAAAAGACATCTCCTCCCATCTCCTTGGAGTTGCTATTAGAGGAAATACGTGCCTTACGTCCGTTTGTGGAGGAGACGAATAATAAAATGCAATTTTTGGAAGAAAAGTGGTCTTCAATGGAGGGTAGGGTCTCTACAATGGAGCAACAACTTTCGACCGTTCAAGCTGATTCTCAAAGACTTTCCTCCCTGGAGAAAGAGGTTCGCAAACTCCAGCAGCATACAGAAGACTTGGAAAATCGCAATAGGAGGAACAACTTACGAATTTATGGTCTTCCTGAAGCTTTGGAAGGTGATGATCCTGTCGCTTTTTTCACTTCTTTCTTGCCAAGATTGCTGGACATGCCTACTTCCTCCACTCTTAATATTCAAAGAGCCCACAGACTTGGTCCTCGTCCTTCGCGGTCTTCAACTTCGGTTAGGCCCCGAGGAGTCATTATCCTCTTCCTGAAATTTACTGATTTGCTTTCAGTCCTTTCTGCGGCCAGAGCAAAGCGGCAACTTTCTTGGCTTGGTCAGAGAGTTTTTCTGTCTCAAGATGTCTCCAATGTTACAGCAAGCAGACGCAAAGAGTTCCTTAGTCTTCGACCTCCACTCCGCTCATTGGGAGCCCGCTATGGCCTCTTTCAACCTTGCATTTTTAAGGTGACTTTCCAAAATCATACCCAGTCTTTTGAAGATCCTGCGGAACTCAGGAAGTTCATACACTCTCACTCTTCAACTAGCATGGATACTGCTGGTCCTTCTAAGGGTTGACATGTTATATTAATTTATGTATTTTGCCTAGAGTTTTCATGCTATTAATGTATGATTTGAATATGTTTAAGAAAAGTTGGCCTACGCTTTCTCCCAGCCGCGATATAGTTCTCGTTAACATCTTTTATGGTTAATTCCTCTTTATCTCCCTCTTTCTGTCTTCGATTATAGGCTGTCCCTGCAATCCGTATCTGTTTGTGTCTTTCTATTTTGTCAAAGATATGTCTTCTAATGTTTCCTATTTTTCTCCTTTATTCGGTCCGCCTGCGTACTTTTGTTTGTTCTGGTGTGGTCCGGAGTTCCTGGTTTGGGTGGTTCGTCTTCCACGCGTCACCACTCCCCCAGTCTTATTTTGTTCTTGTCCCCCTCAGGTACGTTTCCTCAGTCGTCCTTTTGGATATGTACTGTCTCTTCTTGTATTCTTCCTTCTCCTCGTCTTTTTCCCCCTTCCTTTCTTACCTCTTTTTCCTTTTTTCCCATTGGTACCTCTTTTTATGTTTCTATCATTGCATATTTTGCTTGTTTAAATCTTTAATGTTTTTACATTCAGAGTTATCTCCTGGAACGTAAAAGGTTTTATCAATCCTATTAAAAGACAGAGAATCCTTTCCCACCTTGCCTCTTATAACCCCGATCTGTTTTTTTTACAAGAGACCCATCTTACAGAAATTGAGGCATTAAAATTAAAAAGGAGCTGGGTGGGTACGGTTTTATTCTCCCCATCTGTTAATAAAAAAAATGGTGTCATAATTTTGTGTCATAAGAAATTGAACTGTAAAGTCCTATCACAAGAAATTGACACAGAAGGTAGATGGATACTAGCTAAATTGTTAATTAATACTGTTCCTTTAACTGTTTTTAATGTTTATGGGCCTACACAATCTGACTGTTCTTTTTGGCCTCTGATTACGCAAAAGTGTATCCAATTTCAAGATGATTTTTTTATACTAGGAGGCGATTGCAATCAAGTTGTAGATCCATTTCTTGACCGTCAGTCGACGGTTCGCTTTGTCCCACACAAGACCCATAGACACTTTCTTGATACTATCTCTCAGACACATCTCATTGACTCTTGGAGACTTTCTCACCCTGATACTCTGGATTTCTCCTTTTTCTCTCCTCCTCATGCTTCTCTCTCTCGCCTAGACTATATCTTTCTTTCTCAATCCTTATCTCAAAATTTACTGTCTTCCTCTATTGAACCTATAGTCATTTCGGATCATGCCCCTATCGTAACAGATCTTGATTTACTCCCTCCGCATCCTAGGTCCTCTCGATGGCGTTTTAATAACTCTCTTCTTTTAGACCCTCTTTTCTCTTCCTCCTTTCGTTCCTTTGCTAATGAATTCTTTGATCTTAACTGTGATCCCAATCTCTCCCCCCATATCATTTGGGACTCTTTTAAGGCCACTGCAAGAGGTTTTATCATAGACTTCGTCTCAAAAGAAGAAGCGTTTTTTGCAACAACGAAAAGCTACTTTAGCACATATTAAGCTTCTAGAACATGAATTTTACACTTCTTCGAAAGATTCCATCTCACCAGAGTTGATACAAGCCAAACTCGCTTTTAACAAATCCACCACTGACAATGCGTCCTCTGTACTTCTTCGTAGTAGTGCCCGTTTCTATGGAGGCCGTAATAAAACAGGGAAACTTTTAGCAAATTACCTCAAAACGCGCAAAGAACGTACCCTCATAGACTCTATTTATTCCTCTAATAATTCCCTTTTGCATAAAGATCAAGAAATACTTAATGAATTTAAACTTTTTATCAAAATCTTTATATTCCAGAGTCCCCTCCCTCCTCCTCTCTTATTAAGGCCTACCTTGATAAAATCCCTGCCCCTTCTAACCCCCATCTTAATCTTTTTGATCTTGAAACTGACCTATCCCTTAATGAACTTTCTACTGCTTTAAATGCTCTCACTAAAGGGAAAACTCCTGGCCCAGATGGATTTTCTGTTGAATTTTATTTACATTTTTCCGAGTTATTACTCCCGAAGCTCCTAACACTTTTTCATTCTTTTTATTTAACTGGTAAGACAGGGGGTTCCTTTCAGGAAGCCACAATCTGCCTCATTCCTAAAGAAGGTCGAGATCCAAAATTTTGTAAGAATTATCGTCCGATCTCCCTGGTTAATGTCGATTATAAGTTATTTGCCAAATCGCTTGCTTTACGTTTAGATCCCCTCATGCCTCACCTTATAGGTAAGGAGCAGTGCGGTTTTGTCAAGGAGAGACTTACCTCGGATAATTCCCGTCTTTTCCTCAATGTTTTAAATAAAGTTCCCTCCCTCTCCACTTCCCTGGCGGCTATCTCTGTTGACGCAGAGAAGGCCTTTGATAGAGTAGATTGGTCCTTTTTATTTGCCTCATTGCAATGGCACGGTTTTGGTCCTAAACTGATTTCACTTATCTCTTTACTTTACTCTGCTCCCAAAGCTTCGGTATTAGTCAATGGTCGAATCTCATCTTATTTTCCTCTTCAACGTGGCGTTCGTCAAGGTTGCCCTTTATCCCCTCTTCTTTTTGTCCTTGCTCTTGAACCCTTTTTATCTTCTATTCGTAATAACGATTCCATCTCCGGTTTTTCTTATGGTGACCATCAATTGAAACTTTCTGCTTATGCAGACGATATTCTTTTATTCATTTCTGCTCCGGAAACCTCTATTCCTCCTTTATTATTTGAATTTGATTCTTTTTCCCAGGTCTCTGGCTATAAAATTAATTCAGATAAGACCGAGATTCTCCCCCTTACAAAATTATGTCTTCCCCATTCCTTTTCTTCCACGGGATTTGCATGGAATAGTTCAAAAATTAAATATCTAGGCATATGGTTTTCTAATTCCATTACTTCTTCAATTAAATTAAACATGTCTGCAGTTTTATCCCGAGTTGAGAACTTACTCTCTTCCTGGAACCCTCTCTTTCTTTCTTGGTGGGGTCGATTAGATTCAATCAAAATGATGATTGCTCCAATTTTAATTTATACTCTCTCCATGCTCCCCATTCATATCCCCGCTCTTTATTTTAAACGGATCGATTCATGCCTCTCTAAATTTCTCCGGAAAAATAAAAAAGCCAGAATCGCTTTGTCTTCTCTTCGTAAGACCAGACCCAATGGTGGGGTGAATTTCCCGGATTTTCGTCTCTATCACAAATCCTTTTCCCTTCGTCATGCTTCGAGATGGATCACATCTGATTCCTCCCCCTTTACCCCACTTTGGCTCTCTATTGAACACATTTTACTATTACCCTTTTCTTTCAAGGAAATTATAACTTTTTCTGCCAAAACCTCCCTTACCTCCCTTCCCTTATTTAGACACACCTGTTCCCTTTTGAAACCCCTGGTCCAACCCACTCCTATCTCTCGCGAATCCTTCTTGGACTCCTCTATTTGGTACAACTCTCTTATTCTCCTTAACAGACTCGTTTTTGGAAAGCGTGGAGACTAAAAGGAATTATCTGGGTTAAGCATCTTTTCAATGGACTTTCACCATGTTCTTTCCCTCAATTTCAGGCTTTATTCCATTGTCCCCGTTCCTTTCTACAGAAGTTTACCACTCTTATGGCGATTATTCTTGACGTTTACTACTCCCTTCCCTCTTTAACCCCAACTGGTGTCCAAAATCCTCTTCTTAAAATACTCCTCTCCCTACCCAAAGCCTCCCTTGTATACAAATTTTTCTTAGCCCCCAATCCAGACAGAACCAAATCTAAATTGGAACTTTCTTGGGAATCTGATCTGGGTTGCGAATGGAATATCGCCTTCTGGGATAAACTTTGGACCAGATCTCTCAAAATCTCTCGTTCTGCCTCTCTTACCCAATCTATGTTCTTTCTTTACCACAGACTTTATCTTACCCCTGCCTCTATAGCCCGTTTCTCCTCTTCTACTGATTCTAACTGTTGGACTTGTGGTTCCTCTAATGCTAATCTCATTCATCTTCTCTTTCTCTGTCCTTCGGTTTGTGACTTTTGGGGAAGGTTTGGTCATATATCTCCCGACTATTTAAGATCTTCATTCCTCACTCTATACCCCTCCTCTTTGTTGGCAGTCTCTCTGATTCCCTAGATCTCCCCTCACATAGTCACGGTCTTTTTGATCTCATGCTTGCTCTAGCCTTCCAACATATCTTTTTTAATTGGAAAACCCTCACAAAATTATCCATACAACACTGGTGGAATAGCCTTTGTTCCTTTCATAGACTTGATGTTGCCTTCGCATCCTCCTGTAAACCAATGGTCAATAGAGAATTCTTCTGGTTACCCCTTACCACCTACTTAGATCAGATTGTTTTAAAAAAGAACTCGCCTTTAGCCTCTGAAAACTTTAAACCCCTTGAAAGATATTATCTCTGTTCTCTACTTCTTATCCTTGTTGACTTGATATATGATTCTAATTAATTAATAACTCATTATTTTTATTCTATATATAATATGCATTGTGATATATGATTTCCTTGTATTCCAGAGTGTTAGCAGATCCTTCTTCCCCCTTCTCCTCCTCCTCCCTTCCTTCCTCCCTTTCCCTACCTTATATAAAAACTCCCAAAATGGCTTCTATTCTTCTCTTCAATGTACTAGCCAAAGCTTTTGTAATATTTCTCCTTTTATATGCTATCTTTGTAATGCTGGTATGTTATAGTTTTTTTTCCTTCTGTTTCTATTGGTTGTTAAATAAAGCTTTTCAAACATAAAAAAAAAATCAATTTCCTATGTAAACATGTTACTAACTAACTATAACTACCCAGTGGTGACTGCCACTGGGTAATTTAACTATATATATTTTTTTTCAATTCAATATTGACTTTTTTCTTTTTTGGGGTGGGAAACCCAGAAGCCCCTTGTCCCTAATTTACTCCTAAATTTCCCTTACCACTACCCATTCCTAAATCCTAAATTTACCCTCATCACTGCCCACGCGTAAACCCTAAAATTACTCTTACCTCCCTTTACCACTACCCTCACCTAAACCCTTTTTTCAAATAACTTAATTATGCTAGTTTAAAAAAAAAATACCTGTGTGGAAAATCCACAAATACTTAACTGCGTGGTAAAGGCACTATGAGGTAAAGAGTTTGTTGTAAAGGCTGTTTCCCTTTAGAGTGTAACTCTTAGAAGGCCATGAAACACCTGTTTGTAATACAAAATATTTCCAAAAACAAGGGGGTTTACTAATGTGGCTCTCAGCATTCAAGGCTGAAAAATCAGGTGAAGAAGATCCATTTACCCGCCAAGAATCCTTTTATGAATTCCTGGGGCATAAATTCAGTATTTCCGGCCGACAAAAGTAGTGCCCCTTAGTCTTTGACTGACTTTACTGATGGACTGTTGTCTAAATGCCTTCCTTGCTGCTGAAACACAGAAAACTGGCTTTCAATTATCAGGCAGAGGAGGGATAACCTAAGAAAGGTGGTTAAATGGATGTTTAGGCACCAATGGATACAATATGGGCAGGGAGGTAGGCAGGGAAAATGCCAACGTTATTGTTTTGTAGACAAAGAATGAAAAATATCCTCCTGTTCAGAAACATACAACCAAAATTTCATACATTTTAATGCATAATGCATTACAAAAATCTATTTTTGTTAGGGTTGGGATGGAAGATTTGCTCCAGTCATGTTGAAGAGCAAAGAAAATACTAAGCATATGCCCAAATGATTCATATGCGCGCGAGAACCCATGGGTTTCTTGTGGGAGCATTCCTGCGTGTTCACCTTGGACTAGGAATATTCTACTAAGTCCAACGTTAAATTACTATGGAAGTCTGCACACTAGCAGCATACCGCAGGGCTAAGCCTCACATGTAGCCCATCAGTCTCCCGCCCTTAGTGTAACGGTGGTTTTACTGTAAGCGTCAGTAAAATATTATTTTCAATCAGAGGGACCATATGTCTGCAACACTGTGGCTGTACGATTCCAGGCAAACCAAAGTTCTTTGACGCGTATTCGTACTAATTGTATAAAACACTACATGAAAAGGGTTGTCCCCTGTAGTGGTTTTATGACGTGGACTATCATGTGATCCGACTGTACTTCGGCAGTGTATAAAGTTAAAAGTAAACCAACCAATCAGCGAGAACAGGTAAATAGGATGGCATGATCGACACACAATTGCTCTCTTAGAACGGATATGCTAAATTGGTAAGTAAAAATTACACCCAAAACCCTCGCTGGAAAACACAATCCACTTTCTTTGTAGCAGTAGCATGTCAATGCGCTGAGAACTGACGTCGAACAAACTAGTCTACGCATCATTCTTACTACAGCAGAAATCATAACATGTTCGAGAATCAATTTCAGCGTCTGATGCAACTCCTTTTAAAGGTCATCCCTGTGCCGCGCCATATATCCAACAAAAACCTTGCTTTGAGAGCTGCTACAAGCCAAACTAAATAGAATAAAGTACTATATTACGCTTAGGTAAATTAGCATAAGTCAATGATTTGGGACAAAAATGCAATCTGTTTACTGCAACACATCGATGACTCTGTTGAACTTAAACGCATGACGCTACCGCTATACACAGAACACTCGTCGCTTTCCGAAAGGAAGAAGCCTATCTAAGTTAACACCAAAGAGAGAGTCAAGGCTTACCAGAAACGAATGCAGCGGGAGACATCTGACGGGAGGAAAGAAACGCATAGGTATCTGTACCACGACTACAAGTTCCCGAAGAAGGTTCGACACACGGGTAGAAGAGAATGTGTGTGCTCCGTGTGTACTGCCGACCTCGGTTGCCACTCCATCCAAGGAGTCAGTGACGTAAGCGCTAGGGGGAGGTCCTTCACGACAATTTAAATGTTACGACACACACAAAGATCACGACGTGCCGGAGGCCAGAACTCATGACAGATCTCTTAGGTAAAAGTCTTGCCGAACATATATTGCTAAATCGTTACTGAACGGAGGTACTTCGAAGGCAAATCATGTAATGGCAACAAAGAACCACGGAAAGCCGTGTCAGATATTGGGTTTAGCCCCGTACAGCTATCGAGATACAATGTGAGTACATCCGCTCTGGCTTGATGCACACCTAAAGTGTAGAGGCAGCAGCCACGTCGCACACTGAACTGTTCAGATACACCAGCCACCCCGCGCTTGAGTGAGCAAAGCATGAGTCACGGGAGAAGTCATGAAAACTGCTCTATTTCCACCGCCCTCCTACTCACACTCTTAGGGGAAACCTGTTGCATATGACTAACAAATGCATTATGCATCAGTGACACACAAACAACCCGAGTCAGGAACTGCGAATGCAGATGGTCCAGAGTTTCAAAAGCCCTTCAGTATTACAGAACAACTTGGAAGGGCGGGAAGTTCCGACCAGAAATGAGATGTCTCCTGTGATGCCTCAACTACCCCGAGGATAGCAGTTGCAGTCCGGCAACAGATTCCTTTTAGCCTCAGCCACTAGAACTGCCCTAAGACAATTGAACGTATGTTCAAAGGCTAGGAAGGGGTTGTCTGTCCCGAGTCGGATAAAAACGGAGTGATCACAGACAAACAGTTCTCTATCTTTTGGTGACCAGCCTAGACAAGTGAAAAACGTGTTCCAACACCGGTAAATACCGTATAAATAAGGAGGAATGCAGCCGTATCCCGGGTGCTATTCACACTGTACGTTCCTAAATGCGTCCCGATCTGCGATGTCGTAGTGACACATTCATGAGCTCATGCACTGTCAGTTCGCTTCTCGGTGCATAGATGTAGCCTGCCGAGCAGGGCAATCAGTACCCCAGTAGGAGTTGAATGCTCCGTTAAATCTTACTTAAAAAATCAGCGACTAACAGCGGTATATACATCCCAGTAATCTAGCAAGCTTCAAAGACAATGAGAGTTTTGAGACTTGGCCATAATTCGCCCTTCGTAGACATGTGGATCTGTGTATTAACAATCATCTATACAGCAAGCAAAACACAGTGAATGTTTGAGTAGTAACAAGTATGTATGCCTATTTAACCCTTCTATGAAATGTATTTAAACATAAATAACGAATGACTGAATTACAAATGCACAGATTCAAAATTATGCGTTGCAGGTTACACACAGATGTTTGTACTGGGTGCGTAACTCCGACATTTTACCCGAGTGTAATCTATGCTCTGTGCGTTAAATAAGACTTGCTGCACTAAAAGCATTAACCCACTGGGCAATCCAACATAACACATTTGTGTTATGCACATTTTGTGCAACTCTTTGCAACAGTCACTTAACCCAATTTAATCATTTAACTCAATGATCGGATATTACACACAGTGCTCTCTAGCAAGTGAAACACTCACCATAATGATCACAGTAGTATAAACACTTCAACATGCATCTCATCAACAGATGCATTAACCCTTTACGCCATCTTAAAATACATTCTCTTTGAGCTATAATAGTTGCAATGCCACTTATTTTCCATATGATCATTTTCTTGTCGGCAATAGGGCTGGAGTTTAAAAAAAAAAAAATGGGGAAAGTGTGACTGTAAGTTACCCATGACTCATCGAGTCTACCCGCAGATTGAGGCGGAAGAGGACTGCCTAAATATATGGGTTTCCAATGTTGTTTCTACTCACTCGTGATTACAGAGCTAAAACAAAAGAATCGCAGCCGTTCACTAACATGACTAGAGTACTGAACTCAAAACAAAATTTAGTTAACCCATCAAAGGTGACAAACGACACAAACCAGGAATAAGTAGCTTTATATGATTTAATTTAACATTTATTTCCGACTTTTCCTCTACCATTCGGTTACCAGACAAGCAAGCTTTGAAGCTTTATCAAATTGATTCGGGGTCAGAGACAGATTCTCTTAACGTGTTTTGACACTTTGAAAATTACATCTAGAACTACAACATATTTTATTTGGCAGTTGCAAATTGGGTCTTCTCCAGTACAAATCTAGATGCCAAAAGGAAATGGTTAAATGCCCTGCCACAATGAGTCTATTCTCCTTCGCACTGCACTGAAAAGGCTCCTGACTTTTGAAATGAAGCCCATCAGACAGTGAATGCAGGCTAGCGGAGTTTGGGATGTCAGTCGCGTGGTCCTACCCTTTAATGTGAACAATGCACTAGTCACAGGGCCGTTCATACTGCGGAAGCGGACAGGACAAAGGCTTGAAACCCACATTTCGGGCCTGGGGTCCGCCGAGACACCCCGCAGGTAGCAGATGCGGACTCGCACGGTAAAGACCCCGGCCTGACATTGATCGGTGACCTGCTCTATTGTGAGCGGGAGAACGAGGTCGCCACTTCCCGTCGTGCCCGCTTCCTAACAAAGGTACCTTTTTAACAGAACGTACCTCCTGTGCGTCCCGCATTCGGTCGGTTCCTCTCACCGGCGTTCCAGCCTAAGGCGGCTGGAAAACCCCTTGTATATCGGCCTTGCGACGGGAACCGCTGCTGAGGAGTAGACTGTGCCCCCTTCACCCGCACTACAGCACCGACAGACTTCCGCCAACGAGAGCCACCCGGCACTTCACGTCACGAGGAGGTCACTTCCTGTGGCCGCCTCCCCCTTGTCCTGCGGTTCTAAGAAATAGATTTCCGTGAATAGATTTCCACCAAAAAGCCCTGCGTTTCGATATTAGGTCAGTGGTGTGTTGCTTCGTGTAGACCGCTTCCCTTTGTGTACCGCAGCTCTGACGAGTGGATTTCCGTTGACAAGAGCCACCCGGTCTAAAACTCCGTCACGGATGTACCGGGGCCCTTTTTGAACACCCTTTCCCGGGCCAACCCCCTCCCCCGCCCCACTCGGTCATTTCCAAATTAAACAACTAAGCCTTATTTTCCCGGATCAAGCACACTAGGATAGCAATTATGTTTTAACCTTTGCAATATTTATTTTTGTGGGTTTAGCAGAATGATTTGAAATCCAGGACACGCACTGCAGCACTTTTCCTTGTGTGTTTTGTACTAACAAAGTTATTTGATTGTTAGACTGCGACACGCACTGCAGCACTTTTCCTTGTGTGTTTTGTACTAACAAAGTTATTTGATTGTTAGACTGCTGTTTCCAGCTTGACCAGAGTGATGCATTTTTAAATTAGGCCAAGCATACTGTCTTGTTTCCTTGAGGATTTGAAACAGAGTTCCAATCATGAATGAATTATATTGTTCACTTCTATAGCTATAAAAAGTGGGTCCCCGCTAGACCCTGCACCCCCCAACATCTTAGAATTGGTGGGTCCAACAATCGCCCCCAGTCTGATCAATGTTTCATTCAAGGAGGGCATGGTTCCCTTGGAATGGAAAAGGGCGATGGTAAAAGCCTTGTTGAAAAAGCCTACGCTAGACCCAGTTGACCTGGGTAACTACCGTCCAATCTCGCTTCTACCGGGAATTAGTAAGATAGCGGAGAAAATTGCTAACCGTACCCTTTCCACGTTCCTAGAAACTAATCATGTCCTCCACCACTCTCAAACGGGGTTCCGCCCCCGGACAAGGGACGGAAACCGCTATACTATCTGTAGTGGAAGAAACAAGGAAAATTCTCGATTCAGGAGGGTCATCAGCAATAATCCTCCTCGACCTGAGTGCAGCCTTCGACACGGTGAATCACCGTGTCCTGGTCAGCCGCCTCAGGGAAGCAGGAGTGACGGGACTAGCCTTGCAATGGCTACAATCTTTCCTGGAGGGCAGGTCCTTCCAGGTTTGGGAAGGCGATACGCATTCAAAGCCCATTCCCCTGCAGTGCGGAGTCCCACAGGGCTCCTCCTTGAGTCCTACTCTCTTTAATGTTTATATGGCCCCCCTGGCAGATGTTGTATCTCCCTTTGGGATCCACATGGTGACATATGCGGACGATACGCAGCTGATAGTTTCATTGAACCGTTCGAACCATCAGACCAACGACCTTCGGTCTTGTCTTGAGGCTGTGTCTAAGTGGATGAGAGCATCTTATTTGAAGCTTAACGGGGATAAAACCGAACTCATGATTCTTGGCAATCCGGGGAGCGCGTTATCTGGCACCTTGTGGCCTACCACTATGGGCCCGGTGCCAGTCCCCAAAACCGAGATCAAAAGTCTGGGAATATGGTTAGATCAGGAACTTACGTTCAAAGTTCAGGCGAGGAAGACCGCCGCTGCCTGTTACGGCCTACTCAGAATAACTCGGAAGATTCTCCCCCTCTTACCCTTCCCAGCAAAAAAGATACTGATCCAGGCACTAATTTTGTCGAGGATTGACTACGGAAATGCCCTTTACCTGGGAGCCCCAAAGTCAGTAATTGCAAAACTTCAAGTTATTCAAAATTGCGCAGCTAGGCTTCTTACGGAGACTCTCATTAGGAGCTCAGCAAAGCCCGCGTTGCGCTCTCTCCACTGGCTTCCGGTGGTACAGAGAATTAATTTTAAGGCACTCTGCATAGCCCACAAGGCGCTTATGGGGAGCGGACCCCTTATCAACAACGGTATGATTCGCCCCTACAGGGCGAATAGGAAACTCCGCTCAGACAGACTCTACCTGGCAGTAGTTCCCAGGATTAAGAAGGCCAGAAGTGGCGGACGGCTTTTTTCGTTTAATGCCTCCAGACTATGGAATTCCATTCCGCTGGACCTCCGGAGCGAACCTAACCATCTGGCAATCCGAAAACAACTTAAGACGTGGCTCTTCCCTTAGTGCACTCGGTTCTCTGGTTACTGCTTCAGCGCTGGGATGCCTCCGGGTAGCCATGCGCTTTACAAGTGCCCATTCATTCATTCATTCACTTCTTTCAATCTCAGACTGCACAAAGCACCTCTATTCAGAATATTTGCATAGGCCAAGGTAATATGTTTTATATTTTTAGTTTGGTAGTTTTAATACCTGGAATATAAGACAAGCACTAAGCACCCATCAGTAGTATCTTTTGCACTATCCATCAACGCCATTATATTGTGAGTCGTCTTACTCTTTCTTATGCCTGTGTATACGTGAGTGTTGAATTTTGAAACTAAGCCAAGGCACCGTCTGGCCTTTTTAGCGTACTCGCATGAGCAATGTTACCATGTGGCACTTTCATTGTATACTCCTTTGACATGATTTTTTAAATTTGGATTTTGGTTTATCTGAGTACTTGATTTAGAAACTTTAGCATGTATGATTCATGCTTATAATCGGGTCCTGGTCAGGGTGCCCAGCTCCGTCAAAAACCTTCTATAATAAAGGAAGGAAAGCAGTACAGATACATGTAATGATGGATTTTTTTTGGTGATGTTTTAAATTTGTGATTTTTCTTGATAAAATTGTAAGTTATAATTAACTGAACAATAAAGGTTATTAATTCATTCATACCAACCCTCTCCCCTGTCCCACTTGGTCATTTTGTGTGAGTCCTATTGCAAGTAGAAAAGTGAGTGTGCATAGCTGCCAAGTTTTGAGTTTGCTTAGGTGTGACATTTCCTTGTTTTGAGTGTGCTTATGTGTGACATTTCAATGTTTTGTGTGTGACACTTTGTCGTGTAGTTCCTATAGTACCCATGCATGACCTGCGCGTTTGGATAACATAAACTGTGGGCTTGGTGGCAGACTGATTCTATACACCCCCACCGAGAAATGTTAGCCTGTTTGCATTAGCTAGCTCACAGTGCCACTAGTGTCTCCTCTTATCGGGGAGAGATTAGTTTCTGGCAACCTCAGAACATGACAACCCTGATCCCTCAAGATCGTGGAAACAATGTACTACTTTTCGCTCAGTCACTCGTGCTCATTTAGTTTATCTCAGAGGTACACAGAATAAACAGTCTGGGCGTTTCAATAAGGGTTTATTGAACAGTTGTTATTCTCGTGTTAAGTATAAGAGCTGAAACAACCATTAGACAGTAGCAGAGATATATGATTAGCAGTTCTATGAATATAAAAGGATAGTACAGTTCTATCATCTTGCAACAAGCATGAATAAATACATGAATATAAAATGCATTGATAAACGAGTGCGCGTACTCCTACTATGCCTATCTAGATGTACCCAAGTGTACCTAGCATGTGAGTAGGTGTGCAGCCAAGAATCCCTCTAGGATTTAGTCGAACCCCATTACCTGAAGTGTGAATGTAGGAGCAATTCTTGGTCTCGAGTTGGACATCCCACAAGGGATGTTCAGACCACTGTCAGCTGGAGTGTCTGCAAGCAGGAGCCTCCGCGTCTCTGGTCAGTGTGTCGGCCTGGAAGTCTCGGTTCCCTCTAACTCCTGATAGCAAGAGGTGCTGTATTTATACAGAAAAGTATATAGAGTCCCTTTGTCCCTTGTTCTTGTGTTAGCCATTGTTGGGTATGAGGATTATGTATGGCATGAACCTTGTGCGTAGATATTAGGAAGGTGGTGTATAGCCCCTGCCTGGTTTCCAAGTAGCCTCATGAATAATTTATTCATGCAGTGTCAGTCTAAAGATGAAGCAATAGAACACTATTGTTCAGGAAAAACCCTCCTTCTGCACCCAGGCCTAGAACTAGGTAAAAGGTTCAGCCATAAAAGGCGTTCAATCCTTAAAAGGCTCGTTAGTGTGTAATGTAGGGGAGGTGATGTAGGTGAAAGGGTATGATGTTACCCGGGCCTATATTAGGGTACCTATATGAAACATAACAACTTTGAGTGACAGTTTACCACGACTGGACTAAAATATGACGTCCATGTCATGGGATGCATTACAGATATTCTGTTTTGTGTGATTTCATAGCCTATAATCTAGAATAAGCTTTAAAACAGAATTCTTTATAGAATGTCACAAACTGACTTCATTTTTACTATGTTAGCACTAAAGAAGCATTGTCATTTCAACAGATGAGGATTCCAACTTCTTCAGCCAGTGCTACATAGGCTCAATCATGGCATACTTAGGGAAAGATGACAGATCTTTGCTCCTACCTAGGGAGCACCCCTGCTGACCTACAGCTGTCAGAGATAGTTGTGCAGATCCTAGGAGTTGAAGAGTTGGTAGGGCGCGTCCAGCACGCTTATCAGATTGCTGCCAAATGGAGACGTCATAGGTGAATACTCTGAGACCTCTCATTTTAGCACTTGATTATGCATTATGGAACCTTTTAGGCCCAGCCATGTGAATATTCCTCCTACAAGCCCCGAAATGCAAAGTGATCTTGGCTAATGTGTCAGGACTGGCCAAAGGTGTCCATCACGCATCAAACTAGATAACTTGATATGTCCATCTCCTAAAGGTTTAGTGATCCTGCTTTTTACCTCAGACCCTGTGGAAATGGAGGGTTTAAGACTGGGAACAAGACAGTGAGTGAATTTCACATCTAGTCCGTAAGAAAGAAACACAGGGTTCAGATACCTCAAGTATGCCATTTTTCAGGCATGAATCTATGATCCAGTCCAGTTTCTTTGTTTGCATTTTGCCACTTATAGCTGGGAATTTATAATGGTATAAACATGACTACAAGTTCCAGAATACAAACTAAGGACCTGGAATGGATGAGCTTCACAAGCAAGGAACGTGGAAACTCGGAAGCTCTGATAGCCAGCTAGAAATGTGAACAAGTCCATGCTGGACTTCCAGAATATTTATTTCCTCGCTCAACCAGTCCTCTCAAGTTGGCCTTTACTTGTAGTATATAAAATATGTGAATAAATAAGAAAGCCTACGATGACAGGCCTTCCAGACAAAACAACTGCTCTGAAATGGTGTCTCATCTAACTTTTACATATGCCTGTTGCTTCTGCATTCTAAACCGAATGCTGAAATGGGGCAAGGCAGGGACGCCCACCATTGTGGGTTGGTACAGAGGCATGCAAGAGCAGCTGCTGCTGTCTGCAGTGTAGGAACTACAGCCGTGTCCAGATCCCTGAACTCAAAAAGCCTAAACTTACTTCAAATAATAATAGAGCCCGAGCTGCCTGTGACTGTGGTTTGTGGCTCCTTAGTCACTCCAGGCCACACCAGGCTTCTCTTCTTCTGCATGCCTGCTGCTAGCAGAGGTGCGGTGTGGGACTGCAGCTCATCGTGCCGGTCTTAGGCTGACACCATGCTGCCTGCAACGCCAACAAGCAATGGAAAGGAGGTATCCTGTGGTCCCAAACAGTTCATCGAAAAGAGGTGACAAGGCCTGCGGCCGCAACCAGTGGAAACTGCCACTTCTTGACCCCGGGCACCAGCCGCATCAGCTCATGTAAACACTGATACCAAAGGGGTAAACACTGAGACAGTCCTCAGATCCGCACAGACAAATAAAAACTTTGCACATCAGGCTGTATGTTACATGGAAAATAACTGCTGTTCAGCTCCGATGAGCTTTGAATTGCGTGATATTAGTATTCTGTGTGGGAATGTTGACACAAGCACCTAATTGTGTTAGTTTGACTCCTGATGAGTGACACTTGGCAGGGCAAAGTGTGACGCGCTGCCCCCTCCCCCTCATTTCCAGTTCCATGAATCTGTGCTCCACTGCCACTATTATATAGGGCTGCGTTTGCAACCCCTCAAAATCTACTGCTATTTGGGAGTGGAGTGGATAGGTTGTGTCCTGCCAGTAGTCACGGTTTACGGGACCTGAGGGAGTACTTTGTTTTCACTAAAGAATCACTGTGTCTTAGCGGAGAATCCAATTAGTACCCCCGGTACCCAATGTATTACGGCAGAGGGGCTGGGATGCCTCTTTGGTATCCACAGATTCCCACTGATTTGTCGACGTGGAGTGGGCTACCGTTTCTTGGGCAACACCGCACTCTCAAACTTTGTAGTATTCAAATATGGACTTAAAGAGAAGTAATGCCTGAGGTAGTTTAAAGTATATATGTATATATATCCACTGAAAAATAAAGGTTAAAGTGATGTTATAATTAGGTGGAAATGTTGGTTAAAACGCAACATTTTAAACTAAAACAACACTGAAATTCCCCAGTTGTAGTTTGTTGAGCTAACTAGAACTTGTGACCCCACCATGCTCGGTGTGGTCAACAATATTGCCATTTGAGATGTTATCGGTGATATAACTAATGATTTCATTGAACATGTCATGAGCGAGGCAGCCTATGAGGTCATAAGCAGGGCCACGGGAATTATGCGATTCTGCAGTTTTATTCGCATGATTATGGATTTGCTGCATTTGCCACATAATCTGGTGCTCCTTTGTTGTATAATTTGCTGTGACCCTGATCATAAGTGGAGCATGATGGGGACATAAGTTCTAGTTAGATCAGTAAACTATAACTGGCGAAATTTTAGAAGTTTTTTGAGTTTAAAAGGCTATATTTTAACTGAAGTTTTCACCCAAATTTAATGTCACTTTAACCTTCGTTCTTTTCAGTGAATGTGTAAGATTTTTTTTTTAATGTAAAGTAAGATATTACCATACCTAACTATAACCTCACTCTAACCTTTATTTTTTCAGTAAATTGATAGGGTTTTTCACATAAAGAGCCTACCCAACCCTCGTGGGCAGCCAGCCCCCTACGCCGCTCTGCATCTAGTTGGGCGGAGGGCCTGTCATCCACTCCCCCTTCACAGGTGGCCATGCCCCACCCTGCACAGCCTTTGGACATGTAACCAATCCTCTGTTGTGAATATCCTACAGCTGTACATGGCGGAGGGTTGTATGCACAGCTTGGCCACCCATGGGTAGCCAGGCCTCCACGGATACTCCCCCACCCCCCCCCCCCCACCCTTGTTATTTTTTGTAATTCATTTTCCCGGTCCATCTGGAGTTTTGCAGGATGGATTTGGGTGTAGGGCCCACCCCCACCAGCAGCAACCCTCCACAGACACACACACCACATTTATTCTTTTTTGTAATTCATTTTCCCCGTCCCTCTGGCATCCTAAGGGATTTCGGCATAACCACATTTTTATAATAACATTTTGGGCCCATAGGAACTCCTACCCCCCAACCCATTCCCCCTCCCACCCAAGCCACAGGAGATCAGGGTACTCTTACCATGCCCCCTTTTATGGTTTTTAAAAACATTCTCAGTAAAGGGGACTGCTGCAACATTTCTGTTCATGTTGCAGCCAGCCAATCAGAACACTTGCTCCAAAAAGCCCCACCAGCCAATCAGAAGGCTTTTTTTTTTTTTTAATTTTAGACTGACTATATGTCTATACATTTTGAACCTTAATTTCCATAAAACTACTGAACAGATTTACACCAAATCACAAAAAGCAAGTTTTCTGTGTAAAGACCTAGCTTTCTGAAAAAGGTGGTGTAATTCCATTTAGCCGTTTTGGCTGCAGCACTGTCTAAAATTCCCTATGGAATTCTCTATGGATCCTCCTTTTTCTCGGACCCCACTTGACGGATCACCCCAAAACTTTCCAGGAAGAAGCTGAGGTGGATGAACTTTGTTTTTAAAGTTTCGTGAAGATTTTTTAAATGTCGCCAAAGTTATTAGCAAACCTAAAACATGCTCTGCCTATGGAAATTCTGATCTAACTATAACTACACAGTTGCAACCATATCTCTCTCTCTGTGTGTGTGTGTGTATATATATATATTACATAATGGCGGTCGCCACTGGGTAGTTCTAGTTAGGTTTGTGTTTCCATGGTAAATGCATTTTTTGGTTTGCTTATATCCTTGGCGTCGTTTGATGAATCGCCATGAAACGCTACATTTTTTTTTCCACCTCCACTCCTTCCTGGAAAGTTTCATGGGAATCCGTCAAGCGGGAGCCGAGAAAAAAAAGGGGGGGGGGGAGGTGGAGTCTCAAAACACATTTCTCCCATTCATTTTTCCATGGGAACGTTAAAGACAGCTCAGCCCAAACCGCTGAACAGATTTACACCGAATTTGGCAGAAAGCTAGATCTTGGTCCAGAAAGAGTGCCTTTTGTGATTTGGTGTATATACGTTCAGTAGTTTTTGAGCAATTAATGCTTCAAGACGTTGTATTTTTCATGCTGCAGAGGCTGCACCGACTGAGAGATCTCCTACTGAGATCTGATTGGCTGCCATCAAGGATTTTGCAGAAAAAACTACAGGAGAAAACCCATAAACCCAGTTGAGATCTGGGACGACGCCTGTAGCCAACAATGTTTTTTCAATCATTTTGTTGCAAATTTGCAATCTGCTCAATTTAAAAAAAAAAAAAAAGTGCAGGCTCCATGTAATGTATAGTTGTACTCCAATTGAGTTGAATACATCTTTAATGGGTGAAACACCAGAACAGCTCACAGGAACATCTTACAGGATCCTCATCAATCAGCAACTGCCTCCAAAGCTCCAGATAAAGGTTCTAGAAACAAGGATGTATGCGCTGATCAGAACCTAGGAACAGGTTCAAGGATAAACAGTCTTGGTGAACATAATTGTAACTAAGACATAACACATCTTCCCCTGTTAAGCTAAAAAACTAAACAAAGTGAAAATAATAACAAGAACTAAATACAGAAGCTACATGTACAAGAACATAACCACAACTAAATTACGTTATACAAAAATCCTGTACTCCACTGGAATTACCTCAGTGGAAAAGTACAAGAAAGCAATAGAAGAGAGTACAATAAACATACTACTACTTGATTATGTTAGACACAAAATCTGCACTCCACTTGGGCCTAACACACGCTCTCTGTTCCGCACCACTCCATCCACTGTAGAATTAATGTCTTCACCACACTCTTCCACCACATGTTCTGCTTCTGAACCATTCTTCTCAACAGAAACTTCCTTAACCTCTACCTCAATCAACTCACAATTCCCATGCAACAAAGAACTGCTATTGTTGCCAACCACCTCTTCTTCTCATTTCTTCTTTCATCTTGACGGATCGAGACAGGAACAAATAAGGACTCCTAATCCAACACTTTGGAATCCTTCTCATATAAATCACTGTTCTCTGTTACCTCTGAGGATGGCAATCCTTCTAAGGTTCCAAACCTTGCCATCACTCAGAAGAACAGCATTGCATAACAACTTGGTTACCTGTAAAGGTTTTGAATATTGGCTCTCACCCTTCGTGACCTTCCATGGTTTTTTAACCTTCACCCACATGCCCACTTTAATATCAGCATTCTTAGAGCTCATCTTGCAATCAAAAGCTTGTTTATACTGTAAATGTTTTTCTATAAGGCTTTCTCTAACCTTTGCCATGTAAATTTCTATGCCACCACTTTTCATTAACCATTCAGGGTTACACTTAGTTCTAGCTCTCCGTCCCTCATAACCTCAAAGGGAAACATTCCCAAAGCCTTATGAATATTGGTTCTATATGTCCAAACGGTTTTATAACCTTGCAGTTCCCACTCTTCACCTTTCATAACTGCAATTTGAATGGCATTCTTCAGCACTCTATTAAATCTCTCGATTATACCATTACCACTTGGATTATAGAGCAAAGTAGTTCTATGTTTCACGCCAATTCTCTCAAAATAATTCTTGGCCATTTTTTACATGAATTGCACACCATTGTTGCTTATAATCTGAACTGGTAATCCCTCTTCCACGAAAATTCTGTCAATAAGCTTTAACACAGCACTAGAATCAATTCTATCCACAACCTTAATAACTGGCCACCTGGAAAACACATCAATCAAATAAATAATGTATGTAGGTGGAGTACCAACGGGACCCATAATATCTATGACTACTGTGTGCCATGGCCCTTCTGGAATAATAGGTTCACACATATCAAGCCTTAAAGTCCTCAATGATTTAACAGAGTTGGCACATACCACACAATCCCTCATGTTTCTTTTCGCACACTCATCCATGCCGGGCCACCAGTACCATCTTTTAGCTCTTTGGTTGTTTTTTACAATTCCACAATGATCCTCATGACAAATCTTCATAACGAGTTCTCTTAAGGAGGTTGGAGGAATGGCCCTATCCCCTCTAAAAACTGTACCCTGATTCACAGATAATTCATGTTTTACCTCCCAGCACTGTTTCAAGTCCAATGCTATTTTGGACTTCTCTGGCCAACCTTGAACCATATATGTAAGGAGAGATTGTAAATTCTCATCCTTCACATATTCATCTTTCTATTTCTTTTCACCCACACCAGAGGTACCCTCATCGTGAATTAAGGTAATTTGCAAAGAATCCCATTCATTCTCCATACATTCCTGTAAGTCTAAAGGCATACGAGAGAGAAAATCCACCAAGACATTACTTTTCCCAGGCACATAGACTCCATTGTAGATAAAGTCCTGTAGGCGCATCAACATCCTTGCAATCCTAGACAAAGCCTTGTAAAGGCCTTCAGTAGTGAGCAATTTGACTAATGGCTTGTGATCACTCCCAACTGTGCATTCTACCATAGAATGTTTACCAAATAACTGATGCATCAGTCTCTGAAAAGTTGCTGCTGCAGATGCTAATCCAAAAGGCATGCTTTTATATTGGAAACATCCCACAGGAGTAATAAACGCAGTATACTGTTTGCTCTCCTCATTCAACAAAATTGTTCTTGTAGGCGGTCAAACTTACAATCTTCTTCAATGCTGCTACATATACATCTACAGTTTCCCCTAATTCCTGTTTCTTCCTAAATAATTTGTACCATGTAATACCTAAACACTTTGGGAGCAAAATGGTTATCAAAATCTCTCAAAACATCTATAAACACATTTGAATCACCCCTTCCCGTAGTTGTTGTCATTTCTTCATACACTTTTAAACCGTCAGGACCAACAGAATGTAAAAATAGTTTTTTTCCGTTCTAGTTTCATTTTTCCTTCCTCATCAATAGTCTCAATAAAATTTAAAAAATATGATTTCCACTCGATCCATCTCATGCATGGTTCACTTCCCGCAGGCCAAAAGGCTTGTGGTGGCTGTAAAGTAAAATTTTGTGTTGCCATAGTTAAATTTCAATAACTTCACTCAGTGTCCCTTCTTCACCCAAAGGGACTAGTTCACTGAATAAGAATGTGAAGATAAAGTTAAGCCATGTTCCTTTTCCACCACCAGAACGATGTTTAAACAAAAGCAGGAAAGAGGGAAAAAAATAACTCACAATGAAGAATAATCCTCTTGAACGGCCGATAGCTTTTAAATTAATTTCTTCGCAGCCCAATATTCCTTCGTTGTGTTAGAAATAGCGACTTCTGTAAATCCTGGTTAAACTCGACGTGTTGCTGAGTGCATCCAATTCTAAAATGGCCGCACGTACACGTATTATAAAATACTTGAAGCGTAGCCTGAATGCGTACCTAACGCTTGTCTCGTCACAAGTCACTTCCGGAATGGTAGCGCACGAATCCCCCTCACATCCGAGTAACCCCAGAATGCAGAAGACTGAGTACGTGCGCTAGAACGCGGGCTCACTGAACCAACACAGAAACAGATTTAAAAGATGCTGGAACCGAGGGCTTTTCAACTGTAGCACAAAGTTAGTATCCCACTGGGCCAGACCGCTTGCTGAAAATCAAAGGTAGAAACAATGTCATTACCAATCCGTTGCCAGAACAAAGGTTTCAATATGCAGATTCCAAATCCACAGCCCAGTACCAAGTTTCCACATGTAATCCGTATTCACAAAATGCAGCGATGGTAGTTCCTGTTCGCCGTTAAAACGTTAATGGAAATAAAAATAATTTTAGTGCTGTGTAGGTTCGTCCTCGATGGTGTTTCAACGCTAGAAATCGTCGCCAAAATTGTAATGTATAGTCGTACTCCAATTGAGTTGAATATATCTTTAATGGTTGAAACACCATAACAGCTCACAGGAACATCTTACAGGATCCTCATCAATCAGCAACTGCCTCCTGCGCTTCTTTTTACAAACCATGGGGCCAGGGCTCGTGGGGGTGGTGTTGAATGTTTATTTGGGGGGAGGGGCGTGTGTCTGCCCTCCCTGAGCCTCAGTGATTCCCTGGAGACCCCATCCCCCGGGGGCGGGGTACAAAATGGAGGGAAGGGGCCCTGTGGTCCCCCTCCTGGAGCCTCATTAGGCCCCAGGAATCCTATCCACAGGGCTGAAATGCATAAAAAAAAAAAGGGGAGGGGGTTCGCTTGCCCACCCCGCCCTAAGCCTTAAAAGGCCCCAGAGACCCCATCTTCGGGGGGGGGGGACGTAACTTAAAGGTAGGGGGGCACATGGCCCCCCCTCCCTGTTCCTCTATCTGCCCCAAGGACCCCATCTCATCGGGGCCGACTCAGTTACTGTGTCCTGGGGAGTCCACAACCAGGACACAGAAGTTTATCTGCCCAAACTATTGCAGGCAGGAAAAACATGTTTGCTCCCGCTTGACGGGAGCATTTTTATATTTTCCCACCAAGCAGGAGAAAGCATGCCTTCCCTGCCGGCAGGAGTGCGAGCAGGGAAGGGCATGCCTACTCCCTCCTGGCGGGAGCTTTAAACTTGATCATGCCTGGTAGGAGCTGACTTTTGTTTTCCTGCCCGTGCTCCTGCGGGCAGGGAAACAGATATTCCTCCTGTTTGGAGGGAGCATGCAAAAACAGCTGCTTCCTCCTGACTGGAGCAATGCCAGCTCCCATACCATTGGGGGAGCTGGCTGGGGCCACGGGGATCCAGGCGTGGTGGGTGCCCCGGGTGGGCACCTACAGTTTAGAGATGCCCTAGGAGATGGGGTCCCCAGGGCCTAATAAGGGTAGGGGGGCGGGGGGGTGCACATCCCCTCCCGTTATTATTGGAAATCGGCTCTGGAGGATGGCGTCCCCTGGGCCTGTTAAGGCCCAGGAAAGAGGGCTGTGCGCCCCCTCCCGTTAATATATATGCTTTGGCCCGGGGGATGGAGCCTGTGGGGCCACTATTGGCTTGGAGAGGTGGCCTGTGCGCCATTCCCCCTTATTTATATGGTTTTACCCCGGGGGATGGGATTCCTGGGGCCACTATAGGCTCGGGGAGCTCCCCTTAAGGGCTCCTGGGGATGGGGTGCCCGGGGCCTATTAAGGCTCAGGGAGAGGGGCCATGCAGCCCAATCCCCTTTTATATTGGTATTTGGCCCCGGAGGATTGGCTCCCTGGAGGCCAATTAAGGCCCAAGGAGGGAGACTGAGTATCCCCTCCACTTAATATATATGTTTTGGCCCTGGGGAAGGGGTCCACAGAGCCACTATTGGATTGGAGAGGGGTGCTGTAGCCCCCTCCCCCTTATATTATAATGCCTACTATGAATTTAGTTTTCTTTATTGATATACTTGTGATGAAGAACTTTTGGAGCAACAGTGTTGATACAGATCAAGTTTATTGGCCAGCAGCTCTGTGGTGACCAATCATCAGGAGGCTAGCTGGGTTGCCAATTGCCTTGAATGGAATCTCACCATCAGATTCCAAGAACTAGAATATTCAGAATTTCAGAGGTCAAAGGGAAAGTATATATAGCCAACGCACCAGTATGATTTCTGTATTATAGTCACTACCTGAGCACCAGACGAAGAAATGGGCGTTGAAAACACAGGGTTACAAGCCATATTGTCTGCTGCTGAAAGGATTTTTTAAGAGAAATTGGGGTCTTTGAGAGGCTAAGTCCGTAAAATCATGCTGAAGAAAGGTTCTTCACCCATGAGACATCAAGCCACGAGGGTGCCGTTCGTGGTAAGGAACAAAGCCCGACAGATGTTAAAACAAATGTTGCAAGAAAGGAGGTTTGAGATTGTTGAGGCCGCAGAATGTCCCCTCCTGTGATTATTACGAAAAAACATAATGGAAGTGTATGATTTTCTGTTGATTTGTATTATAACGGAACACGAGTATTGATTGTTTCCTTTTTCCAAATATAAATTAATTGTGCTGATGCTCATGGGTGGTAAGTACTTCTCAAAATTAGATTTGAGGAGTGGCTAATGTCAAATCCGCCACCAGTGTTTTTGAATGCAGCTTGACTGAGATTGGGGGGGAGGACGCAATCGTCACCTTCTTTGAAGATGTCATTTTGGTCTTTGAATAGATTATCACGCAACATAAGTTGACTTTGAAGAGGGTCGCGGATAAGTTAGGAGATACAGGTATAATGTTAGGGTCCTATATATTTTTAGGAACTATACGACATGGCACACTGCGGCCCCGTCAGATTGTAAGGGGCTGCAGTGGTCCAAATAGACACATGCGAGAGGTCTGTCTGATATCAGTAGTGGTGTTTGAGGTGGATGTGCTACGATGGAACCTTTCATCTGCTGACAGATGTTGCACTTAAGGACATAACCCTTGGTCTGTTTTGTAAGTCCTGGCCACCAATAACGCTGCTTCAGTAGTAAAATAGTTGCAGCGATACCTGCGTGTGCTGAACCCAGACCCTCGTGTGCAGCTAGAATGAATCCTAATCTGCGATTCATGTTTGGTATTACTCTATCCCCCACTCCTGGAATTTGAGCATACGGAATGTTTTGCGCATCTAACTTGTAGGAGTACTTGAGTGGAAAACCTTTTGGCAAGGCCGAGCTGTTTTTGCACGTAGCGTTCACAGCTATCATATATGTGTGTCTATCCTTGTGCTAGAACGAGTGATTGCAGCAACAGCAGCAGTTCGCACTGTCGCCTTGGAGGCTTCATCAGCCAATGAATTCCCTTCAATGTGCACGCCAACATGCTGATGACAATGTGTGAATTACTTGAGCCCGTGGCAAGCCTTTTTTCAGCTCTGCCTCCTGTTCCCAAAGCAATTTGTGCTTTATTGTGCAACCTTTGGAATCTCTAAACCCATTCTGGCCCCAATAGTGAAGATATTCATTGTATGACTGGACACAGTAAAACGAATCGCACACAATGAGTGTGGGGAATTCCCAATCCGTATTTTTTAGTGGCAGTATGTCAGTACTGACACAGCCCTGATAGAACGAAAAGATCAGAACTCTGCCTTCACACAAAAAGATTGGACCTGGTTAGCCAGAACAATAAATCAACATGGAGACAGCACCTGACGCAGAACAAAAGGATCTTCAGCAGGCGACCACCATCTACGAATCTGCTCTTGGAATATAAATGGCTTAGGAAACAAAACATTGGATAGAGACCTTATAGATTACTTCCAAGGCTTCGACCTTATCCTATTACAAGAGACTTGGTCAGAAGAACCCATTCACATACTGGGTTTCAAAACGCATCACACACCAGCAGTAAGAGGTGCTAAATTCGGGCACCTAAAAGGCGGCCTAACAATTTACTTGTAAATTAGGACCATATCAGCGACCAAAGACTTAGATACTACCACAACTCCACCAAATGTAGTCAAAGCTCTAAGAGTGAACATATGGGATAGCACCACAAAACAACAAATAATAGTGCTTAACACCTACATACATCCACGTGAAAAAAACAAAGGAGTCAAATTGCTGGGTTTCGAAATAACCAGATTGCTCTCAGAAGAATCAACATCTAATCTATTGATGACAGGAGACTTCAATATGCACTTACTAGGGCATCAAAGAAGGGACAAGTTTCTGGCCTGGAATATTCCACACCAGGAATAGAGCAACAAGACGAACCAATCAGCTCTTGCCAGGAACTTCATAAGAGATATGGAACATCTAAGTTTTGTGGCACTAAATGGATGCGTTCCCGGAAATCAGCCTCCGGCGGTAACATTTCACAACGCTACTGCCAGCACGTTAATTAATTACACCTTAGTAACTTTACCGCTCATCAACAAGATTGCAGACTTTCAGATAGGGACACAAGATCAAAGCGACCACCTACCACAGGAAATCATCATGAGCATATCCAGGACGGAATTAGACCAGCCGGTGGAGGATCCCGATTTCATACAAACCGAGAACTTCAGGAGATTAAAATGTAAAACCAATCAACCTGAAACACTGCAGGCCTTAGCAAAGTCACTGTGGGACAACCAGGAAATGGCAAACTCAAACGTGATAATGCGCTGGGAACTTTTCATAAAAAAATTAGGAGATATGCACATAGCACGAGCTGGCTGTGGGTCAAAATCTAGGGAAACTCTTCATAAACAGATTCTACGCCGTCCGTTAGACAACCAGAAGATTAATCTCTCCAGACCTAAGATCCCAAACCTCCAAGAGCTGAAGAAGGCAATAAATAAAACATTACGTAGACTACGGCGAACGGGATATGACCCCGTCATTCAGAAGGAGTTAGCGCAAATAAAAGCAAATAAGAAAAAACTAGTCCGGCAAGCACAAAGGGAATCGGAAGATAATTAGTGGGCCAGGCTATTGTACGATTCAAAGACCAACAATCGCGCAAGGTTTTGGCGTACAATAAATAGCTTAGAAAACCCGAATGCTCAAAGAGTTAACTCACACCTTACAGAAGAAGCGTAGGCAACTCACCTCCTGGAACACTTTAATTCAGAAGAGGGCGACCTTCGGATTGGTAGGCTTAGCCCCAGCCATACCCACGAGGCCTCTCCCCCCGACCAAACCATCTTAATAGTAAATGATCTTCTTTCATTTACAACTCATCAGCCAAAGGCAAGCAGGAGGGCGCACCTGGCCCTAATGGGATCCCACCAATCCTATTTAAAAATGATCCTTAGCATTGGGCACCCGTACTATTACAGCTGTATGAACAAATCTCGGGAGGAGACACAATCCCGGACTCCTGGAGGGGGTCCATCATATCCCCAATATACAAAAAAGGCGACAAGGATAAAGCAAACAGCTACAGGCTTGTAGCATTAATTGACATTGAGGCCAAATACTACGCTGGTCTCCTCCTGGCTGACTTGACAACTTGGGCAAACGACAAATCGATCATCCCCATCAACCAGATGGGCTTCAGCAAGGACATGGGAACTACAACAAACATACTAGCCCTGTCGCTACTAATAGATGGCGCCAAAGCAGCAAAACTCCCTCTTTTTTTGTGTTTTATCGATTATTCATCAGCTTTCGACAACATTGACAGGAACAAACTCTGGGCCAAACTTGAGAAACTGGAAATACCATCTGTTCTCTTAAACCAGATAACATCCCTACATACCAACACGTGGGTCCAAGTAAAGCTGGGAGACAGAAATTGCCTGTCCAGAAAATTCTAACAACAAAGGGGCTGAAACAGGGGTGTGTATTGGCCCCGAAGCTTTTCAACTATATATGGCTGATCTTTCAACAAATGAAATGAAACGAAATCCAGTATTTGTAAAGTGCACAATTACCCGAGGGTGTCAAGGCGCTGGGGGCCGTCGGGAAGATTAAGCGAGCTATTGCCCAGAGTCACATGGTGCTGGGCTAACCTGCCGCCGGCACCGGGGATCGAACCGTGAACCCCGTGGTCCGGAGTCAGGCACCCTGGCCGCTGCGCCACAGAACTGAACATCTGTAATTCACATGCTTCAAGGATGGGGGGGGTTTCTCTTTTCAATCTGCTGTATGCTGATGACCTTGTGTTGATCAGCCGAACTCCTATCGGTCTCCAACACCTCTTAAATGCAACCAGCAGCTGCTCAGCTATCAATGGCCTAACTATCAATCTTGATAAATCGAAGGTAATGCGATTAAACCCGAAAAAGAGAACATCCAGTCACCATTGGCATTTGGGAGGCACACCAATAGAAGCAGTAGAAGAATATAAGTAGTTGGGAGTGATAATAGACAACAAAGGTAGATTTAACGCACAAAAAGAAGCCATCAAGAGAAGAGGCAACTCAATTACGGTAGCTCTAAAATCCATCAAAAACAAAACTGCTGGCCCAAGTCTTACCCCATTGGTACAGGTTTTACAAGCAAAGCTCATTCCAGCTATTACTTATGTGAGCGAGTACCTGAGGGTAAGAGACGCGGTAATTCTGGACAGTACAGTTTCAAGATCAGTAAGTATGATATTCAATATACCCAATTATGTCTTGCCCGCCCAAATTAGGCTGGAATTTGGCCTGCAGACCCAAGATATCGCTTGCAAAGGAGCCTATGTCAAGTGCTGGCACAGGATAAAAAAGTCAGAACCAGGAACACTGAACACTCCCATATGGAATGAAAAATACGCAAGGAAGGAAGGACTGTGCAGCCATGGCATATTTGACATCATCAATAAATCGACTAGGCCTCGAAAATCTCTGGGCGGCCTCAGGGACCCACAACAGCTTCAAGCATCTTGTAAATGAATGAATGAATCAGCATTTCTAAAGCGCATGGTTACCCGAGGGCATTCCAGCGCTGCTAGCAGTGCAATCAAAAAACTCTGAGCAATATTTAGGGAAACAAAAAGGTTTTTAATCTGTTTTCGAAAGATCAGATAATTTGGCTCGAGACGGATCTGGAGGGGAAGGCGGTTCCATAGTTTAGCAACATTATATGAAAAGAGATGCCCTGCACTCCGTGATCTTCTGATTTTCGGTACTGCCGCCAGGTGTTTGTTATCCGACCTCAAGACCCTGTTGGACCCTGTTGGAACGGTAGGGCAAAATGATGGAACGGATAATGGGCGATCCCTTGCCTGATAGTGCTTTATGTGCCATGCACATCGCCTTAAACTGGATCCTCTCCTGAATAGGAAGCCAGTGAAGAGTAGCAAGGGCAGGTTTAGCCGATAGGCAATTGGGAATGTTCAGGAGCAAGCGTACTGCGCAATTTTGCACAATCTGTAATTTTTTGGTGGATCAGTGCTTGAACCATCAGTCTTCTGGCAGGAAAAGGTAACAGAGGGAGGATTTTCCGTATCATCCTTAAGATCCCATAACAACTGGCTGCAACCTTCCGTGCTTGCTTCTTGAAATCAAGATTACGGTCAAGCCAAACGCCCAAGCTCTTAATCTGGTCTTTCGGGGGAGGAACTGGACCAAGACAGCTGGGTCAGAACGATCCTACATTCAAAGTGGCAGAGTAACCAAGGAGCATCAGCTCCGTCTTCGCCCCGTTGAGAGCATTCCATCCATTTTGAAACCTTTTCCAGGCACAAGGCTAGACCAGGTCCAGTACCGTCCAGCTGATTGAAAGAGACAACCAGCTGAGTATCATCAGCGTAGGTGACGATCTGGACTCCAAAAGGTAGCACTACTTCTGCCAGGGAACTCCTATAAATCCGTTCTGAGGTGATTTCATCTTCGAAGACTTCAAAAGATCTGTCCTCCAGAAAGGACTGCAGCCACTTCAGAGCTGTCCCGAACACTCCCACATCCCTAAGTCTCTGGATCAGCAACTGATGGTTGACCGTGTCGAAGGCTGCGCTGAGGTCTAAAAGAATGATAGCAGCGCAGCCTCCGCCATCTAGGATTTTTCTGGATTCCTCCACTACTGCCAGAAGAGCCGTCTCCGTACCTTGTTGAGGTCTAAATCCCGTCTGTGAAGGGTGGAGACAGTTGTTACTTTCCAAAAAGGCAGAAAGAGCAGAATTCACATGCTTCTCTGCAATTTTGCTAATTCCTGGCAGTTGTGAAATGGGGCGGTAGTTCCCCCACACTTCAGGGTCCAGATTAGGTTTTTTTAAAAGTGCTTTGACCATTGCCCATTTCCAAGAAGGGGGGACATGTCCCGTCAGGAATGAGGCGTTAATCTAGTCAAGGATAACTGGGGACACAGTCTCAGTGACTAGATTTAGAATGATGGGAGGGGCAGAGTCTATGGGAGAGCCAGATTTTAATTGACAACAAACAAGACAGTGAAAAGGCTGTCTATAGTGGAAGACAAGGCAGCGCTTAAAGAAAAAGCCCACGGATGGTTCGTTCTGCAGAGCTACAACAAGCCCTCCCCACAATCTTACTTAGGGGTTTGAATTCAATAGGAGAGCGAAAGAAAAATACCTCTGCTTCCGAATGGGCATTCTACCAATCTTACCATCTTTAATAACAGGGGGATAAGATCCTGCAGACAAGCAGTGAAGGCATGCCTCGGAGGTGGAGACACACAGATGTTGTGCCGCTTCATTTGATTCATGGAGGCGGCAGGGGCAAAACTCAGTGAACAAGAGACCAGCAATCACTGCAATTAAAAGAACCATGCAGCGTTGCGGCCCAGTGAATCATAAACACTATGGCCGAGCGCCATTCATCCTAAATCTTCCTTTTGAAATACACCATTATAAATATTTTATAACTCATTGCTAAGGCTATTCGTCAAATTAAGTGATCAAAGCCTTTAAATTTTCATCCACAATGCACTAGGCACTTTATTCAACAGCGAACAAGCATCTTCCTCAAAAATGTTTACACCCAAGAATGGAACTTGCACGCACCTTGCTATCCTCTGTCCACTGAACCAGCTCTGAGAGGATGCATTTGTTAAGCTGCTATTCAAGATGGAAGATTGTTTGACCACCTATGTCAGAAATGGACCCAGAGCTCCAGGCTAACATTCCTGTACCAAATTCTCTCGTTATGCACACTGAATGATTTGCCCCAACTTTACACGCCGAGCTAATTAGTTGGAACTCTGCATAGCCAACTAGCTTGAGAATAATTTTTTAAGCCTGATCAGAAGGTCAAAGACTTTGTCCTTTTACTGACTTTGATAACATCCAGGAATTCATGTTTTTAGGTCGAGCCTAGCGGCAGCGCGCCTGCACTGCTCGCTCTGCAAGACTGCTGTAGTTGAGTATGGGAGAGCAGCGGCGCCCACTCTCCTCCCATATTTTTCATTGGCTTGTGTCATTGTCTTTCGTAAATGCTGCCTTCGGATTCATTAATAGGCTTGTTAGTCCCTCCTTACTACAGCCTTGTCTTCATTTGTACCCTCCCATGGCTACTGGCCCCTTTACTTCGGTTGTTACACAGGACCTGTTATTTACTAAGTCTGTAAGCACTATTTACTTTATGGAGTTTCTCTTACTGCAGGCCGGACATGCGCTGCTTCAGCTGAAACTGCTTGTGTTTTTTTAAGCAGCACGGCCACCCCGTAACAAGGGCGCCCACTTCCAATCACTTTAACCCGGCATTATCTTGTGTCTGTTTCAAACGCCCCCCCCCACAAGTAAAATGGATTTAGAAATGATTAGCGGATTAAGTCATGTGAATTCCAGGTAGCACATAATCGTGTGCTAATGGGCTGAAGCTGACAACAGCTCATCTGTGTTACATGTCATCTGCACTAAAGCCACCTGACGGGTTGTTTTCAAAAGCCTGTTTCATTAACAACAACACCACCACCAATACCACCACCACCAATACCACCACTTCCACCAATACCACCACCAATACCACCATCACCAATACCACAGTCAACACCACCAATACCACCACCACCAATAGTGCCACCAATACCAACACCAGCAATACCACCACCACCAATACCACCTCCTATTCCAATACCACCACCACCAAAACCACCACTAATACCATCACCACCAATACCACCACTAATACCACAACCAATACCACCACCAATACCACCACCAATACCACCACCAATACCACCACCAGTACCACCACCAATACCACCACCAATACCACCACCAGTACCACCACCAGTACCACCACCAGTACCACCACCAGTACCACTACCACCACCATCACCACCACCAATAATACCACCAATACCACCACCACCAATAACACCACCACCACCACCACAAATACCAGAACCACCAATCCCACCACTACCAATACCACCATCAATACCACCACTACCACCAATACCACCACCACTAATACCAACTCCATCAATACCACCATCACCACCAATACCACCACCACATCCAGTACCACCACCACCACCACCACCAATATCCCCACCACCAATACCGCCACCAATACAACCACCAATACCACCACATCCAGTACCACCACCAATACCACCACTAATACCACCACCAATGCCACCACCAATACCACCACCACCAATACCACCACCACCAATACAACCACCACTACCACCACCAATACCACCACATCCAGTACCACCAATACCATCACCACCAATACCACCACCAGTACCAATACCACCACCACCACCAATATCACCAGCAATACCACCACCAATGATACCACCACCACCAATATCACCACCAATATCCCACCACCACCACCAATACCAATACCGCCAGCACCAATACTACCACCAATACCAGTACCACCACCAATCCCCACCACCACCAATACTGTCACAACCAATACCACCTCCACCAATACCGGTACCGCCACCACCAATACCACCACCAATACTACTACTTTCACACTAATACCACCACCACCAATACGACCACCAATACCAACTCCTCCAATACCACCACCAGTACCACCACCAGTACCACCACCAATACCACCACCAATACCACCACCAATACCACCACCAATACCACCACCAATACCACCACCAATACCATCACCACCAATACCATCACCACCAATACCATCACCACCAATACCATCACCACCAATACCACCACCAATATCACCACCAATACCACCACCAATAATACCACCACCAATACCACCACCACCATTTAGTGTAGCTCCTATTTCCCTATTAGGCTCTGCGCTTTGGAATAATATACCCTATAGGTTTGACATAGGACTGAGGTCGGTATGTCCCTATCGAGTATATTAAACTTAATTACTTGTGCCAGCTAGCTCAGAGGCCACTAGAAACTCCTTGATCAACAAGAAGGGAGTAGTTTCTGGCAGCCGCAAAACATGTGTACACTGGGGGGTAACTGTTCCTAAGTTCTCACGCAAGAATCAACCAAATTATGGTTGATGAGAAGGAATCGAAACTGGTGGTCAGACTCTAAGACAGTTGGGTTTTATAAGTAATGATGGGGGGGAATCCCTCCTTTTAGATGCAATGCCCTCACACACCCTTGCGAGTGTCATGCTTCATCATCGGGCGTTGCTCCTCGTGGGGGTGGCGCTGCAGTCCCTCACGGGCCCCGCGAGGGCTCTTTAGCAGAGTTCTTTTAAGGAGACGCCGCAGTTGTGCATGTGGGTGTATGGGCCTAAGAAGGTGGGTGAGTGAGTGAGTTAAAATTACCAAGCGGTACCCGGAACCTATGTTTATTCGGGGGATCCGAGTGGTAAATTAAAAAGGTTACAAATCCTGGAGCTCCTCTCAAAAACAAATATAGAGGCCGGATGTACGACTATCCGCTGCTCTCAGAATGGGTGCTAAGGTGAGTAAATCATACATAAAAGAAGGTCAACATGTTTCGCGCTATTCGATGGTCCTTAAGGGATCCTGGGGCGCTTCGTCAGGACCGAAATGTAAGTAAAATAAACAAAAAGACAGCTGGTTCCAGGAAGAAAAAGACCTGTGAACCTGCGATACCTTATTTGTAAGGAATGTGAGCGTCCTTGCGCTGATAGGAACTCCCAATGTAGGTACCTATCCCCAACCTAATAAAACAAAAATAGAGAGAGACACATAGATATATACACGAATGTACACGAATGTTGAAATATTGCAAGATACATGGCAATCATTACTTCCATGCAGTGTGCTTGGCCACTATTGCATGCACACAAGGTAAGTATATAGAAGTCTCATGCCGGGGTGTTTTGATAACAGTGAATGTCAACCATCCTACTGGGTGAAGTTGACAATAGTGCACACGGGTGGAACAATATAGGTAGAGTCTCTATTAGGAAACCCTATAGTTCCCACATGCACGTTGCTTGCTAGAAATGGTTCTGGCCCTATGCAGCCGAGTCAATGCTAACAGCGCACTGCACTGTAATGATCTTTGTGGTAGCTGAGGTTTAAAAAGTGAGGGGGTTTGTTTGCGAGACGTTGTTGTGTAAACTACATACGACTCAACATCACTAAACATAACTCGCACTGTCTGTAAATGTCAGGGGGGCGCACAAACTTTAAAAATATACATATGCGCACACAAACACATTCGAGTATTCCTACCCCTCTTTACGGAAATCGGACTCCGTTAGCACGCTCTCGGTAAAAGGCAGAGTTTCTGTAAAGCGAGAGAAGCGCATAGTAAAAATGATGCCTGAAAATGAATGCGTGATCGAGCCCACGGACTCGGTCAAAGAAATGAATGCCATCAAGATCGGGGCGCATTGTGAATAGTACTCACATTGACTCGCCTCTGCTGGGATAACGACCTACCCCTCCGTAGTAGTGTGCCAGAATCGGAGTGGAATGGTTAACGTATGCCTACTTATATCCTCTGCCAAAACTGGCCCGGCCGGGATGAGTGGGCGGGTACAGGGGTGATTACGCATAGCGTAGAGGAAGCGTACATGGAGGATTGAGTTCCTCTGCCTGCGATGTGTAAATGCGGCGGCCATCTTAAGATGGGGTCATAAGGAATGACATTAGATCAAAACACACCGTTAGTGCCTACCTGTCATCAAGATAGGTATAGTAGCTGGGGTGTCTAATTAATGAAGAAAGCAAGATATGTGATCTTACATGAAAAATAAAAATTAATAAATAAAAAATATAAAAATTGAAAATGCCATTCAGCTCATGGACTGTTATTACAGAAGAGGAAATAGGTGATTGTGTGCTGATGAAGCACCATAGTAGTGTATGAAAAATGTACTAGTAAACAAGGGGGGTATAAAATACAGACCCCAGGTACACAGGAGTGTCGCCCTAGTGGCAACATCCTGCTGGGTATAGCGGGACAGTATGGTGCTCTTTTGCTCATATTCTTTTCATAACACCAAAAATACAAAAATTAAGTGCAACAGAAAGTTAGTTCATTAATTCTGCCCACGGAATTTCGTCATTGAGTCCCTCTGTGTCACATCTTAGTCTATGCACCCAGCGTTGTTCCAGTCTGAAGAGGGTTCTGTTGGTCCAGCTAGGATTAGAGTCAACTGCTGTCCACCTTATACTGTCAGCAGTGTGTTTTAGTTCCATGAAGTGAGCGAGCAATTTGGTGTTTGTTTTGCCACGTCGTATAGTACTTTTGTGCTCGCCAATTCTAATCTTGACCTGCCTGGTGGTCATGCCAATATACCTCTTACCACACGGGCATACAATGGTGTAGACACAATTCTTGGTGTTACAGTTGGTGTGTCTAGTTTGTCGCCAGGGAGTAGTTAGACCAAGGTCAATCTGTTTTGAGGCTGTGGTTTCAGCGCAGGCAGTGCAAGAACCACAGGGAAAATGACCCACTACAGGTGGTAAGGCCCAGAGAGTGGGTTGTCTCATGAGCGGGGCTTTAGGACGGGTATGGACTAGGTGGTCCCTCAGGTTCTGCGTGCGTTTATATGCAAACAGAGGGGGTGGACCAGGTGAAAAAGTGCCAGTCCTCAGAATGTCCCAGTGTTTCCTAACCACTTTCTGTATTTGGTTGGAACTTGGCGTGAATGTGGTGACACAGGTAATGGCTTCCGATTTGGGCTTGTCCCTGACTTCTAGGAGGGCAGTTCTTGGATTATTTCTTGCTCTCGTGTGCCTGGCGTATGATGTTACTGGGGTAGTTACGCTTCCTAAGATTGTCTGTTAGAATCTCTGATTGTCTGTCGTACTCAGTGATGGTGTCACAATTCCTACGAAGACGTAGGAATTGTCCAACTGGTAAGTTATTTCTCAGTGCTTTTGGATGGTGACTCTCGTACATGAGGAGACTGTTTCTATCAGTGGGGTTCCTGTAGTTGGTTGTGTGCAAGGAACCGTTGTCCAGGGATATAAGCAGATCCAGAAAAGGGATACTATCCTGGTGCTAGTAAATTTTAAGGGGTCCAGGGTATTGATCCAACCGCAGAACGTAGCGCAAAGTCCCTCATCCCCTCTCCAGAATAGGATGATATCGATAAAGCGACGCCACATCAAGATGTTCTGTTGATACGGATTAGAGTGCCCAAGAATGTGCTTCTCCTCGAAATCCGCCATGTAAAGGCAGGCCAGGCTGGGAGCGAAGGTGCTTCCCATACTGGTGCCCTGTACTTGATGGTATAGTTGCGATTTGAAGGCAAAGAAATTTTCTTTTAGCGCTATCGATGCGCATTCCCAAATGAAGGATATCGGGGTTTCATAAGGCCATGGTTCAATATTCCGCAGCGTTGACTCTAGTACATCCAGGGTTGCATCCTGGGGAATGTTTGTATACAGAGCCTCCACGTCTAAGGTAACCAACAGGTTGATGGTTCCTGATTCTGCAAAGTTTTCTATCAAATCGAGTACCTCTGTGGTGTCCCTGAGATAGGATGGAGTTTTGCTCACTAAGGGACGTAGGTAGAAATCACAGAACTTGCTGAGTGGTTCTAGGACTGATTCGATCCCTGATACAATGGGTCGGCCCGGTGGTGGGTTGATTCCTTTATGGATCTTGGGTAGAGTATAGTAGTGAGGGGTCAACGGGTCCTCGTTGATGAGGAAGTCTGCCTCCTGGCGTGAGATCCAACCTTCTGTGGCCGCTTCGTTGACTAAGCTCCTTATTCGGGTGACGAGGCGTGTTGTGGGGTCTTCAGTGATAGGCTGGTAGTATTTGGTGTCCGTCAGTTGGCGATTGCATTCGGCATCGTAAGTGACAAAATCTTGAATGACAATAGCACCACCTTTGTCTGCTGGTTTCAGAATGATGTTGGTATCTTCAGTGATAGATTTGAGCAGAGTCCTTTCTTCTTTAGAGAGGTTGTCAAACGGGCGTTTCTGGTTCATCGCCGCCACGTCCTTAAGGATAGCCTGTTCAAATGTCAGGACTTCATTAGGAGTCATCGCGGCTGTCGGTGTAAACTTGGATTGTCTCTTGAGGCCGGTCTCTGTGGGCGGGATTTCAGGTTTGTTCTGAAAAAAGGCCTTCAGTCTTACTTTTCTGAAGAATTGGTGAAGTTCTTGTTGAAGACGGAAAGGATCTTCAGTTGGCGTGGGCACAAAACCCAAACCCTTCTCCAAGAGTTTGGTTTCGCCCATTGTCAGCTGTCTAGAGGACAGATTGACCACTAAGGTCTTTGCCCCATTGTCTTGCTCCGCAGCATCATTGGTTCCGGTGCTTGCCACTGGACCGTCTTGGATCCTCCTCTTCTTCTGCCTCTTCCTTTGCCCCTCCCTCTGTTGAAAAAAGGGGGGTTCGGGAATTGGTGGTATTGTGGTGGTTGTAGATGGTGTCCCTGCGGTATGTTCCACATTGGTGGGGGTCCCATCCATTGTCCTGGGTATACTGGCGGTTGGAATGTTGGCTGCGGGAAATTCTGGAACAGTGGCGGTCGATATTGTCTCTGTGTCGTTCTGGCGCATAACTTCTTCCTTCATAGCTCGAGTCACTACCGAAGGAACCAGATCTGTGAGAGTGGTTACTGCTACCCTCATCAGAGGAAGTATCATAGTTCTGAATCACATAATCTTCCTTGATGTACGGATACACTTTCTCTTTGTTGAAGCGTTTGACATCCTTTTGAGGTTTGGTTATCTTCTGTTTTTTAAGAAATTCTTTATGCTTGTTCAATTCATTGATTTCGGCAAGTCTTGATTTGTATGCCGTAATTGAGATCCCAGCCTTCAGACCATTTTCAGCTAGTGTTATCTGTATAAGTAGTTCATCAGATAGGCGTTTGGCCGTGTTAATGATTAACACGAGCCAATCCCTTGTACACTTCCATGCGATCTTTGACCATTCAGTACGAAAGGTAAGATCTTCCAGGAAAATTCTTGGTGAAAGCGTAACTAAGAGACCATTGGGTGCAATATTGGCCCGTAGGTATTCAGTCATTATTATCCCATGGAGGGCTGTCTTGATCTGTAGCCTCCTCAATGACTGCAACGTCTTCCAGTCATCTACTTTGCTCCCTGTTGCTGCGCTACCATCTTCAGCCAACAGTGATGGTGCCCGGAGAATCTCCGCCACGGTGTCGTCGTCAAAACTCAATCCCGGAGTGTCCATATTAAGTGATAGGAGTGCCTCCGTACAACTACTCTGAGTATAGTGTAGTGTATGGGTGCACACAGAAGTGGAATTACTAGAAAAGAAAAGGGGAATGGATACACTAAATGTCCCTCGGCTAGCTGCCGTACTTAAATCATCACACAAAAAGAATTGGGGACCGGGAGCTATTAGGAAAAAGAAAAGGTCCAGTACCCGCGCTCCCAAAGAGCAACGTGTGTACACTGGGGAGTAACTGTTCCTAAGTTCTCACGCAAGAATCAACCAAATTATGGTTGATGAGAAGGAATCAAAACTGGTGGTCAGACTCTAAGACGGTTGGGTTTTATAAGTAATGATGGGGGGGAATCCCTCCTTTTAGATGTAATGCCCTCACACACCCTTGCGAGTGTCATGCTTCATCATCGGGCGTTGCTCCTCGTGGGGGTGGCGCTGTAGTCCCTCACGGGCCCCGCGAGAGGGCTCTTTAGCGGAGTTCTTTTAAGGAGACGCCGCAGTTGTGCATGTGGGTGTATGGGCCTAAGAAGGTGGGTGAGTGAGTGAGTTAAAATTACCAAGCGGTACCCGGAACCTATGTTTATTCGGGGGATCCGAGTGGTAAATTAAAAAGGTTACAAATCCTGGAGCTCCTCTCAAAAACAAATATAGAGGCCGGATCTACGACTATCCGCTGCTCTCAGAATGGGTGCTAAGGTGAGTAAATCATACATAAAAGAAGGTCAACATGTTTCGCGCTATTCGATGGTCCTTAAGGGATCCTGGGGCGCTTCGTCAGGACCGAAATGTAAGTAAAATAAACAAAAGACAGCCGGTTCCAGGAAGAAAAGACCTGTGAACCTGCGATACCTTATTTGTAAGGAATGTGAGCGTCCTTGCGCTGATAGGAACTCCCAATGTAGGTACCTATCCCCAACCTAATAAAACAAAAATAGAGAGAGACACATAGATATATACACTAATGTACACAAATGTTGAAATATTGCAAGATACATGGCAATCATTACTTCCATGCAGTGTGCTTGGCCACTATTGCATGCACACAAGGTAAGTATATAGAAGTCTCATGCCGGGGTGTTTTGACAACAGTGAATGACAACCATCCTACTGGGTGAAGTTGACAATAGTGCACACGGGTGGAACAATATAGGTAGAGTCTCTATTAGGAAACCCTATAGTTCCCACATGCACGTTGCTTGCTAGAAATGGTTCTGGCCCTATGCAGCCGAGTCAATGCTAACAGCGCACTGCACTGTAATGATCTTTGTGGTAGCTGACTTGACACATACCATCATCCTTGACAATGGGGTTGCCCCCCCTTGTTTACTAGTACATTTTTCATACACTACTATGGTGCTTCATCAGCACACAATCACCTATTTCCTCTTCTGTAATAACAGTCCATGAGCTGAATGGCATTTTCAATTTTTATATTTTTTATTTATAAATTTTCATTTTTCATGTAAGATCACATATCTTGCTTTCTTCATTAATTAGACACCCCAGCTACTATACCTATCTTGATGACAGGTAGGCACTAACGGTGTGTTTTGATCTAATGTCATTCCTTATGACCCCATGTTAAGATGGCCGCCGCATTTACACATCGCAGGCAGAGGAACTCAATCCTCCATGTACGCTTCCTCTACGCTATGCGTAATCACGCCTGTACCCGCCCACTCATCCCGGCCGGGCCAGTTTTGGCAGAGGATATAAGTAGGCATACGTTAACCATTCCCCTCCGATTCTGGCACACTACTACGGAGGGGTAGGTCGTTATCCCAGCAGAGGCGAGTCAATGTGAGTACTATTCACAATGCGCCCGATCTTGATGGCATTCATTTCTTTGACCGAGTCCGTGGGCTCGATCACGCATTCATTTTCAGGCATCATTTTTACTATGCGCTTCTCTCGCTTTACAGAAACTCTGCCTTTTACCGAGAGCGTGCTAACCGAGCCCGATTTCCGTAAAGAGGGGTAGGAATACTCGAATGTGTTTGTGTGCGCATATGTATATTTTTAAAGTTTGTGCGCCCCCCTGACATTTACAGACAGCGCGCGAGTTATGTTTAGTGATGTTGAGTCATATGTAGTTTACACAACAACGTCTCGCAAACAAACCCCCTCACTTTTTAAACCTCAGCTACCACAAAGATCATTACAGTGCAGTGCGCTGTTAGCATTGACTCGGCTGCATAGGGCCAGAACCATTTCTAGCAAGCAACGTGCATGTGGGAACTATAGGGTTTCCTAATAGAGACTCTACCTATATTGTTCCACCCGTGTGCACTATTGTCAACTTCACCCAGTAGGATGGTTGTCATTCACTGTCAAAACACCCCGGCATGAGACTTCTATAAACTTACCTTGTGTGCATGCAATAGTGGCCAGGCACACTGCATGGAAGTAATGATTGCCATGTATCTTGCAATATTTCAACATTCGTGTACATTCGTGTATATATCTATGTGTCTCTCTCTCTATTTTTGTTTTATTAGGTTGGGGATAGGTACCTACATTGGGAGTTCCTATCAGCGCAAGGACGCTCACATTCCTTACAAATAAGGTATCGCAGGTTCACAGGTCTTTTTCTTCCTGGAACCGGCTGACTTTTTGTTTATTTTACTTACATTTCGGTCCTGACGAAGCGCCCCAGGATCCCTTAAAGACCATCGAATAGCGCGAAACATGTTGACCTTCTTTTATGTATGATTTACTCACCTTAGCACCCATTCTGAGAGCAGCGGATAGTCGTACATCCGGCCTCTATATTTGTTTTTGAGAGGAGCTCCAGGATTTGTAACCTTTTTAATTTACCACTCGGATCCCCCGAATAAACATAGGTTCCGGGTACCGCTTGGTAATTTTAACTCACTCACTCACCCACCTTCTTAGGCCCATACACCCACATGCACAACTGCGGCGTCTCCTTAAAAGAACTCTGCTAAAGAGCCCTCTCGCGGGGCCCGTGAGGAACTGCAGCGCCACCCCCACGAGAGCAACGCCCGATGATGAAGCATGACACTCGCAAGGGTGTGTGAGGGCATTACATCTAAAAGTAGGGATTCCCCCCCATCATTACTTATAAAACCCAACCGTCTTAGTCTGACCACCAGTTTCGATTCCTTCTCATCAACCATAATTTGGTTGATTCTTGCGTGAGAACTTAGGAACAGTTAGCCCCCAGTGTACACACGTTGCTCTTTGGGAGCGCGGGTACTGGACCTTTTCTTTTTCCTAATAGCTCCCGGTCCCCAATTCTTTTTGTGTGATGAGCCGCAAAACATGACCACTTTGTTTCCCTTTAGAATCAGAACGTGTCCCAGAGTCGTGGAAACAATAGATAACTATTTCACTCAGCTCAATCGTGCATACTTAGTTTTCCTCAAAGTTACACAGAAAGAATAGACGGGCGTTTCAATAAAAGATTTATTGAACAGTCTTGTTTCTTGTGTAAGTTAAATGTGCTGTTACGATCACAAGACAGTATGCAAGATAAATAATGTACAGCGTAAGCAGTAGAAATAAATAATACTGCGCTAGCATGATCTTTAGCAGATATTCATTTACATAAATAACAGACTAAAAATGCGAGTACTCATACGATGCGGTTCAAAGCTAATTCTACCCCAATGTACCTAACCTAACCTAGGTGTAGCGAGAGGTATGAAGTAGGTGAAGTATTCCTTACTATGGTATACTAAGAGTATGTTACGCCTAGTATGCCTTAGTATGCCAAGAGTCCCTCTAGGTTTCTAGTCAGCTTCATACCTTAAGAATGAGAGAGGTGGGAATCTCTTGCCAGACTCGAACTCTAAAACCCTGCGAGGGAAGTCAGATCACTGGAAGCTGGACTCTCTGCGTGCAGGGATGACAGCGTCTTCTCAGTGCGTCAGGCCGGGAAACGGGCTCCTCTGAAGTCGAGGTCTCCTCTACTTTACAGGGGCTAGGGAAGGTATATTTATACCTGAGAGGTACCTCAGAATGTTAGCATTGACGTGAATCGGACAGCGGAAGACGTCATGAATGAACCCCTAAGGTATAACGGTTCATGCATAATAGATGAGTCCTTGAAGAAATCAATAGTCCTGTGCTAGGGAAACTCCTGAAGCCTAAGGGTCTGTTCTTCAAGAACTCGTTGTGACCAATACCACCACCACAATACCAATACCACCACCTCAGCGCCTCTCGCTCACTAGTAATAGCAGGGGCACTGTACAAGGCTGGAGCTGCAGCCGAGACCATCCATCCATCCATCCCTCCCTCCATGCCTGCCATAAAGCACAGCCCGCCCTGCACCAGGAGGTGAATCCAGGGCCTGACTACAGCTAGAGTGTTTTTTATTAGGCCAAAGATTGAAATGACATTATGGAATGCCTCACTGCACACTCAAATCAGGGAGAGGGCAGGAAATAGCCTCCCCCTGCTCTTTCTCCTGAGCCGCGACAGTGTAATCACAGAGCGAAAGGTGTTGGAGCGCTTTGTTAGTGTTTGTAGCTCGGATCATATGTAATTCTCACTTCACACTTTGTGTCTGTGTAATTTACAACACTTACACATCTTCTTCACTGCACTATTTATCACTACTTTGAAGACGTCGCAGGCCGGTCTCTTCCTCTGATATTTACACTCTAACAAGCGGTGCAATGCAATTGGTCTCGCTTTTGCGAGAGTTTAAGCTATTCGTATTGTAAATGACGATGCCTTTTATTTATGTTTCAAAACCCAAAACATAAATAAAAGGCATTGTCATTTACAATGCCAATAGCTCAAACTCGCGTGAATGCGAGACCTATTGCATTGCAAATGCTTGTTATGATATGCTTGCTGATATTTTAACTATGAATTTGGCTGAATCACACTTTTTTTATGCGAAAAGTTTTAAGGTTTTTATTAACTAAACAATAAACTTATTACTTACTTACTTAGTGCCAGTATCAGGGCTTTTAGTTCTGTCAGCTGTGCCATGCAATCTCCTAGAGACTGCGTCTGTGTATTGCTAGTACCAAACTTGCCATCCCGCATACGTCCCTTCACAATCACACATTCTGCGCTGTATTGTTGTTTACTTCCTACTGCACTAGTGGAGAAGTGTGGCTCAATGGTTAGAGCGGCAGACCCTGATGCAGAGATCTGGCCCGGGACCAGGGTTCAATTCCCGCCTCGGCGGCGGGTCTTGGGCTCAATTTCCTCGGACCTGATAATTCTCGCCTCGGTGCCTATTCTAATCATGGGTCCCACTCTGCAACTCTGGGCAATAGCTTGCTTAATCTCCACAACGGCCCCAACAGCGGTGGGATGCCTGGCTTCACCCTGGGGGTGCCCAGGAGTGGACATTTCACAGGGAAAAGCCAGGAAGGGTTCCACAGCGGTATGCGTACAGCGCCAGGACACCCCTTTGGGGGTATAAGTGCGCTTTACAAGTACAAATTTCATTCATTTACTGCAGGCTGGGCAGATCCGTCAGTGTAAATGATGTATTCATATTGATCTAGAGGATTTATTTAATTCAGGAGAGGATATTCTTATTTGTACAGCAGGAATGCTTGTGTTTTTAATGTAGAATCAAATTTGTAGTTTACATCTGTTGCAGTGAGAAAATTAGCCCATTGTATCCATCGCAGATGCGGTACTTTTGTATTCGGAATTCTTGCTTTGGTAACAGCCTCTAACGTTTGTACTGGAGTCACAACTATTATTCGTTTTCCCTGTGCTAGTGCTCTTTCTCTCACTACAGCAGTTTGTACTGCTATCAGTATCTTTTCTGTGGATGCAAAACGCATTTCAGCATTCGTGTACAAATGTGATTTGTATGCTATGGGTAAGGTGAGGAAAGTGTACCCTGATTGACCCGCAACTACACGGATCACCAAATTAGTAGTATTTACACATGTGTGTAAGTGTCTGGAAGCTATCATGTCAGCTTGTACGGAACTGAGAATTTCTGTGTGTTCCTGTGTCCAATGTTGACCTGAAAATTCAGGTCTGATTAGGTCGTAGAAAGGTTTTACCTTTTCTGCGTAATCCAAGATGTATGTTCTGCCAAAATTTAGGAATCCTAAAATGGATTGTAAACCTTTCAGAGTCTTTGGAGGTTGGAGCAGCACACATATTTCTAAAAAAAACTGGCTGCCAGGCTTTTTCCTTCACTTGATAACTCATATCCCAAACATAGGATATTGAGGTGGGCAGTTTTTGATTTTTAGGTCTCGCGCCTAGCGTTGCAGTGTGCAGCGCGAGACCTCTAGAAAGGGCTTCTGAAAACGACCTACACGCTCGTGCGTGTGGTTTTGTTTTCAGAAGCCCTCATTAGCTGTAGCGTGCGTTTTTTAGAAAAACGGCACGCGATTGGGCAAAGGCGGGCGCATGTCCCGCCTTCGCTCCTCCCATTCCCGACGGTGGCCAGAACGCGCAGCAGCGCGCGTTCGCCTCGCTGCCACTGCCGCGCTCCCTGGCCCCCGCTCCTCTGTGGTGCGCGCGCACCACTGGTTCTTTAATGCGTTTCTGGTCCTGCAGGCACTACGTGCAGTGCGCCATGCGCGCTTTCACTTTCAAAGCAGCCTGGGTTTTGATAAGTCACAGGCTCGAAGTGCCCCGTGACACGCCCGCCTGCTTTACTGACTGCAATGTTTGTTTATTTTATTTTGTGTTTCTGTTGCGTACACCAACTTATCAACAGGAGACAGGAAACACATTTTTCACATTTAAAATTCCTCATTTATGTTTTAGAGAAGGAAACCTTTGAGGAGAAACGCTACACATTTAAAAATGTATGTGTGGGAACTAGTCATGATACACTGTTGTGTTTGAAAATGATGTGCTGTGCGCACTGAACTCTTCTCGCTATGCACGTCTTCAACTTCCTGATAATTGCTGAGCCGAGCACAGCTCATCCCTCACGTTTGTCATTAATGCTTCTGCCAGTGAGCGAATGTGGAAGAAAAATGGTCATGAGCGTGGGATATTGTCACCTGGGCTCAAATCCACACCCGCGAGAGCCTCCGGCGTCCGGAGATGCCTGCCAGTCTCCCAGACAAATAATTCACACCAGAGGCGCAGGAGACAGGAGTCCAATTACGCCGACCGGGCTCCCAGTCTGTTCTCACCAGGTCTGGAGTGGAATGACCATTCCCTCACGATAGGGGCCGATAGGCAAATGTGCAGAGAGGCCTGTGAGGCCCTCGGACCATTACCGCCAGAGGCTCGGGAGTCCGATGACGCTGACCAAGCTAGTCTTGCATCTCCCGTCAGGGGCCTGTGACTCTGCAGTTGTAAGAGTGGTAGAGTTACAGAAAATGGTGCCTGATGTCACCAAGCAGCTTCCTCCAGCAAGACACGCACATGTACTTATGGATGTTCCATCAGGTAGGCAAAACAGATAGCAGCAGACACAAGCCATTTGTTTTGCATAACCTCCCCTCAAGCAGTGAATTTGGCATCTCGTGGGAAGGCCTTCCATCATTATCTGCGTCGCCATCTTTTGTCAATCGGGGTTCAGCACCCAGACACTAAACAATACGAGCTTTTTACCACATGCTGTTACACTTTACACTCCCTTGAGAAATAGACAACTTCTACTTTCTTTCTCTGGTTCTTTTACTTTAAGGTTGGCAATACAAACACTTTACAATTGAAAGAATAGAAAGTAAAATAAGTTCCATTGGAATACGTTGGTTATTTCCAATTTACAGTTGTAAACACTAAAAAACAGTTGCCTACTACAAAAAAAATCCTAGTTGTTTGGTGTATTTTAGCGGAACACTGGTGTGGGTACTTTTCTTTGGCACACTTTATAGCCGCAGTTTTACCTGCACAGCGACTCAAATTCAACAAAAGTGTAAAATATGTTGCCAATGTACCTACAATATTTTTAGCCGACTGGAGCACGCATTTTCAATGTATTTACCGTGCTTGGTACTGTTTAACAGTGCGGTGCTAGTAAATACATGAATCACACGTAGAGCACATCCTTTGTGCAAGCCACTCCCTTTATATTTTTTGTGGTTTTGCAGCCATTACAGCAACATATCCCTGAACCATCTTTAACTGACACACTCTCCGCTTCCACAACAGTAAAGGAATTGGTTTTATATTTGCTGTAACCTTTACAGCAATCTATTTCCATGAACATAATGGATAAGATTGTTTTGGGGTGGGTAATGCATTTAATTTTGTGTTGTGCTTGACTTTTGCTCTGACCCTGGTTCTTCGAGCACCATGACACGCTCTCCCAACTTTAATGGATTTTGATATTTTTTGCAATGCGTTTTAGAACAACCTATTTTTATCTTTTGTTTGCCCTGTAAGTTTTCACACGCACTACTGCTTCCATTAATAAATGTATCTAAATTCCCCTACCGTTATGCATTTTATGTGGCCTTTGTGTAATGTTTTCATCAGCAACAGAGTCTAAGTGCACCGTGGCACGCTCTCCCGCTTTTCAGACTCTTAGGCATTTTGTTTTGTGTTTCTGTAAAGTTTTGATGGCAGCCTGAGGCTTAGTGCAATGTAACACGCTCTCATACTTCCCCAACTGTAATAAATTATCTTTTCTGTTTGCGTTGGATCTCCATGTGTAATTTCAATAAGACACACTCTTCCGCTTCACCAACCATAATGGATTTGGATTTATATTTGCGGTAAGTTTGACTGCAACCTATTTCCACAAACATAATTGATTGATTTATTTTCTGCGTGTGGGTGCGCAATAAATTATCATCCGCTCCAGGATGTTAGTGCACCATAACACACTACACCTATCACATTTATAATGATAAAAATTATATTGGTAATGCAGGTAAAATACACTTGCCCTATTGATGCGCTCCCTTTATATTCATTTGTGGTCTTGCAGCCAAATCAGCAACACAGTTCTCCAAACCATGTCTAACTGCACCAAGACCCGCTCTCCTGCTTCCTCCACCATCATGGATTTTGTTTGATGTTTGCAATAACTTTAACAGCAATCTATTTCCACGAACATAATGGAATATTTTAATTTATGGGTGTGTTTGCGATACATTTTCAACCGCTCCATGATGTAAGTGAACCATAACATTTTACATCTATCCAAATTTAAATGCTATAAAATATGTTGGAAAACCAGGTACATTACATTTGCCCTGGTGGAGCGCTCCCTTTTTAGATCGAGCCTGGGCAGTGCATGTGCTGCTCTGCGAGGCATGCTGTATTAAGGTAGTAGGTACTTGAAGCTCCGCCCACATTGTTCATTGGCTTGTGTCATTGTCCACTGTAAACTGTGGCTGTTCATTGGTCAATAGGCTTAGTAGTCCCTCCCTAGTACCGCCTTGTCTCATATTGTAACCTCCCATGGCGACACTCCCTGTTAAGTGTGTTGTTGCTCGGTAGGCTTTAATTACAGTGTCCAAGCACTATTTTCTCAAATAGCGTTGTCCTGTCTGCTGCTGCAGGCAGGCCACGCTCTCTCCCAACCCTTTTTTTAATTTTTATAGCACGCATTTGCAATGCAATAGGTCTTGCATTTGCGAGAGTTTAAGCTATTGGCATTGTAAGTGACATTGCCTTTTATTTATCCGTTTTAAAAACAACACATAAATAAAATGCATTGTCATTTGCAAAGCCAATAGCTCAAACTCTCATAAATGCGAGACCTATTGCATTGCAAATGCTTGTTTTTTAAAGTTACATTTGTAGCCCACAGTGGCGAACCCCAAAGTTATGTTGTTCACCCTGTGCAAGTGATCCAATAACTCATAGTCTGTCAGATAAATATCATCTACATAGGACAATGCCTCCTCATCACAATTTTGAAGTAACTCCGTTACACTTGCTGAGAACAACCCGGGGCTATTCTTATACCCTTGGGGCAGTCTACAGAATTGGCGTTGAGAGCCTAAGGCCGAGAATGCTGTCAAATGTCTGCTTCCAGACACTATATTTTGGCAGAAGAATCCATTTGAGTTATCTAGTGTTGTTTTGTATTTCTTCCACACAATGTTATCAATTAATGCGGCACTCTGTGCATTTTGTACTGCAAATGTTCGTGTGCATGTGTTCAAATGCCTGTAGTCTAAAACAAGACGGTATGAATTGTCGGGTTTCATTACGGGAAACAAAGGATTGTTCATGGAAGATGTGCAATCTTCAACCACACCTTGGTATTCAAGTTGATCTAAGATCTCCCTGACCTGTTTCTTTGCATCATGTTTTATTGGGTACTGCCTCTGTGGAGTAGGAGTAGTTTTTAATGAGATTTCATGGTGAGGTGACTCAGCATCTCACCCTGCATGACTGCGGTAAAGTGCAGAAGCTAACGCCCACTCCTGCGAGTATGAATGTTTTAGTGACTCTGGAACGAGGTCGGAGAAAGCAGGTAAATTTACATCTTCCCCCTTTGAGCACTCCATGACGAACTCAGGCGGCCAATCTTTTTCAGCCAAAAGGATATCGTATCCATATGTCAGGTTTTCCCAAAAGAGACATTTGGAGGTATGTCTCCCTCCATTTGGAGCGTAATTTTGTTTAACCGATGTGGGACACTTACCCTTGTATCCAGTGTCTCCACCGTTATATGTTCATTCAACGCTGCTGTCCCCAGAAATTCCATCAGGTTCTGGCGAGCTATTGTTACTTTTGTTGCGCTGTCTAGCATCATCAGAGCCCATTCACCGTTCAGTAGTAGAGTCCTCAGTAGCCTGGGCTTTTCTTATTTTGAGGCCAGCAAAATTTTTCATTTTAAATTGAGGTTTAGTTTTGGGTTTATCTTCTTGTTTGAGAATGTAGTCTGAAGTGCGATATGTGACTCTTGGCTTGACTCGATCTTCTGATCTGTGTTCGGACCGTCCTTCCCTCTCCGAGTTTTTTGATGAACCCTGAAAGGAACGAGAGGAACGTGTATCAGTCTCCTGATACCTGTCAGGTTTTTTAATATTATCACGGTTCCTAAGATTGTATTTTCTATCAGAGGTCTCCTGTTGAGGAGACCTACCCTGTGATGTATTCTGCGTATTATTTTTTGATTGTTTGTTATCCCATTTCTTTTTAGAAGAATCGTGTGCTTGCTTCGAGTTATCCTTTTTAGGATTGCTCGTTATTTATGATTTCTTTGATAATCTTTGGTAGTTCTCGTTCCTGTTGTTCAGGAGTGACTTCCCTCGGGCGTTGGCATATAGCCACCGCTGCTGCCTCCTCTTTTATATTCCCTAACATAATTGTTGATACCTAGGCAAAATTGCCTATCAATTTCACCCTTAAGTCCAGGGGAGGTTCTGCCTGGTACTCATTCTGTATGTTTCAATACATCTGGTATAACTGCTATTGAGGGGGAACCATGAGGTATGGTATAAACAGCAGCGAAAACTATACCTCAAGTGAATCAATCGTCTGTCGGGAGAGCCATCCCCATTGGCAAGCAAATTGTTAATATTCTGTGTTTTTCCTGCGGGCCCGTGTAGGAAAATACTGCTTCAAGCTGTGCTATTTTCTGTTCTATCCAGAACAGCATTTGCTCACGTTTAGTGGGCATTCTTTCCATAATCGCGTTCAGCGTTTGTGGGCTGATACTTGTCGTAGTCATTTAAGGTTGACCTGCTTGAGTGACCCTTGTAGGTTGAATTGTAAGTGTTCGCATTATGAACTGTGTAAGGTTTCTGTATAGTTTTACTATCTCTTTGTAAAGTGTACGGAATTCTGCTGCTGGCAATGTATCAATCTCTGGATGTGGTGTGTAAGTAGCTAGGGCCAGGCAGGCCGCTCCTTCTCTGCTGAGCGTACCGAGTCTCACATTTTCTGCGGTGTGGGGGAGGGCGCCTTTAAACCAATTTATATGTTCTTGGTAGGTTAACAGGACTTCTATGTCCACGTATGGAGAGTATTCTTCAGGTGTCTCATCTTCAATGTAAGTGTGAAACAAATGTGTTTTTGCATCAGCAGGTGGGAATTTGACCCAAAAATAGATAACCTCTGTCCTGAATGCCTTGTGTGCCTCGATCACGAAGGTAACATTTCCACCCATTGCTGGGAGGCCATAATATACTAATTTCTTAGTAATTGCATGTCTGTAATTTGCCGTAATGTTAAGAGCACCTTATAGCTCATCCTCCCCTGCATTCGCAGCGCCGTCTTGGACAGACATTGTGGAAGGAATTTGTAAGGAAAAGAGATAAGGTTTTGCACAGTGTGGTTAACTGTAATCCTTCAAGCTTGAACAAACTTACAACCAATACATCGGATATACCTACTTAGCTGCGGCAGATTTCCCTTCCCATTCCAAACGTCTCTGGTTAGATACGAGATGGGGTCTCTGAGAAAGCACGACTGAAATACTCAGATTTGACCGTTAAATAAGAACCAAACCAACGTTGGCGGTGCCATGTCATGTAGTTCCTAAAAATACATAGGACCTGCACGTTTAGACAACATAAACTAAGGGATTGGGGTCTAGACTGATTCCAGACACCCCGAAGGATAGGTTAGCCTTTAGACCAGCTAGCTCACAGTGCCACCATAAGCCCCCTAACCTTACCAATGAGCGAATAGTTTCTGGCAAATATCGACCATGACAACCCTTGATCCTTCAGGGATCGTGGAAACAGTACAGTACTTTTCGCTCAGTCAATCGTGCTCACTTATTCTCAGAGAGATACACAGAATAAATGATGGGGATGTTTTCAGTAAGCATTTATTGAACCAGCATCATTCTAGTATAAAACATGTTTGCTACGGCAATCAGACAGAAGCAAATGTATAAGATTACAAGCACCAACAGAGTAAATAAAATGTAGAATTCTAAAATGTAGAATCCTACCATGGTGTTAAAACCGTGAATAGATACAGGCATATATACATGACAGTAATCAAGCGTACTCCTACGATGCAACCCTACCTAGGTGTGCCTATGTGTACCTAGCATGTATGTGGGTGTGAAGCCAAGAATCCCTTAGGAAAAAGCCAACCCCATTACCTGATGGGAGAGAACAAAGGACCCCGTTTTTGTCTCCAGTTGGACACCCCTCAAGGGATGTCAGACCACTGCGTGCTGGAGCTTCTGCAGGCCGGGACCTCAGTGTCTTGTGTCAACGTGGAAGCTTCTCCTCTGTCTATGTAGTGTAAGTATCGTTGTTTTATACCATAAAGATAGCCTCGGGGTTCCTAGCACAATCGATGTGTTGGGAGTACGATTATGTAAATGAGCCTAAATCAATACCTGCAATTATGCGAAGTAGTTCTTTCAGGCTAGGATGAAGATGACCATGACTTTTATACAGAGTATGTTAATCCTGTTATGTACGTCATGTGCAGAGGACGTTTCTAAGAATCCTCATGCATAATAAATTAGACTAATTTCAAGGACACTGATCGACATTTATTCAGCACATAACTGGGTAAAAGGTCAGTGCTAGAACTGTTATGCAGAGCAAGGTAGGACAAATGTAGGTGAAAGGTTATTTAGCTATTTAGGCCTAGATTGGGTTACATAATAACTTTGTGGAAAGAAAAGATCAATTTTTCTTAAAGGTGGCTGAATAGTTGGGGTATCCCATTTCACCCAGAGCAGACCTTGTTAGTGCCATTGTGAATGTGGCTACCCCAGTGATAAAGGGGAAACAGTGGTTTCAACGCGGGTAATACCACGCGGGTAGGTTACAACGCGGACGTTACATCGTCCGCGTTGTTACCACGCATGGTATTACATCGCAAGTCGTTTCAACGACTTGCGCTAGATGGCACGCAACACCAGGGAAAGTGTTGGATTTTAAATCCAACACATTTCCTGCTGTTGCGCTAACTGGAGTAGGAATAGTAATTTATACTATTCCTAAGTCCAGCGCGCCATCTAGTGCAAGTCGTAGAAATGACTTGCGATGTAAAGCCATGCGTGGTAACAATGCAGACGATGTAACGTCCGCGTTGTATTTGCTCGCGGTGTAAAGAGACATATTTGTGATAAAGACCATCTGAGTTGCTTTAAGGGACTAATTGAACCTTAATGCAATGTATGTTCAGAATTTTGCAGACAAAAGAGGACATGCATATACTAGTGAGAAAGGGGAAAATGTTTTTTGCGGGAGTAGGTGTAGCAGAGAGCTTTTGACCAAGTAAAAAAACATAGCTGTAGCAGGCATATTGAATAATTTTAATGTAAATGCAGGAACCTTTGTAATGATTGATACCAAAGCAACAGGTCTAGTTGCAGTTTTGTCACAGATTCACAATGGGAAAGAAAGACCTTGGCCTTTTCCTTTAGGGCTGCCTCCTGAACACAAACTTAATTATTCAGTCATCAGTTGAATGGTCCTGGTGGCAGCTTGGGGGTCCAAGCATATGTTTGTGGTATCCTGGTAATTTTGAGAACTAATCATAAACCCCCTGACTATATTAAAGTTGGTTGGTGAAAGTATTGGTTCCGCAAAGTTGATCATAGGTTACAGTACTTTAATTTTGAGTTAAAATTTATACCTGGCTGAAAAAATAAAGTGGGTGATTGTCTCATTTGCCCGATACCAAGCAGTTAGTAGGTGAATTTGAGACTGAAGGAGTTGTAGTCAGTTTGTGTGATGCCATGGAGGATTCAATAAAGCTGTTTCCAGAGATGAGTGGGAAGTGGCGATGACAGATGATAATGATCTGAGAGAAGTGGTGAATTGTTTGAGGGGGAGGTGTTGGAGATAGTTGTGTCCCTGAGTTTTCTAGGCCATATTTTAAGGTCTTAAGTCAATTTATGATTGGGTGTGGTGAAACATTTGTACCTCCCTTTAAGTTAAGAGATAAAGTGATAAGTATAGCCTGTGAATGTTACCTAGGACAAACTCTGACCAGAAAATGAATCACGGATAGGTTTTGGAGGTCAGGTTTGGACAAACAAGTGTTAAAATAATTGATCACAGTTGTGCTGTATTCACAGAACGGGAGAAAATACATTAAACAGGAGGAGGATCCTCACATGAACAACATATTGTAGACCTAGTAGCATAGTGTGTGAAGGTTTGTTTGGATTTTATTGGACTGTTTGCTTGTTGTGGTTGATGTTTATACAAAGTACTTTGAAGTTGTCTTTTTAAGGACCATATCCACTTGCACTACTGTTTGCTCTTTGAAAGGCATTTTTTGCAGAGAAGAAATTCCTTCTACATTGTGATAGACAATGGCTGTTAACTTGTTTCTCATGAAACCTCTTGCTCAATTTTGGTATTAAGCATATCAGAACTAGCTTGTTTAATCCCCAGACCAATGGACAAGTGGAAAGGGTCAATAAATGATTAAAGAGACTGTAGTGATGGCTATTAAAAGTGGTTTGGAGGTGGAGGCAGCAGTCAGAGACATGGTATGGGTTTACCTTACAACAATTTTGGTGCGACTGGACAAACACATTTGACTTCATGAGGAGCAGGAACGCAGGTTTGAATCAATCAATCAATCAACATATGTAAAGCGTGGTACTGTCACCCCTGGGGGTATCTGGACGCTGAGGTGCGAGGTCTCTGGCAAAAAGACCAGTCTTGAGGAAACTGTGGGAAGTGGGAAGAAACTAGCAGACAAAGGCAAAACAGAGGGCAGAAAATCGAGTAGAAAAGGCAATGACGGCACAAAAAGAGGGTAGCAGGTAGACAGGCAGCAGAAGGTAGCGCACTGTGGGCAAGCTGGACAGGAGAACTGTTGCAGAGGGAGCTGGCACGAGGACCTGAAGAGTGTCTCGACTTGGCTGAGAGATTTGGTGAGTCAGGGTGTTTTTCAAATAGGGAAACTGTTACCTGGTATCTGAAGTAGTGATTGGGTGAAAGTTAAATCTGGCAGGGGGCAGAAGGGGTTCAGAGGACTGGATGAGGTCAGGGCTGCATATGAAAGTTGGGTAGAGTTGCAAAATAGGCAGAGGTGGAACAAGAAGAAGGTGGTTTTGTATTAAGGAGATGGTGAATGTGCGAGAGGGACCACAATGCAGGGTGTAGAGGACTGATGTTGATGCCTGATGTAGAAATGAGGGATGCCAGAAGAAGTTATTGTTTGACTAGTAGTGAAATTGAGCGGAAAAGAAGGGCTAGTGATGGTTTGATCACTGCTGCTCAGGAAGGACCTGGGACTCCCTTAGAGACAGCGGCAGGTACCTCATGCAGCTCTGTGAGTGAGGCAAGCACTTCCAATTGCCACTGGAAAAGGCAATTTCCCAGGGTGGGCTGATTATTTCATTTGGTGGTTAACCTTTTGGGTATTATTCCCCATGCTATTCAAGTCTCAATAAATCAGTAAAATCTTACCAAATCTGCAGGTCTAGTGACTTGAATAATCTACTCCAACTAACTGTAATGCATTTGGCCCATAAACTCGTCCCAAATTGTGTGATCCCAATGCAAAATATTTTGTTTCACGAGTCACCTTTTTCTTCATTATCACATGCAAGAGCACCTTCAAATATGTGAGTTCAGCATGTCTGCTGTACAACAAACTCTTTAGTTTAATTTAATAGAGTAACATTTTGCACCATGTATAATAACAATCTAGACCACACATAGGATACACATGACCACTGACTTGCCTCTTAGTTCAATAATAGCACTGTCATCAGGGTGGGACCAGGAATGTTTCTCAGTTCATATTTCAAAACTCACTTTTAATAACTATATTACTAAAGTGTGATGTGGTAGTGCACTGCCATTTACATACAGGCATTTTTCATTGAAATGGTCATAACTTACCCACTCACATGCAGCTTTATAAATAAAACTATACAGCATATAGACGTTAATGTTTGGAAATCAGGTTTCAACAAATATTTATCATTTGGATATCACCAGGTAAAGTATTCTTATATGTTTTGATTTTATTAAAATATTTGTTTCCATCTCACTTCAGAATTTCAGAAAAGCACTTTCCTGACTAGTGAAACACATTTTGAAATATCTGTACTGTTCATTTTTAAGCTATTTAATTGTTGTGTGGCCAGCACCATTGTTAGACAGTTAACTGTACAAAATCCTCTAACTTTGTAGTCAGAGAAAAGTAAACAGCAATCTCCATGATTATATAAGCATCAACTCTAGAAGACATAAGCTGACATTTGACCTCTCTGTGTTTGAATGCACAGCAAACATGACAAGATAAAAACAAGATTTAAAGGTGTTTGAAATGGGGGTCTCTAGTTGGCAGAGGTAGGTACCTTTGTCCAAATAGGGACCCTTGCTTCTAGTCAGGGTAAGGGGGATACACCCTCTAGATAACCCTTGCTCACCCCCTTGGTAGCTTGGCACGAGCAGACAGGCTTATCCCAAAGGCAATGTGTAAAGTATTTCTACTAACACTCACAGTAACACAGTGAAAACACCACAAAAGGACACCACACCAGTTTAGAAAAATAAAATATCTTTATCTAGACCGAAACAACAAAACCCCAACATACACAGTTAAAAATATGACTTTAAAAAGGTTTCAAGAACCTGCACCATAGAAAACTATGAATGCGTTACTTTTCACCAAAGTACCTGTAGATGCGTCAAAGGTCCCAAGCAACAGCCGCAGAGTCGGAAACAAAGAGATGCGACACTCCTGAGACCTTGGGGAGGCGATGCGACAGTCCCGCTGCACGCAGAGGAAGGGTTGCGTCGAATCCGGTCTGTATGGGGAGTGATGCGTTGATTCTTCGTGACGGTTCCGGTCTGCAGGTGATGCGTCGGACGAACTTGCCGCGCAGGTACGATGCCTGGAGAATTAGGATGCGTTGGCGATTGATGCAGCGGCGCTGCGTCCGTCCTCTTCAGCCGCGATCCCTCGATGCGTCGGTTTCTGTAGTTCTTGGAGTTTCTTCTTTCTTCCAGCTCCCAAACAGCAGCAATAACCTCCAGAGGCCCAAAACTGGCACAGGCACCTCTTGGCAGGCTAGAACTCACAGCAGCAGAGTTCAGGGGAGCTGGGGGGTGTAGTCTTTGTGTCCCTGAGACTTCAGAACAGGAGGACAGCTCACTTCAGGCCCTTGGAGATCTCCTTCAAGCAGGGGACACAGCACACAGCAAAGTCCTTCTCCTTTCCTTGGCAGAAACAGCAACTGCAGGCCAACCCCAGACACACAGCAAGGGCAGTACTTCTCCTCAGTCTCTCCAGCTCTTCTCCTTGGCAAAGGTTCCTCATGAATTCCAGGAATGATCTAAAGTTCAGGGGTTTTAGGTCTAATACTTATACCCCAAAATGTCTTTGTTCTCATTGTGCAAGGGGCTCTGAGCCCAGTTCAAACCAGTTCTGGGGGGCAGTCTGCAAGTGCACAACAACATCCAATGTCAGTGTGAGCCTTGGCTCCAGACACACCACAGGGGGGCGGAGCCAGCATTGTGGCAGGCAGGCACAGCCCTATTCAGGTACAGGTGCTACTCCTCCCACTACTCCAAATGCAGGTCAGGCCTATTCAGCCTAGTGCTGACTCATCCAGACTCCTGGAGCCACTGCACCTCCCCAGCCCCTGTCAATCCAAAGCCAGACAGTCAATCCACAAACAGGAAGAGGCACACAGGATGGTTGAACAAGAAAATACCCACTTTCTAAAAGTGGTATTTTCAAACACACAATTTAAAAACCATCTTTACTAAAAGATGTGTTATTAAATCCTGAGTTCAGGGATACCAAACTCCACTTTTCTATCTTATCCCTATTGGAAGATATGCTTGTAAAATGTTACAAAGCATCCCCCATTCTGTCCTATGGGCAAGAGATAGCCTTTCAATAGTGAAAAAACGAAATTGGCAGTATTTCACTATCAGGACATGTTACACACACCAGTACATGTCCTACCTTTCACATACACTGCACCCTGCCCAGGGGGGTACCTCGGGCTTACCATAGGGGTGTCTTATGTGTAAGAAAAGGGAAGGTTAGGGCTTGGCAAGTGGGTGCACTTGCCAAGTCGACATGGTAGTTAACAAACTGCGCACAGGCACCTCGGTGGCAGGCCTGAGGCATCTTTTCAGGGCTACTCATGTGGGTGGCACAATCAGTGCTGCAGGCCTACTAGTAGCATTTGATTTACCAGCCCTGGCACACTCAGTGCACTTCACTAGGGACCTACTGGTAAAACAAATATGCCAATCAGGGAGAACCAATCACAATAACAATTTACACAGAGAGCATATGCACTTTAGCACTGATCAGCAGTGGTAAAGTGTCCAGAGTCCTATAGCCAACAATCACAGGTCAGGAAAAAATAGGAGGAAGAAGCAAAAAGTTAAGGGATAACCCTGCAAAAAGGGCCATTTCCAACACAACCCCCTTCCAGCCTAAAGCCAGGGTAGACCAATCAATACCTCGATGGGCTTCCCGGCTTGGGGCGACAGAACATGGAACCTGGCCCGAACAGCAGAGGTCTATTCCTGTTCTACGCCTTCCTGAACCAGTTGGATCCCTCTATCCATACTCTCAGGGCCCACTAGGCTAAACCAAGGGGGACCCTGCTCCTCACCTGGGGACACCATCAGTGCAGCGCCTAAGCTTACCTTGCTCACAGGTGTGTCCCAGCAACCAGACAGCACACACAAGGCCAACACAGTAGTGTGGCCCAGTCCACCCACAGGGGGTGAGACTCCTGTCCCACTCCCAGGGACAACTCTGTCCACCAGGACAGCCACCCATAGTGGCCACTGACGCCTGTCACTGATGAGAGCCAGGCCTCATGCCCCTCAAGGCTCTCTAACCTCTGTGTCAGAGAGTGGGGGGCGGTAGCCCCAGGTGACTGGCACCCTTTGTCCACTCTCCTGCCTCCCCGGTCAGGGATGGCATCCTGACACTGAACCACTAGCTCGGGGTCTGTACCCTGCAGCTGAGCAGGAGACTGGGGTGGGCTCTCCCACACCCTGTCCTCCTCCTTGGGGCTCTGCACCCTCCTGCCTGGAGCGGTACCCCCAGAAAACAAACTGGTAGGGGCACTGCTAGCAGTCACCCCTTCCTCCAGGACAGGGGGGGACACCCTGGCCCTCCAAACCAGGGTCTGTACCCTTAGGCTGGACCTGTGCCTGGTAACCCAGGACTTCTAGGGAAGTACGCTACCCACTCCCCAAGGAAAACACACTCCTCATGAGCTGTGCCAGAGTCTGCCTGGCGCAGATCTCTAGCCTCCTGTCCACCGGACAGAGCATGAAGACCCCCCCAAGCCAGAAGTGGCCTCACCAGGGTCAGTCCTTGGGTGCTCTGACCTCAGAGCGGGTAACCCCTGACCCACTGGTCCTCCCACTGGGGACTGTCTCCCCCTCTTACCCCTTTCTCTGGACTCATGCACCCTCCCAACTGGAGCAGTGCTGCCTGACACCAGACTTGGTGGAACGCTAGTTACAGCAGTCTCCCCAGTTCACCTAATACCTTGGGATCCCCCTCAGGAAATGGCCTCCCGGTACAGATTAGGCTCCCCTCCTCGTGTTCACTCATGGAACCAGCCAGGCCCTGGAACTGGGCCTCGGACACCTTGGGACTCAGCCCACCCCCACTCCCTCTACTCAGAGACAGGACATGGGGCTCCTCACCCATTCAACTACACTGGGACCTATCTGGGTTACTCCAAACCTCCCCTACCTCACCTGGTTGGGGAAAACCTGAGCCACCTCCTTCAGGATCACTCCCAAAAGCCTCATCAGACCCTCTGGACTCCACCAAAAGGTCTCCCTCCAGCGCAAGCTCCCTGGAATCAGAGAACTCACACTCCACCGGGTGTTGGCATAGCTCTTGAAAACAGGGACTTAAAATATGCTCTCCAACAATTGAATCACACAGCCCCCCAGTTGTTAACCAAGCTACCCTTTGCCCCACCATCCAGTGCCTCACACAAGTACCCCACACCACTCTCCTGAGATTGGCAAGACAGTGTCTGACTGTCTCTGTCACTCAACCCATACTCTTCTGGGCGGTCTCCACACTCACACACCAGGACTCCTACCCTGGGGGAACCCCTCTCCCTGCACCTCTCATCTAGAGTCAGTAGAGTGTCCCTCCCACCACCAGGAATATGATCCCCTGTGTCAGTTCCCCAATCCACCTCAGGGACACTGCACACCACTGGAGCTACCTCATGACCCTGAACCCCTTGGTGTATGTCAACCCCCTCCTTCAAGTCAGGCGCCACATCTCTGGGTGTGTGTACTTCTCCCACAGCACTAGACACTACATTTTTGCTGCCACCATCTGAGCTGGACTCCACCTCCAACCCAGCCAAGCTCACTTCATGAGCTGCATACATTTCTTTTTGCTTGGTTGAGACACTCATGGCCTCAAGCCTCGCAAACTCCTCATCGAGCTCTCTCATTCTCAGCTCATATGCCAAGACCAATTTCTTTTCTTCCAAGGCATAAATCTTATTGCTCTCCTCTGCCATCTTTTCTCTCTCTATGGCAGCTTTTTGGTTCTCCATTTCCAATATTTTCATCTCGAGCCTCATGACTTCTAGCTCATGATCTCTAACCCTTTGGTTTTCCTCCAACTCCTCTGGGGAAAAACGTCTAGCGGAATGGTTGCTGCCAGCCCTGGAGGCTGCTCTTCCCACAGGCAGATCCTGTGACCTGAAACCATCCCCTTGTGCATCCTCATCCACCTCTCCATCACCTGTCTCCCCAGCCTCTTTGGCCTCCCACCAGGCCCTTAAGGCCTTCTGTAGCTCCTCCTTCCTGGAGCTGCTCTTCATGGGACATCCAAAGCTCCTGCAGAACTGCTTGAGTTGACCTACTTTGTAACTACTTAACATTTCAGTATCAAACTCCAGTTCTGCCATCTCACTTGCTGGTTTACCCTTCTGAGACATGATGTGTGGATACTTGAAGGGTTACTCAAAAATAGAACCAAAAATAAAACACAGTATGTGGTTGTGTAGTGGTCTGCACTAAACTAGTGTTGTACACCAATCACTGTGGGTCAAGTACAAATACAGGTTCAAATTCTCACCGCTGACCACCAATGTTAAAAAAAAATTGGATTTCTGGTTGGCAAGGGCATGCACCTAAGCCAGGCAGAAACCACCAATCTAGTCAGGGCAAGGAAGTTACACGCTGAAGATAACCCCTGCTCACCCCCTTGGTAGCTTGGCACGAGCAGACAGGCTTATCCCAAAGGCAATGTGTAAAGTATTTGTACCAACACTCACAGTAACACAGTGAAAACACCACAAAAGGACACCACACCAGTTTAGAAAAATAAAATATCTTTATCTAAACAAGACCAAAACGACAAAAATCCAAAATACACAGTTAAAAATATGACTATAGAAAGGTTCAAGAACTTGTACCATAGAAAACTATGGATGCGTGACTTTTCACCAGAGTACCTGTAGATGCATCAAAGGTCCCAAGCCAAACAGCCGCAGAGTCGGAAAACTAAGAGATGCGACACTCCTGAGACCTTCGGGAGGCGATGCGACAGTCCCGCTGCTCGCAGAGGAAAGGTTGCGTCGAATCCGGTCTGTATGGGGAGTGATGCGTCAATTGTTCGTGACGATTCCGGTCCGCAGGTGATGCGTCAGACGAACTTGCCGCACAGGTACGATGCCTGGAAATCCGGAATGTGTCAGCGATCGATGCGGCGGTGGCGCTGCGTCCGTCCTCTTCAGCCGCGATCCCTTGATGCGTCTGTTTCTGTAGTTCTTTGAGTTTCTTCTTTCTTCCAGCTCCCAAACAGCAGCAACAACCTCCAGAGGCCCAAAACTGGCACAGGCACCTCTTGGCAGGCTAGAACTCAAAGCAGCAGAGTTCATGGGAGCTGGAGGGTGAAGTCTTTGTGTCCCTGAGACTTCAGAACAGGAGGCCAGGTCACTTCAGGCCCTTGGAGATCTCCTTCAAGCAGGGGACACAGCACACAGCAAAGTCCTTCTCCTTTCCTTGGCAGAAACAGTAACTGCAGGCCAACCCCAGACGCACAGCAAGGGCAGTACTTCTCCTCAGTCTCTCCAGCTCTTCTCCTTGGCAAAGGTTCCTCTTGAATTCCTGGAATGATCTAAAGTTCAGGGGTTTTAGGTCTAATACTTATACCCCAAAATGTCTTTGTTCTCTTTGTGCAAGGGGCTCTGAGCCCAGTTCAAACCAGTTCTGGGGGGCAGTCTGCAAGTGCACAACAACATCCATTGTCAGTGTGAGCCTTGGCTCCAGACACACCACAGGGGGGGGTGGAACCAGCATTGTGGCAGGCAGGCACAGCCCTATTCAGGTACTGGTGCTACTCCTCCCACTACTCCAAATGCAGCTCAGGCCTGTTCAGCCTAGTGCTGACTCATCCAGACTCCTGGAGTCACTGCATCTCCCCAGCCCCTGTCACTCCAAAGCCAGACAGTCAATCCACAAACAGGCAGAGGCACACAGGATGGTTGAACAAGAAAATAGCCACTTTCTAAAAGTGGTATTTTCAAACACACAATTTAAATACCATCTTTACTAAAAGATGTGTTATTAAATCCTGAGTTCAGGGATACCAAACTCCATTTTTCTATCTTATCCCTATGGGAAGATTTGATTGTAAAATGTTACAAAGCATTCCCCATTCTGTCCTATAGGCAAGATAGCCTTTCAATAGTGAAAAACAAAATTGGCAGTATTTCACTATCAGGATGTTACACACACCAGTACATGTCCTACCTTTCACATACACTGCACCCTGCCCAGGGGGGTACCTCGGGCTTACTATAGGGGTGTCTTATGTGTAAGAAAAGGGAAGGGTAGGGCCTGGCAAGTGGGTGCACTTGCCAAGTCGACATGGCAGTTAACAAACTGCGCACAGGCACTGCGGTGGCAGGCCTGAGACATCTTTTCAGGGCTACTCATGTGGGTGGCACAATCAGTGCTGCAGGCCCACTAGTAGCATTTAATTTACCAGCCCTGGCACACTCAGTGCACTTTACTAGGGACCTACTGGTAAAACAAATATGCCAATCAGGGAGAACCAATCACAATAACAATTTACACAGAGAGCATATGCACTTTAGCACTGATCAGCAGCGGTAAAGTGCCCCGAGTCCTATAGCCAACAAACACAGGTCAAGAAAAAATAGGAGGAAGAAGCAAAAAGTTTGGAGATAACCCTACAAAAAGGGCCATTTCCAACAAAAGGCATCTTTATTTCTCTTTCACTTTCTGAATGAACAGATCACCTGTTCTTTGCAGCTTGAACTCTCCCCAGACCGGGCCAGTAGGCCCTAAAATTAGCTTGCCTTGATAAAATCTGGTACTCCATAGTGAGCGGGCAAGTAGATTTCTCGAGGCCTGCAATTACTATTTCACTTCTTTCCCTTCGACCAGGCGATCTTGAAATTTGACATTAGCCCACATGTACCCCACAACCTTAATGTCACTGCCTTGATAACCCATTGGGTTGATGTCATACTCCTAGACAATATGGTACACAGGGAGCCTGAGTCTACCATGAGGAATGCTTCTTCGCCTCTTTTCTCAAAAGGACCTATTCTTCGTCACCAATTCTTCTCCAATGCCCCAAAAATTATTTTGCACTATCTTCTGCACATCTATGCAAAGTGACCTTCCACTTCTCCTGCAATCATCTCGGATTGCAAAACAATTTTCAGGCTTTATTCGACCTATAACAAAAACTGCCATACCCATGACAAGGTCTGCGTTTGCCTTTTGATGGTGTACATTTCAATTTGTTAGCTTTGCTATCATGCCAATTCTTGACATGTTTCACATATAAGTCACCCCTAAGGTAAGCCCTGGCCAGCCCCAAGGGCAGGGTGCATTGTATTAAAAAACTGGACATATACTTTCACATTTTACATGTCCTGGTAGTGAAAAACTCTTACATTTGCTTTTCCCTACAGCAATGCCCACGTCTCCCATAGAATAACGCTGAAGTTACCTTATTATATTTTATAAGTGTAATTTCCAAATGGGAACAGGTAACCCCTTCATGTTTGGTATGTTTGGAATTGCAATTTAAAATCCTAACTTATGTTGGTGGGATTTTAAATTACAATTTTGAAAATGCCAATTTTAGAAAGTTGGCATGTTCTTGCCATTTGGTGCTTCCAGCCTGTCTCTGGGTCACATGACTGGGTGGGTGTGACCGTTGGGCTTTGTGTATTGCTCCTAGATGGCAACAGCCAATGGGGAGCTACGGTGTCACTGGATGAGCCTTCACTGGCAGGATGGGAGGGAGGAGCTAGGGCCAGCCCCACTTACACCTGACTAGGCTGTGTCCTGTCTCCACGCAAAGGACTGATTACCCCCCTGTAGTTTATCTGGGGACAGGAAAGCAGGACACCTATGCCCTTCACAGACATGCTAGAAGCCTGTCCCCACTTCAAAGGTACAACTGGGCATAAATACTGGACCTCGTATAGCACCACCTCAGTACAGTTCTGGGCTTGTGAATACTCTGCCAGGAAGAAGGACTGCTGTGCTGCTGATAGGAGTGCCACTCTGCTGGACTGCTGCTCTGAAGGAACCGCTACCCTGCTATGCTGACCTGCTGCCATCTTGCGTGGGTGAGAAGGACTGGACTTGCATCTCTTGAACCCAGAACTCTGAGTGACTCCAAGGGCTAGTTGGCTTGCCTCCTGATCTGAAGTCTCAGGGACACAACAGGGTTCACACAACCTTGCCTCTGCACATGGAATCTGCCATCTGAGAGTCTACCCTGCCAAGTGGTGCCAGCCCAATCCTGGACCCTTTGACGTGGGCTTAAGGTGCTCTGCCAGCCTCTGTGGATCCAGCAGAACCGACACATCCCCTCTGCTGTGCGGTGCAAACCCAAGCAAAACCGAGGCATCGCCACAGCTGTGTGGATTGGACCCATCTCAAAGACTCGCATCGCAGCTCTTTGGAACTGCTGCATCGCTCTGACTGCACGACGCATCCGTGGTGCAGGTCCTTGCATCCGTCGTCAACGGCAGCCTCGATGATGACGCCGGACTCCCCATCTCTGCCTTGCAGCTCTTCAAAACCGACTCATTGCCCTGACTGCGAACTGCATCCTCGACACCTGACTTTGCATCGCAAGCCCTGGCGACAGGGCCCTCGACACCAACACAGGCCCTCGCATTGCAGCCTCGCCAAATCTCAGAAGCAATGCATCACTTCAGCTGCACAATGCATCTTCGATACGATCCTAACAATGCTCTGCAAACCAGAATTTAAGGGACTAACTGGGTCCCTTTAGCCGGCCAGTGCTCTATCGTGGACGGCCTGAACCTGTGACTTTTTCCCGGTCTGGTGCGACCAGATATCCATTGTTGACGCTTTGTGCTTTTGGCGCTATTTTGACTCAAATATTTAAAATTGAATATCTCCGGTTCCACTGATTAGATTTTTGTTGGTTTGGTCTTGTTTTATTTATTATAAGAATTTCTATTTTTTTAACTTGGTGTGGGATCCTTTCTGCGTGGTGTTTTCCCTTTATTACTGTTTGAAGTGTTGCACTTTGCCTCTAAGTTAAGCCTGATTGATCTGTGCCAAGCTACCAGAGGGTTGAGCACAGGTTAATTTGGGGTTGGCTTATGCCTCACCCTGACAAGGATTGCGGCTGCTGCTTGAACAGGGCTCACACCCCAGTCAACCAACAACCCAATTCCTCACAAAGAATTTCTAGCATCTCGGGATGATTCAGGTTAAGTTTATTGCACTACAATTCTGTGGTGGCCATCCGGAAACCAGCTAGATTTCTAATTGCCTCGGTTAGAACTCCACCACCACCTGTTTCCAAGACATAGACTATTCAGAATGCTCATGCCTTCATGTAAACCTACAGGAATAGTCTCTGGTAAGAACTGAAGTGCTAACACAGGTGACTCATATTATAATATGGCTATTTCAGCAAGACCTTCGCATTTCAATTTAAATGTATACAGAGCACCATCATCTTGCCAAAGATTGTTTGGTGCCATAAATTTGGATTTTGTTTTTATCCCCGTTATGCTTCTCCCAATGTTGCCCTATCTAATTGCGCACCGTCAAGAGACAGCCTTGTACTGTTTGAGCATCCAAGGTAGAATTGTGAAGTATTAAGTTGCGTTTCATCTGCATAGGTGTATACTTTCAGACCAAATGAGGACAGTGACGCAGCCAGAGGTCCTATGTTTAAATTTAAGAAATATGGAGATAGGGTCTATTTTGTGGGACTCGTGGAAGGACAACATTATTCTTCTAGTAAGTTGCTAGTCACCGCCATCTGAGCTGGTCTTGCTCCTTACTTAAAACTCTTGAAAGAGAAAGAGGCTCCTAGGGGTGTATGTTGAGCTGTACAAATAACTACTTAGTAATAATAGCACTATGACTTTGGCCTAAACCAAGACTATACAGATTAGCTATCCCTACTGTACAGAGGTGTTACTGCATATATTAAAACAAACATTATGATGTCTTTGGGATGGAATATGCAAGGGAGGCACACAAAAGGAGAGGGTCCATTGTTACACCTTGATGTTTGCACTTATGTAGGAACCACTGGCCCAGATACTCAGGAAAATATTCATGGATAGACGAGTAGTGATTTGCAACAAAATGTATACCATGTCACTGTACGCAGATAACATCTTACTATATTTGCTTTTCTACAAATGTCAGCCATAGAGGAATGTGGAGTGGCATCTGGGTGCAAGTGAACTGAGCTAAATCCATGTTTTATCCTATCCCGGATATGTCTATACATGAGTTGGGTTCCCTGACCATTGAGGTTACCAGAAAGCCCTTTCGCTTCCTGAGAATAAATGCTAGCCCTCGCCTGGTGATAGTGTACTGTGTAGTGTGAACATTGGGTTGTTGATAGGCTAGAGAGGTAGACTCTTAAAGCTTATTAATAGGCTAAAGAGCTCAATACAGTTCTGGCTGGCTAATCTTTTCCTTTGTTACTGATGAGTTGATTTGACTTATCGAAAATGATTGTCACTAGCTGTTACATAGGATAACACTGGAGTTACCTTATTATATTTATACATACTGTTGTATACATGGCGGCATCTGCCTATTGAAATATTCCAGATGATGTATAAGAGGCTAGATGTGTTATTATTGACATTACTCTGGGGCGGCAAGGATATCGTAATCTACACTCTGTCTCTTGTCAGAGAATGTAGAGATAGCCTTACTGGTTCCAAAAACCACTCCTTCCATCCTTCCTTATTTCCTTGCCCCACCGTCCATTCCTTCCACCCTTCCTCCTTAGTCCCTTCCTTTTTAATTTCATCCTTTATTTCTTTCTTCTTCCAATTCCTTTCTTTTCCACAATTCCTTACTTTTTTCCTTTCCTCTCCCCAATCCACTTGTTCATTCCATTAGCCTCTCTCCCATATGTCTTTTTTATCCATATGCATTCTGTTGCTGGTACTGCAGCTCTTGGCCTCCCACCCTGAGTTCTAACATTTTCTTCAGCTTAGCAGCACATCAGGCCCAGAGGCAGCCCCAACTTTAGCTCATAGACTGGTGGTATTCAAAACAACACTAGAGTGCAGGTTGAGGCTGTGGGTGTCTGACTAAAGGGTAGCAATTCATTATGTGGGTTAGAAAAGAGGTATACTGACTAAAGTACGCCAATACCAAATTTTACAGTCAGATTTGCCAAGATACCTCAGCCCCAATCTATGGTGACACATCAGTCAATAGTACTGAGCCCCAACTATTCTGGTAATAGAGATGCACACTAATGCACATTTTGCAATGAACTTTGACAGAATGGAGTCTTTGCCATACCTTTACAGAAACATTCCATACTCAGTGTGTGAAAAGGGCTAGAGGGAGGGATCGGTGCCTTACAGGACCATTTCAGGACAACATCTATGTCTTTGTCTCTCCTTCCTTCTATCCTTTCCCCATTATCCCCTTCTTGTCTCATGTCTTTATTTTTCTCATCGTAGTCATTCCTGTATTCTTCTTCTTTCACATTTCATTTATATTTTCACCCTCTTCTTTCACCATCCTCTCCACACAACCTTCTTTCTTGCACCCCCTCTCACCTTCCACAATTTCACCATATTCTTTTAAACCAACTTTCTTATTTAATTTTTCCTCTTTTTCGCCCTCTTCTTCATCTCAAACACATCCTCTCTTACATACTCCTACTTCTTACTTATACCATCCTCTTCAGCTTCTAGGGCAAGGATTTATTCTGTGCATCAAGAAGGTACCATCACCTCAAGTAATAGTGCTACACTTGCTATTTGCATTGGTAATAGGATATCCCCTGAAGGAGGACCCCTAGGCACCCGCCTATTACCCCATTTGCCCAGAAAATATCCCTTTGCCCCTCCTGTTTCTCACACATTATATGCTCTTTTCCACACACCTTCTCCAACAGCATCGATTCACCCTTCTCCTTACACAGGCATAGCACACTCTCACCCTCCTCATCCCCTTTTTCTGTCTCACATATTCTCCACTTAGCCTTCTATCTATTCTTTCTCCTCGGGGGCGTGGCTAACAGCCCAAGATGGTGGTCGCATAGGCGACGAGCTCCGGGCCGCCATAACAAGAGGAAATAGCCGGGCCCCTACGGCACTGCAGTGCCTGAAAGTGTCGGTGGGCAGAGAGGAGTGGGGCATCTACCTTCCGGTGCGGAGCCGGGGTGCGGAGGTGGTCCCGGGCCCGAACACGGCGCGCCGCAAGTATTGATGGCGTGGCGGGCCTGGTGCCGGTGAGGTGACACCCTGCGCAGTGGACTATCCTGGAGGCGGGCTGACTGGAGTCTGCGCGAGGTCCGGGCCCTTGGCCTACCGGGCGCGGGCACGGCCTGACGGCGAGTGTCTCATTGGCGGACTGCACGGGGCTGATACATCGAGACCGGGGGCACCGCCGTCATCACCTGCGGAGGGGAGTGAACCCCCCTCCCCCACCGCCTTGGAGGCGGGAGATCCCGGCCGGTGCGAGCAACGGCGACAGGGAGTGTGCGGGTGGTGGCGGCCTGGCTGGCTTCCTCCTAACCCCCCCCCAGCTGGCAGAATCGGAGGGGGGGCTCACTGATTTGAGCGGCGCTCCTCTGCTGATACCCGGACTGAGGTGGCTGGAACACTTGGTGGCGACGACGAGCTCCGGGGGTGGGAGGCATCGGACCAAGGTTGCAGGTACAACGCGGCGCTAGTTGAAGCGCAGGAGATTTCCCCCCCCCCCGAGGGACAAGCTGCAACGCGGCCTGGCGCTCGCAGCGGGACGGACTGCGGGTGCTACGTGGGGCCGGGGACCGCGTAGACAACCTGCTGGGACCTGGGCACGGGACCACGTGGGGGTACTGTGTTGCTTGAGACACTGGTGGGGCCTGGCGTGGCTATTTCTGGAGGTACTTTAGCCCCCCCTGCGTTGCTGGCTGTGGCTCTGTCCCCCTGTGCGCGGCGAACGCCTCCCTGCTGGATACCGGGTACACCTGGGCCGACATAGGCAATGGGCAGAGGCAAGACCCGGACCGCCTCGAGATCGGGCAGGAGGGGATCCCATTCACCGCCTTCGGAGTCCTCATCTGGCAGATCCCCGCGGATGGCGGCGGACCACGTACCCGCCCCAGCAGGGGACAAATTGGACATGATCCTAAATGAAATTTGTGACTCCTGCGCTGCACTGGAGAGTCAGCTGGGCACAATATCAGTGGACTTGAACCTACTTAAAGACGACCACCGAAAGTTGTCCGATAAGGTTAAAAATACTGAACACCTGCTGGGCACCATGGGGCCTCAAGTTGCTGACCACGGTCGGCAACTGAAGGAGATGCGACACCAGATCGAAGCCTTGCATGCCCGGGCTGATGATGCGGAAGGGCGAGCGAGGCGCAACAACCTCAGAATAGTGGGTATGCCCGAGGGGACGGAGGGGCCCAACCCTACAACCTACATCGAGGAGTGGCTGCAAACTGTGGTGGCACCCACGGGTCTCTCTCCGCACTTTACTGTTGAGCGGGCTCACCGGGTCCCTACGCGACGCCCCTTGCCTGGAGCGAACCCACGTCCAATGTTGGCCCGTATTTTGAATTATAGGGACCGAGACCGGGTACTGCAAGCGGCGAGGGAGCAGGCCCCACTGCAAGTGGAGAACGCGAGGGTTTCCATATTCCCGGACTATACTCTAGCAGTCCAGCGAAAACGCTTCTCTTTCCTAGAGGTCAAAGCAAGAGTCCGTGCGGCGGGCTTGACATTTGCATTACTTTTCCCGGCCAAGCTCAAGATCAATCACAACCAATGGGCAGTGTTCTTTGATACCCCCGAGAGTGCGTGGGAATGGCTGGACCGATACTTCCCTGATATCCTGCCGGAACGGAGACTGGACCCAACGCAGCCGAAGTCACAACGCCCCCCCGCCGGCGCAAGAAGGGTATGGTTACGCAGAGTGGGGGAACTTCTCCCCCACCCCGCCAGCAGGTGATGGAGGGAAGGGAGGAGGCCCTCCGGACAGCCGAGACACTCAGAGTCCCGAGGCCGGAGATCAGCCCTAGTCCTTCTGAGGCAGCCAACTCGGACTCAGACTCAGGGGGTAGCATGGCCTTATTCCCGTCGGCTTCCACTCAGCTCAGTCGAGACCCATTAGGTTGAATATCGAGGACCCCCACTCGCCCCCTTCTTTTTTGGAAGGCGGTAGACACTAAACTGCCGGAACCATGTCCACCCACTTCAGCAACTTACTAATTGATATGGGTTGCTCCATTCCCCACTGGTCTTTATTGTATAATGTGTTAATAATGTCACTGTTTACGCAGGGGGGACCTGGAGGAACTTCCGTTAGTATAATGGCCCGGCCCGACTTGGGCATGTCTTTCTATCATTGCTCAGGAAACTTGTGTGCTCCACACGTAGCCTACCCCATAAGCGTAAGCAAGAGTTCTAAGTCTACAATGTTAACCCTGTTCTGCACAGTTTGGTCGGACGAGGTTCTGTCGTTGGGCCCAGTATTGGGGATTGTTTTCATTGGTTTTATGGTTGCTGCATGTTCCGATCGGGGGATCCGGGGGCTGGGGTGGTGGGGTGGGGGTGGTCCGAGGGGGCTGTTGGTTTTACAGCTGCAAATGTCGGTTGAGAAATTGTATACTGTCATATCCTGGAATGTTCGGGGGATGGAGTCGACCCAGAAACGACACAGAATCGTAGCTCAGCTACATCGTCGCAAGGCCCAAATAGTAGGTCTCCAAGAGACGCACCTTCTACAATCTGAAACATGTAAACTACAGAGGAGGTGGCGTGGCCAGTTTTACGCTACAGCGTACTCCGCCTTTTCTAGAGGGGCTGCAATATGGATACGGACGGGAATCCCATTTGCTCATAGCGAGTCCCGAATAGACGACCAAGGCAGGTATGTCCTGATTCGTGGAACCCTGGATGGTAGACAGGTAGTGTTGGGCTCCCGAACGTGGATCAGGAGGCCTATCTCTCCAGGTTAACACAGGCACTCTCGGACTGGGTACAATACCCATGGTTATTGGGTGGGGACTTTAATGCTGTGTTTGATGTCCACTGGGACCGCTCCCACCCCCCGTTGTCGAAAACCAACGCTGTGAACCAAGCTGCCGCACTGACGAGGTGGGCACGGGGGTGGAACCTTGTGGACGTCTGGAGGTCCCAACACACGAATATGCAGGAATATTCTTTCTACTCCCACCCACATAACCTACATACCAGATTAGACCATTTCCTCTGCACCATAGATCTGTCCTCTGCCATACATCAAAGTACGTTCCTAGGAAAAACTATCTCTGACCATAATCCTATAGAATTGTCGTTGCAATGGGGGCGGGTCCATACGCCTATCCCAACATGGCGGCTGCATCCTACGGCTTTGGAAGATCAGGTGTTCCGTGCTAGATTAGCCGACACTGTTACTACGTATTTTGCTGACAACGAGGGCACAGCTTCCACCAGGTCGGTTGAATGGGAGGCTTTCAAAATCACAATACGGGGGTTGCTATGGGCAGTTTAGTGGGAGTTAGGAGAGAAGTGACCAGAGACTTGATAGAATTGGAGGACAAACTGCAGGCGCTGGAGGTGGCTGCTCAGGGACACGTAACGGGAGTGGAGCAATTGCAGGAGGCAAGGATTAGGTACGCCGAGCTATTGGAGCGGCTCCGGACAGTAGACCTCCATGCATACACGATGCGAACGCATGCTGAAGCAGATAGGGCCGGCATGCTGCTGGCGCGACTGATTGCTCCCCCACTGTCTCCCACTCCCATCTTGGCGGTCTATGATGCTCACGGCGCGTTCCTCACCACCCAGAGCGAAATTAATAAGACTTTCCACGACCACTATACTACTCTGTATAGTGCGCAACCATCGGAGAGATCAGAAGAGACGATGCAATTCCTTACAGGCGTAGACCTTCCCTCGGTAACGGATGCATCTGCCGCGCTGTTGGCGGCGCCGATTACCATAGCAGAGATCCGGATTGCAATAAGAGCGCTGGCACGAAATAAGACCCCAGGCTCGGATGGCTTACCTGTAGAATTTTACTTCACATATGTGGATGCCTTGGCCCCGAAGTTATTACAACTATATGTCACCTCCCTTGAGGAAGGCACACTGCCCCCCACTACTAAGGAAGCAATAGTCACGTCCCTATTGAAACCAGATAAGGCTCCCACTGAATTGACATCATATCGACCATTATCAATACTTAATACGGAATATAAAATCCTGAGTAAAATCTTGGCATCCAGATTACTTCCCTGTTGCCTAAACTAATACACACAGATCAGTGTGGTTTTATTCCAAAGCGTAGTACTTCTCTCAACATTCGTCGATTACACGCCTTGATGCATGCGGTAAAAGAGTCATTGCCGTTGGCTGGATGCCTGTCCCTAGATATACGGCAAGCGTTCGATACGTTAAGCTGGTCCTATATGCTTGCGGTTTTAGTGAAGTTTGGTATACCCCCGAATATTGCAAGTGGATTCAGTTGCTCTATACTGACCCTACGGCCCGCGCCAAATCGGGAATGATCATATCGCCTGCATATCGTATTTATAGGGGGACACGCCAAGGCTGCCCCCTGTCGCCCCTGTTGTTTGTGTTAGCGTTGGAGCCAATGGCACAGCGACTGCGCTGCGTGATGGCCCCATATGGCATACCGTTGCAGCCAGTAATGCATTCCGTTTCGCTCTACGCGGACGATATGCTGTTATTTTTAGGGACCTTGGCATGGACATGCGGGTCATTGCCGCTGTATTCTCGCAGTTTAGAAACATCTCTGGTCTGCACCTTAACGCCGCAAAGTCAGTTGCATACTCCTTCTCTGACACATACGTGGGGACCCACCTACAATTTGGTCAAGTGCAGTTCAGAATAGAACCCACAACATTTAAATACCTTGGGATAAGAATATATAGGTCCTCCGCCGACACCATCGATGGAAATGTGGTGCGGACTATAAACTCGCTCCGGTCACAAGTATCCTTCTGGAACACCCTGCCGTTGTCCATGGCGGGCCGGCTAGCAGTGTCCAAAATGGTCATGCTACCTACACTCTTATACCATTTTGTAAATATTCCTGTGGTCCTGCCGGCCTGGATTTTTAGGTCACTGAATACATTGCTCACGTCTTTGCTATGGGGACAAGGGAGACATAGACTAGCACTATCCAAGATGCAGCTGCCGAGCACGGCGGGCAGCAGGAGGGCACCTGATTTTAAAACGTACTGTATTGTTGGGCAATTGCAGTGGCTGGCGTATTGGTTGGCGGGTCATAACTTGTTTGAAATAGGTTACACCCCGGTGCATTTACGGCGAGAAACGTTACAGGCACTGCTATGTCCCGGGGCCGTCAAGATGCGAGACCCTCCCTTCCTGTTGTCCATTGCCCTCCACTACTGGAAGCAAGCTCAGAAATCTGCTAAAGCCCTAAATCCATATGCTCCGAACATCCCCCTTTGTGGTTTGCCTATCCGACGCGGTATGTTGTCGGCTGGCCAGGTACGGGATTGGACACAGGCGGGCACATCCACAGTTGGAGATCTCTTTCTAGACGGTACACTGCTGCCACATGACGAATTTGTCCGCACTAGAGTGGTGCCGGAGACTCTGTTCCTCACGCACGCATCGGTTGTACAGTATGTCCGGAAGTATTGGTTAGTGGCACAGACGGAACCCCCTACATTTCAATTGTTGAGGTCACTTCACATCATGGGCCATGGACGCCACCTAGTACGCTGGCTGTATCGCGGACTGCGAGAGCACCTGCATGTACCACTATTGCCTCTCCGTCAGAAGTGGGAACTGGCACTGGCGAGGGAATTGGAGGACAGGGAATGGGATGCTGCCCTAGAACATCCCCGATGGGTGTCCCGTAATTTTCGGCTGAAATCAATACAATTACTAATACTACACAGGGCTTATCTTACACCACAGGCTATTCACAAGATGTACCCCTTAACCGCTGCACAATGTCCCAGATGTCCCCACCATCCGGCCGATTTTACTCATATGTTATGGTCATGCCCTGCCCTGGGGAGGTTTTGGTCTGAAGTTACCCACGGGTTATCTACACTCACGGGACGCACCCGTTGGGATGCCATGGAGGTGTGTCTATTAGGTCTCCTTCCACTCCCGAAGACGGCGAAACTGCTACGTCGCTTTACAGGGTTGGCTCTGATGCTCGCTAAACGACTAATAACACAGCGGTGGAAGTCTCGCCTGGCACCACGGGAGGGCAAATGGAGAGAAGAGGTCATCAGATGGGCGGTAGCAGAGGGAGAGGCGTTATATCGTGAGGAATATAGGGGATTAAGGAAAAGACCAATTGCACTAGAATGGGCTCAAGTGTTAGAGCAATTTAAGGCGGAAACAGAAGACGACGCAGTGGAGGCCCGGGACCCCTCTGTTGATTTAGCCACGTCTGCCTAGTCCTAGCCCCCCCCTCATTCTTCCCTCCCCGACCACTCAGCCACTTTCCTGGGTGCCGGTCTGCTCCCTTCCTCCCTCAGTCTTTCCTCCCCTCCCCCCACCCCACATAGGGACACACTGGAGCACCACTACCTTGTTTGACCCTCAAGACCCTGTCCCGGCGAAACAGATTGGAATAAAGCAGCCAAGTTTATGGTTATCAGTTAGTAGGGTGGGAAAGTTGTGGGTGGGAACCGAGGGTGGGTGTTGGGTAGGAAACTGAAGATATGCGAAGGTACGAGATCTACTGTTCAGAACGCATTATTGTGGTTTAAGTTGGAGTCATGAGCTATTAACTCCCGTGCCAAGTAATTGTATGCATCAATACAATGTTACACAGACGCTTGATGAACTATGCACGTAACTTGAAGGTTTATATATACCCGAAACTGTGGCGGTATATTGTCTCATGACATATCTTGAAAAATGCTAATAAAATTGTGTTTAAAAAAAATAAATCTATTCTTTCTCCTCACACCCTCCATCTTTCTACATTTTCTGACACCCGTGATCTTCCTTCCTCCACTTCACTCTTCTTCACTCTCATCACCTTCAGACCTTTCTCAAAACATTTTTAAATTTTATTTTCCACATCTTCTATTTCTGCTTTTCACTCCCTTTTATGATTCTATCACCACATGTTCTCTGATTTGCTGTCTGTCTCACACACAGTCTTGCAATGTCTTTCTCCCACCTGCCTCTCACTAAAACTTCCCCTCTCACACATCCCACATTCTCTTAAATCCAACTATCCCTCATAAATCCTTCTCATGCACTCTCCTGACTCTGAAGTCATACACTCCCTCAAACTCTGCCTTCTCCCTTTCATGCATCCTCTATTTCTTTTTCGCAACTCCTGTGTCTCATATGTTTAGTACTCCTGCAGTTTATCAGACACTCACTTTCCAACAATACCTATGTTTCTTATGATGTCCATCACTAGGGCACTGTTGAATGGAAAGTTTACAAACTTATACAGCTGCAAAATCTGTGCTCCACAATTGGGTAATACTGACCTAGTGGCCTTGCGTTTGAGGTCAGTTGTGCAAACCAAGCACATGGCTGAAGGTTAAAGTCAATAAAGTGATGACATCAAGGTGAAAATTTACTTGTGAAAGAAAAGAAGCAAAAAAGATTCATGCCATTATGACATTGTTAGACTTGTGTATGTTCTTCAATGTTTAGGTGTTAAAGGGTTTTACTCATACAGTTGAGCCATATGGGGACAGTTTTATCTGGAGCATCCCAGTCACCTCCTAAGTAATTACCCTCAAGTCAGGCAAATACCTACCAACATCTTCATAAACACTTTGAATGGAAATGAGCCACTCAGTCCCAGACTTGTTTTTGCACCTTCTCAAATTGTTGAGTGTTGCCAATGCAATTGAAGGCTTTGTCTTGATAAAACGTGGGTAACTGTCAAAGGAGGTGGCCATAGGAAGCAAGGAAGGAAAGCCTAGCACATTCCCTTTAAAAAGAAGGATCTTACAGTGACATCCCTTCCTGTGATGTCGTGCGACACCAATGCGCATTGCTTATGCTAATTAGTCCCCCCACTTGACACTCTATGCCACTCCACTCTACTACACTCTTGGCCATTCCACTCTATGACACTACACACCACTCTCCTCTACGCCACTCACTTTTAGCCATGATGAACATCAGCCATGCTGGTGTAAAACATGGCTAAAACACATTGCAAAAGCTCTTGCATATTCAAGACATATCAGCTTTTGCAATGCTTGTTCGGGCTGCAGATATTTTTAGCAAGTTGGACTCTACATGAGTGTTTATGTACTGTGGGAATGCCTTACATTTCTTCCCTATGCGTGGAGTAACAGCCTTTGACTGAGCTGACTTTGAAAACCTTTCTACTTGGCTGCAGAATGCTCGGTAGCATAGGGACGCATTGATTTCTCTTATGCAGCAAGCTTAGTGTTTCCAGCAGGAAACAGGACGACTCCTGCGCTATCTCCATTTGGACTCCAAATGCATCAGCTGTTCTTTTGACTACCTCATGATACATGAAATATCAAAAAGGGTTGCTCTTGAAGTGGACAGGTCAACCTCCTGTTGTGGGCAGTTGGCATCAGCGTACTCCCATATTCCTTCCTCTTCTTCCTACTAACCATAAATGATCTTCCCTACCTCAATGCCTGGCTACTATTGTGGTGTCTCACTCTATCTGTGTCTTCTCTCTTTTGAATATATTCTGGTGCACCCGTGTGTCTACTTTTTTTTCTTTGTTCCATGTGCTCTGACACTTCTCTTGGTTTTGTTATGCCTTACTGCTTTGGTGTTTGATGTGCAGTAATGGCCTTCTTAATGGAGTTTTGCATTTTGAAGAGGTTAGCAATCTCGATGTTGAGTTCCCTCTCTCTATTTTTTGTTTCAGACATTTAAAATCTTTTCCTTCTCCTGATGCTGTTCTTTCGAAGGCCAAATACCCCTCTTTCCCATTTCGAGATCAATTGTTCTCTAAAGTTGAGTGAGTGTCTTGAAGTAAATCCTTCCGGTGGCCTTTTCTTTAGACTCAGTAGGATGGGATGTGTTGACAACCTCCTTGAGGGATGCTTTTTTTGAGTTTAGGGTTTGCTTTATGCGAACCTTCGTGCTACCTTAAAGATATTGACTTTGGCTGTTTTAAAAGACTTGGATACCTTCTCTTGATGGTTCTTGTTTTGTAGACTTAGGGGACAGCCCTCTTTTTGTGAATATATTCATCTGCCTCTACACCAGAGTTCTTAATTCTGTGGGGACACCATCTCAGGGTGCATCGCAGGGCGCACACTCCTTCCTAAAATCTCACCTTACATTGCTTCCCACTGTCCCACGTTGCAAGTATGTTTGCTTCATCTATTTCTTCACCTATTCAATGGGGCTTTTGGATTGGAGAACTCGTGCACAGCAGCCAATCAGCACATAGGAATGTCACCACTGACGAAAGCGAACTGCTCGCTTTCGGTTTCACAGCACAGGAAACTCTCTGCCTCCCACAGCAGCTGAAGCATGTCCCAGGACAGTTAGCTTTTCACAGAGAGGCAAAGTTTCTGTTTAAATTACATAAGTATGGGCATGCCATGCCCCATCACGGTTTTCTTTCAAAATTACAAAAGTATGGGCACGTCGTGCCCCATCGATTTCCCCTCCCTCCCCCCTCCAACCTCCTTCCTCTGGGACTTCGAAAACTAGGCAGCACTGAATGGCCAGTCAATGTGTGCACAAAGACTGCATATATATTAGGGCAAAATTCATTCCAGTCTACTTTACGCCACTGCACTCTACACTGCACTCTGCAACACTCTATGCCAGTGCACTCTACAACAGTCCACTCTACTCTACGCCACTCCACTGTATGCCACGCTACGCGACTCCACTCTATGCCACTCCAGTACATGGACTGGTGTAAAGTGTATTGGCGCAGAGTGTGGCAGAGTATAGTGGCGTAGAGTGCAGTGGCATAGAGTGCAGCAGCATAGAATTCAGTGGCGTACAATGCAGCGTCGGAGAATGCAGTGGTGTAGATTAGTGTTGCAAAGTAGAGTGCAGTTGGGTAGAGTGGAGTGGTGCAGAGTAGATTAGAGTGGCGTAGAGTGCAGTGGTGTAGAGTAGAGTAGCATAGAGTGCAGTGGTGTTAAGTGTTGCAGAGTAGAGTGGTATAGAGTGGAGCAGAATAGAGTTATAGTGCCGTAGAGTGCAGTGGCATAGAGTGGAGTGCTGCAGAGTGCAGTGCAGTAGAGTGGAGAGGCACAGAGTAGAGTGGCGTTGAGTACAGTGGTGCAGTGGCGTAGAGTGCCGCTGCATAGATCGGTGAACCGTGGCGTTGAGTGTAGTGGACTGGAGTAAAGTGCACTGGCGTTGAGTGTTGCAGAGTATAGTGGTGTAGAATGCAGTGGCATAGACTGCAGCAGCATAGAATTCAGTAGTGTACAATGCAGTGGCGTAGGTTAAAGCAGTACATAGTAGAGTGCTGTGGGGTAGAGTGCAGGGGTTTAGAGTAGAGTTACGTAGAGTGCAGTGGCATAAAGTGGAGAAGTGCAGAGTGGAGTAGAGTGGTGCAGAGTGCAGTAGAGTAGATTGTTTCAGAGTAGAGAGAAGTGGCGTAGAGTGGAGTGGTGCAGGGTAGAGTGCAGTGACAGAGTAGAGTGGGATAGAGTGTCATGGCGTAGAGTGCAGTAATGCAGAGTAGATTAGAGTGGCGTACAGCGGATTGGCGTAGAGTGCAAGTGCATACAGTGGAGTGGTACAGACTAGAGTGCAGTGTTGCAGAGTGGTGTAGAGTGGAGTTGTGCAGAGTAGAGTGGAGTTGCCTTCACTGGAGTGGTGTACAGTGCAGTAGAGTAGAAAGGCGTAGAGTGCATTGGCACAGAGTAGAATGGTGCAAAGTAGAGAGGCATAGAGTGAAATGGCAAAGCGTGCAGTGGCAGAGTAGAGTGCAGTCACGCAGAGTGCAGTGGTGCAGAGTGCTGTAAATTGGAATGGTGCAGAGTAGAATGCAGTGGCGTGGAGTGATGAAGAGTAGAGTAGAATGACAGAGTGGAGTATGCATGGTGTGGTAATTCACTGCTATTACAGACCACACATTTGCAATTACAATGACCATTACATTTGCACCAATATTTTTAAATACCTGCAGTTCATGTAAATGTTGTGTGCTAGAAAAAAAAGTTCCTACCCCAAGAATTTCACATAAATCCTTTCACTTTGAAGTCAGAGAAAGAAAAGTGAACACCAAGCTCCCTTGGAAGACGGAGCCTGACATTTGGAATCTGTCTTTGAATGCACAGCATATGTGACAAGATAACAGCAAGATTTACAGTCCTGTTTACAGAAAGGAGCACTCGTGGAAGAATACAAGGAGAGGTAGTGTGAAAAGGCTTTACTCCTTGGGAGGGACAAACTGACAGTGGACAGCCTAAAACAAATAAAGCAAGCAAATCAAAAGCCAGAAAATGTGAGTTAAAAACCGCAAAGTCAATGGTTAGTAACGAGCAAAATGCATCCCTTGGGAAGCTTTCTGAATGTCCCCAAGATGTCTTTAGTAAACCAGACAGTAGGCTTCAACCTAAAAGGGGCATAGTTCCCAGCTTCTGTAGGTCCATCTTCAGAAAAAGATATTAAGATACTCTAGGGAGAACATTAGAGAGAATTGCTGAAACTCAATTGTTCATTGTCACTTGCAATGTGTTAATAAAAACGCACACCAACAATGGGATGGGATAGAGTATTAAGCACCTACCCTAAGAATTTCAGAAGAGGGCAAAATCTGTACAAAAGAGGGAGGATTAGATCAAACCATGATTAAAATTGGCACTAGACTCTGCAAACACAGCTAGCATACAACTTAAAACCGCAAATGTTTTATGTAGACATGCATGATTATGCCCTGCAGGTTTCAAACCCGATGTCTAATCAAACATAATAGATATGCCTTTCATTGGCAGTCACTTGTTTGGCTCAGAAGTCGATCACTCTCAGGAAGCCATGAAAAAGGCAAAAAATGGAAAATAATGACAACACTTGAAAGCGTGATAGGCCTCTTCAAAAGAGGAGGTTCTACAGATAGGCGAGATCAAGGTAAATGGACTTATACTGTTCAATTTCAGAGATAATCTGCAGGAATGGCTAGTCACAAATCAATGCTTTTGAAAGAGGAACAGCAGATAAAAAGTACCTTTAGAGGTAGAGGAAAATCCAAAGTAGCGTCCTCAAGTTGGTCTGTCATTAGCACAAAATGACTCCATCACTTAGCTCCCTCAACATCTAACACCAGTAGGGGCATTATAAGGACTACCTCAGTGCCTGGAAGGTCATAAAAACACACAAATAGGAGCTACTCTTGAGGAGGCATGGTTATTGTATAGAACTGCTACCAAAAACTTCCTACAGTGAAAACGAAGTCACAAAAGTATTTTTAAAAAGTACACATCCAGGTACTTCACCAGGAAGTTCAAGAACTATAACAAAATAATGTAACAGAAAAAGTTCCCCTGCAGCAGATAAACTCCGAAGTATACTCAATGTACATCTTTGTACCAAAACTGTATCACATTTTTTAACCAATATTAGACCTGGTGGTTTGTGACCAAACTCTTCAAAACCCAATGTTGCAAATGACAACCATCCAAGGGGAGACTGCATTGTTGGCCAAAATCTGATATTTGACAGCCATCGATCTCAAGGATGCCTACTTTCGTATTTCAGTGCATCCAGTACCTTGTCTTATTTATCAGGTTTGTGATGGTGGAGGTGTTTTATCAATTCATTATTTTACTATTTTGCATAAAGTATGCCCCAGGGATATTTACCAAGACATTGGCAGTTGTAACGGCTCACTTAAGTTACCACTTGAGCGTACCCATATTTGGACGACTGGCTGGTGACGGGAAACTCATTCCATCAATTGGATGTAGAAGCTTTTGCAAATCTGCTATTGGTTGGTGTTCAAGATCACCTGGAGCACTGCTTTTACCCTTTTGGTAAATAAAAAAATACTTTTGATGGTGGAATTGGAAACAAAGAGAGTATGTTGGTACAGGATTTGCAGGAACAAATTTCCATATATCAGGAGTCTCAGTTCTGACAGGTATGGTGGTAATGACACTTTTGGGCAGAGGACATCATGTATTTTTCTGATCCCAAACACAAGCCCAGGAATGTTTAAACAATACTCTCACATAAAGGGGGACTGAGAGGATCTAGTGTTTGTAAAAAAGTCAGCATGGAACTGAAATGGTGGAACAAAAATAATATGACAGGCAGATATTTAAGACACTACTCCACAATAAACACAACAGGGGAAGTCCGTAAACCTAGTTGAGACCTGGATGAATATGATAACCTACAACAATGTCTCAACCGGAAATATTCAGAAAAATAAATTACAAGCGAACGAAGAGAAATAAGAGGAACACCTAGGTTGACTATCGCAGTCTGTATTTAATAATAATGAGCACAGAAATAAATAACAGACCGCAATATCAATATTACATAATTAAATGTAATCGGCAAAAAAGTGCAAACATAGTGCTCATGAAAATTGAACGGCGCATGTGAGGCACGTAATAGTGAAAGTAACTAGCGAGAAGGCGTTACTTTAAAATGGTACATAACATGAAAAACTGGGTAGACGAATTTACAGAGACATGTTATGTGTCAGAGGCCGTAAGTCCACTGAGTTTTGTCGACGTCGTTTCAACCTGTGTGATTTTAGGTCATCTTCAGGACAAGCACTACACAAATCACTTGTAATTGCTGTGCATCGTCTGTAAGTACGTGGGCATATGAGTCCAGGAAGTGGTGTGAGACCTCACAGACAGGTAGGAGGTGAACCAATAAGTAGGGGTGCCAAATGGCATGTCACCTAGATTGTCACTCTGAGGGACCGATATAAGCTTTTGGAATCATAGGTAACTTGGCAAATACCAAAGGAATGAAGTTGCTAATCAATCAATGTCAACAGGAGGAAGGAATCGATATGCCTGGAGCGGCAAACAGGGAATTTAACTAACCACGAGGAAGGAAGAAATCCAAATCCGGGTCGGAAGCTTATCTTAGAAGAAGTGCTTCAAGGCAGGCAGACCGTCAGCGGTAGCTCAGCACGAGAGATTTTTCACTCTACCCCACTAAACACCGATTTGCTTTTAATCTTATCCCTATTCTATTGTTCTCCCTCAATAAAGATTTACCTACAGGATTGGAGGTAATTTTAATTCACCAACCACTGTCGACATCCAGTCTCCCTTCTGTTGGAGGTTATGATGTCACTTGGAAAACGGGACAATCAAGTGACAGACCCTATGATAGCACTATCTACGAAACCACACTAAGCAGAGATTATATACACCGCAGACTATGAACGTGTGATTGAGGGTCTCCGAGACACTATCACTGGGACACTGGTATTGAGATCTATGTGGTTCCTTCTCTCCTTTGTGATTGATGACAAATATCACTTGGAAGCTGAATGCACTTCTGCTTCTTTCTCCCTCCATTTTTAGGTCTCGCCTAGGCTGCGCATGCGCTATTTCTTCTAGACATGCTATATCTGGAATATGGGCTTTAAGCACTGCCCATCTTTTTAATTGGCTTCTTTGACTGTTCTTTGTAAATGCCTGTTTTTTGTTGGTTAATTTGCTTAGCAGTCCCTCCTGTTCTAATGTTGTAACCTCCCAAGAGGACTGCCCCTGTTTCATGTGCTCTTACTCTTCATGTTTTATTACACTTTGTGAAGCACTCTTTTTTTGCTTGCATCGGCTGGCGCTCAGCTGATGGCTGGTTTCCTTTCTTTTGCGCCCCCCACACCCGCTGATTCATTTTCATCTCTCCCATCACCACCTCCAGCCCGTTGCCTGCCTCGATTCTGAGTGGTTGCGCCGACAGGGCAGAGAGGAAAGGCAGCCCGCACCGCGCTGGCTGCTTTTTATTAATGTTGTGCTCGCAGCCCGGAGCTTAGGGGCTTGCCACGCCCACCGATTCATTTCATCTCCCCGTTGGGGTGCCTCCCTCCTCCCAACACCACTTCCAGCCCATTGCCTGCCTCCACTCTGAGTAGTTGCACCAACAGGGCAGAATGAAAATGCATGTTTTGCAGTGTTATATAGTGTGAACTGGACCAGAAAGTATCAGAGCGCTTTACATGACCACCAGTTGCATTACAGACGGACACATTCAATTTACAGCCAGGGCCGACGCCAGTTCCCCAGGTTCAAGGTCGACAGCCATTAGGCCACATCCGATCACTGCTCCCTTCTCTCCTGTTACTCCACTTTCCTCCTCACATGGCGCTGTCCATCAGTGGCTACACACGGGTAAAGGCGGAGACAACGGGTCACTGCGGCAGCGTGGTTTGCTTGCTCTCTTGGGCTGCTCAACCTGTATCCATAGCGCCGGCTTATTATTTCAAGCTTTCCAGTCAGTTACTCCCAACCTTGTGCTGCCGCAGACTGCCCCTTGTCTAATGAACACGCCAGTCATTGTATGCGGGAATTCGAAGGTCTTGTGTATTTGACTGCACACCCTACCATGGAGTCTGGGACCTCGCAGGTGGGCACACAGAGCTACAGCACTTTCCTGTGGCCACAGAAGTAAGCACTATGCTGCACCTCCAGGCAAACAGAGATGTGCAGGTGTGTGTATGTGTGAGTGTGTCTGTGTGCATGTGTGTACTCCCAACTGCACGTGCCTTCGCCTCTCCGCCCAATTTACCACATGATCCGAGCGGAGTGCTCTTGTTATTTGTTGACACCGGGTGACCCCTGGTGCCATTGGTTCTGTAACATCTGTTACGTGTTTACCACTTCATGTTTGCTGGGAAGTAACAGTCTCATGTCATGAGGAAAGGTCAGCTGTTATGAAGTACAGGCAGGGCTGGAGCATTGCTGAAGTGACAGTTTGCATCATGCTTGCATTAGTGCCTCGTATCAGTTGTGATGTCATAGTGGTACATTTCATAATTGTACCTAAAGAGGCAGTCAGTCGCTTTTCCCCCTATCTGTGTGTGTTTTTTCTTTCTTTTCTATTTCTCGCACCCCCGCCCTCCCGTCATTGTGCTGCTAGTTGGAAGGCAATGCAAGCCAGCTCCAATAATCAGCGTGGCTCATTAAGTGTGCTGTACCTTATGTGGCTTATAGAGGTCCCTTTAGAACTCTAGAGGGACACCTAGTAAAAGCCTGTGGTACTGCACCCTTTCGTTGCTTCGTGGATTTTCTTTTATTGCTTATGCTACTGCTGGGATATTTTTTACACAAAAGCATAACTAACAAACATTGTCATTTGCAACGCCAATATCTCTAACTTTCACTAATGCGAGACAGATTGAATTACAAATGCTTGTTTTGATTTGAACTGTTGTATTTTGTACCCACATCCCTTTCTGCAAAGTTAAAATTGTAGGCTCAGCTAAATCAAAAACTGAGAAGGGTAACCATGGAGGACACCTACACCTCAGTCTGTGAATAACCTATTTTTGGATGTTGTTGTTGCTCGGGTATTGCATATTATGCTTTTACCTTCTTTTACATCTCCTTTTTGCCAGTGACTTTCTTAAAATGGGTTGTACATTCTAAACCATTTGTTGTCTAAGTTCTCAGTAATCTATAGAGGGTGTTACCTAGTACTGAAACTGCCAAATTCACTACATAGCATAATTTCCCTGGACCTTTTTCAGGCCAGTCAGGAATTGTTATAAACACAAGCACTAAAAGACATTTTAGTTTAGGATCACCTTTGGGCATATCATGGCCATATCAAAACTGAGAAAGGCAATCTGCTGATACTCTAGTCATACCAGTGAGACCTCCTGTTGGCACGTTTTAAACACCCTGCATGACAACAACCATCTTTAAGAGATAGAGAATGTCTTCATCATGCAAGAATTTGTAAACCAGTTACATCTGTATTCTCTCGCTAATGATCTGATTCCAACAACTTTTTTCACTGAATAAAAATTATGGTTTTTTTTCCCTCTGATTTAAAAAATGTTTTACTAACGGGGTTTGGTCCTTTCTATCATTCCGACCTCTTATCATGAAACAGTATAAAGGCTTTCCAAAGCTAATTTTAAAACTCTTTACTGCCTCACAATAAACAACCTTAGAATATTCTAAGCTAACACTCAACAATTATTTCAGGATGGTATCTTTTAGGTATCTGCCAGTAGTCAGTCTTTAATTAATTTCTAGACTGTCGTTACTGTGCCTCTGAGAATATTTTAATTTAATTTGCATACATATTAGTCTTTTGTGATCTTAACAGTGTTTGTGTTGGTACAGATGAAAGATGTCATAGAAAATAACTTCAGCTCGCAGAGGGCACTACCATTCTTTAAAATCAAGTCAGATTTTGTTGATCTGCATCTATCCCTGATAAGTGTCTTGTTTATCTCAAGAAGTTGAATGCATTAGAACAGTGATCCTCAAAGTGCAGTCCTCCTGACTTCCACATGGGTCCCCTGTGGAACAGCAGCATCTTACTTCTGTTAGGTGACTGAGAACTGACTTAGAAAGCTGTTAAACAGGCAAGCATTATTTATTTTTAAGCTTGCCCTGTCCCCCTCATGCCTTATTGTGTCGTATGTTAATGGCTTAGAATAGCCATGCAACTTATTCTCAGCCTCAGGTTCATAATAAATAAGGGGCGGGGGGCGCTGCACGCCCTGCTGAAATCTGCAAATTGATTTTTATTAAACTGCTCAGTGTGTCTGTTTGAAATAAAGTACAGTCTGCGGCCGGGTTGTGACCCCTAGGCTATGTGTGTACCCTTATGGGTGTCATTTCTGATATTTATTTTTTCCCTCGACTTAATTGCATGGTTTTGCTTGCGGTAAAAGTGTCACTCATAGTTGTTGAAATGTGACTCATAATTACGCTGAAATTATGAAAATGTCACACATAGCAATCTGAAACCTTGGCAGCTATGTATACTTGGAGCAGCATTATAGTTTATTAAATCAAACACAAGAGAAGGTTTTGTACAGAGCACATACTGAACTCATGTACTTCAAGGGGCTCTTGTATGTGATAATGTAGAAAAAGGATGCAAAGTGAAATAAAACAATTGTCTAGAATCACACAATTTGGTAAAGTGGGGAAGCCGGATTAATCCCAGATTTTCTGGTTTCACATTGTGCAATTCAGCCACTAAATGGGAATCTCTTTCCCTCCCACTTTTCCCATAAAAAATTAAGGCTTTGTCTTTAATTCCTGGTGCATGATGTTAGAGCATGGGTGGCAGACAGAAGCCACATGAATGCTTGAGGCTCCAAGAGAACTTCAAGCTGAGCCAGAGTCCGGCATCTGGCTCGAGCTTGGCCCGAAACATCTCTAGCTCACCCACTTCTATCACATAATGGCAGTTAAGAAGGCAGGAATAGGAAGGATATGATTTGACCCTCGAAATAACTCCACGACTCACTGTCCACATCATGTACCTGCTTTGCTTCCCCTACACCCACCTTACACTACCCCCGACCCTCACCCTGCCTGCATCAATGCCGCTGTTGGTTAGGCCACAGACCTTTTTGGCCGCTGACAAAATGTTTGTGAGTCTCCATGCATTAGAAGTATTAAACTTCTCAGTGGGTAGTAACTGGTTCATAATAACCATCTCCAGTTAATATACAGTTTTGTTGGTGTTGAATGTTTCAGCTTTGTTTGCATATCTGCATTCATGTTCAGAGTGGTGCCTTCATTTTAATGGCAGTCATATTGGTGCCGGTCTTATTAGCAATCATTTATTATCAAGAGACTGTGGGGTAGATCAAAACCACATATACTGTGGGCGTCAGTGCCTTCTAAGAATTTTGTTGAAAGGTCACTGTAATTTCCTGACCCTCCTTACAGCCAGTCCCTAATATTATATCAGGGAAATGCCCCTTAGCACAGGTAGTGCTGTGGCACATACGAAGAATAACCCATGTAGTCACGCAATCTTTCACTCTGTAAATATCATACAACTGAGATACATTGCTGACAGTAATTCAGATCAACCCAAATAAATAGTTTAGCTAATGTGTTATTTGATAATTTGATTGATTACTCAGGAAACAAAATCAACTTTTGTTCAGAATACAAAATATTTAAATGTCTCTATTAATATAGGGAGTCAAGAACTTTCTTTAGTAGAACTAACCACTGACCGAAATATCAACAAAGGCTAGCCAATTGCTTTTCATAATGTAAGTTTTTAAAACGAGAGAATGAGCAGTTTCACCGTTCATTTGTATGCTCATATATGTAATTCTTCTCGTTAATGCACCCTTCTGAGCAGGAGATGTCCCACAAAAGACCAACTGTGTCATCACTGTCTTACCATAGCTATCAATACCCGGCCAAGAGATCTTGGTGACCTGTAAGCTCATGTCAGGCTGTGTAGCTAAGGTGCTAGAAATTGTAATAATGGTGCATTTCGTATCTCTTCGTTACCTACCACTCTGTTTTCCAGCAGGCAAGGTAAGGGTTTTACCCATTTTTAGATCTAAGAGGAACCAAGGATGATGGTCAGATTATGACACTCGTCGTCGTCGAAATAACTTTATTTCGGTTCCAGGAACCATAAAAGTTTGACAGATAAAAGATTACAGTTTAAAAGATTTTTTAACACATTTGTGAGACATTACAGTAACATTTAGGGAAGTAAAAGTTCATAAAATTCAGACAGTTAAAAATGCAATACATAAAAAAAGATCATTTAGAAAACGGCAGAATATTTCAGAGGTTCGCAAAATCCCAACAGTGTGAGTTTAAACAATAAAAGATAGCAATGTTCTTGTTCAGCTTCTACAACTCATAACGCTTTCTGATAGCCATTGCGACTTTGATATAGTTAGATACCGCAGTGCAGATAACAGAAGTGGCCAAAGAGCGCAAAAAGTTAAAACCATCAATATATGTGCAAGGACGGATTTCCCTTAAAAGTGGAACTAAAGATTTACCCCTATCCTCTTTATATAGGGGCAAAATAGGTTAAAGTGCATAGTGCTTTGGGCTGCCATATTGTCACACGGACACGGTGTGAGATTAGCGGCCCACCCTGATTGACACGGAAATGCCACTAAAAAGTGCAAAGTGCATAAGCGAAATCTAGTTAAGAGAAATCTGATCTGCACATTGGTAGTGAAGGTTAGATAAAATTGCTGCTGAACAGGGAACGAACTTAAGGGGCCCATCTCCTCTTTTTGCGAGTAGCGCCTATTGGCTCTAGAGAGCCTCTTTGATGATGACTAACATTTGTGGGGGTACTTTCAGGGTTATCATAGAGATGCCCCAGGCCTATCTCATTAAGTTTATCTCTTCAGAATCGGAGCCATGGGATCGATAAGGCATTATCCAGATTAATACAATCTTTAAGTACGTCCCTTGAGAACGTTAAATCATCAGAAAGACATATTTTAGCCTTCAGGAGCAGAGGGGTGATACCTATGCGGTCCTCTATAAAATCTAACCCCAACTATTGATGACAGAACAGTGTGGAGCCACTTTTCGGGGTCATTAATAACCTTTTTATAAATTTGTTTTCCAAAACTTGTAGTTGGCGGCTATGATGGTAACCCCACACCCCTGCCCCATAAGTTGTCACAGACAAACACTTAGCTTTGTAAAGAGTAACTAACTCTTACACATGCTTGTGGCCTAGTTTACATGCGAAGCGAAAAAGCCCCTCCACAGCCCTACTTGTATGTTGCACCCTTGCTGTTATAAGTGGTTTCCAGTTCATCAAATTAAATTATTGTAAGTTCCCTAAATAGGTAAAAATTTTCAGCTTATTTATTCTTTTTCCCCTTACAGCAAAGTTTCTAGTTTTGGTGGATTTGGGGCCACACACCATGGTATAAGATTTAATAAAAATGACTTTTAAATCAAGCAGCGACATAAAATCGGTAAAAGCATTAAGCAATTTTTTAAGGCTGTTTGCTGTCACTGCCATTAGCACAGTGTCGTCCGCGTATGATAGTAGTGGGACGGGTTTGCCACCAATTCGGGGAAAATCTATTTCCTTGTCCAATAAGAAGGCCTCTAGGCTGTTTGTATAGATTAAAAAAAGAAAAGGTGCTAAGATGCACCCTTGCCGGAAACCTTCTGTAGAAACAATCGGCTTCGTCCTTTCCCCTTGGGTGCCATATCTTATAGCAACTGTAGTGTTGGCGTGTAACCTGCATAAGAAAGAAATCAGAGCTTCTTCAACACCCATTTTCCCCAACAGTGTCCATAGTTTCTCTCGGTTAACGGTATCAAAGGCACTGTACAAGTCCATGAAGGCCAGGTGGATAGAACTCTTCCTGGCCTTCATGTACTTGCCAATGATCAGGGACATATTTGAGACATTGCTCGGTGGTACCCAGCTCCCTCCTAAAGCCATATTGTGTTTTAGACAAGACCCCTGTAGTGGCCGCCCAAGTCTCTAGTCGGGCAAGGATAACCCTCCCCAGTACCTTTGCTGTAGCGTCTATAAGAGAAATTGGCCTATAACAAGCCGGGTCACTCCTATTACCCTTTTTAAAAACTGGAACCACGATGGCCTCCTTCCAAGTTGCTGGAATGGGGCCAATGACTACTGCTTTAAAGACGTTTGTCAATAGAGGTGCCCACAAATTGGGATTTCTTTTAAACAGATCTAGTGGAACCCAATCAGGGCAAGGGGCTTTCAAAGAAATTCCCTTCACTAGAGCCTCCTCAACCTCAGATACTGAGATGGATGAATTTAGTTGGGAAGCTGCAATTAAATCTGGGGGCAAATGCCCAATATTCTCCTCTAACTGCTTCTGATGCTGGTTAAATATAGCAGAGAAGTGGGATTTCCAAACATCCCCAAAATCAATGAGTCCATCCGTTTCACATCTCCGTAAATAGTGGGCGGTTAATAATGTCCCAAAAGCTTTTAGTATCTTTGAGGGTGCATGCTTTCTCCAGATCTTCCCATGCCAGTCTCCTCAATTCCCCTTTTCTTTTCTCAATAATGGTTTAGTATGTTAGCCTTGCATTTTTTATTTGATTTCTATCACGAGGGATGACATGAAGGGCCATTTTAAGGTTCTTTTGGACCTTTGTACATTCAGTGTTAAACCATCGGGCCTCCTGGGATTCATTGCTATGGGCGGGTTTAGTTAGTCTCTTGGCTAAGTCCGAGCAAAGCAGCTCAAATTCCCGGACAATCTCACATGGAGGAGAGTCTTACTGTAGGCACCTCATAATTAGGTGATAATTTGCTATGATAGTTTTTTCCTCAAACTGAGGGTGATTTATCTTGCCCAAGTTTAATCTTACCCCTTTAATTGGGTTATATTGGATCAGGCGGTCATCGCCTTTCCCTACCTGGGCTGTTACGCTGAGAGATACTGTGAGGGGATTGTGAACACTAGCATTATTAGGTTCCACTTCAAAATCGCTGACAAGCGAAATTAACTTCCTAGAAATAAACATATAGGGCCAGATGTACGACTATTGTGATTTGCGACTCGCAAATTGCGACAAATTGCGAGTTGCAATTTTCGAGTCGCAAATCACAATGTACAACAGTGTCTCAGACACTGTTAGCGATTCCCAATGGGGTCGCAAAATGCGAGGCTCATGAATATTAATGAGCCACTCGCAATTTGCGACCCCATTGGGAATGGCTGGCCCTCCCAGGGATGGTGGCCTGCTGGGCTCAGCAGACCACCATGTCTGGGACTGCTTTTTAATAAAGCAGTTTTTTTTTCTTTTAAATGCAGCCCGTTTTCCTTAAAGAAAAACGGAATGCATTTAAAAAAAAAAAAATGAAACGTTTTCGTTTCATTTTTTAAGGGCAGGCAGTGGTCCCTGGGACCACTGCCTGCCCCTAAAAAATATTTTCCCTGCATTTGCAAAGGGGTCCCCTGGGGACCCCTTCCCTTTTGCGAGTGCATTACCACACTCTTGAAGAGGGTGGTAATTTGCGAGTGTTTTGCGACCGCAATTGCGGTTGGAAAACATTCATACATGGCTTTGGGGTTGCTATTAGGAAGGGAACGCCCCTTCCTAATAGCGACTCGCAATTCCTAAATAGCGAGTCGCAAATAAATTGCAATTTGCTATTTAGGAATTGTACATGGCCCTGTGAATTTTTGCATGCGCAAACGGGTCGCCAATCCGTTTACGCATGCAATTTAGGGTCGTACATCTGGCCCATAATCAATGGAACTTTCCCTGCCGCCACCAACAAAAGTAGGACACTGGGGTAAGGAACTACAGGCCAAGTTATTAATAAGCCCCAAGTCATTCCCAATAATGATGGAATTTAAAGCTTCACCTTGAGGTGTGTGGATAAAATGTGGCTGAGGCTGACCCTCGGGATCCAACAGCCCACAGACACGTTGGGAGCTATACTTACAGGTAGTGCAGTTAAAGTCCCCCACCCAGAGGATACATAATGGCTGCCACTTCCCAGAGATTTTAGTAATTTCCACCTGTAGGGATTCAATAACAAGTTGGCTATTTTGCTAAAAAATGTTATAATACCAATTCACCACTAGTATCTTAGCCTGCATCAAGTTAGAAATCAAAATTAATTGATACCAGGGTGATGAACTTACATCTAGGGCTTTTATGTATCCATATTTTACAGGGATTAACACCACGATCCCTCCTTTGGCCCGTCCTGCTGGAGAGGGTATCACAGGGATGGTGAAGGAGCAATAACCATCCAACACAATGTCGTCCCTAGACCAGGTTTCCTGGAGGCAAATGATGTCAAAACCCCTTATGTACTCTAACCATATCTCATTGGTCAGTTTGGGGCGAATTCCTGCAATATTCCTGGAAATGATTTTAAGGGGAAGTGTGGTATGTCCCTGATTTGCTACACCCTCGAATGTGCTGTTAAGAACAGGCACCGTGGCATGAGCTACTAGTCCGAGCTCTTCCACTACGGAATCACCTTCAGGGATGGAATTAGAGAGAGGGGGGTGAGTTTTCATGAATGTCTAAACCCTTGTTAGTGGGTATATGCAATAAGCCCCCAGACGTATATACGAGTCCCTTAATAACAGGATCACCTTCGTATGCAGCTCTCCCTAAATGGTAACGTTGCAGGCCCATTCCTCCCTTCTCAGGTGGCTATCTAGATTGTTTATACAGTCAATCGATTTCAATAAGACCTGAGAGAGCATCAAAACGATTCAAGTGGATGAATGGGGAAGGCTGTAAAGAGGAGTGTAATTTCAGGCCTAACCGGGGAGACCCTTGTCTCAGTATGTTTCCCTGATGGGGGGGGGGATAGAAAAAACCCAGTGTGTAAACCCTTATCAATTCATTCTCAACAGTTGTGTCTTTAAGCTGCCTCAATGCAAAGTGCATGCACCTGGCATTGCTAAAATTAAGGACCACACAATCCCCATCCACAGACTTGGCCGTGTATCCCAACCAGTTCACCCGTCTTGCCATGATGATATAATCACACCAGTTTATCTTTGACAAAATTTTACTGAAGCACCAGTGAGCTGATTTGTTTATAAGGCTTTGACAGCTTTCTTGACGGCTAGGGGGGAGATGGGGAACCCGCGTCAAAATCAGTGTATATGGTGTACAATCTGGGGGTAGGTTTAATGGATTTTTTACACCCCCTCCACTTAGGGAACTATGTGCTAAGCTATTAGCATTTGGGTTTCCATGTTGGGAACTGCCCCCATACAACAAATCAGATCTGTGGCCCAGTGTCCCGCCTTTTGATTATTCCTGGACATATTCCCATGAGATACAGGTTCCCATGGGGTCTGAACCGGAGGATTAACTTGGGGAGGCTCTTGAGAAAAAGCACCCTTACTTGGAAAAAGTATGGTGCTTATAGAGCCCGTCCTATCAGAATGAGCACTGACGGGCAGTTTTCCTATACATTTATCCGAGCCACTCTGTGAGTTAATTGCTGGGTTCATACTTAAATCCTGCAGCATGCGCGAAAGCTGCTCTTCAATACGGGTTAAACGAGCTGTAATGGGTGCCAAAGCCTCTAGTACTATTTTGCTCATTTTTTCAATAGAGGTATCTATTCCTTCATATGTGGTACCTCTTCCTGCACCTGTTTTACATGCATTACCTATTGAGTGCATTTGTTTAGTTCTCCTGACCTTCGGCGAGTTGCCCTTTAATTTGTTATCAACCCCTGCCATTTCAGTTTGTTTCCTTTTTCCCCCTGCTGTTGGCTGTAGTTCATTCTTCTTTACGGTTGAGTCTGGGGCATGCTCATCTGCATCATATGTCACACCACACGTAAGTCACCCTGGTTCACAATTAGAACAGTGGGCGAGAGTGGTGCTTGGGTCCTGTGCTCAGTGTTTACCTCAACCGTGGCTATGTGAGCATCAGTATTATCCGAATGAGGTGTATCTGGAATGGGAGCTAGTGAAAGTCTTCGTGTTGTCAGCTCTATTTCCTTATTAATCGCCCCCACTGCTTTTTGTAGGAAGGGTGGTATCAGTGGGCTTTAAAACAGGCATAGGTTTCCGTTTCTCCATGTTTTTGTTTTTTCTTTTATAAACATCAGGGAAATAAAAAGATTTACCTTCAGAAGGCTTTACCAAACTGGGGCGTGGCACTGGGATCCCCCCAAATCAGGAAACCAAGAGAATAGGCCAAGCCCAGCCCAGCCTCCGACGGGCGTGGACAGGCCCACCCTTGGGGGGCGGGGCTCCTGTAGTGATTTTAAGCGCCTCCTGGCGCGAAAAGGATGACGCGGCCGATTCCCGGTGGAGCCTGGGGGCTGGAGTCCTTGCCCGGCTCTGCGGAATGGAGTCCCGCGCAGCGGGGCTCCTGTGGTGTTTTTGAGCGCCTTCTGGCACGAAAAGGATGACGCGGCCGATTCCCGGCTGATTCCTGGTGAAGCCTGGGGGCTAGAGTCCTTGCCCGGCTCTGCTGAAGGGAATCCCCAGAAATGTTCACAAGAACGTGTGGTGCTACCCCTTACACGTGGAATACTCTGTATAAGAAGGTGTCACTGGCTCGCTTGTAATTGTGGCAATGGAATGAAGGACGGTCCAATTCCAAACACAGCTATAGTAATTTAGGAAACTGACACGTGCTTGCAGTTGGGGTAATAAATTGTGCCAGATAGTAAAGAAAATCAGGTTCAAGGAATACAAGTACTCGCAGCCATCAGAAGAAGGATCCTGGATCAGCTGACGAAACTGCGAAGCACTCGAAGGTACACCGTCTCACTGCAATTCCTTTAGGAACACGCTGCCTATCGTCAGCGTTCTCTTTAAACACTCACCTAATAAGCATCAGGGTCGCCACTGAGGATCTGGTCCAGTTCCTCCTTGAAATGTGGGTACAGTGCTCAGGTTGATTTTTTGTCAATTCCAGATTCTGGTACCAGGCAAAATTGCCAACTTATCTATAAAAATACTCATGTCACCAGCATGGCACCACTGAGACCGACCTTCTTGTTGTTCCTGGCCTGTGTGTACACACATTGCTTCTGGTCGACAGCAAATGGAATTTCTAACTGGGTTTCCAGATGTCCATAGATGAGAACGAGGTCTGCCTCAATGTTAGGAGGATGCAGCTGGTCTCAGCGGTTGCATCATGATCGACACATCCACAAACGAATTATTCAAAACTAGTTATGTGTGAATGTGGAGAAGACTGAGATTCTGCTGGCACACTCTGAACTGCACTGTCCCTGCACCAGGCCATCAACCCTGTGCGAATTATCTCTGACTCTAACTTATCATTGGAGAATGAAGCGGACGATATGCCGAGGAGTGTATTCTACCACCTACCTATGATCTGTAGGATCCCTGTATGTTGCAGCCAAGTATCCTTCCTGGATTGAAGCAACACCTGCAGCAATACTCCTGGACTTACGTAAAACCCAGAATGATGTTGTCCGCCTTACTTCTAATTCAAGATTTTCTGATCATATCCTACCAACTGTGATGCCTCTGCACTGGCTCCCTATTTAACAATGCCTGTCTTGAAAGCCCTCTGCTTGGTGCACAAACCAGGAAACAGGGGAGCCCCAGGATTTCACTCTAGTTCTGAATGGCAGCCAATCGTCACTGTTCATAGTGTGAGATCTTCGAATAATTTGACATTCCTGATGATTGTCCTTGAAGTAACATGCCTGGACGAAAGGGCAAGTGGCTAATCAATAGACAGGCCTTTTCATGCCTCAACAAGACTTGGGTGAACTGAGCCTTGAGAAGCACATATCCCCACTTACTACTTACATTGGGGCCCATTGTGAAAATCTGACCTTTCACTTTTCACAGTAGTGTGCTAAACCTTTTGCATCGAGCACTGTGCCGCCCACCTGTGATCACTTCATGCCATTACACAAACAATCTGTATGATTTGGGTAGATAACTGGAATCACATATGTTTTATTGTGCATTGTTGCATGTGAGACCTGGTCTCGTTTTGTAAACAATAAAAATCTGTTAAAAAAAGAAATCTGTATAATTGGGTGCACTGATGGAATCCTATGGTTTGGTTTGTGACTACTTTTCATAAGGATCATTAATTGAGCTTTCGCATCAATTTAGTGTTGTGCTTCCAAGTATATAAAAAGAATTTGTCTTGAGTAATGCACCCTAGATTGTCTCTGGAATACCCGCTTGGAGTTGGGTTACCCCTGTCATTACTTGACTATTTTCTTGGTGCCAAATGGTACTTCCTGCAATAATTTTAATTTCATGACTGGCGGAGCCATTTCATTTATTTAATGATTAAGCTTTTATTACATGATTTGTAGTGGTAGCTCTGCTGCATGAGCCTCTAAATTCGGTCTATTGTGACTGCCTACAGACGGACACTGAGTTCTGTAAGTTTTCAATTTTCCACCCTGTCACTTCCAGATAGGCTTTCAGTCCTGTGGAATGATGCCTGACAATCCACTTGGAAAGGGCAGTAAAATCAGGTGTGATTTATAATGTAAAAGTAATAGGCCATGAAAAATTGCTTACCCGGATTTTTAACTACTTCCAATTCATGTTTTTTTTGGCAATTTTAGTTAATTATACTTCAAAATGCACGGTTATTCCACAGTTTTTTGGGAGTGAGAACCTTAAACACCGCTGGTGACGGTAAGGGTTGCTTAGCGCACAATTAAAGTACTTATTCACACTCCCTTCAGATCCTATGACATTTTAGACGCTTTTGGTACAAGTAACGCACCATTTGGCCCCATTTTTGCAAACTTTTCTCAGCTAAAGAATCCTTTTGAGCAATCGTGGCTTCCTTGCTCTGCTCACTTTGTGCTATTCTTACTGGGTATTTACAACACCTCTGTTAGACTTTATCAGCATCTCCTGGTCACGTTTGCCCTTTGACAACTCTCCATTTTGAAGATTAACAACACAGCTGGCTACGGTGCCCCATGAGGGGCATAACACCCCCCCCTCCAACCTCGGTACAAATTAGGCTCTAAAATGCCCTATTGGACCCATTTTCTTTGGTAAAAACCTTCCAGGAACCGTTCGATCAATTATACTTTGCTCACTATGTGCAATTTGTAATAGAGGTTTAACCCCACCAATGTTAAACTTCACCAGCCATCACTGTTCACAACTGCCCTTTCTGTCAACTACCATCCCCCAATATAATTGCAATAGACCCATTTAAAATTAACAGCCATAACTGAATAAGGTGCGCCTTGAGGAGTCATTTTCCGCTCTTGGCACAAACACCTGCCTCCGTCACTGGATGGCCGCCTATCCTGCCTCTCTCGTCTTTCACAAAGAACGTCCATCCTTTTGCTTTCCTGCCACTGGGCGCAGATACTGCCCAGTGCATGATTTTGCAATGTTAACATTGCCTAATCGCTCCTACAGTACCCAGAGCCAACAATGCCTGTAGTGTACCATAAGTGGTCAGCTTCAGTGGGCCATAGCCCCTTGTTTGACGGGACACTGGGGTCACGAGTCCATAAATCAGGAACTGACCACAGGGGCATCAAATTCCTCAGTAGCTTTGGCGAAGAAGCTATGAAATCCTTAACCATAGAGGTTTCCAACACCCACATCTGTTAACTTGAGTATGATGATTTCCTGTACCATTTTAGCAAACTGTGCCACACTCCAAAGGGGGATCCTGCATTTGTAGGCAGAAGAAGCCTTTGTTCTCAGGCACTCCCTCCAAAATTAAATGCCTTTACTACCAGTCTAGGAGGAGACGAATGGGGTCCATATCACCCAACAATCAATTGGTAAAATTGTGGGCCAAGTGCAATTAGACTGACGGGTCTTCTTGATATCTTATTCTCAGAGACCGCACAACCAACTGGAGCTGTGCAGCAAGATAATACAACTTCATTTCAGAAGCACGCAGCCAACGTTCCGCTAGTGTCAGCTGGAGTTTGTCTAAGGGTACGCTCCTCTTTCCATTGCTTTATATAAGGCCAGTAGGATGAAATTCAGGTCCCTAAAGAAGGACGGCCCAAGTATGACTGTTAGACTTGGCATCTTTTGGTTTCCCCTGAGTTTTGCCTTCTAATCTCCTGTTTTTGACTGTGTGATGAACTTCGGTTTTGCTGTATTCAGGACTCTGTGCACATTTTCACTGCTGATCAGTGCTAAAATGCATGTGCTCTGTGTCTAAAATGTAATGGCATTTGGTTTTTCCATGATTGCCATATTTGATTTACTATTAAGTCCCTAATACAGTGCACTAACTTTGCCCAGGGCCTGTAAATCAAATGCTACTAGTGGGCCTGCACCACTGATTGTGCTACCCACACGAGTAGCCCTTCAAACATGTCTCTGGCTTGCCACTGCAGAGCCTGTGTGTGCAGTTTTAAACTATTTCGACCTGACAAAATCACCTACTTCTCAGGCCTAAACCTTTCTTTTTAGTATACATAGGTCACCCGTAGAGTAGGCCATGGGCAGGGTGCATTGTACTTAAAAGTTAGGAAATGTACTTTTTAGGTTCTACATGTCCTGGTAGTGAAATATTCTTAAATTCGTTTTCCACTACTGCAAGGCCTCTCTCTCCCATAGGTTAACCTTGGAGCTTCCTTGTAACATTTTACAAGTGTAACGTTCAATTGGGAAAAGATAGGAAGAGTAAGTTTGATGTCTCTAGACTCACAATTGAAAAACACATCTTTTAGTGAAGTTGGTTTTTAAATTGCAGGTATGAAAAGGCCACTTTTAGAAAGCTGGCTTTTTCTTACTTTAACCATTCTGTGTCCTCTGCCTGCCTCTGGAATACACGTGTGGGTTGGGTGATAGCTGGACTTTGTGCATTCCCTCTAGACAGTCATAAACAAAGGGAGCAGAGATGTGCCACTGACATCCTGCTGGCCCATCATCAGGCTGATGGGTCTTCCCGAGCTAGAGTGAGAGGGAGGAGCTGACACTTGCACCTGAATAGGGCTGTGCCTGTCCTCACTGAAAGGGTTGCATACCTCCCTGTAAAGAGCCTGGAGCCAGGGTAGGAAAGGGCAGGGTCTTGTGCTCTACAAAGACCTTTCTTTGAAGTCTCCCTACTTCAAAGGATAAAAAATGGGTATAAGTATTGGGCCTCTCACACCATTAACGGAGAACACTCCTGGAACTGAGGACATTCTCCCAGGAAGAAAAGCTGTTGTGCTGCCAGGAGGGACTGCCACTTTGCTGCTTGCTTTGCTGTGTTTGCCTGCTGCCCGGTGCTTCTTGCCTGTGAGTGTGAATAATGGCTTCACTCTATACATCATGCATCTCTAAAGGTTCTCCAAGGGCTTGTTTGGGCTTGCCTCCTGTTTCTGAAGTCTCAGTGATATCAAAGACTTCACCTGCATCTTGCTACCAGCCCCTGGGCTCCTCTGTTGGGAGTCCTGCTCTGCCAAGTGGTGCCAAAGCCAGTCCTGGGCCCTTGGAAGTGAGTGTTTGGTGCTGCAAACCAAGAAACCAACGCATTGACACAGACGCTTCGATCGGAACCAGCGCATTTTCCTGCGATATCGCTGCTGCCTGCACCGTAGCTGTGGACACCGCTCGCTGACTGCACGACCCAACGACCTCAACTTACAATGCAGCCCGAACTTGTCAACACAGCGCCTCTGCATCCCCGCTGCTGCACGAGTCCTGGACACCGCATCACCAACATCTGCGATGCACCATCCCCAAAGCATTCCCGGCCATGCTCGGCTTCACACCAACGCATTGCCTACAGCCCAGCGGTTCAACATCGACGTATTGGCCCGGCGCACAACACTCTTGACATCAACGCATCAATGACGTTGCCTGACTTCGGAAACAATGCATCGGCTTTGACAGCGATGCATCCGCTTCTTTCCTCAACGCATCGTCCCTGAGCTTTGACGCATCCAAGGTACTATCAGTGGGTCTGCATGACTCCTGTATCCGGCTCCATCGTGGGCAGACTGAACCTTTGGATTGGCCCCAGTCAAGTGCAAAAAATCAATAGGGGAATGGATCACTTGTAACCACTTTACCAGGGTTTATTAGTTCGTGGTTCCGTCTTAAAAAACCCTCATATACATACGTAACTGGATTTGGGGAAAAGGCGGTATATCTTGGTTCTCCGCCTATACGTAACGTAACAACATAGTCATGGGGTTTATTAGGTATGTTGACCTCCACCCGGAGGTTTAACCACTGGTATTCGCAGTAGTGTCCAGAAACAGAAACGTTAAAAAATGGTTGTGATAAGGTGATGTTAAAATTCTTCAAACATCCTCACTAAAGCGAAAAAAAAATGTATTAGCAAGTGGGAGTTAAAGAAATTAAAATGGTGAGCGTGTGTTTTTAGACCATGTTAGTATGTCTAAACACACTGAAAAAGTGTCCTTTTATTCGGTCGACATGTTTCTGCCCCGAATGCCCAGCCGGGTCTATGGGGCTTTCTTCAGGACCAGAAAGAGTTTATCAGTGCAACTACCATTTGTATTGCACTTCTCAGCGGGGTAATATTAGTCCGCTGTAGACAATCAGGTCAATAGTACCTGTAATATAGTAAAAAAGAGAAACTTAGTCAGAATCCCCTTATTTTTAACATTCCGGGTTTACATCGTAACAATCAGATAATTTATCAGAATGAAAGTTCGTGTTAATATGTCAAATGGCGCATTTCGCTCTAAAAATATACTTCTTAAAACTATGGCTTAATTTCCAGGGATTGTGCGTAATGATAAGGTACATTTAGATATCTTGATATAAATTCAAAATATGCTCTGGATTTATATTGCTACATGAAGTCACGAGGCACAGTCACAGAAAACAAAAAATGGGGGGAAGAAAAACGAGAAGTGAGAAAGCCAGATGCTGCCTTCTGAGATAAGACCCCATTCAAAAGTTTAAATTACCTTAAAGACACTTGTTATAGCGTCTTCAGGGCTTGGCAAGTTTGTCCTTGCTTGCTGTGAAGGGAAAAGAGATATTTTAAAAGAGAGACCTTACTTCAATAATGTCAAGCGTGGTCCTACGGCGTTTCCTCTCACCTGCAGCATGGACTGTCCTCTGCTTGTGCTTGCTCTGCCCACGGTGGTGTAGGGCATTCTGGGAGCCTTCTTTTATTTCACTGTCTCAATAGACATAAAGAAAATACTTCATGGTTTTATAGTAGGCATAGAAAACAAGTTTTGGTGTCTTCGCAATATATTATCAATAAAGTTATTTTAGTATATTAGATGTAAGTGTGATTGTGATCAATTTTTAAATAATTGCTAACTTCGATGTTTCCAGCAATTTGACACAGAAAAAATAAAAATAATAATAATTAAAATGTGACTTCAGATATTTGCCTCGTTCTATTGCAGCAACTCAGTGAGTTTTTTGATTTATAATTACGGAATAGCGGATAATCAATGTCGTTCATTCTGTTAGTAATCTTCAGACATGGAGTATTATTAACTGAACTGGTGCCACGGAATATCATCGTTCAATCCTTCCACATTGGTTTTTAAACGATGAACCCAACGCTGTTCCTTCTCGAAAAGAAGACGTTCTGCATTTTTATTTTTATTTGTTAACATCTCTATGATTGTCCAATTGAGATCCTCAACTGTGTGATTGGAGTCTATGTAATGTTTGCTCATTTTGGTTGTCGCTTTTTTACATTTGATGTTGCTTTTATGTTCCCCAATCCGTAGTTTTACTTTTCGACACGTCATTCCAATATATCTTACCCCACATGGACACGTTATCATATAGATCACGTGTGTGGAATTGCAATTCGTGTGTTGTCGTTGTGTCCATACTAAATCATTAGATAGACACAGAGTTTTTGTTGCAGTTGTTATTTTGCAGACTACGCAGGAACCACATGGATAGTGTCCTGTGATTGGACTCATGTTCCAGGCTGTAGTGATGCTTTCTGTTTTTGTCTTGGGTGCAGGTCGAGTATGTACCAGAAGATCTTTCAGGTTTCTTGTTCTTTTATTTGCAAACCTAGGTTTTGGCCATTTCAGGTTACCGGAGGTGACAATCTTCCAATTTTTATTTACAATCTTTTTTACAGTGTTGCTAGCGATGTTGTATGTTGTCACACACGTGATCAAGTTCTCATTTGTCTCTTTAGGAGTGGTAGTGAGCAGACATTCTCGTGGTTGGTGTCTCGCTCTTTTTTGACATTTGTGAATGGTCTTCATGGGGTAATCTCTTTTTGCCAACCTATCAGTTAGGTCCTTGGCTTGTTGTTTGTAGTCTTCTAGCTTACTACAATTACGCCTAAGGCGTAAGAATTGGCTATAGGGGAGATTGTCCCTTAAAGGTCTGGGATGAAAGCTCTTATAAGATAACAGGCTGTTCTTCGCAGTCGGTTTATAATAGGTTTTTGTCTGAATGCTGTCATCCTCTATGTAGAGTGAGATATCCAAGAAGTCTAATCTGCTCTTATCAGCTGTGTAAGTGAAATTGAGGCATTCATCTCTGGTGTTAATCCAGTGTATAAAATCCTTGAGGTTGTCACTAGTATCATTCCAAATCAGGATAATGTCATCTATATAACGCTTCCAGAATAATATTCTGGAAGCGAAAGGATTTTGGTCATTGAGTATGTGTTCTTTCTCAAAATTGCTCACATACAGGCCTGCTACCGATGGCGCAAAGGCACTGCCCATAGAAGTTCCATGGCTTTGTTCATACAGTGACCCATTGTACTCGAAGAAATTTTCCGTGAGTGCTAGTCTGCAGCACTCCAGGACAAAATGCCTCGGTGTTTTGTATTGCCAGTGTTCTGAAAATAAGATGGTTTCTAATGTTTCCAAAGTGTTCTGTTGTGGAAGACTGGTGTAGAGACTTTCTATGTCTAGGCCTACCAGTAGCATTTTGTTTTCATCAAAGGGTAGGCCTATCAGTTGGTTCAGAAGGTCTCGAGTATCTTTCAGATACGTAGGAGTTTTTGGACCAAAGGTTTTAGGAATTGGTCAGCAAATTGGGATAAGGGTTCCAATACCGAACCTATCCCAGAGACGATGGGGCGTCCTGGAGGCGGGGATCTGTTTTTATGAGTTTTAGGTAAAGAATAGAAGTATGGTATTTTGGGATTTTGTGCAATTAAAAAATCTGCTTCATGTTTTGTGATCCAGGAGTTGGTTTCTGCTTCTTCCACCATCATTTGTATCGTGTGTTGCAACCTAGAAGTAGGATCAATTACGATTTTTCTGTAGAATTTTTCATCCGAGAGAAGGAGGAGGCATTGCTGGTCGTATCCTTCTTTGTTCAGTAGGACAATGCCTCCTCCCTTATCTGCGGGTTTGATTATGATATTCTCATTTTTCCTGAGTTGATCCAAAGCTTGTTGTTCTTGTTTGGTAACATTATGAAAAGGTTGCTTAATATGTTCCTGGACTTCTTCTGCCTCTTTCATAATCGCTTGTTCAAATGTTTGTACTTCTATTGGTACCGTGTGTGGTGGAGGGCAGAACGTTGATTTTCGTCTCAAGTTCGTGTCGCTGTCAGGTGTAGAGTCTTCTTTACCAGTGAAGTAAGCTTTTAGTTTTAACTTCCTACAGAATTCCGCCAATTCACATCTTAGTTTAAAGATGTCTAGTGTCTGGGTAGGAACGAAGCCCAAACCCTTGTTGAGGATCTGGACTTGGTTCTCTGTGAGAACTGTATCTGTGAGGATGACTATCAGCGATTCGCTGAACTCGGTCCTGGTTTGTCTTTGGACATGCTGCGTGTCAGTACTTGGCGTTGTTGTTGTTCGTTCCATGTTACTCCTTTCCGTCTTCCTCTTTGTGCAGTCTGGCCTCTTCCTAAAAAGGCGGTGGTTGCATATTCTGTGCTCCCATCATTGGGGCCATGGCGGGTATTCCGTGTTGGTATGGATTCATCCAGCCGTGGTAGTTGGGTAGATAAGGTTGGAAGAAAGGTATTGGTTGGTCATTATAATTAGGTCTCTGCCACCTATTTGTTCTCCTCGGACGTCGTTGATTCCGGAAGTGGTTTCTCCCTCTTCGTTGAAAGGGATCTTCATCACTCCAATCGGAGTTATCAGTGGAGTTCCCTCCAGTTGACTCGTTGTCCGTAGATTGATCTGGGACAACATAGTCTTCTTTCAAGTAGGGATGCATCTTTTCTAGGGAGAAGCGTTTCAGATCTTTTCCCAACTTTTGGATCTTGTTTTGAGTGATATAATCTTTTGTTTCGTTTATTTCGCGGTTTATCTCTTCCAACCTTTTTTTATATACAGAAATATGTACAGTTGTTTTCAGTTTTGCTTCACTTATTTGAATTTTCACGGTCAGAGCCTCGGATAATCTAGTCGCCGTTTTAATAATTAAAACCAAATAGTCTTGTGTACATTTCCAGGAGATTGAGGACCAATCTTTACGAAAAGTTAAATCGTGTAGAAAAATCCGTGGTGCATTGTTTATCCATAGGCCCCTTGGTGCGGTATTGGCCCGAAGATATTCTGTCATAATTAGGCCATGTATGGCTGTCCTGACCTGTTCCCTTTTGGTTTCCGTTAATTCATCCCAATCGTTAGTTTGGGCCAATGTCTGAGTTAATTCCGTATTTTGTAATAAGGGAGGTAAGGATAGTATTTCACTAATGTCCTCCTCAGTATAACTGAGGCCTGGATTGTCCGCCATAATTCTGAAGTGATTTTCTGAAGGACCCTCCTAGCTTGTGGCGGTGTCTCTTCTGATGTCTCCAATTATCAATTGGGATGTCGTTGCAATTCTCCCACAGCTGCACGCTGCTTAATAGTTTCAATCAAAAGGAGGGGGGGAGAGAGAAGGGAAGTAATGATCCATTCATCTTCCAGGATAATACAAAAAATCAATAGGGGAATGGATCACTTGTAACCACTTTACCAGGGTTTATTAGTTCGTGGTTCCGTCTTAAGAAACCCTCATATACGTACGTAACTGGATTTGGGAAAAAGGCGGTATATCTTGGTTCTCCGCCTATACGTAACGTAACAACATAGTCATGGGGTTTATTAGGTATGTTGACCTCCACCCGGAGGTTTAACCACTGGTATTCGCAGTAGTGAACAGAAACGTTAAAAAATGGTTGTGATAAGGTGATGTTAAAATTCTTCAAACATCCTCACTAAAGCGAAAAAAAATGTTATTAGCAAGTGGGAGTTAAAGAAATTAAAATGGTGAGCGTGTGTTTTTTAGACCAGGTTAGTATGTCTAAACACACTGAAAAAGTGTCCTTTTATTCGGTCGACATGTTTCTGCCCCGTATGCCCAGCCGGGTCTATGGGGCTTTCTTCAGGACCAGAAAGAGTTTATCAGTGCAACTACCATTTGTATTGCACTTCTCAGCAGGGTAATATTAGTCCGCTATAGACAATCAGGTCAATAGTACCTGTAATATAGTAAAAAAGAGAAACTTAGTCAGAATCCCCTTATTTTTAACATTCCGGGTTTACATCGTAACAATCAGATAATTTATCAGAATGAAAGTTCGTGTTAATATGTCAAATGGCGCATTTCGCTCTAAAAATATACTTCTTAAAACTATGGCTTAATTTCCAGGGATCGTGCGTAATGATAAGGTACATTTAGATATCTTAATATAAATTCAAAATATGCTCTGGATTTATATTGCTACATGAAGTCACGAGGCACAGTCACTGAAAACAAAAAAAGGGGGGAAGAAAAACGAGAAGTGAGAAAGCCAGATGCTGCCTTCTGAGATAAGACCCCATTCTAAAGTTGAAATTACCTTAAAGACACTTGTTATAGCGTCTTCAGGGCTTGGCAAGTTTATCCTTGCTTGCTGTGAAGGAAAAAGAGACATTTTAAAAGAGAGACCTTACTTCAATAATGTCAAGCGTGGTCCTACGGCGTTTCCTCTCACCTGCAGCATGGACTGTCCTCTGCTTGTGCTTGCTCTGCCCACGGTGGTGTAGGGCATTCTGGGAGCCTTCTTTTATTTCACTGTCTCAATAGACATAAAGAAAATACTTCGTGGTTTTATAGTAGGCATAGAAAAAAGTTTTGGTGTCTTCGCAATATATTATCAATAAAGTTATGTTAGTATATTAGATGTAAGTGTGATTGTGATCAATTTTTAAATAATTGCTAACTTCGATGTTTCCAGCAATTTGACACAGAAAAAATAAAAATAATAATAATTAAAATGTGACTTCAGATATTTGCCTCGTTCTATTGCAGCAACTCAGTGAGTTTTTTGATTTATAATTACGGAATAACGGATAATCAATGTCGTTCATTCTGTTATTAATCTTCAGACATGGAGTATTATTAACTGAACTGGTGCCACGGAATATCATCGTTCAATCCTTCCACATTGGTTTTTAAACGATGAACCCAACGCTGTTCCTTCTCGAAAAGAAGACGTTCTGCATTTTGATTTTTATTTGTTAACATCTCTATGATTGTCCAATTGAGATCCTCAACTGTGTGATTGGAGTCTATGTAATGTTTGCTCATTTTGGTCGTCGCTTTTTTACATTTGATGTTGCTTTTATGTTCCCCAATCCGTAGTTTTACTTTTCGACACGTCATTCCAATATATCTTAGCCCACATGGACACGTGATCATATAGATCACGTGTGTGGAATTGCAATTTGTGTGTTGTCGTTGTGTCCATACTAAATCATTAGATAGACACAGAGTTTTTGTTGCAGTTGTTATTTTGCAGACTACGCAGGAACCACATGGATAGTGTCCTGTGATTGGACTCATGTTCCAGGCTGTAGTGATGCTTTCTGTTTTTGTCTTGGGTGCAGGTCGAGTATGTACCAGAAGATCTTTCAGGTTTCTTGTTCTTTTATGTGGTTCCTGCGTAGTCTGCAAAATAACAACTGCAACAAAAACTCTGTGTCTATCTAATGATTTAGTATGGACACAACGACAACACACGAATTGCAATTCCACACACGTGATCTATATGATCACGTGTCCATGTGGGCTAAGATATATTGGAATGACGTGTCGAAAAGTAAAACTACGGATTGGGGAACATAAAAGCAACATCAAATGTAAAAAAGCGACGACCAAAATGAGCAAACATTACATAGACTCCAATCACACAGTTGAGGATCTCAACTGGACAATCATAGAGATGTTAACAAATCAAAATCAAAATGCAGAACGTCTTCTTTTCGAGAAGGAACAGCGTTGGGTTCATCGTTTAAAAACCAATGTGGAAGAATTGAACGATGATATTCCGTGGCACCAGTTCAGTTAATAATACTCCATGTCTGAAGATTACTAACAGAATGAACGACATTGATTATCCGCTATTCCGTAATTATAAATCAAAAAACATCACTGAGTTGCTGCAATAGAACGAGGCAAATATCTGAAGTCACATTTTAATTATTATTATTTTTATTTTTTCTGTGTCAAATTGCTGGAAACATCGAAGTTAGCAATTATTTAAAAATTGATCACAATCACACTTACATCTAATATACTAACATAACTTTATTGATAATATATTGCGAAGACACCAAAACTTTTTTCTATGCCTACTATAAAACCACGAAGTATTTTCTTTATGTCTATTGAGACAGTGAAATAAAAGAAGGCTCCCAGAATGCCCTACACCACCGTGGGCAGAGCAAGCACAAGCAGAGGACAGTCCATGCTGCAGGTGAGAGGAAACGCCGTAGGACCACGCTTGACATTATTGAAGTAAGGTCTCTCTTTTAAAATGTCTCTTTTTCCTTCACAGCAAGCAAGGATAAACTTGCCAAGCCCTGAAGACGCTATAACAAGTGTCTTTAAGGTAATTTCAACTTTAGAATGGGGTCTTATCTCAGAAGGCAGCATCTGGCTTTCTCACTTCTCGTTTTTCTTCCCCCCTTTTTTTGTTTTCAGTGACTGTGCCTCGTGACTTCATGTAGCAATATAAATCCAGAGCATATTTTGAATTTATATTAAGATATCTAAATGTACCTTATCATTACGCACGATCCCTGGAAATTAAGCCATAGTTTTAAGAAGTATATTTTTAGAGCGAAATGCGCCATTTGACATATTAACACGAACTTTCATTCTGATAAATTATCTGATTGTTACGATGTAAACCCGGAATGTTAAAAATAAGGGGATTCTGACTAAGTTTCTCTTTTTTACTATATTACAGGTACTATTGACCTGATTGTCTACAGCGGACTAATATTACCCCGCTGAGAAGTGCAATACAAATGGTAGTTGCACTGATAAACTCTTTCTGGTCCTGAAGAAAGCCCCATAGACCCGGCTGGGCATACGGGGCAGAAACATGTCGACCGAATAAAAGGACACTTTTTCAGTGTGTTTAGACATACTAACCTGGTCTAAAAAACACACGCTCACCATTTTAATTTCTTTAACTCCCACTTGCTAATACATTTTTTTTTCGCTTTATTGAGGATGTTTGAAGAATTTTAACATCACCTTATCACAACCATTTTTTAACGTTTCTGTTTCTGGACACTACTGCGAATACCAGTGGTTAAACCTCCGGGTGGAGGTCAACATACCTAATAAACCCCTTGTTGTTACGTTACGTATAGGCTGAGAACCAAGATATACCGCCTTTTTCCCAAATCCAGTTACGTACGTATATGAGGGTTTTTTAAGACGGAACCACAAACTAATAAACCCTGGTAAAGTGGTTACAAGTGATCCATTCCCCTATTGATTTTTTGTATTATCCTGGAAGATGAATGGATCATTACTTCCCTTCTCTCTCCCCCTCCTTTTGATTGAAACTATTAAGCAGCGTGCAGCTGTGGGAGAATTGCAACGACATCCCAATTGATAATTGGAGACATCAGAAGAGACACCGCCACAAGCTAGGAGGGTCCTTCAGAAAATCACTTCAGAATTATGGCGGACAATCCAGGCCTCAGTTATACTGAGGAGGACATTAGTGAAATACTATCCTTACCTCCCTTATTACAAAATACGGAATTAACTCAGACATTGGCCCAAACTAACGATTGGGATGAATTAACGGAAACCAAAAGGGAACAGGTCAGGACAGCCATACATGGCCTAATTATGACAGAATATCTTCGGGCCAATACCGCACCAAGGGGCCTATGGATAAACAATGCACCACAGATTTTTCTACACGATTTAACTTTTCGTAAAGATTGGTCCTCAATCTCCTGGAAATGTACACAAGACTATTTGGTTTTAATTATTAAAACGGCGACTAGATTATCCGAGGCTCTGACCGTGAAAATTCAAATAAGTGAAGCAAAACTGAAAACAACTGTACATATTTCTGTATATAAAAAAAGGTTGGAAGAGATAAACCGCGAAATAAACGAAACAAAAGATTATATCACTCAAAACAAGATCCAAAAGTTGGGAAAAGATCTGAAACGCTTCTCCCTAGAAAAGATGCATCCCTATTTGAAAGAAGACTATGTTGTCCCAGATCAATCTATGGACAACGAGTCAACTGGAGGGAACTCCACTGATAACTCCGATTGGAGTGATGAAGATCCCTTTCAACGAAGAGGGAGAAACCACTTCCGGAATCAACGACGTCCGAGGAGAACAAATAGGTGGCAGAGACCTAATTATAATGACCAACCAATACCTTTCTTCCAACCTTATCTACCCAACTACCACGGCTGGATGAATCCATACCAACACGGAATACCCGCCATGGCCCCAATGATGGGAGCACAGAATATGCAACCACCGCCTTTTTTAGGAGGAGGCCAGACTGCACAAAGAGGAAGACGGAAAGGAGTAACATGGAACGAACAACAACAACGCCAAGTACTGACACGCAGCATGTCCAAAGACAAACCAGGACCGAGTTCAGCGAATCGCTGATAGTCAACCTCACAGATACAGTTCTCACAGAGAACCAAGTCCAGATCCTCAACAAGGGTTTGGGCTTCGTTCCTACCCCGACACTAGACATCTTTAAACTAAGATGTGAATTGGCGGAATTCTGTAGGAAGTTAAAACTAAAAGCTTACTTCACTGGTAAAGAAGACTCTACACCTGACAGCGACACGAACTTGAGACGAAAATCAACGTTCTGCCCTCCACCACACACGGTACCAATAGAAATACAAACATTTGAACAAGCGATTATGAAAGAGGCAGAAGAAGTCCAGGAACATATTAAGCAACCTTTTCATAATGTTACCAAACAAGAACAACAAGCTTTGGATCAACTCAGGAAAAATGAGAATATCATAATCAAACCCGCAGATAAGGGAGGAGGCATTGTCCTACTGAACAAAGAAGGATACGACCAGCAATGCCTCCTCCTTCTCTCGGATGAAAAATTCTACAGAAAAATCGTAATTGATCCTACTTCTAGGTTGCAACACACGATACAAATGATGGTGGAAGAAGCAGAAACCAACTCCTGGATCACAAAACATGAAGCAGATTTTTTAATTGCACAAAATCCGAAAATACCATACTTCTATTCTTTACCTAAAACTCATAAAAACAGATCCCCGCCTCCAGGACGCCCCATCGTCTCTGGGATAGGTTCGGTATTGGAACCCTTATCCCAATTTGCTGACCAATTCCTAAAACCTTTGGTCCAAAAAACTCCTACGTATCTGAAAGATACTCGAGACCTTCTGAACCAACTGATAGGCCTACCCTTTGATGAAAACAAAATGCTACTGGTAGGCCTAGACATAGAAAGTCTCTACACCAGTCTTCCACAACAGAACACTTTGGAAACATTAGAAACCATCTTATTTTCAGAACACTGGCAATACAAAACACCGAGGCATTTTGTCCTGGAGTGCTGCAGACTAGCACTCACGGAAAATTTCTTCGAGTACAATGGGTCACTGTATGAACAAAGCCATGGAACTTCTATGGGCAGTGCCTTTGCGCCATCGGTAGCAGGCCTGTATGTGAGCAATTTTGAGAAAGAACACATACTCAATGACCAAAATCCTTTCGCTTCCAGAATATTATTCTGGAAGCGTTATATAGATGACATTATCCTGATTTGGAATGATACTAGTGACAACCTCAAGGATTTTATACACTGGATTAACACCAGAGATGAATGCCTCAATTTCACTTACACAGCTGATAAGAGCAGATTAGACTTCTTGGATATCTCACTCTACATAGAGGATGACAGCATTCAGACAAAAACCTATTATAAACCGACTGCGAAGAACAGCCTGTTATCTTATAAGAGCTTTCATCCCAGACCTTTAAGGGACAATCTCCCCTATAGCCAATTCTTACGCCTTAGGCGTAATTGTAGTAAGCTAGAAGACTACAAACAACAAGCCAAGGACCTAACTGATAGGTTGGCAAAAAGAGATTACCCCATGAAGACCATTCACAAATGTCAAAAAAGAGCGAGACACCAACCACGAGAATGTCTGCTCACTACCACTCCTAAAGAGACAAATGAGAACTTGATCACGTGTGTGACAACATACAACATCGCTAGCAACACTGTAAAAAAGATTGTAAATAAAAATTGGAAGATTGTCACCTCCGGTAACCTGAAATGGCCAAAACCTAGGTTTGCAAATAAAAGAACAAGAAACCTGAAAGATCTTCTGGTACATACTCGACCTGCACCCAAGACAAAAACAGAAAGCATCACTACAGCCTGGAACATGAGTCCAATCACAGGACACTATCCATGTGGTTCCTGCGTAGTCTGCAAAATAACAACTGCAACAAAAACTCTGTGTCTATCTAATGATTTAGTATGGACACAACGACAACACACGAATTGTAATTCCACACACGTGATCTATATGATCACGTGTCCATGTGGGCTAAGATATATTGGAATGACGTGTCGAAAAGTAAAACTACGGATTGGGGAACATAAAAGCAACATCAAATGTAAAAAGCGACGACCAAAATGAGCAAACATTACATAGACTCCAATCACACAGTTGAGGATCTCAACTGGACAATCATAGAGATGTTAACAAATAAAAATCAAAATGCAGAACGTCTTCTTTTCGAGAAGGAACAGCGTTGGGTTCATCGTTTAAAAACCAATGTGGAAGAATTGAACGATGATATTCCGTGGCACCAGTTCAGTTAATAATACTCCATGTCTGAAGATTACTAACAAAATGAACGACATTGATTATCCGCTATTCCGTAATTATAAATCAAAAAACTCACTGAGTTGCTGCAATAGAACGAGGCAAATATCTGAAGTCACATTTTAATTATTATTATTTTTATTTTTTCTGTGTCAAATTGCTGGAAACATCGAAGTTAGCAATTATTTAAAAATTGATCACAATCACACTTACATCTAATATACTAACATAACTTTATTGATAATATATTGCGAAGACACCAAAACTTTTTTCTATGCCTACTATAAAACCACGAAGTATTTTCTTTATGTCTATTGAGATAGTGAAATAAAAGAAGGCTCCCAGAATGCCCTACACCACCGTGGGCAGAGCAAGCACAAGCAGAGGACAGTCCATGCTGCAGGTGAGAGGAAACGCCGTAGGACCACGCTTGACATTATTGAAGTAAGGTCTCTCTTTTAAAATGTCTCTTTTTCCTTCACAGCAAGCAAGGATAAACTTGCCAAGCCCTGAAGACGCTATAACAAGTGTCTTTAAGGTAATTTCAACTTTAGAATGGGGTCTTATCTCAGAAGGCAGCATCTGGCTTTCTCACTTCTCGTTTTTCTTCCCCCCTTTTTTTGTTTTCAGTGACTGTGCCTCGTGACTTCATGTAGCAATATAAATCCAGAGCATATTTTGAATTTATATTAAGATATCTAATGTACCTTATCATTACGCACGATCCCTGGAAATTAAGCCATAGTTTTAAGAAGTATATTTTTAGAGCGAAATGCGCCATTTGACATATTAACACGAACTTTCATTCTGATAAATTATCTGATTGTTACGATGTAAACCCGGAATGTTAAAAATAAGGGGATTCTGACTAAGTTTCTCTTTTTACTATATTACAGGTACTATTGACCTGATTGTCTACAGCGGACTAATATTACCCCGCTGAGAAGTGCAATACAAATGGTAGTTGCACTGATAAACTCTTTCTGGTCCTGAAGAAAGCCCCATAGACCCGGCTGGGCATACGGGGCAGAAACATGTCGACCGAATAAAAGGACACTTTTTCAGTGTGTTTAGACATACTAACCTGGTCTAAAAAACACACGCTCACCATTTTAATTTCTTTAACTCCCACTTGCTAATAAATTTTTTTTTCGCTTTAGTGAGGATGTTTGAAGAATTTTAACATCACTTTATCACAACCATTTTTTAACGTTTCTGTTTCTGGACACTACTGCGAATACCAGTGGTTAAACCTCCGGGTGGAGGTCAACATACCTAATAAACCCCATGACTATGTTGTTACGTTACGTATAGGCGGAGAACCAAGATATACCGCCTTTTCCCAAATCCAGTTACGTACGTATATGAGGGTTTTTTAAGACGGAACCACAAACTAATAAACCCTGGTAAAGTGGTTACAAGTGATCCATTCCCCTATTGATTTTTTGTATTATCCTGGAAGATGAATGGATCATTACTTCCCTTCTCTCTCCCCCCCTCCTTTTGATTGAACCCAGTCAAGTGCAACCAGATAGCCCCAGTTGGTGCTATTGATTTCTAAGCACTGCATTTTGATTTAATCTTGGAAAATTCATAACTTGACTTGTGTAAAATAAATATTGGCTATTTTTCTAAACTGGTGTGGAGTACTGTTGTGGTGTTTTCACTGTGTTACTGTGTATGCGCACAAATACTTTACACATGGTCTCTTTAGTTTAGGCTGCCTCCTCTGTGCCAAGCTATCAGAGGGTGAGCATAGGTAAACTTTTAGTGTGTACTATACTTACCCTGGCTAGGATTGTGTTCCTGCTTGGACAGGGTGAGTACCACTGCCAACCAGAAAGCCAATTTCTAACAATGACTAATACATTTTGGAAGTAATAGAGAAGTTGTGGTAGGACCACAATTTTAGTTATGTCCACTTTGCCAGAATAGTACAGAGCTACATGTAGTTCTCCCCAGCAACAAGGCAGTCATCAATTTGGTATATATATGATATTTTTAAAAGTTCATTGGCCCATACACCTCTGAAACCATTGTGATTGGAGGATTATTCCACAATCTACTTACAGCAGTGGTTCCCAAACCTTTTAGAACCACGTCCCAATTTTTAGAATGACAAACTGACAAGCTGAACCATATCTAGCCTGGATCCCTAACTAGGAGCACAGATTTTATTTAACATGCTTTAGGTTATGTGTCATGCATATCCTGGTTGCGTTTCCTCAGCAGGCGAGCTGGTTCTCATCTTTGCCCTGTTGTACTTGTGACAATACCAGCCAGCAATCTACCATGCACTTTGTGTATTTTTGTAGGTTTTTTACGGCTCCCAGGATTCAATTTCTTCATCCTATTTACGCTCTATTAAATGTAGATCGGCTAGCCAGAACCTTAAACTCCTGCAGTGCCTATTGTCTAAATATGTTTGTCACGCTATTATTGGCTTTATTCGTCATTCCCTTTAAAATTTGTAGATACACCAGGATATTGCCAAACAGTTAGCCTTTGTCTGTTTAAGTGCATTTTCTCCTGTTTTAAACTGTTGCTAACTGTATGCCTCTGCTGCTATGTTATCAATTTTTAACACCTGATTGGCATAAAATATTAGGCTATTATCATGTTTTTATTTGCTTATGTATTGCTGCTGTTCTTTTATGGTCTTATTGGCTGAATAAAGTTTTTACTGACTGACTAAATGACAAACATTCGCAGCCCACCTAGCTTTAATGGACATGAGCTGGGCGGTTTTTAGTGTAACTAAAGCATCATGTAGTAGCTCATTGTCATTTACAAACAGCACATTTCCCATTGAAATGGTCATTAAATTTACACAGACATACAGTATTACTGATACAACTATATTGCACACAAATGAAAATGAATGGAAATCAGGTTTCATTAAATATTAATCATTTGTGCATCACCAAATAAAGTGTCTTGATTTGGTTTAATCCTATTAAAATAGTTGTTTCCACCACATTTCAAAATTACAAAACAATGTGCCTCATTTTGCCTTTCCTAAATGTTGAATGTGTACAGTTCATTTACAGGTAAGTACATTTTGATGTGTGTTACAATGACATCCTGAAATGAAATGAAAAGACCATTTATTGAGCGCGGTAGCTACCCTCAGGCGTCCTAGCGCTACAGACAATGCCTATAAAAAGACCATTGAATTATTCAGTTTTATTGAAGAGCAGAGTTTTTAGATGTTTACGGAACAGAAGTAGGTTGGGTTCTGATCGCATATAGAAGGGGAGGGAGTTCCAGAGTTTAGCCGAGTTATAGGAAAAAGACCGACCCCCACATCTGACTCTCTTGATCCTAGGAACTTTCGTGAGGAGAGAGGAAGCTGATCTAAGCTGTCTATTTGGATGGTAAGGGGTGATCAGTGTACAGCCTTTCCCTTCACAATTCCTGTACCCTGCAAGATTGTCACATAATTCACTTTACTTTTCTTTCTCTAACTGCAAAGTGAGAGGAATTTGTAAACACCAATCCCTGTGTTAAAACACATAAGCAGCAAATTGCCAGAAGACATAGCCTGACATTTGACCTCTGTCTGTAAAGCACAGCAATCGTGACAAGATAAATAAGGAATTTAAAGTCATCTTTATTTATTACATGTACTTTTGTGACGATCAAAAATCAGCTTGCGACCCACTAGCGGGTTATGACACACAGTTTTGGAAACACTGACTTACAGGACATGTTCGTACTTCAATTGACCCTCAGTTTTGAACCTGACCCTCATGCCTGTTTCATACTGGTTTTTTTCTGGTAAAAGTGCTTGCTCCAGTTGTATGGCTCTTTGGCTCAGATTTATAGTCTGAAAGCCTTAGCAAAACTCACTGCGCCAGATATAGAGTTGCAGCTGAGGCAAAATACGACCAAGATGGTGGTGGACTGCTTGTCTCCACCTACAGGCTGCCAAGTTAGAATCGGGCAGCAGCAGCATTACATGCCTGGTTCTGACTGTGGCATCCAGGAACACGGAGTGCATTGGGGCGCGTCCCCTCGGAGCCCGCAGGTACTATGAATAGCCCTCTCATGAGGAGTGTCTGACTCATAAGGGGGGGATTAAATTCACCTTGGACTATGGGAACATGAGTAATCCAAGCCCCCACTTTATGCATATCAGCCATCGAGGGAGCCCCAGGGATGCTCCTAGACCTGCTGTGCTGGCTAGGATTTCGCAGTTGTGTTAATTTGCCAGAATATGTTGTGGTGGGCTGGCAACTTCAAGTTTGTCCATGCAGCCTATTGTAACTATGCGTTAGTATGGCAGAAGGCCACTGCCGTTTCAGGGCCCAGCTGTCTCGTAAATCAGGACCTCTAGCTGCCAGGAATCATATCAGATGGTGATGGGCAGTTAACTTACCTGGGACAGAGATGGCGCATAAGCCCAAATTAAAATGAAGGCGCCTATTTGTGCCCAGAAGAGAGAACTGATCCGTAGATAAGATGTGACTTGCCATCTTTGAAGCCAGCTTACCAGTGTACGCATGGTTCTTAATTTGTTTTTCCCCATAGTGGAAATTTGTCCTGTTGCCATTCTGCTTTTCTTCTTAAAATATGTGTTGTATGTGGAGATCTTTGAAAATTCCGCAGTTGATACAGCGCATCAATCATGTACCTTTCCGTTAATTCTAAAAGTTGCCTGTGAGCCACCTCTAGTCCTAGTGCTTCGCTGGTCTCTTTTGGTCATGAACTGTTCTACATGTGACATTTCCTATTCCACATGTATTCACTCACTAGACCTTCTAAGGATTTGTCTTGAACACCTACTTGAACTCTTTGTCTAGCTGACTGGTGGTATTGGTTAGTGAAAGGCCTACGGGACCATTATATTTCTAAACCCTCCTGCACAATTCGCCTAATGAGTACACAAGGCACATCACTGTATGTATGTGTGTCTATATGTATATATATTGTATTTCTATAGGGCGAACCAGCCAAAAGGCGGCGGACCAGTGTCCAAGGTATCAGCATTTTGGGAGCTTTAGATTTTGGTATGCTGCCAGGATTGTAATATATGGTCATTTAATGTCCTCACCGATTCTTTTCGTTTCCAATACTAACTCATTTCCTCACCTTCTCCGATGAGCTCTAACTCATTCACATTGTAAAACATCAAGAGTAGTTTAAAGGCTTTGTTGTTTCCTGGCAGGAGAGTTGTCAAGGAGGCGCTGCGATGGATGGTGCATAACGAAGCCAGAAATCTGCCCCCAGAAGCACAACATGTGTCTGACAGCACCGGGAACGGAGCTATTAGTGCTTTTCAGAGAAAGAGATTAGATGGATGCACCTGATACGATCCCACCGACAATAGCTCTTGCTGAGTGCATTCCAGTCAAAGGAGCTCGTCATGTTTATTCATGAAGGCTGTTTTCCAATTAGAATCTATAGTGAAACTCGAACGGTTCTTTAATTTCGTTTCTCAAAAATAGTAGCTTTTTTGTTCATACTGTTTACGATTAGACGTCCTAAAAGGGAGCACAGTTTGTTCTTTCTGCTACTGCAGCACCAGGAATTCTTTGTCTGTGCTCGGAAAGGGGTGATTTAGGAATCAGGCTTGGGGAGCAGAAACATCTTGGCTTCAGGTCATGATGTCCCTTCATTCATGATTCTATGTTCCTCATAATCTGCCTTTCCAGGAATCAGCTCTCTGCTTTGAAACGTCATCGTTTATACAGCAGGAAAGGGACAGATATTTTACCCCCACGCCTGTGGCATCATAGGGAGTGACGCCACATGACCTTTGATCCCAGTGAAGGGCATGTGTGATTTCTTTTTTTAAAGCAGCTTTTATCGAAAGTTGGGAACAAGCATTTGCAAAAGGCACATACAACAGCACCTAATTATAGCAAAGGCTAATCCAGTTCTTACTCTTAATACATCATAGTTGGACTTGGTAAAAAAAAATCACAGGAGTACAAAACAGTCCAGTGAGCTACACCCTAAATGACGACCCTGACAGAGAAGGGTGTTTCCATCATGTTACAACTCGAACAATTTCACCAGTTCCTGAGTGAATATTATTATAAGACTCCGGTTTAGCCTAAATATCATTTCTCGAACTTTGTGTGTCAAACATAAATCCTTTTCACTACTCCTTGTGTCTGTCTAGATAAGCTAGCAATGGCATCATCTTTACCTCTCCAGAGGAACCTTGCTTTCTTTGACCCAATGATCTGATAATGGTTAGGAAACCATTTAACATTTGCAAGGTTCTTTTATCCTCCTCAGTCATTCATAATCAGGTGGACTCCACATTTTAAACTACTCTGGAAAAATGCTTCTGCCTTTCCTCCTCCATCCTGTTCAGTTTATAGCCGTGCACCTGCCCACGGGTTACTTCGCTGATGTTTTTCCACCGAGGGGTCTTTCTGATTCCCTGAAGGACCTTGGTTGGGAAATCTGTTCGAACTTTAACAAGCAATGCAGAGTCTCTTTTGGCAGCAGCCACTCACATTTTAAACATGAGTTCCAGACTATGCTTAGCTCCTTGTAGTGGACTCTCAGTCCTCTAAAATCAGAGGTTGCAGATAGATTTTGTTTTCAAAAAGACTTCCTTTTCTTGCCTTTTTCTACCGTTACTGTATTGATTGCTTATTTGTACTTCCTTATATTTGGTTAGGTCCGTGTGAGAAATTGGTTGAGGGGGTGTGAGTCCTTCTCAAGTAGCAACCACAATCTCTTTCAGGGGGAACCACAAAAGTCACTAAATTTACCTGTGCTTAACCCTCTGGTAGCTTGTCACAAAAGCAGTCAAGCTTAACTTGGAGGCAATGTGTAAAGTATTATGCAGCACACAGACAGCAATAAAGTGAAAACACAACGTAAAAAAAATCCCCAACCAATTTAGAAAATTGTAATGAATGATTTGACACCAAAACAACAAAAATCAAATTGCTTGAACCACAGATATGCAATTTTAAAGGTTTAGGTAAAAATAGTGCTTAAAAGCACAAAGCACCAACTGTGGTTATCTGGTTGTGGCACAGTGAGACGAAGTCACTAGTTCAGGCTGACTGCAATGGAGCGAAAGCCATATTCATCAACCAAGTTAGTCCCGCTGAGAAACGTATCTTAAGTCCAAGTTGTGGAGCATTGCGCCATGCAGCGGCGGTTCCCATGATTTGCACTGAGGCTGCTTCATGCTGTGTCGGTTCTGATGAGAGGCTGCGTGGTCTGTGTTGAGGATGTGATGCGCTGCTGCGTTTCCGATGAGCTGTGCGATGCGGGCTTACATCAAGGCTGGATCACACTGTGTCATTTCCGATGAGGCACTGCGAGTAGCTGTGCAGGGTTTGTGTTGTGCTGCATCGGTTCTGTTGAGACCAAAGCTGGGCAGACAGACGACCTTCAGCCCCACTTTCAAGGGTCCAGGACTGGAGGGGCACCACTTTGGGGGTCAGGACTCACAGCAGGCAGAGTCCGGAGCAGAATTCAAGTTGGTTGGAGCCTTTTCTGTCCCTAGGCTCTGATCAGGAGGCCAGACAACTAGCCCTTGGAGTCACTCTGGTGGTCTTGGATTCAAGATGCAGGTCCAGTCCCCCTCACTCAGGCAGCAGGGTACCAGGGTGGTCCTTCTTGCAGCAGCACAGCAGTCCTTCTTCTGAGTCTTCCACAGGCCCAGAAGTGTACTGAAGAGTTGGGTCTGAGGGTCCAATATTTATATTGGTGTCTTCCTTGAAGTGGGAGACGTTTTTAGAGTCCTTCCCTTACAGAGGTGTGAGGAATGTCCTTCCTCCCTGCCCTGGCTCCTGCATGTCTGGGGGCACAAAAGACTAGTGTGCAACCCTTTGGAGTGTGCTGAGGCAGAGGCTTTGTGATGTACACGTGTGTTAGGTGACAGGTGAAGGAATATAGGAACAGTTGTTTCCACTTCTTCAATTTAAATGTTTCCATGAGGCTCTCAAACCTTTCTCTTCAGATTTCTGAGATGTGAATATTCCATACTGCAGCTGGATCTCCTTATGTCTGTTTGCAGACCATCTGTTTGCTGTGGCATTCTCAATGGTGGGTGGCCACACTTCATCTCATATGTTGTCTTTCCCTCTGCTTCTCACTCCAAGGTTTGAAGTGGTGTCGCTCTGGAGACCTACATTGTCTATCCACTATTCTGAACTGTTTAGTAGGAGCTTGAAGAGAAATTGGTTGGTATCCATTCATATCCATTCATTGTACCTTAGCTATGAGGGTCCTTGGAAGCCTCCTTGGATCCCCATAGTTGTGGCTCTACGAAGTGCAGCTATGCCTCTTACTTGCAATTTACCATTTCATGTTTTTGGTTGTGGAGTGCTATCCCTACATCCTTACTGCCAGCTGGAGATGCTTTGTTAGATTTCCATGAGTGTGGGTGAAGGTTGGCTAGAAGGAATGGATATTGGGAATATTGAAGACAACTCTTTGTTTCACCATATTTCGCAGACCTCATTGACCAACCAAGTACCAGTACCATTCCCCTTTCTGCACTTCTGCTACTGCCCATGATTTTTCTGTGTATGTGGTCAGTTGGTTTGGAGTGGTAAAAGGTACAGCAGAGTATTGCTCACATTGGATCCTGTGCATAAGGCTGGGGTCAATCTGACAGTAACTGTGTTTTCAATATTCTGTTTGATTTCTATTTATTGTGTCTGCTCCTTCATTTCTCTGTGTCTTGCAGGTTGAACCCTGTGGTGAATGCCCCGAATCCAGAAGCGCAGGATCCTGCTGCTGCTTTAATCGTTGTAATCCTGCAGCGCAGAGCCCGGCACCAGCCTCCAGTGACTCCATGGGGCTTTGTGGTCTTCACTGACCTCAGCGGAGCAAGTGGAGATCCTTTAGGGTGCTCATTGTGCAAGGACACCCCAGACAGAGACAAACTACCTGAAGGACACACTGCCTTCCACTTCACCACGGTGGGAGTAATGCTTCACGGTGTTCCCTCAGAGAGACAAAAGCTGGACAGCAAAGAGTCGTGGCACCAGGGTATAACAGTTTTCAGCATTCATGCTGCTGAGGAGCAGGAGTTGGCAAAGGAGCCAAAAGAGCACAGATTTTCCCTTATTTGAGCATGAAAAGGTTACAAGCTTGCATCTCTAAGAATTTTCACCAACTCTTCTCTAATTTTTCCTACACTGGGAAAGGTTGGAAATTTACTCTTGACAAGGCAAGAAGTGAAATCTTTTCCAGGGTAGGAAAAAGGGGTTGTAGGCAAAGTGAACTTGAAAACGCTCAGCATATTTTCGCATAAGCAAACATACACATCCATATTTGCTCATGCTCAAATGCAGTTCACAAACTTTTTGGGGAATGTGGTTTACAGACCTACTTCTGTAAATTCTTGTGAATTCATGAACGTTTTGAATCTGCTCTAACACAAGGACATATACCATGGATGCACTTTTGTGACATTCTTTAATAATTGGGCCCCTCATTACATATACTGTTAACCAAGACCATACACATATGTAACTTTTTATATGGCTTAATTCACTGTGAGTGATGGCATTCTGCTCTTTCATAAGGAGCGTATTGGCACACAAAGTAGTTTCCTTCAGTGCAAGGGACTACTATGGCAATGTGTGCTTTTTGAGACCACAAAAAAGCATTTTTGCTGTTAACCAATGTTTTTGTTGCATGGGTGAGGGCCCAGCATCTCCCACAACAATAAAGGTTTACAAAACCTATATAAAAACACACAAATTGGCAAAACCAAAAGGCTGGAAACCACCACAAGACCTATTGTCTTTGTCAATACTTGTTTATTTTTATGTTTCCCATAATCTTAACAAAACTGGTTTCAAACTAATTTTCCATTATCAATTTTTTGGGAAATACTAGCATGTGTCAAACACCTTTTACTAAATGATGCCTCAAAGAAATGCTACCTAAATCTGCACTGTTTAGCAAAACCATTTTCTTCTAGATGCTGTTTTTTGTGTACATTTTATTTTGAAAGCAAAGATCATCTATCTTGCTTTCAGGCTTCTGTAAGTATTTGCAACTGATCCAAAATAATTCTGGGAGCACCATAATTAGCCTCAAATTGTTAAACTTTGCAAATGTGTGTGCACATTTTTATTCTGGAACCACTGTCAGTAGTGCAAGTCGAGCTCACAGCATTTCCTTATATAAAGACTTTGCTTTAATGAACCATAAATATAAGTTCGAACAGCATGAACATATGGATTAAAATCCTACCTCAACTGAATACAGTGCTCTGTGACCTGGCAGCTAAAAGGTTTGTACTGCTGGGAGTTGGGCCTCCTTGTACAAAGGACAAAATAAGCATGAAAACTTGATGTCTTTGACCTTAAAAATATGTCCTCTGCGTTGGGACATTCATAATGGGTAATATGGGACAATTTGGTATCAAAGGACTCTGGTGACATCATGAACCACTAGATCAAAGGCCAAGTGGTTTGTAAATTTCACCAGAACGCAAGATAGCAACAAACAACCATGTTACACATGATGCTCATTATGAATTATTTATATTATGTGCTTATTTTGGGGTGCTGACCATGAAAAAGCTGTTTTCTTTAAAGTACATCTAACAATGGCCATACATTAGAATTCAAATGTTTAGGTTGTGTTTACATTTCATGAATAAATTATTGATAAAACATTGGACTTTGGTGGGTGCAAGTAGATTTTTACGATTCTGTGGGTGCTGCATTTAGCACATAATTACAGATTAAGGACATTTGCCTTGTAATTTGCCACATAATTTGCATAATTTTCAGAGTTTATCAAAATTGTTATTCCCCACTTGAATGGATGGAAGTTTGATGTCTACCAAGCATGTTTTTCTGCCTCACTAGGTTGTGTCTCCTCTACGTTGTTTGTCACTTTCTCAGCACATCACATGTTTACGATTGCTGTGACAACACTGAGTTTGCTTCACTAGAGTATGCTTCGCTGGCATGATGTGCTGTATTCTACAAAAGGCATCAATCTTTACCCTGTAAAGCAGGCAATGCTCCTGGTCTCCTAATTAAAGGAACGTTTTTCTTATCAGATCCCTAGCAATCTCAAGAGCTCCCTCATGCAGGCTGAGCCCATTCGGATGTACCTTTATTCTGTATTAGGGACTTGATGATATAGCATGCCATGAACAAACTGTGGGTGAGAGTCCCTATATAAAAACCAAAAGAGCAAAAGGATTTAATTTTTGCAGGACACTGGGACAGCATAGGGCTACCATCCCTTCATTGGTCTGAAAATCAGAGCACCTTATTTGTTGAGTTTCCTTGATTAGTATCTCGGTTCACTTCAAAAGCCCCCTAGTCTGTCTTTTTGTTTAGTAAGGAGAGGTTACTCCATCAAAAAGTGACAGATATCCCATCCGCCTCATTACAAGTGCCACAGGATATAATGCACGTATAATAGGGCAGAGCAGATATCCATCTGCCAAACTCTAAATCAGGCCCCTTGTGCGTTACAAGTTTGAAATCATTTAGTCTTTTATCAGTCGTTATACAGTGTTATCAGCTTGTTTGCTTGTATACAATTCATAGTGTAATGCTATTTTGAAATTTCATCAACATTTCTCTTTGTCTGTACAGTGTCCAGTCTATACTCTTCTGTGTCTTTTGATACTGCTTGTAGCCCATGCTATTTTGACAAGGGAGATCCAGTTTGGATTATTAGATTATTTTATTGTTTCAGCAATCAGCCTTACAATAATTAAAACTTCAATTGAAAACACTAAGAGTACAAAACTTGTCCCTTAAGGAATATCCTATTTGTGGCAGCACCCATGTGCATACTTGTTTTGTTTTACTTTTGCTTAATGTGTTTCGGCCCTTGAAAGTAGGTTAATGGGCTTCATCAAGACTCTTGGTGTTAGACCTGATAAATGCAAAAAGTGAGGAATGGGAAATATACTTCCTCTATGTTGTATAAATCAATTGAACGAAGAAAAGTTTATAATTATATTTGTAGATGATATGTTACACAGACATATTAGACTATGATAATTCAGGCAGTGTTGTTCATAGTTCTACTGTTTAAGTATGACTCCTCTTGAGAAGCCCACAAACTGTAGGGGAATGCAGAAAAGGGGTGATCCTTTGTAGATTGTTAACGTAAACAAATTGTGATTAAACTTCCAGTAGATGTATTACTTAGTCTCACCGGTAGAGGCTAGTTTTGGTGACGCTGGAATAGGATAATACGTTATCACAGACACTGCTGCAGTTTTTGCTTGTTGGGGCTCTATTGGCACAGCGTGATGATTTGAACTCTATCAGATTCAATTGTTGTGCCATTGTTTTGCAATTATGGTTATGAGGGATCCTGGTAAAGCACTTTTTAGTAGTAAAAATGTTGATAAAGCTGTTTTTTAATTAATTAATCTAAATGCTATGAACAGTTATTTTTCTTTTGAACATGGAGCGAAGCGTGTGCTCTTCAAAACAAATGAATTAATCTGAGCAAAGAGTATCCACATAAGATAAGCCAGGTCAACAACATATAAAGTAGCAAGAGTCAAAGATCTATACTTGATGCTTTTTATCGACCCCCAAAAGAGCTGACGCTTGAGTTCCCTGTCTAGGATATGAACATGCAGTTGGAGGGATATACACAAACCTCAACTGGAGGTGCAAAACTATTTGAGGTACGACTCCAAATAATGAACGGATTGCACTGCCCTACCATTACTTGACGATGATATCACCAGGAAGTAAGCTTAACAGTTGGGAACGGTTTGAGTCCAGTTTCGGGCCCCCTGCCATTGATAACGGCGGCCTCCTACTGGCTTTCAGACCCAGCAATACTGAACAGTTTTCAAAATGGGACTATTGGGTAGTCTCTACTAAGAACCTTCCTTGCTGTGTCGCTTTCATTGAAGAAGGTCGTTTTCCTTCGCATTTGTGGCCCTATTGTGGTAAGAATTGTTTTTTGTGTCCGGAGCATCTTGACATTATTAAAGCCTAGACAAGTTGCTGAAGAGACCAATTGGCATTTCCAATGCTTGGTCTTGGCAGCTCACTGAGAAAAGAACTACATTACATGAGTGTTTCTGAATGAAAAACAGTGACCTTTGACTGGCTCAGTGACCTTAGTGTTTTACATGACCCCCAGAGGCAGTGTGCCACTCCACAGTGAATGACAAATCTACAGATGGTGGAAAACAGTGACCTGTGGCTGGCACAGCAATCCCCATGCTTTACATGACCCACAGAGGCAGCATGCCTCTCCACAGGTGCATGAACCAAGTGAAACCTAAGAGCTCCTGTGGGTGGGGCAAACACAGAAAAGCCACCAATAAGAGCAAAGCAACTAAGTTTGACATGAAAGCGATCTAATCTTGAGCAAGAGTTGACTCGGTGGAGTATTGTAGACAATGCTGCTGTCTGCGATAGACAGCTGGAGCTGCAAGGGACTGCAAGACATGAGTGTCTCCAAAGGAAAAACAGCATCCTGCAACTAGCACAGTGACCCTTGTGCTTTACACATCCCCAGAGGCAGTGTGCAGGATCCTGGGCAGGGTGCTGAGGGTCCTGGTGTCAAAAAGCGTACCGCTGGGTTGGGTCGTGATGCTGTTAGGCATGTGGAGCTTTGAAACTGCACATCTAAGGCAGGGAGCGCTATCTAAATGCTATATTATAGCGACCAAGAGCCACTTTGCATAGCATTAATGACAAACTTTGACTAGTGACGGCACATGCTTCAGTGACATTTCTGAGACCGATTGGCATTGCCATTGCTTGATCTTGTCAGCACATTGCGAGAGGGACTACACTACACAGCTGTTTCCAAATAAAAAACTGACACAGCGATCCCTGTGCTTTACATGACCCTGCGGGGCAGTGCGTCTTGCCACAGACTGAGGCGGACTCTGCCAGTGGTGAGAAACAGCGAGCTGTGGCTGGCAGATGTATCCCCTTGTTTTACAGGACACCCAGACCCAGCCTACCCACCGCTCCACAGGCAAGTAACGATCTACCAATGATGAAGCCAAAAAGCTCCTGTGCGCTGATCAATCACAGAAAAGCCTCCAATAAAAGCCAGGCTACTGAATGCTACCTAAACCATCTGAATGCTACCTAAACCATCTAATCCTGAGCAAGGGTTTACCCTGTGGAATATTGTATACAAGGCTGACTGCAACAGACAGCTGGAGCTGTCTGTAGCCAGATCTGAGAGGGCATGGCTGGAACTAAGGGTGGAAGGGGTGATCTGAGAAAAGGACCCCTTTGAGGCTCGATCTGAATGTATTAAAGCAAGGCGGGGGTGAAGGAGTGGTTCCAGTGAGTGAGAGTAGTTCTTTTTTGTGTGCTTTTATTCAGTTGATTTCAGAATTTTAGGGCTCCTTTTTATTTTTCCAACTCCCTCCTTGATTCTACTCAGGCAGGTTTTCACTCTCACCAAGTGACAGAAGTAGTGCTTCAAGCGGTGGTCTATGATCTCTGCATGACCCTTGATCAGGCAGGAAGAGTTGCCCTGGTCCTTCTGAACCAGAGCACTGTACATGAAGCTGTCTCCAAGCAGTATCTCAATACGCATCTCTCGTCCATTGGCAAGTAGGATTCTGCCTTGACCTACATTACATTGTTTCTCATAGATATACCCAGGTGATGCTTCTGCCCCTGTTTCAGTCTGAGTCTAGTCCACCAATATTATGCGGTGTCCACGCCGTAATCCAGACCTTTTCAACCTCTATCTCCCCACTCTGGTCTCTTTAATTTGATATTTTGGTTTTATTTTGTTACGTCGTGGGCAAGACAAAAGAGACTTTTAGAGATGTAGTGGAAGAATTCTTTAAAGCTAGCATTATATGAGTACAGCATGGAGTAAAGTATTATTTGAGAATCCAGTAGAGCAGATGTTAACGTAAAAAGGTCTGGAAGAGCGGTCTCTCACGTGAAAACGTGCAAAGCATCTCAAAACTATCACTTGTATTTATTGCTGAAAAAATACTAATGGATGTTGAGGTTCATCAATTAAAATGCATGTATTAATTATCAAATTGATGACCTCAGATTGAGAAACCCTGTCACAAGATATGTATGATCTGTGTGTGATGGTTACATCAAGCAACAACTAGAAGAACAAACATTGGCAAAGCCAATTGGTCTGGTTATGTCTAAGTGAGCCTTTTTCTGTATTGATTGGCCAGTTTGTGTGTGTTGGATGGATATGCGAATGAATAGAATAGAATAGATAAAGACAATGGATGAGTGACTGCATGGATGAATGAATGGCTGCATGTATAATTAATGAGTGACTGAGCGCATGCATGGAAACTTTATGGTGAGATGGAGAGGTGAGTGAGTGAGTGTGTGGATGTAGACAGCTTACATTACTGTTATAGGTCGAGGCCTCAGCAAAAGTGATAATGTCATTAAATTACCAAGAAGTTTCTACATTACTCAGTGTACGTATTACATCAGCGCTGGGCACCATGATTCACACACTATATTAAGAATTATCACCGGTATGACAGTGAATGTATTATGCAGGTGTGGACACCATTATGCCATGGGTGCCAACAATAGATTAACAATTACCACCATTATGCCATGACGAGCACTCTGCTCGTGGTGGTTGGGGACATGCTGTGTACGAGGATAGCGGCTTATTATACAGTGTGGTTGTGCCACCTTACCATGTAATAAATTCACTACCTGTACTGGGTCCAATCAGATTCATCTGAAAAACCTTAGCTTAACCCTGGGTAGCTGTGGCATTGAGCAATCCGACTTTATCAAATGAATGTGTAAAGCATTAAAAAGTACCAAAACTGTTGAATAAGAAAAAAATAAGACTCAGTAAAAATTTGCCACCAATTTATAAAATAGGTTGTCTTTTTGACTTTAAATAAATACCTCAACAACAATAATCAACCAGAGGGTTCCGGAGATATGAATTTTCAAAGGAACAATAAATCACTGCTTTTTCACTTAGCAAAATACATCATTGTAATGGACTGTGCCAGTGGAAAACTTTGCAAAACCTTTATAAAGATGGAAGCTACTGCTCCTGCCTGTTTTGGGTGACCAACTCCAGCAGGGAGCGAGGCACACTGACCAAAGAGGTCCAGTTGGACAGTTACCTCGAAGTCAAAGCAGTCTTTAATGGAGTGGTCCTTATGTAAGGGATACAGATGCTGAAGATTATCAAGGATATTGAGGATGCTGATCCGGTGATGGGATGGGGCTCTTCCAAGAGCCACTCTGCACTCTACTAAGACAGTGGTGTGACTTTGGCCACAGGGGTCAATGCCCCTCGAAGCCTGGGTAAAATCTGGCCAAAAGCCAGTTGCCACTGGTCTATGGTCTCCGTTTACAGTGAAACCAGTGGTTCCATTTAACTGGCGATTTCTTCCTTGCTGGACGACCAAACTGCACTCTGATGACTCTCTCTGGTCCAGCATACTATGTTGCAACTTTTGAGGGTTGGGTCTCCCAGGCTACACTTCACTGGTCAGTGGTGTTTGAGGCTTGGGTATGACTTTTCCTCAAGCAGGGCACAACAGGCACTGTACTGTCTTAGCTAACCCAAGGAGTCCACTCTTTGGTGCAGCCTCACTTTGCTGAGGCCAATTGTTCTTTGGTCCTCTCTTCAGTACAGATGTGAACTGAGGTCTGGGTGCCAGGGCCTGTATTATGATAAGGGCACACTTTTCCTGTTTGCGCCATGTGCAAAGAGGGTCTCCAGGAACAAACAGGGAAAGTAAGCCCTATTGTGGTGAATGTGCTCCCTCAGGGCACCCACCTGCACTTTCAAGAGGGATTAGATTTGAAGGCAGGTGCGGTTACTCATTAAACCCACCTGCCAGGGGATGTCTGGATGGTCCATGGGACCCCCTTTCTCCCCTCCAGAGGGCTGCCTTTAGGAGGCGCACTGAAAGTGTGCCACCTTTTTTTGGCATAGTTTTGGTAAAAAGCTCCAGAAGAAGACCGGCTCTATGTTGAGAGTCAAGCCGCCGACGCGAGAATCGGCCTGCCTGTGCTGATTTATCCTGCTGAAAGTTCTGGAGTTCCTCGCTGTCGACGCTGTGGACAAAGACTTCCAGCGACACACTGAAGCATCATGCTGCAGCAGGCCACCACCGTCAAAGCAAACCCCGGATCCGACGAACCCGAGGGCTCGACGTCAAGAGAAAAGCTCCAAGAAAAAAACTAAGTCCGAAGGTGAAATTTTGACCAGGACCTAGCACTCAACCTATCCGACCCGTGCTCCATTGCGATCGGCCTAAAGCTTTGACTTTGTCCCGGTCCACCGCAACCAGATAGCATTTAGTGGCAGAAAACTTAAAGCGAGTGGCGCATTAAGCTTTTTGGCACTTGATGCAATTTGTTTAATTTAATCTTTAAAAATTCATATCTCCGGTTAAATACATTGGATTTAAGTCATTTTGGTGTCATTTTAAAGATAAAATAGTTTTTATTTTTATAAATTGGTGTTGGATTTCTTTTGTGTTTTATCTTTTACGTATTTGTTGTTTTGGTGATATTACATGCTTCACACATCTGTCTCCTAAGTTAAGTCTGACTGCTCGTGTGCCAAGCTACCAAGGGTTGAGCAAGGATTAATTTATTGAGACTTGACTGGACCTTATTAGTTATTGTGGTATTATAACTAGCTGAAGGTACATACTTCCACCTACTAATAACCCACTTTCCTACAGGAGAGGACACACTTCTTCCAATGGCAGGCCCTTTGTGTCCCTTCCAGAGGTCAGAAGACTGCCTTTTAGCCAGCAACTGTAAATGGTCACTAGAAATTTTTGGCAACAAAGTGGCTACTTACTAAAGGTGCCACTCGTGCAAAAGTTGTATTAAATTTGACGTGGCCATAAAGTTGGGTTTAATGCAACAATTCTTTTGATATATTCAGGTATCATATTTAGTGGTCCCATTCGTTTGTTAGCACTGCTGATTTGTCAGCACGTAGTCCTGTACTCACCAGTGGGGCTACTAGCGTTTCCACAGTAAAAATTACAATGCAAGGATTTTACTGTCAGGAAATATAAAGTTAAGACATAAACAACAAGGTGATGGGTGGAATTCTTGAAACCGGTCCTGCGTTAAGATTGGAGCAGGGTCAAGACTGATTTGCATATAGCTGGGTCCAGACTTCGGTGGCATGGTGTGCAAAATAACTATGGGTTGGGATGCGGCCACAAATAATTACCAGTGGCTGAGATTAATTCAAAAAGTCAATCATTCACTTTTTTGTATACTTTAGTGTTTTGCCGTAAGTGGGACGGGTATGCCCAGAAGTAGGTCCCGTGCACACTCTGTCACTGAAATCAAGCTGTGCCTGGCTGATGAGAACATAACCAGGGCAAAACTGGTCCTGGGTTGCTAGTGTTCCGATTCAGGGAGGACCTGGCTGGGCAGTTCGGGCTGGACTGTTCTGAATGTAGCAGGATCAAGACTGATTTGCATATAGATGGGTACAAACTGAGGTGACATGGTGTGCAAAATAATGATAGATTGGGATGCCGCTCGAGTAATTGTCAGATGCTGGGATTAATTCAAGCTTTCCATCCATCACTTTTTGTAAACTTTCATGTAAAGTTAAGAACCATATGTCCAATGTATTAATATAGTGCACCCTCTCCTTAGGGCTCAGTGGGCCTGCCTTAGGGGGTGACTTATAAATATTAAAAAGGAAAGTTTGGCTTTGCCATTACTTTAAATAGCAAAGTCAAGTTAGCAGTTGAAAACTGCTCTGCCAGCCAGCAACGGCGGGCTGGGAGTCACGCTTTGCTTTGTCACAAGCATGGTGGCACAATGAGTGCTTCAGCCCATGAGAGACATTTTAACTTGCAGGCCGAGTACCCCTTGTACAATATACTAGGGACTTACAAGTAAGGTAAACTATGCCGATTGTTGGTAAAAAAAAAATCCGGCATATATCTTTTAAGGGTCAGAGCACTGGCACTGAGGTCTGGTTAGCAGGCCTCAGTGCACCTTCAGAGTCCAAAAACCATCAGCATCAGTCCAAAAATTGGGGGCGATCTTGCATGAAAGGCATTTCTGTACACCATGGATGCCCACATGCTATCAAGAGTGACCACCATTGAGCCATATATTGTCCCCACAATACTAGGAGCAGAATTATGCCATTAGTGGGTACCATAATGTCATTGGTATCAAGGCAACAAACTATTATTGTTCTGTACAGGCACGGATTAGAATCATTTAAGTGAACCGGGGCTTCATGTCATGGAAGTCAAACCAATCAAAAACATCATGGTGTTGTACAGCGGCTGGCAAGGAGACCTCAGGCAACCCCAGAAGGAAGCTGCTAACATAACTTTGCAGAGATGAAAAACAATCTTTATGGAAGGACCATTGAGTGGCCAGCACTCCTCTTCTTGCCGCTCCACACTACAACTCAGCGATTACAAAATAAGTTAGTGCTGCATTGAAGCACTAAAGTACTGTGTACTCAAGCAGTGGACTGAACTGACCTGTCTTGAAGAGGAGGCCATGCTTAGGGAAGGTGTAATGAATTGAAGTCAATGAAAAGGGGTTCCAAGGCTTTCAGCCTCCCTTGTCCATTGCAGTCATTTCTGGACGGTCCTGTCCCACAGTAGTACAGACGCTAAGCACCACATATTACTTGAAAGTGAAGGTGGGTTATATGTTTTACTACAGCTTCTTGCAGCCCCGATCTGCAGCTCAGGTTGCACAACAGAAACTTAGCGTGTTGAGGCATACAGCGCATTATATCACCCACACCTTTTCTCTTTATTTCCCCGGGCACAGCATGTAGTACAGTTTATTTTTTTGCACCTGCTTTGCCAGCAGACTAATGGCATGTATACGATGGAACCACATGCAAATGAGATTTCTCCCCTTATTCCAGTGCAAGTTTGTATGACAAGCAGTGCCCGATCACGATTGGGCCCTCAGTGTTCCTGCTGAATCAGGATTACAATGGAGGCGCAAATTGCAGGTGCTTGCCACTGAGATTGCCAGCAGATAAAACCTGCTGCAAAGAGTCCGCTCGCTCTGGTTGAGAGCCTGATAATGAGTGATATCATGCACAAATTGTGAGTGATTTTCCATTCCCGGGTGTGCAAATCCAAATCAGGTGCATATTGTGCACCCGCTAATTAGTGCACCCTATGCTAATGCAGATTAAGAGTTGCACGTTTGCACCTGATGTTTGCAGCCTGGCATTGTCGGGCATTAAAAGCAATTGTTCCCTGGGTTGGGTCCAATTGCACAATCTCTAACCACCTCAGGGTTGGGCTACAAATCTCTGTCTTGTCAGAGAAGTCTTTCCAATATATCAAGTGTCCGAGAAGCCCTTTGGGACCCCATTCACTTGACTGCTCCCACCTCAGGAGGACCCACTGATCCCAAGCCAAGGTTTTGAGGGGGTCACATTGCTAGGGCATCAGGCTGCCATGCGGCTTTCCCACCGTGCACCTGTGCTCCCTCCCTGCCTTTAGATTGTCCATATCTTGTTTGCTCTCGGTTTTATTAAAGCTCACACTCTCCCTTTGATACACAGTTGTGTGTTACACAGATACAGATGGATTTACGTAATTCCACTCCCCTGAAAATCAAACCTAGGTAGGTAGTGACCTGGTAAGATACTGGGTCTCTCCCATATTTAATTTAACACAGATTAAACAAATTATCTCTCCCTTATTTAATTTGCTCTAAGATAAAGCACATTCTGTAACATTGCTGTTGTGAGAGTGACGCAATTCAAAGAGTGGAATCAGTGTCTTTACTTCCTTAGAAGTCATTTTGGAAATCATTAACTGCACATTATGCAACTGAACTGTGGCAGAGAACTTGAGACAAAACTCCAGTGACCATTGGCGAAATGAAAAAAAATACTCACCAAATGAGACAAAGAGTGAACAATCCTATGTTTTTTTTACCAGTGTCCCTCGACCATCACTTCATTTCCCAACCCTTGCAATTATTGTAAATACAGAGTTATTCAACAAACGGCCTTTATTGTGATCTCGCTACAGGCTGCTTTTGCTCTGCGTTGACCATTGTATTCCATACCTTGTTAAAACATTTGGCTCTTCAATTGGATGGCTCTTTTGGCTGTTTTAATGTTGTGAGTTCGAGTGGCTGGGGCAAGAGCTGGGTTTAGAAATAATGCATGGGTTTTAAAGCACCTGCTGCAGATTTCCTTGTGTGTCCAGCAGTTTTCGAGGCAACAATAAAAAATGTCAAGATAACTTTGGTTATTAATGCTCCTGCTGGAATCTTGTCCAATGGCACTTTCTAACTCATCATAAAGTAGCACAAAGGGTTAATAGGCCTGCTGCAAATTACATGTACAGTGCACCTCACATACCTCTATTTTATGTGGATAGCTCAGTGGGTTACTGCTTTTGTCACAGAGATCCGTTTGTTACTTGCAGTTCATAAGTTACAATCATAATATCGCACTATGAACTGTCATCAAAGGCCTGCATGCCAACTGTAAGGCATAGGTTAGAACCTTCTGTTTTTTGTCCAGTCTTTTATTTTTTTTCTAATGTTGCTAAAAAGGGTTAGTTTGGGTAGAAATACATTCATATTAGTAACGCCAACCCCAACCACTGTGGTACTAAATCCTGAGTTTGTGATTCTCTAGGCCAAACACTCGTAAAATATACTGCTGACTAGAGAAGAAGTGTAATCTAGATCCCATTTGAGATAATGTAGGAGTTCATCATACTCAAACATAGCCAGCACTCAAATATACTCTGTTGTAACTAATGTACTATGCAGTATTGCATACTGATAGTACTTTATTTGGTATATATATATATATGTATATGTCTTTAGAACGAGATTAATAAATAATGTTACTTGATAATTTACACATTAATATGATAGGAGAAATTAACGTGAAATGCCGTTGAGTGAAATACTTAAGTAGGATGTGTGCAATTAATATTTGTAAATTCATAAGTTTAACCTGAATTAATCATGTGTAGGTATAATTATCATGACACTCTCATAGTTAATTGCATTCATGCTTATGAAAAACTGCATTTATTTCATTTTGTAGAGATGAGCAAATATGTGTAATTCAGTGCACTAGCCAAAGTCGATAGTTATATTGAGGCCTAATGCGTATGTCAGCCTAACCTCATGCCTAACGTTTTATTTTTCAGTGCAAGCTCACTTTGTAATTTCATGTTTTGCCTTTGTTCAGCCTTCGCTGTGGATTGTTTTGTCTCATTTTGTTTCCACTGCAGGTGTGGAAAAGCTTCATTAGTTAGTATAAAGGAGTTTGGTCTTAGTAGATAGCAAAGCATGAGAAGAAGGACCTGGCCGAGGAAATCGTGGTAATGAGCAAGGAGAGGAGTTCTCATGGGAGAGGAATGACCAAGCACAAGAAGGGATACTATGTTATCTAGGTGTGAAAGGTGCTGTAAGTATCCAGTTGTGCCAGACCTATGGAAATTTCCCAAGAAGAAGTCATGTGGGAGTGTCAAGTCGGCTGCAGTTGATATTATGTGCTGGTTTTAGTGATGGAGAGAGTCCATCTTAGGTTTCCTCAGAGAGCAGACCTATGCTTCTGCTAGTGTGTCTTTATGCTACTTGACCCATTGTCGGAGTGTTTCTACTGAAGACTCTGACGGCTGACACCATTCTTTTTTTCCTACCTGAATATGTCCTTACCCAAATGATCTAGTTAGGTTCCTTTTGTTAAGATAGAGTAGGGAAAGTTAGTTTGCTCATACTCGTCAAAGAGAATCATCTGATGTAATTTAAACCTTATTTCTTTTTCCTGATCATCTGCGTCATTATCTTAGTTAGTCATTTGTTTTGTACTATATAGGGTACATCTCTTAAAGAGATTTGGATGCATTCTGATCTTTTTTGTACTTTTATATGATTACGCTTAGATAGATCTACATCAATTTGTTTCTAAACTTATAATTAAAACCTACTAAACTTGGGTCAAAGAGTCAAGTGGTTTAATGTGTAGCCACATTGGTCGCACTGTATTGGAATGATAACCAGTGATTTTTTCACTGGTCTGAAGACCTCTGATTCACTCTCTCTCTATAATCTGTGTGATGTAAAGTGCTCTGATACCCTGCTCTGGTATAATAGAGCTATAAACAAATTATATTCATGTGAGAGAGAAGCTATTGAGAGAAGAGGGGCACTGTTGGAGGGTGGTAGTGAAGGAATCTGTGGAAAAGGTCACTGGGTATGGATGCCAAAAAAAGATTGTCACGCTGGGTGCCACCAGCACCAAGGCCTGCCCTGATTGAAATCCATCACCATTGGGAAAGCCATTAGTGGCAAGTAGCCATGTCAAAAGTATAGAAAACAAAGCATTGTTTTCAACATTTTCAGCGTGTGTTGTCCTAAGGTTGCACCACGCAACGTAGCAGCCACATAGCTACATAGAAAACAATGTTTTCCATACTTTCAAAGTGGCTGATGTGTTGCGTGACGTTTGTTGTGTTGTTACGTTGCATCACGCAACACAATGGCCATCTAGACTTTCAAAATGGCTGTCCCCTTGAGTGAAGTGACGTGGCGACACAGTGCATGCTGTATCATATAATGCACCGGCTATCTTGGGCGTACAAAAAGCTATTTTCTATTCTTTTAAAATAGCCAGTCAGGCATTGGCAAAGCCAATCACACTGCTTGCTCACAATGTTTAAAAACATCCATTGCCAAAGTCAATCAGTTTTGCTTTGCCAATGGATAATTTTAAACATTGTGCTCAATGACCAAGGTACCTTGCAGAAAACGATTGCAAATCAATTTCCTTTTTACATGCTTTGCAACGGTGCAGCCACAATTTTACTCCTGGATTTGGGTCACCTAATGAGAAAGAAAATTACATTTACATCGGCTGACAAGTGCAAAAGCAATACAAATGTTGAGCAAAACTGCACCAGTGCAGGTATGCACTTGAGAAATGTTGGTGCAAAATTGAACTGGAACACTTTATATATACCAAATATTTTATGTAGGCTTTTGAAAGATATATAAGTAATCGAAGCAAAATATGTAAAAACTGAACTTTCGTTTGTTGCTGTTCTTCATAGTCCCATTAGAAGCTTTGCTTTGCTAAGCTTACATTCTGCAAACATTATGTGTAACATGAACTCGTAAATTCTGTCCCATCTTTTCCCAGGAAGTGCAATGTTTACCATCAAGCACAGGTGTTTATTTCGTCAGAATTTCCACACTGCGTGCTTTCCACTCTCCTCAGCAGTTTTATATAACTTTAAATATAGTTTATTCAGAAAATACACTCAGGTGTTAAAAAGCACAATTCCAAATGACAATGTTTATAAATAACTGAATGCATCAATGACTGCAGGTGGGATTTATATTCCTCACTGAAGCTCTGGTGAGACCTCAAGGTTACCCAAGCGGTTCATCTGGTTGGCTTCACCTCGGGCAACAAGTACTAACAGAGAAGCTGCAGGAACAGGCAGGCGTGACAATGCAAAAGTCCCTCAGAGACGCGATAAGGATTCCACACTTTGACACCGGCTAGAGTCTAGCAGTGACGCAGGCAGGGGCCTAATAAAAGACTACAGCCTTGATCCACAGCCAGGCTGGCTATTTATTTCCAGTTCCTTAAAGAAGATATGCCTCTTAGTGCTGGAGAGCTTGGCACTGACCTACCTGTCGTGCTCGCCTGTGTACTGGGTGAATGTATTCAAACAAATGTAGGGAGGCTGTTCCTGAAGAGGGAAATGTCAGGGAAAGGAAAGTTGGAAAATAAATTGATTCCGGGGAGTCTTCCTCTTTGGAAGATAATGCCCTCACACACCCGAATGGGTGTCATGCTCCATCACTGGGCTTTTGCTCCTCGTGCGGCCGGCACTGCAATGCCCCACGGGCCCCGCTAGCGGAATGTCGACCTAAATTTAAAGAAACCCCCAGTACCAAACATTGTGGGACTATCACGGGTCATAAGTTCCCTAACAGATAGTACTCACACCATTGTTTTTATCCCTACCCAGGGTGCTACCAGAATAAAGAGCATAGAGCACACCTTAGGTAGTTTTAACTCACTGTTTCACACCATACACGACTTTCTCATTCTTGCACTCATCAAAACGGCAAAAAGTGAAGATTTCCAACAAAGAGCCCTCTGGCGGGGGCCGTGGGGCATTGCAGCGCCGGCCCCATGATGAGCAGAAGCCCAATGATGAAGCAGGACACCCATTTGCGTGTGTGAGGGATTTATCTTCCAAAGAGGAAGACTCCCCCTCTTCAGGAACAGCCTCGCTACATTTGTTCGAATACTTAGAGTTAGGAGCACGGGTTCTGGACCTTCAATAGCTCCTGGCCCCTCCCTTTTGATTGACTATGGGTACATGTAGGCAATATACCCTCATACATTACTATTCCTTCGGCCTTGCAAAATCTTAAATCTTCAAAAATATAGTAAATCAAAAGCTTTCATGTGAAGGATTCTGTGGTATGAAATGGGTGGCACGTAAGTCAAACCTCAGCACGCCCACATTACATAGGCATTGCCCTCTTGTAATTTAATATTGAATTAGTAAACTGTTTGCAGGATGTTGCTGCCAGAAACTGAAGGCTTGAGTCAATAAACGTGAGAGAAAAATCTAAGCAATTTCAATGTAGGTCTACCAACTGAATACATTGGCAGCTTCTAGGGCGTCACAAAATACTCTGTAGTTGTAGATGTCCAGTTGCTTTCCAGTTTCTCCCTGATTTGTCAAGCGGATTATCTGCATGGCGGACAATCTACTTTGCTACTAGTGGTGGAAACGTGCATTTGCACATTTATTAATTTCCCATGTCGGGGAGTCTAGTAACCTAGACCTCCATGCCATTTGGGGTGTCTCCTTTCTATCGTGGAAACATGTGTATTCCTGAGCTTTTAAAGAGGAGTATTACATGTTTTTTGGGGTAGAAAAGGCCAAGCAAATTTGTGGAAACCAACTAAGCTAGGAATCTCTGGTTGTACCATGCTTTTTGCATGGCTGCACCCCCTGCAAATCCTCCTTCGCCGCCCCTACCATTAAAATTAGTGTCTTAAGAAATGTCCCTAAATTTATCCTGCGGGAGTAAATCCAGGGGTGGCTCCTCGCCCCAATGCTTTCTCGCAGTGCGAGAAGCAGAAACATAAAATGGTGTTATAAATACCATTTTACGTTTCTGCTTCTCACACTGCGAGAAAGCAGAAGGGTTTGGTTGGGGGCGGGCGGGTAGACGGTCCTGCTCGAGGGCAGGGGAGGAGTGGCTAGCCCAATGTTGCGGGCCCTGACTGGTCGGCCCTCTGGGGCCGATCAAACCAGTCATGCGCACACTCCGTTTTCTCCATGTAGGCAGCATGCAGCCTACATGGAGAAAATGGCCTCCCCATAGACACCTGTGGGGTCGGCAGCATTGTGTTTGGCTTAGGGGAGGGGAGGGAAACTGCCTGCTTCCTGTTCCTGCGGAGGCAGAAAAGCAGGAGCAGACCCAGCAGTGAAGACGCAGGAGTCGGGGACCCAGGAAAGGTAAGCTTTATTTTTTTTATTATTTAAACCCCTCCCCCTCCCCCTGTGACCCCCCCTTCCCTAGCGACCACTCGCCCATCCCCCTCACCCCGAGCGACCCCGCGCCTGCCCCCCCACCCGTGAGCCATGCCGGCTGCGACTGCGTAAATCTCCAAAGATTTCACGAAACAGGATCCTGGCATCTCCTACCAATGATGGCTTTTTCCGACACTGATGTTCAGCCTAGGTGTGCAGCAACATAGATCCTACCCCACAAGGAAAAGTAATTGGCACCTCATTTTCCCCCGGGTGAGAGAGTGGAAGCACAGCTGACCTGTGTCATACTACACCTCTGTGACTTGGGTGGGAAGTCGGGGCAAGTAGAGAGTAAATTCAAAAGAGTAAAAGCTAAAAAGAAAACAAAATGGAAATAAAATCAGCTGGCGCCGTGACCACATCAGTTCGGTATTAAATCGCAATCATTTATGGCCTTAAATAATACGTACATACAGTCATATTTCTCGTGTTGCAGGATTGTTTGGTTTAATATTCAATCCCATGCTACGAGAAGTTCAGACATTTTCTGAAAATAGTACAGACTTATTTTTCTGTTAGCAAAGAAAATAAAGATCAGTTTATCTGAAAGTAATAGTGATGCCTGTCATTAAATGCCCAATAAACCGCTTTCCTCTGCTCCATTGCCCCACTGCAAGCGTCCTCGAGTTTTTAAACACCTAACAAATCAATCGCTTTCCTGCATTTACACTAAAGCGCTATGGTCTCACTGCAGCACAGCCTCGCAGCGCTTACCATGTTTCACATTGTGATTGCTCCAGTTTCACTGGTGTTTTCCCCTCGAAGTCCCCTCGGGTTGAGCCGGTACTTGCGATGTAAAGTCCAGCACAGGGCGCGGAAAGGCCACGGAGGCTGCTCGTCAGAAATAGAAGTGATCTGACGTGAAGACAGGCCCTGTCCCTGTGACATGAGCCCTGACTACAGCTGTTACTCCAGTAATAATTCATCAGATTCATGTTTAATGGAAGGGGAGGGGATTGTAGCGCTATGCGAGCCATCCCTCGGCTGGCAAACTGCAAATCCATAAACTAAGACAGCCTTTGAACTTTGGCTACGTGTTTGGTTTCATAACACACGTCTTGCAAGGTGCGCCACAAAGATATTGGTTAATGTAAAAGGCTGCCCAGCTTTTCCTTTCAATATTTATGGTTAAAGGCATTCGATTTAATACATCAAGGCAAAAAAATACACGAATTTTTACATTAATTGTAATACCTTCAGTATCAATCAATTGTTTATTTTTAAAGCACACTGGAGTCTGAATTGGAACCAGAAGCGCTATCCATCGTGTGCGATTGTTTATTTTCACACCTAAGGAGAAATAGTCTTCCTCCGCCTCTAAATTATTTCAGTTCAGCACTTCTGCCATCTCAGGTAATGGACCGCAAAGAGCCCCTGAACTATTTCCTGTGAGAAAACTTCACTTGGATCAGATTGAAACATCAGAGAAAGAAGCTTGGTGGGGGCCGACATTGTAGGCAGCTGCCGCTGGGCAACCATGAGGCTCAAATAAATGGGTATCACCAGTACAGAAATGAGAGCGATGGACAAGATCCTAGAGTAGTTATATCTGAACTTCAATCAAAAGGGGCCACAGAACAGCAGCAAAGGGCTCCCTGGTACATTCGCTTTAGCTATAAAATAAGAAAATTGCATCTAAACAACTGGCCACCCAGCCCTGACACTGAAGCACACTCCTTTTCAAGACAATGTACACATATGAGCATAAAATGCCATCATTCATTGGGCAACAGAGTCAATGACTAATGGGGACTGAACAGTTATTACTCCATGCATACTCAGTTATGGATGGGAGCAGAGTAAATGACACTAAGATCAGTGGCAGAACAGGGCTGACCCAAAGACCCTCTATGTAGCTATAGGGATCTATATATATATATATATATATATATATATATATATATATATATATATATTATCTACTGGCGGTCGCCAGTAGATAGTTATAGTTACAACCTATTATCCATAGGAAATCCGCGACATTCTATTTGAAATAACTCTCTTGCCGGTTGACGTATCTTCGTGAAATTTTCAAACTTCGTGGGGCGCTCCGGTCCGCTCCTACCCTGAAAGTCTCGGGGTGATACGTCAAGCGGGGGCCGAGAAAAAAGGGGGGTCCCAAAACACGTTTTCCCCATGCATTTTTCCATAGGAAACTTTAGACACGGCTACAGCCCGAACTGCTGAACGGAATTACACCAAATTTGGCAAAGAGGTAGTTCTTGGTTCAGAAAGAACCCTTTTTGTTAAATGGTGTAAATCCGTTCAGTAGTTGCTGAGAAAATCAAAAGTAAAAGTACATATATATCTATGGGCACGGAGGATTCGCGCACCCTGAGCGCACCCTGCGCGCACCGTCGCGATCACGAGCTGCATGTTAATTGGCTGTCAGCTGGCTGTCAACATTCCGATTCAGGAAATGTTGGCAGCCATTTTGTCCCTCGGTAGAACCGAGGGACAGAAACAAGTGCGCAAAGCGCACAAAGGGGGCAGGGTAGAAACACCCTGACCCCCTAGGTTTGCTCAGGGGGTCCCACAAGGACCCCCTGGGCAAAAAATAAAATAAAATTTTTTTTAAAAATCGGCAGGATGCGCTCAGGGTGCGCGAATCCTGCCGAAAAAAAAAAAATCGAAGCGCGGTCTCCCGCACTTCGATTGGATTTTGCCCCCGGGTGGCCCAAGTCCCGGGGGCATGGTGGGGGGTTTAATTTTATGTGTGGGGGGCCTCAAAGGGCCCCCCAAGCCCCAGGGACCGCCACCCCCCAGGGCTTTCTTTTAAAAATGGTGCGGGAGGGCGCTGAGCCCTCCCGCAGCCCCGGGGACCACCACCTCCCCGGGGCTTTTTAAAAAAAAATTAAACAACCTGTGTGGGGGGCTCCAGCCCCCACACGCCCCGGGACCGCCACCTCCCCGGGGCACTAACAAATTAAAATGGGGGTCCGTTTTGGACCCCCGAAGCCCCGGGGACCACCACCTCCCCGGGGCTGTGCTGATGTAGGGAGGGGGGCCCCGCGGCCCCCTCCTGGAGCCCTTGATGGCCCTGGGGACCGCCACCCCCAGGGCCGGCTCCTGCAGTGTCCCGGGGTGCCTACCCCCGGTACACTGCTGTTTGCAATGACAGGACGGGAGCCTCGCGGCTCCCGTCCTGTCATTGCAAACTTGCTTTGGATATTGGAAGAGAGAGCAGGAAACCTGCTCTCTCTTCCAATATCCAAAGCCGATTGCTTTTCCACATGAGGAGCAGCATGTCAGCTGCTCCCCATGTGGAACAGCAATGCCGGCTCCCAAGGGACGTGGGGAGCCGGCGAGACTGTGGGGGGATTGGGGACCCCCCCACAGTCCCCAACGGAGAGGGCCAGCCCCGGGGGATGGGGTCCCCGGGGCAAGTAGTGGCCCAGGAGGGGGGCCACGCGGCCCCCCTCCCCAAAAAAAAAAAAAAAAAATGGAAAGGCCGGCCCCGGGGATGGGGTCCCGGGGCCTTAAATGGCCTGAGGAGGGGGGCCACGCAGCCCCCTCCCAAGAAAATAAAAAAAGGCCATGCCCCGGGGGATGGGGTCCCCGGGGCCAATACAGGCCCAGGGAAGGGGGGCCACGCGGCCCCCTTCCCGTTTTTTTTTTTTTTTAATTAAATAAAAAAAAAGGGGTAAGGCCCTGGGGGATGGGGTCCCCAGGGCCCAAAAACAGGAAAAGGGAAGGGGGGCCACACAGCCCCCCTTCAGGGGACAAACACATTTTTTTTTTTTTAAACGATCGGGCCCGCAGGCCCCGCCCCTTCCTTCACCACTCTGCAAACGCGCCCCTGGCGCGTTTGCAGAGAGGGAACGAATTCCCCTTGAATACTGGGGGTCCCTGGGGGCCAACTAGCCCACCAGGAACCTCCAATATGCGCCAGGGGCTGCGTTGCAGAGACGTGTAGAGAGGCCACACCCCTTTTACACCTCTCTGCAACGCAGCTCTGTGGCGCTTTTTGGAGGTATATGGTGGGCTAGTTGGACTCCGGGGACCCTCAGGATTCAAGGGGACTTAATCCCCCAACTTAAAACGCGCCACGGGGCGCGTTTGCACAGTGGTGAAGGGAGGGGCGGGGCTTCAGGTGACATGTGTGCAAACAGGCCCCGTGGCGCGTTTTAAGATGGGGAATTAAATCCCCTTCAATCCTGAGGGTCCCTGGGGGCCAACTAGCCCAACAGGTACATCCAGAAAGCGCCACAGAGCTGCGTTGCAGAGAGGTGTAAAAGGGGTGTGGCCTCTCTACACGTATCTGCAACGCAGCCCCTGGCGCATATTGGAGGTTCCTGGTGGGCTAGTTGGCCCCTAGGGACCCTCAGGATTCAAGGGGACTTAATCCCCCAACTTAAAACGCACCACGGGGCGCGTTTGCACAGATGTCACCTCAGGCCCCGCCCCTCCCTTCACCATTGTGCAAATATTCTTCTAAAATCATCCGAAATACGAATTCCGATTTACTCACCTGTTATCAGGAGAGACCTCAGTGCTGTATCTTTCAGCCCAGTACTGGTCCTGAAAAGTAATTTTAACCGTACTTACCAGTAACTTGAATTTCCTTCCATAGGCTAACATTGACTGGTTTCACTTGGAAATTCTTCTAAGTGTGGAGTTTTGGAACTTTAAAATATTCCTCTAAAATCAGCCGAAATACGAATTCCGATTTACTCACCTGTTATCAGGAGAGACCTCAGTGCTGCATCTTTCAGCCCAGTACTGGTCCTGAAAAGTAATTTTAACCGTACTTACCGGTAACTTGAATTTCCTTCATAGGCTAACATTGACTGGTTTCAGTTGGAAATTCTTCTAAGTGTGGAGTTTTGGAACTTTAAAATATTCCTCTAAAATCAGCCGAAATACGAATTCCGATTTACTCACCTGTTATCAGGAGAGACCTCAGTGCTGCATCTTTCAGCCCAGTACTGATCCTCAAAAGTAATTTTAACCGTACTTACCAGTAACTTGAATTTCCTTCCATAGGATATCATTGCCTGCTTTTTGCTGAAAAAGTTTCTAAGTGTTGATTTTTGAAACATACAAATATTCCTCTAAAATCAGCCGAAATCCGAATTCTGATTTACTCACCTGTTATCAGGAGAGACCTCAGTGCTGCATCTTTCAGCCCAGTACTGGTCCTGAAAAGTAATTTTAACCGTACTTACCAGTAACTTGAATTTCCTTCCATAGGCTAACATTGACTGGTTTCACTTGGAAATTCTTCTAAGTGTGGAGTTTTGGAACTTTAAAATATTCCTCTAAATTCAGCCGAAATACGAATTCCGATTTACTCACCTGTTATAAGGAGAGACCTCAGTGCTGTATCTTTCAGCCCAGTACTGGTCCTGAAAAGTAATTTTAACCGTACTTACCAGTAACTTATATTTTCTTCCATAGGAATCCATTGTCTGGTTTTCAGCAAAAAAGTTTCAAAGTGTTGATTTTTACAAACTACAAATATTCCTTAAAAATCACCTGTATGACTTAAACGCATTCTTTCAACTGTTTACAGGAGATGCACCAGTGCTGGATCCAGGATCCAACACTGAGTAAGAAAAAGTAACGATAACAGTTTTTACCTGCTAAGTGAATTTCCTTCCATAGGATAACATTGGTGATTCTATGAGAAAAAGTTTCTAAGTGTCAACTTTTAAAATACAATAATATTCCTTAAAAATCACGACTGTAACCAAAACGCTTTTACTCAACTGTTTACAGGAGATGTACCAGGACTGAATCTAGGATCCAGTCCTGTGGTTAGAAAAGTAATCCATAAAGTAACTAATTGCATTTAAAAAGAAATTCACATTGAGCTGAATGTTGCATTGTGTTTGAAAATGTGTTGCCCATTGCAACAACTGTAACTACTGTACTTAAAAGTCTATTGCCTATGTGCAAAGTATTTAAACTAAAGTAATTCATTCTGAGAAAGTATTTTTGTAATATAATGTATAATGTAATTACAATGTAATTTAAAAAATAAAATATGTAAAAAAATTGTTTCTAAAAATGTAGTAAATCAGTATGAAAAAAATGAATATAACAATTAATACATTTAAAAATTGTCATTTACAAAACCTTTGAAATTCACTGAAAAAACCGTAGGTATCAGGCACGTTATAGTTAGAAATTAGCATTTAAAAAACCTTTGAAATTCACTGAAAAAACCATAGGTTTCAGACACGTTATAGTTACAAATTAGCATTTAAAAAACCTTTGAAATTCACTGAAAAAACCATAGGTTTCAGACACGTTATAGTTACAAATTAGCATTTAAAAAACCTTTGAAATTCACTGAAAAAACCATAGGTTTTAGGGACAGTTATAGTTACTTGGACATTGCACTCGTACAAAACCCATGAAATTCCCCCGTTATAGTTAGTTCAGCTAACTATAACTCGCGCCCCCGCAATGCACTGCTGATGACGTCACATATTACATCACTCATGACATGGTCAGTGACATCACTGATGACATCACTGATGACATCTCAAATAACATCACTGATGACATCATCCACGTGATAATCTGATGCACCTCCTCACACCCTAATATAATCTTTGATACACCCACTCTAAATTACAGACTGCCATTCGCAAAACCATAGACACTCCAACACCAATAACCACATACCCACTCACTGATTCTTAGGTCTACACACACACATCCACTCACTCACCCGTACAGTCACTCATACTTACGGTCACTCAGTACAGGACTATCATATGCACTCTTACTCCTATATAGACACTCAAACAACGCCACTCATCCATAGAGATACTCAGACACCTAGTCAGTCATGCAAATAATTAAACACACTGCCATTTACTCACCTATACAGTTATACACACACCAGCTCACTTACTCATACAAATAGTAGCACATTGTTACGCTCTTATACAATCACTGATACAAGCACACACTCATCCATACAGCCACTATCACAATCACTCACTCTTGCTTATAGCTATTTATATACTCCAACACACATATATACTGCCTTTCACATATGTAGTTACTCACACATGTACCACTGGGACATACATTCACTCACTAACACACTCTTACACACACTTACCCACCCATACAGTCTATCACAGATGCACTCTTGAAACCATCCACCCAGTGAATCACCCACTCACACATCTATGCACAGAGTTGCACACACCCCTCCCACACAAACACTCAGGCACCCATACAGATACTCAGACAAGCATTCAATAACTCATATAGACACTCATTTAGCTATTCACAAACACATGCAGCCACTTACACAGCAACAGACAGACGGATACAGACATTCACCCAGTTTAGTCACTAACCCATGCATTCAGTAAGATACGTTAAATCACTCACTTATAGAGTCAGTCACGCACCTACTAAATCATCCATACAGACACTTACACACCCACTCATTCTTCAATACGTCTTTTCCTATATATATTAAAAATATTTAAACTTTACAGAAACACACAGTCACTGGATGATGTCATCAGTGATGTCATTTGAGATGTCATCAGTGATGTCATCAGTGATGTCACTGACCATGTCATGAGTGATGTAATATGTGACGTCATCAGCAGTGCATTGCGGGGCGCGAGTTATAGTTAGCTGAACTAACTATAACGGGGGAATTTCATGGGTTTTGTACGAGTGCAATGTCCAAGTAACTATAACTGTCCCTAAAACCTATGGTTTTTTCAGTGAATATATATATATATATATATATATTTATATATATATATATCCAAAAAGAAAAGCAGCTCCTTCCGGAGATCCCTCGCCTTTCTCGGGGTGGCTCGGTGCCGGCGGAGCAGCCGGTTCAATCAATATGCAAAAAAGAATGGAGTTCCAACGAGCACTCAGGTCTAAATAAATAACAACAGGGTTCGTTCTTAAGCCAAAATGAGAGGTTTATTACAGCATAAACCAGTCGTGACGCGTTTCACGCTCCAAAGAGCGCTTGTTCACACGAACCCTGTTGTTATTTATTTAGACCTGAGTGCTCGTTGGAACTCCGTTCTTTTTTGCATATATATATATATATATATATATATATATATATATATATATATATATATTCACTGAAAAAAACACAGGGACGTTATAGTTAGTTGGACATATCACTCGTACAAAACCAGAGAAATTCAGCCGTTATAGTTAGTTGAGCTAACTATAACTCGCGCCCCCGCAATGCACTGCTGATGACGTCACATATTACATCATTCATGACATGGTCAGTGACATCACTGATGACATCACTTTTTTAAATATATATTTATAGGGAAGGGGGGCCGCGTAGCCCCCCTTCCCTGGGCCACTTTTGGCCCCAGGGACCCCATCCCCCAGGGCATGGCCTCTTTAAAAAAAAATATTTATAGGGAAGGGGGGCCGCACGGCCCCTTTCCCCAGGCCAATTTCGGCCTCGGGGACCCCATCCCCCGGGGCCTGGCCATTTTTTTTTTAAAATAAAGGGAGGGGGGGCGCGTGGCCCCCCTCCTGTGCCACTACTGGCCCCGGGGACCCCATCCCCCGGGGCAGGCCCTCAAGTTGGGGGTGGGGGGAACCGGGTCCCAGCCGGCCCCCGCCTCCTGCGGGAGCCGGCATTGCTAACATGCAGCTCCCCTTGCCCAAAAGCAATTCTGCTTTGCTTCGTTGAAGCGAGAGCAGGTTTCCTGCTCTTGCTTCAACGAAGCAAAGCAGAGTTTGCTATGACAGGGCGGGAGCCGTGCTCTCGCCCTGTCATAGCAAACAGCAATGTCCCGGGGTGGGCACCCCGGGACATTGCAGGAGCCGGCCCTGCGGGGTGGCGGTCCCCAGGGCCATCGAGGGCTCCAGGAGGGGGGCCACGCGGCCCCCCTCCCAAGCCTTTAAAGCCCCGGGTAGGTGGTGGTCCCCGGGCCTTGGGGTGATCCCGCGAGGCCCCCTCTCATTAATAACAGAAGCCCCGGGGAGATGGTGGTTCCTGGGGCTTGGGGGGGCCCGCAAGGCCCCCCCTCATTAATCAAGGAAGCCACGGGGAGGTGGTGGTTCTTGGGTCTTGGGGGGGCCTGCGAGGCCACCCTCATTAATAACAGAAGCCCCGGAGAGGTGGTGGACCCAGGGGCTTGGGGGGGCCCACAAGGCCCCCCTCATTAATCAAGGAAGCCCTGGGGAGTGGTGGTCCCTGGGGCTTGGGGGGCCCCACGAGGCCCCCCGCCTCAATTATAATAAAGCCCCAGGGAGGTGGCGTCCCCGGGGCAGCGTGGGGGGGGGTTGGGACCCCCCCACGCATTTATTGTTCAAGCCCTGGGGAGGTGGCGGTCCCCGGGGCTGCGGGGGGGCGTGCCCCTGCATACAATTAACTAAGCCCCGGGGAGGTGGCGGTCCCCGGGGCTGTGGGGGCCCCCCAGGGCCCCCACTAATTAATTAGGCATTGCCCCCGGGACCTGGCCCACCCGGGGGCTTATAGAAAACAAAGCACGGGAGCCCTTGCTTCGTTTTTAAAAAACAATTCGGCCACATTCGCGCACCCAGCGCGAATTCACCGTTTAATAAAAAAAAAACATTTTTTTGGGCCTGGGGGTCCTTGTGGGACCCCCTGCGCAGGCCAAGGGGGTCAGGGTGTTTCTACTCTGCCCCCTTTTCTTGTTTTTGATCTTTCTTTCACCCTTTTTCTTGTGACTCGGTTGACGAGTCACAAGATGGCTGCCAACACTTCCTGGTTCGGAGTGTTGACAGCCAATCAGAGTGAAGCTCGTGCCCGGGAGGGTTCACGAATCCTCCTCGGTGCTCAGATATCGATATTTTTATTTTTTTAATTTCTCAGGAACTACGGAACGAATTTACACCATTTGAAAAAAAGCACGCTTTCTAGACCAAGACCTACCTTTTTGCCAAATTTGGTGTAATTCCATTCAGCAGTTCGGGCTGTAGCTTTGTCTAAAGTTTCCTATGTAAATTAACATGGTGAAAACGCGTTTTGGGACCCCCCTTTTTTCTCGGCCCCCGCTTGACGAATCACCCCGAAACGTTCAAGACAGGAGCTGACCGGAGCGCCCCATTAGTTTTGAAAATTTCACGAAGATTCGTCAACCGGCGCCAAAGTTATTGGCAAATCAAAAAACGCTCTTCCTATGGAAACTAGGTCCTAACTATAACTACCTACTGGCGACCGCCAGTGGGTATTATATATATATATATATATATATATATATATATATATATATATATATGAAAGAATCCACACTCCTGTATCGCCACCGTCACGGCAAACATCAGGTACGGACCACAACGTGCTTTTGGGTTTCTTAAAGTGCGTTTATTGCAAGGTTATCAGCTTTCATACATCGTGGCAAGTGCCCAGCATTACGCGTTTCGACAGTGAAACACTGTCTTGATCACATGACGTACTATGGGCCAATGAGCAATAAATAGTGACTACAATAGTGAAAAAACTGGTGAAAGGAAGCCCTCCCTTTTCTTTAAGCATGAAACTAGAAAACATACTTCAACAATCCAAATACAGCCGCAATGGTCTATTTGTTAAAGTAACCTGAAATATCCAATAATTGCTTAAACGGGCAACTTTACGTGCATGATAAAGTGCAAGTGCATATAACTTATATTAAAATAATTACATCATCTAAAAACCAGTTATTAAAGTCATAACTGCCAATAATATGTGAGAATGGCCGGTAGATGCTTAAATTCATCATAAATAAATATAAATTGCAAGTGCATTGTAAACAAATACAAATGTGCAACATGGGCTTGGTCCTGTAAACATTGGTCACAGTATTTCATTCTAGTAGGCATGTTTGACCAATTATACCTATACACATCAATGTGAATATAAAGTGCCAATGCATTATTTTAACAACATACAGTACAACCTGATAGGGATAAGGGATGCATAGCTAAAATCAATATGGCTAAAAGAAGTTAAAGGTAAAATCTCCAAAGTGACCATTAAAACTCCAGGCACAGCTACGCAATAATCCAGTAAAACCAGAGGTAAAACCAGGAAAAACCCCAGTAAAACCAGAGGTAAAACCAGGTTAAAACATATCTAAAACCCAGAAATAAAAATGGACCACCTCTAGAGGAGACAAATTAACCTTAGGTCACAACTGAAAATCCAATACAATACAGTAGAGTCTTGCCCAATTAGTTATAAAAAGTTATGTAGGTCCTCTCCCGTGTTAAGACCGTTGGGCATCTTCGTATCGAGTATTAAAATATAATGAGACTCTAACTGTCTAAGTTTTTTCTCTCTGTTACCTCCTCTGAGTGACCTGGGCACAGAGTCAATCACAAAGTAGCTCAGGTTTTTGAGATCGTTGTTATGCACATGTTTAAAATGTCGAGCCACCGGGTAACTTGGATCAGAGTTTATTTTAGCCCGCAAGTGTTGCAATATGCGGTTAAACACTGGTAATTTAGTACTGCCTACGTATTTTAATTTACATGAGCATTCTAAGACGTAGACTGCAAAATCTGTACGACAAGTTAACAGACTCTTGATTCTCATAGGTTTAGGTTCAAATGCTGTAAAGAACTCACAAGTATTTTTCCCGAATTTACATGCTCGACACAAGCTGCATTTATAAAAACCAGTTCTTTTAGACAACCAATTAGATGAACTCGTGACCTCTGGACTGGTTTTCACCAGTGCATCCCTCATAGAGGGTGCACGTCTAAAAGTTAGTGCAGGTAACTCAGGCACCAATTGTGACATTGTTAAATCTGTTTTTACAATGGGCCAGTTTTTATAAATAATTTTCCTGAATTGCCTCTCCTGGCGACTGTAGGTTGTAATAAGTCTCACTGTATCCTTAGGTCTTGATTGGTCGGTTATATTGTTGCTACTCATGGATGTAGTGTCAGTTTTAGCACTATGTAGACAATCATCTCTGGTGTGACTGTTAGCTTTAATCATGGCCAAATTAAGATCCTTATCCTTATATCCTCGAGCCTTAAACCTCTGGAATGCCTCATTTTGACAGAGTTTAAGGTCCTGATCTGAGTCACAGATTCGCCTTATTCTTTAAAATTCCCAATAAGGGATACTTTTAATGAGGTGATTGGGATGGGAACCGCTGGCATGCAATACTGCATTGCCAGCAGTACTTTTTCTGTGTAATTTAGTATGTATGTTATTATGTTTAATATATACCTCGACGTCCAGAAATTGTACACTTTCATTGCTAACCTGGGCTGAGAAATTCAAATTTAGATCATTCTTGTTGATGTCATTGACAAAATTAAAAGCAGATTCAATAGATCCTTCCCAGATTATGCACACATCATCTATGAAACGCCACCAATGTTTAACATGCATATCATACAACTCCCTGTGGGTGGTTTTGAGGACGTGCTCCTCCCACCAACCAACGTGAAGACACGCATAGCTGGGAGAAAAGCACGCCCCCATCGCCACCCCACGTAGTTGTTGATGAACCTCTTTGTTGAAAATGAAATAGTTGTTGGTAAGACATATATTGATCATACTCAAAAGCATTTCATTATGTTGGTAACATTCAATATTGCGTTTAGATAAAAATGTTTAACCGCTGCTAACCCATCAGTGTGGTGGATGCTGGTATATAATGAACATATGTCCATAACAATAAGAACATAATCCTGTTTCCACTCAACCCCTTGGATCTTTAACAGAAAGTGACCTGTGTCTCGAATATACGAATGTAAATTTTCCACGAACTCATGTAGAAAATAGTCCACATATTTGGACATTGGTTCGAGTAATCCTTTTGAGCAGATATAATAGGTCTGCCAGGTACAGGTATTGTGTTTTTATGCACCTTCGGGATAAAGTACAACACTGGGGTGGTAGGGCGATCATTTAAAAAAAAACAAAATTCATTCTTGCTTATGAGTCCCATTCTTTTCCATTGTGATAGTTCTTTGAATATGGAATCCTTAATGTGTTTGAGGTCATTAAAGTGGCTTTTCTATAACATGCATTGTCACTTAGATGCCTTTCTGCTTCTTGCATATAAAAATCACGGGGCCAGAGCACAATATTTCCCCCTTTGTCCGACTTATTTATGATGATATTACCATTGTTCTGAAGTTTGCGCATGAGTGTAGAGTATTGCTTTTCTTTAAACTTTCTTTGTTTGTCCTTGTGCAATACATTTCGATTCAATTGTTTGAGATCTTCTACAACACAATCACTAAAGATATCTATAGCATCTTTAGGCATCAATGGTATAAACGTAGACGGCAGCCGAATGGGAGTTGAGCTCATTTGGTTACCTTGTATTCCGAGTTCAGAAAGGTCATCTTGAGTAGAACTGGCACTGTTGTCATCATCTTGAGCTAAAGCATGCATAGATCTCAATACATGAATATCCGCTACCTGCAGATTACTGCCTGATGTAGTTATGGGTTTATTTATCTTGGCAGTTTCATTGATTTTGTTCAACTTGAAATGCTTTAAAAGTTTCAGTTTACGAATGAACTTGAACACATCAACACGAGTCTGTGCATATTTGAAGCTATTTACAGGACAGAATGATAAGCCTAAAGAGAGCAGTTGGAGTTCAGCGACCGATAGTTCAACATCAGATAGGTTTATCACTGTTTTATCCGATTCATTGATACCATTCACTGTTTGGGCCACTTCTTGCCCCTGCCCCCTCTGCCTCCGAATTTTCCGCCTTTGTTTTCTGCGGTTGTTGCGCCGTCGCCGTTTTTCTTCGTTGGGTTGTGAGAACGAAGTGTTTGACGGCGGTCCTCTATGAGAAAACCCAGTTCCTCTGAAGGTGTCTAATCGGTGGGTAATTTAGTTAGTTGGTTGTTGGTACTGCTATCATCAGACTCATAATTGCTACTTCCAGAGCTGGCCTCCGTATTGGATGATTCATTGCTCATCTGGACTGGTACATTGCTCTCAGGTGTTTTAGAGACTAAGGCCTGTCTCTTAGCAGTGTCAAATTTTCTATAAAAAGTAAATACTCTACCAGTCTCGTAATCTTTTTTATCACGAGCAAACTTCCATATTTTACGGGCCTTGATTGTTTCTTCGTGTTTCTTCAATCTGATGTCAATATCCTCACGACCTTTTTTAACAAGCTCCTTCTGTTCATGAGCATCCAATAGCACATTTGTTTTGTCGATTTCTTTGACAATTTCCAATCTGTCGATTTCAGCATATTTTATAAGAATAGACACCATATTCATGGAGGCTTCTAAATTGTTCGTTGCCCACTCTTTCAACATGAGTGGGTTTGGCTTCTCAAATGATGGAGCAATGAGCACTCTGAGCCCCCGAGGCACCCTTCCGACTTCCTTATATTTTTCTAAACTTTTCTTTTCCCACCATTTAGTTAACTCCGTCCGGAGCAACTTTTCCAGGCTCTTCAACAAGGTTTTTATGTCATTGTTGCTGCTTGTGTTTGTGCTTTGCCCTGTTTGCACATTGTTTATTTCCGGTAAATTTAAGAATAATGCATCTGCCACGGCCTCTCGAGCCCGTAGCGCGTCTGCTGAATTTGACATGTTGAGCTGATTGCAATTTTACAGTCTGCAGACGGCTAAGAAGAGAGAGTAAGCTTTTCTATAAGGCGACCATAAGACACAAAGTCATAAAATTAGAAAGGTGTACAAAATTATAGTTGCCTAAGCAAAATATTATCTCTCCTAAGATAGCCTAACAAGGATTTTCACAGATCAAACCTTCTATGTGCACAATTTGTCACACTGGGTGACCAACAACAAAGTGCCTTATACGGTAATCTGTAAAATTCCATGTAACGAAATAGCTATCTGCATTCTTTAATATAGAATAATAACAATCCACATAATAAATGCTTTTCACAATAAATACGTCAGGCCTAGCTTCTTTATCATTATATATTAAAGTAAACGAATCAGGCCTCTATAGCCATGATCATTGGCTTACCACCATAACCAACTTAGTCCTGCTCTATCGAGTATAAACTTTGCCACAAGACAAAAAGTGCAATGCAAGTAGTCTTTTTAGTGGTAGCACACAATTTCGCCCCAATCAAATCCTGTGCTCAGAGGAAGCAATATGTGGGCGGAGTCTAAACTGCTCATTCAGTGGGACTATAAAAGCTTTATTTTGTTGATCACATAAGGTCAGAGACTAGTTGCACTGTCAAGCCAGACTTAAAAATCCACATAGATTAGTGTAGCCATAGGCTCCCAAACGCAAAATTAGACTCTGAAGTCTAAAGTTAATGACTGCCTTCCTCCAATCTGTGCTGCTGCCAGAGAAAAAGCTCTGCAAATCATTTAGTTATCTAAGACCCTTTAATATCATCACAATGTCATGTGTGTGCCACTGAAAGTTTAAGCTCATGCAGCTGGATAAACAAATTGATCACACCTGCATGGATGGCAAGCACTTTTGTGTGTGGAAACACAAGTCTGCCTAATCAAAACATGTACTCCTAGATACCAACACGTAGGCGGAGCCAAAGTCTCTTTCCTGATAGGGTTTCTTAAAGCACTTTTTTAGGTTGATCACATAATGTCTGGTGACAGCTGCACTGTCACACCAGCCCTTAAAAAGAGCTGAACCATGCTTGTCTTGCTAAATCAAATTCTACTGATTGATGTGGAATGATAAAGGAGCATAGATTGGTCACTACTCTGTTATTTAAAGGACACAATGAGGTAAACAAAACTACACATTTATGGGTTGAGTAGAAGGCAAATTGCTCTTCTAAGTGTTCCCTTTAGTACACTCTTTCAACTGACTCTCTTCTGTCAATCCCAGAGTGACATCCCATTCATTCTTTGAAACGTGACCCTAAGGAAACAGATGTGTTCCCACTGCCTTAACCAATATTTTTGATCTTCCCCTTATATTATTTACCCAATCCACTTCATTTTCCTACTACTGTCCATAGCTTTTAGCTATGATTCTCTAATGCCTACCTTGCCTTCTCATATTTCTACTCTGTCTGCATTTTTCAGTTATATAATATCTTTAGACCCAGACTTAACCTCACATTCTATGCATTCTGATATTTGATTCTCACCATCAAGACTATTGTTCTACCCTTCTTTTTGGCAACACTGCTTACTCTATCACTGATATCCATTTTATTCTTAATGGGTCATCTCATCCTTTTAATCACTGTATCATCTGATAGAGATTTTTAGCTGCAGATTCCTTGCCTTTGAATTTCCCTAGGTGTCAAAGTGGATCTGTTGTATTCCTCTTAGGGTGTCCGTATATAGGTTTTCCTGTATCATGTCCTTATATAGGCACAATTCGCCCTGCCCTTATATAGGCATAAAATCCCAGTCCTTATTTAGGCATTAAACCGTGCACTCCAAATACAGGCATGGTCTCCGACATCCGTCCACCCTAACGTCACAACGAGTTCTTGAAGAACAGACCCTTAGGCTTCGGGAGTTTCCCTAGCACAGGACTATTGATTTCTTCAAGGACTCATCTATTATGCATGAACCGTTATACCTTAGGGGTTCATTCATGACGTCTTCAGCTGTCCGAATCACGTCAATGCTAACATTGTGAGGTACCTCTCAGGTATAAATATACCTTCCCTAGCCCTTGTAAACTAGAGGAGACCTCGACTTCAGAGGAGCCCGTTTCCCGGCCTGACGCACTGAGAAGACGCTGTCATCCCTGCACGCAGAGAATCCAGCTTCCAGTGATCTGACTTCCCTTGCGGGGTGTTGGAGTTCGAGTCTGGCAAGAGATTCCCACCTCTCTCATTCTTAAGGTATGGAGCTGACTAGAACCTAGAGGGACTCTTGGCATACTTGGCATACTAGGCATACTTGGCATACTAGGCATACTAGGCATACTAGGCTTACCATACTCTTAGTATACCATAGTAAGGAATACTTCACCTACTTCATACCTCTCCCTACACCTAGGTTAGGTTAGGTACATTGGGGTAGAACTAGCTTAGAAACGCATCGTATGAGTACTCGCATCTTTAGTCTGTGTTATTTATGTAAATGAATATCTGCTAAAGATAATGCTAGCGCAGTATTATTTATTTCTACTGCTTACGCTGTACATTATTTATCTTGCATACTGTCTTGTGATCGTAACTACACACTTTACTTACACGAGAAACAAGACTGTTCAATAAATCTTTTATTGAAACGCCCGTCTATTCTTTCTGTGTAACTTTGAGGAAAACTAAGTATGCACGATTGAGCTGAGTGAAGTAGTTATCTATTGTTTCCACGACTCTGGGACACGTTCTGATTCTAAAGGGAAACAAAGTTGTCATGTTTTGCGGCTGCCAGAAACTACTCCCTTCTTGTTATCCAAGGAGTTTCTAGTGGCCTCTGAGCTAGCTGGCACAAGTAATTAAGTTTAATATACTCGATAGGGACATACTGACCTTAGTCCTATGTCAAACCTATAGGGGATATTATTCCAATGCGCAGAGCCTATTAGGGAAATAGGAGCTACACTACAGATCCGTAAATGTTTTCATGATCAGTACCACTGCACACCAGTAGGTGGGGTCGATCAGCTCCGCATGTCGTATTCGGTGTCATCTGGCACCAGAAGTGATATCCGCGTCACCTATATAGGCTCCACCTCAGCACGCTGAACATCAGTCCTTTTCTTTCCAGGCCAGACAGCGCTGATCTGAGAGAAGAGCTACCCCTCAGTCAGTTTTTGACAGGATTTTTGAAACGTTTTTTCGACCTTTTTTGAGGTTTTTTCCTCCTGCTGTGTCGAGGATGTCATCGAGGAAGACAGGTTTTAAACCCTATAGAACCTGTGACCACACCATGTCAATGACTGACCCACACCTCGTATGTTTGAGTTGTCTGGAGCACAATCACAGCTCCAAGTGCATGGCCATGATGCAGAAGGCTTTGAGGGACCAGTCCCTGAAGCTGTAAGAGGCCCAGAATGCGATTCCATGGAAGTGCCGCTCCCGCTCTATAGGAAAGTCTCGGGACCATTTCAGTCCGAAGTCCTCTTCGTCCCATTCAAAATCATCGGGGCACTCAGGTAAGAGGCACCAAAAATACAAGAAGTTGAAGCGTGGTTCGACTTCTCCTTGTCTGTCGGCTGACGTGATGAAAGAACATCGGCATTCAAGGCCTGGTTCCTCGGAGCCTGCGCCTGGGCTGACTCCATGCCTCCCCAGTTTTCTGGGAGCTGAAGCGAACCCTGCTCAAATTAAACAGTTTTATGAGGCCATGAGTCTAATTTTTGAGCGTCCCGACCCCTCCGGCACGCCATTGGGACCCACGGAATTGGAGGGAGCACATCTGCTTCCACGCCGGCGGCTCCAGCCTCAACTTCGATAGGCCCCCATGAATCCGGTAATTGATCCAGTCTGGTGCCGGTCATGCCACTGCAACTTACCAGGCGGTGGCCTCGACGCTGATGCTCCAGGTGCCACCGATACCCACCGGTGCCGCCAGCCTCATTGTGATCCCCGAATCAGGCGCCAAAGTGGAGCCACATTGACCAATGTCAATTCCGGTGCAGACAGGACCCCCGTGTCCTAGGTCGGACCCTGGGCCCTATTCTGAAGGGCTAGGCCTCTGGAAGGAATGGGAGGAGTCGCTGCACCCTTTAAAATACCAGCCTTATGAGCAGGATATGGACTGGCGTGAGGAACTGGGTGATGCCAGCGGTCTGAATACATCTTCATATACCGGCATGCTTTCTCCCCCTACTGTGGTTACGGTGGAAGGAGCTACATATGCAATGGTGGTGCAGAGGGTAGTTGAGATCCTCAATCTTCAGTTGCCCTTGGTGACAGTCAAGACCAACATCTTGATGGAGGTGCTGCAACCAGGAGTCTCCTCCTCTGAACCCCTACTTCCATTCAAGGAAGCCCTCACTGACGTCCTTCTGGGGACCTGGTTCAAACCCAGCACAGGGGCTCCTGTGAATAGGATGATTGCCCACCGCCACCGTCCTGCTCCAGGGGGTCCAAATTTCCTCACCCAACACCCTACCCCGGAGAGCTTGGTGGTCCAAGCCTCCACTTTCCAAGGCGTTCCCTGCCCCTCCCCTGGACAGGGAATCCAAGAGGCTGGACAGCTTGGGAAAGAAAATGTTTTCTTCCGCCAGCCCTGCATTGTGGTCAGTGAACACTGCATGTTTAATGGGCCACTATTCCCACTAGCTGTAAACAACGGTTGCACAAGTGCTGCCACAGGTTATGGAGGAGGCCCTGGACATTCTCTCCCTAGCAACTACAGATGGGAGAGATGCAGCGAAGTTTACTATACGCTGTGACTTGGATACAACCGATTAGCTGGGCATAGTGGTTTTGCCTGGCGGAGAACATCTGGCTTTTCGCAGGATGTCCAGGCTTCCTTCATGGACATGCACGTCGATGGCACCCGTCTCTTTGGAGACAAGGCAGACTCGGCACTGGAGTGCTTTAAGGACTTGCAGGCTACGGCAAAGTCCTTGGACCTCTTGGTTGCCCCACGTCCCCTGTTGCCTTTCGCTCCTTTCATGTCAATGGAAGGGGCTTTCAACCGCGTCAACCCTATCCCAGCCACCAAGCCTCTGCGTGGACAAAGGCACAGTTCCTACTGGCCTTGTGGACCTGGTAGCCAGCGGTGTGGTGCAGTCACCATCCCCCGGCAGCTGCAGCTTCCAAACCTTCCTAATCTTGCCCTTTTAGATCATGGGCGTCTAGTTGGTGACAGAATCCGCCATCACCACCACCACTGGCAGTCCATAACATTTGACAGGTGGGTTCTGCAAATCGTCCGAAGGGGCAACTCCCTCCCCTTCGTCACAACCCTCCCACCACGCCTCAAATCTTTTGACCGGCCGATGGAGGATCATTTGTCCCTGCTCCACGAGGAAGTCATGGCTGTTTTGGCCAAGGAAGCCATAGAGAGGGTTCTGGCATCAGAAGTAGGCTGTGGTTGCTATTCACGCTACTTTCTGGTCCCTAAAAAGGACGAGGGTCTTCTTCCTTTACTTGATCTCCAAACCCTCAACTACGTCCTCAAAAAGGAGGAGTTCAAGATGCTAACATTGGCCCTGGTCTTGTGTTCCAACAGACTGGATGATAGCGTTGGACTTGCAGGATGCCTATTTCCACAATTCCCGTCTTACCTGCCCATCGGCGCTACCTGGGGTTTACGTTAGGTCAAGAGCATTTTCAGTTTACCGTGCTCCCTTTTGGCCTTACAAGTGCCCCTCGGGTGTTCACCATGGTGATGGTGGTGGTTGCAGCTCATCTGCGAAGATCAGGGGTTCCAATCTTCCCCTATCTCGACAACTGGCTGGTGAAGGCGGGCTCGCCCCAGGTTGTCATTCCCCACCTCCAGACTACAGCGAACCTTCTGCACTCACTGGGGTTCACTATCAACATGCCAAAATCACACCGGACTCCCTCTCAGACACTCCCTTTCATCGGAGCTGTTCTGGACACAGTGCAGTTTTGGGCTCCTCTCGAGGAGCGAGTCCAGGATATTCAGACTATGGTGCCATTGTTTCAGCCTCTATCCTGGGTTTTGGTGAGACTGACTCTGAGGCTGCTGGGCCTCATGGCAACCTGCATCTTTCTGGTGATGCATGCCAGATGGCATATGCGGGCTCTGCAGTGGGACCTGAAGTTCCAATGGGTGCAGCATCAGGGCAAACTCTCTGACATGGTTCAGATCTCAGAGGGAACTGCAAGGGACCTGCACTAGTTGCTAACGAATCGTGATTGGTCCAGAGCCAGACCCCTCTCCCTTCCCCAACCAGATCTCACAGTAGTGACAGATGCGTCACTCCTGGGTTGGGGTGGCCACCTGGGAGAGGTGGAGATCACATGACTACCGATTCCGAACTCCACATCAACATGCTGGAGCTCAGTGCAATCCGACTGGCATTGAAAGCCTTTCTACCCTCCATCAAGAGAAGGCTAGTGCAGGTGTTCACAGACAACAACACCGCCATGTGGTACTGCAACAAACAGGGCGGGGTGGGGTTGTGGACCCTCTGTCAAGAGGCCCTGCATTTCTGGACATGGCTAGAACAGCAGAGCATAACACTGGTGATTCACTGAACGCCAGAGCAGACAAACTCAGCCAATGATGCCTAGCAGATCACGAAAGGCATCTCCACCCGAAGGTGGCGCAAGGTCTCTTTCAGCAGTGGGGAGAGCCTTGGTTAGATCTGTTCACCTCCGCCGAGAATGCTCAATGTCAGCAGTTTTGCACGCTAGAGTTTCCAAGGCAGCTCTTGCTAGGAGACACTTTTCCTCTCGAGTGGAGCTATGGCCTCCTGTACACCTTTCCGCCCATACCAACCCTACCCAGAGTGATCAAGAAGATCAGGAACGACTGGGCCAAGTCAGCCTTGTGAGTTCGGACTGGGCACGGAGAGTCTGGTATCCCAAGCTTCTGAACGTGAGTGTCGATCCTCCGATTAGGCTGACCCTAGGTAGGGATCTTCAGTCGCAGCAGCAGGGGAGAGTACTCCACCCGAACCTGTCAGCTCTCATCTTCTTGCGTGGAGATTGAGCAGTGCCAGTTGATAGCTTTCAACCTTCCTCCTGAAGTCTGCAATGCTATTCGGACAGCTAAGCGTCCCTCCACCAGGACGGTATATGACTGTCGTTGGAAGCAATTTGTATCATATTGTACAGAAAAGACCATTGACTCTCTTTTTACTCCCTTTCTGATATTTTGCTTTTTATTCTTACCCTTGCCCAGTAGGCTCTACTTTGGGCACCCTGAAGGGTTATCTTTCTGCTCTGTCTGCCTTAATGTGGCTGCCTGACTAACCCTCTTTATTTAAGTACCCTATTGTAAATAGATTTTTGAAGGGCCTTGTACATATGTCCCCCTTCTCCTTTATTATGCCTCAGTGGGACCTTAATTTGGTCCTCACATTCTTGATGTGTGCTCCTTTAGAGCCTCTTCACAATTGTTCCCTCAGGCTGCTCACCATAAAGACAAGCTTTCTTGTGGCGATTACATCAGCCCAGAGGGTGAGTGAGCTGCAGGCTTTATCTTCCAAGCCTCCATTCTTATCAGTTTATCCGGACAAACTGGTGCTTCGCACTAGTGTAGGAAGCTGGCTCTGTATATACTGTACCAAAATGAGGTATAGTGTGCACAGAGTCCAGTGGAACCCCAAAGGTAGGCAGAGGTAAAAGTAAATAGCACCTTACTCTCTATTTGTGGTAGTGTGGGCGAGCAGTAAGGCTTTATCAGAGGGTAGTGTTAAGGATTTGTTGTACACACTCAGGCAGCAAATGATGTCGCACACTCAAAGACTGAACTCAGGCCAATTTGTTTGTATCAAAAATATTTTTTTATTTTATTTTTTAGAACCAAGCCAAGCGTGGTGCAGGTAAGTTAAATAATACTTTGCAAAATCTTATGCAATGATTTACAGTTGAATGCAGGTTCAAATGCAGTTGGTTGAATTACTTTTCAGTTACTTTACAGATTACATGTATGTTACTTTTTAGATTACTTTTCAGATTACTTTTGCTAATCAGTGTGATATGACTAGATATCACACTAAGACATCTCCTAGACAAAAGGTAAGCAATTCACTTTTAGTACATAGGAAGTTTTTCAATGTTCCATACAAACCAACTCCACACACACAACAATCTTCAAGGAAAAACAGTCAATGTATTCCTATGGAGAAAAATGAAGTTAACGGTTTGCAGGTAAGTACTTATTTGTGGGAGTTGGTATTCTGGGGTTAGAACCAGGGTTCCCCCAGGGTTGAGAATGCGCTCTCAGAACACCCTCAGCGGCACTAGTGCGGACCGGTGCAGAGTGCTGAAGCCCAATGTTATCCAATGGGAGCTAGGGGGCCTCCGGTTGGTGGCTGCTCATGAGCAGGCCACAGGGTTGTGGGAGCAAAGCTCCTGGTGTTAGGCTCAGGACAAAGTGGGATCCGAGTTAGCACCCAAAGTACACCCGCAGCGGCGCAGGGGTGGCTGGGGGAAGGGTGCTGTTTTGTCGTAGGGTGCCCTGTTGTTTTCAATGTGGATTCTCCGGTTCAACAAAGACTGCAGGCTCGGGGACGAAGATCTTCTGGAGGTGACCATTGATTGGAGAGGTAAGTTGGGATGCCTGGGGATGCTGGGACACCGTCGGTTGGGCCACCCAAGCCTGTGGGACGTCTGGTGCAGGGGTGTCTTTAGGCGTCGGGTTTTCTTACCAGCTCCGGTCACGGTCGTGGGGGTCCCCCAGAAAGAGACTGCAGGCGTTGTTTGGAGAGTTGAGGCAGGTCCGAGATCACCAGATCTCAGGTCAGGATCGCCAGGAAGACCTCCTCATGGTGTTGGGCCACTCGAACTCCGGCTGTAGGCGTTGGGTGCAGAGTGCTGCAGACTCGCAGCTTTGGTTGGGGCCAGAGTCTGTTAGTGAGCAAATCCGGTGCTCACGGGAGACAAGGTTTTGGGTTTGGAGCAGGTTTGAGGTGGGGACAGGCCGGTAGGGCTGGGGCCAAGTCAGTGGGCGTCCTCCTCTTCTTAGTTTTAGCACAGCTTCTTTGGTCCTTCTTTTCTTCTGGTCGGTTCTTGTCTGAGGAGGCAAGGTTCTGGGTTGCCCCTAAATACTAGATTTAGGGGTGGTAGAGGTAAGTAAAGGTTAGGACCAATGGGTCCCTTCCTTGGGGTGGGTACACCCCCTATCATGCCACCCGCCAGTGGGAGGGGGGCATATGTCTCTCTTTGCTGGCTGGGTCCCCCCATCTGCAAGATGGCGGGGACTGAGAGTTGTGCTTCCCCTCGCCTCCCCCACCTGAGGGGTGGGGTTGGCAAAGGTGGGCACACCTCCATTCCTCACTTGGTTTTACCGCTGATTCTCCCGCCCAAAGTGGGGGTCAGAACCAGTGGGCGCCAGTTACTAGAAGCAGCAAAGGGCTGGGGTAGCTCACAAAGGCGGCAAGCCTTTGAAGCTTCCCCTTCGTGGACCCTGCCCATCCTTAGGGAGGAGGCTGGGCACCTCGTCCCAAGATGTGCATTGTTTCAGACCCCCGAGAGCAGCAGGCTCTCGACCCAGGGGTCCAGAAAAATGTCTGGTGGTGGCAGCTGGCAAGCAGCCACTCAGCCAGGACACTAGTGTTAGGTCGTTTTTCAGGGGGCATCTCTAAGATGCTCTCTGAGTGAATTTTTCATCAGTGTGGGTTTAATTTGCTGAGAAGTTTGATACCAAACTTACCAGTTTTCAGTAAAGCCATTATGGTGCTGTGGAGTTCATAATGACAAACTCCCAGTACCATATACTCTTAATGGCATTACTGCACTTACAATGTCTAAGAATTGGCTTAGACACTTTAGGGGTACAGGGCTCTTGCACCTGTACCCTAACCAATGGTATAGTGCACACAGCTAAAGGGGTGGCTGTCCTATGCCAGGGCAGTGGGTTGTAGGCATGGCACACAGGGATGTGTGCCATGTCGACTCTTCACTTTGTTCTGCACCAAAACACGCAGCCTGGAATGGCAGTGTGTGTGTGTGTGTGTGTGTAAAGGTACATGGCCTCTAAGGGTGGTACAATAAGCGCTGTAACCCTTAGAGGCCTTCCCTAGCCACAGTGCCCTTGGTACATATGGTACCATTTACAAGGGACTGATCTGTGGCCAAAGAGTGCCAATTGGGTTTTGTCTTAATGCAGTTTTAGGGATAGAACATAGGCCCTGGTACCTGGTTGGTAGGAGCCCTGGGCACACTCAGTCAAAGTACATCAGCAGTTTGGCAAAAAGTTTGGGCAACCATGCAAAAAGAGGGCACTTTCTTACACAATCCCCCCCCCCAAACAAAAGAGGATGAGACTAACCTTTCCCTAGAGAGTTTTCATTGTCTAAGTGGGAGAACCTGGAAAGTCCATCTGCATTGGCCAGGTCTGTGTTCCACTATAAAGTCCATTACCTGTGGGGAGATGGACCACCTCAAAAGTTTAGGATTTTCACCTTTCATTTGCATTAGCCATTTGAGAGGTCTGTGGTCAGTTTGAACTAGGAAGTGAGTACCAAACAAGTATGGTTTCAGCTTCTTCAGGGACCAAACCACAGCAAAGGCCTTCCTCTCAATGGAAATACAAAGCTGCCCCATGGGGAGTAACCTCCTGCTTATAAAAGCAACAGGTTGGTCTTGGGCTTCATCATTGGTCTGGGATAGGACCGCTCCTATCCCTAGCTCAGAGGCATCAGTCTGCACTATGAACTGCTTGGTATAGTCTGGAGCTTTGAGAATTGGTGCTGAGCACATTGCCTCTTTCAGGGTGTCAAAAGCCTTTTGACAGCTAACTGTCCAGTTTACCTTTGTGGGCATCTTCTTGGAGGTGAGTTCTGTGAGGGGAGTTACAATGGACCCATATCCCTTCACAAACCTCTTGTAGTACCCAGTCAAGCCAAGGAATGCCCTGACTTGTGTCTGGGTGGTTGGAGCTACCCAGTCCATGATGGCCTGGATCTTGGGCTGTAAGGGTTGCACTTGGCCTCCACCAACAAGGTGGCCCAAGTATACCACTGTTCCCTGCCCTATCTGGCAACTGGGTGCCTTGATAGTTAGGCCTGCAGTATGCAGGGCTTTTAAAACTTTCCCCAGGTGGATCAGGTGATCCTGCCAGGTGGAGCTAAAGACAGCAATATCATCTGGATATGCTGCACTAAAGGTTTCCAATCCCCACCCCCAAACGAAAGCGGATGAGACTAACCTTTCCCTAGAGAGTCTTCATTGTCTAAGTGGAAGAACCTGGAAAGTCCATCTGCATTGGCCAGGTCTGTGTTCCACTATAAAGTCCATTACCTGCAGGGAGATGGACCACCACAAAAGTTTAGGATTTTCACCTTTCATTTGCATTAGCCATTTGAGAGGTCTGTGGTCAGTTTGAACTAGGAAGTGAGTACCAAACAAGTATGGTTTCAGCTTCTTCAGGGACCAAACCACAGCAAAGGCCTTCCTCTCAATGGAAATCCAAAGCTGCTCCATAGGGAGTAACCTCCTGCTTATATAAGCAACAGGTTGGTCTTGGGCTTCATCATTGGTCTGGGATAGGACCGCTCCTATCCCTAGCTCAGAGGCATCAGTCTGGACTATGAACTGCTTGGTATAGTCTGGAGCTTTGAGAATTGGTGCTGAGGACATTGCCTCTTTCACGGTGTCAAAAGCCTTTTGACAGCCAACTGTCCAGTTTACCTTTTTGGGCATCTTCTTGGAGGTGAGTTCTGTGAGGGGAGTCACAATGGACCCATATCCCTTCACAAACCTCTTGTAGTACCCTGTCAAGCCAAGGAATGCCCTGACTTGTGTCTGGGTGGTTGGAGCTACCCAGTCCATGATGGCCTGGATCTTGGGCTGTAAGGGTTGCACTTGGCCTCCACCAACAAGTGGCCCAAGTATACCACTGTTCCCTGCCCTATCTCGCATTTGGATGCCTTGATAGTTAGGCCTGCAGTATGCAGGGCTTTTAAAACCTTCCCCAGGTGGATCAGGTGATCCTGCCAGGTAGAGCTAAAGACAGCAATATCATCTAGATATGCTGCACTAAAGGCTTCCAATCCAGCAAGGACTTGATTCACCAACCTTTAGAAGGTGGCAGGGACATTCTTTAAACCAAAAGGCATAACACTAAACTGAGAATACCCATCAGGTGTGGAGGATGCTGTCTTTTCTTTTGCTCCTGGTGCCATGCCAATCTGTCAGTACCCTGCAATTAAGTCAAAGGGACGTAGAAATTTGTCTGCACCCAATTTATCCATCAATACATCAGCTCTTGGGATAGGGTGAGCATCTGTCTTGGTGACAGAGTTGAGCCCTCTATAGTCCGCACAGAACCTCATTTCTCTCTTTCCACCCTGTGAATGAGGTTTGGGGACTAGAACCACTGGGCTGGCCCTGGGGCTCTCAGAGGGTTCAATAACCCCTAGCTCCAGCATCTTGCTGACTTCAGCTCTGATGCTCTCCTTAACTGGATCAGACTGTTGACAGATTTTATTTTTGACAGGTACACTGTCCCCAGTGTCCACATCAAAGGTACACCAGTTTGTCTGACCACGGGTTAAGGAAATGAGCTTAGCATACTGCTGCAAGACTTTCTTGCAGTCAGCCTGCTATTGGGCAGAGAGGGTGTCTGAATAGACAACTCCATCTACTGACCCATCTTTGGGGCTGTAAGAGAGGAGGTCAGGGAGAGGTTCAATCTCTGTCTCCTGATCCTCATCAGCCACCATCAGCATGGTGATGTCAGCCCTGTCATGGAAAAGCTTAAGGCGGTTCACATGGAGCACCCTTTTGGGGGTCCTGCTTGTGCCCTGGTCAACCAAGTAGGTGACCTCTCTTTACTTTACTAAGATGGGATATGGGCCACTCCATTTGTCCTGGAGGGCCCTGTGTGCCACAGGCTCCACAACCCACACCTTTTTCCCTGGTTGGAACTCCACCAGTGCAGCTTTTTGGCCCTACCAGTGCTTCTGGAACTCCTGGCTGGCCTCAAGATTTTTGGAAGCTTTTTCCATGTACTCTGCCATTCTGGACCTTAGGCCTAGTACATAGTCTACAATATCTTGTTTGGGTTATTGGGGAGGCTTCTCCCAACCCTCTTTTACAAGACAGAGTGGTCTCCTAACAGAAGTTCAAAGGGGAAAACCCTACTCCCTTCTGAGGCATCTCTCTGTAGGCGAAAAGCAAGCATGTCAAAAGGACATCCCATCTCCTTTTGCGTTTTTCAGGGAGCCCCATAATCATGCCCTTCAATGTCTTGTTAAACCTTTCAACAAGACCATTGGTTTGTGGGTGATAGGGTGTAGTAAACTTGTATTGCACTCCACACTCTTTCCACATGTGTTTTAGGTAAGCAGACATGAAGTTTGACCCTCTGTCTGAAACCACCTCCTTAGGAAACCCTACCCCGGTGAAGACACCAATGAGGGCCTTGGCCACTGCAGGAGCTGTAGTAGTCCTAAGGGGAATTGCCTCAGGATACCTTGTAGCATGATCCACTACCACCAGTATGAATTTGTTTCCTGATGCTGTGGGAGGTTCAAGTGGACCCACTATGTCCACACCTTCCCTTTCAAAGGGAACCCCAACCTCTGGTAGTGGAATAAAGGGGGCCTTTGGGTGTCCACCTGTTTTGCCACTAGCTTGACAGGTGACACAGGAGCTGACAAACTCCTTTACCTTCTGAGGCATCTGGGGCCAGTAACAGTGGCTAACTAGCCTTTCCCAAGTTTTGGTTTGGCCCAGATGTCCAGCTAAGGGGATGTCATGAGCCAAAGTAAGTAATAAATCCCTGTATTTCTGTGGCACTACCACTCTCCTGGGGGCTCCAGGGTTGGGGTCTCTGGCCTCAGTGTACAGTAGTCCCTCCTCCTAATAGACTCTGTGAGTACCACTGACATCTCCCTTTTCCTGTGCAGCAGCTTGCTGCCTCAGGCTCTCAAGAGTTGGACAGGTCTGCTGTTCAAGACACAGCTCTTCCCTAGTGGGTCCCCCTGGGCCCAAGAGCTCAACCTGGTAAGGGTCAAGTTCCGTAGGCTCAGTACCCTCTGGGGCTTCCAAGTCCTCTCCCTGAGGAGAGGGGTCCTGATTCTTTTACTGTTCAGAAGCTGGTTTTCCTGTCTTCCTACCTTTCCCCTTGGAAGGTTGGGCCATTCTTTCAGGATCCAACACTTCTTTTTAGGTCGAGCTTTAGCGGCAGCGCGCATGCGCTGCTCGCTCTGCGAGGCATGCAGTAGTAGAGTATGGGAGACAAGCTGCTCTCACTCTCCGCCCATATTTTTCATTGGCTTCTTTCTTTGTCCTTCGTAAATTCTGTCTTCTGATTGATTATGAGGCTTGTTAGTCCCACCTTATTATGGCCATGTCGTCATTTGTACCCTCCCATGGCTATTGGCCCCTTTACTTCGAGTGTTACACTGTACGGTACGTGTTATTTAGAGCACTATTTTTTCCGTGCCTTCTCACTCCCTCCCCCCCTGCACTCCCGTTGTCCTTGCCTTCTCCCCCTCCCCCACCCGCACTTCCGTTGTCCGTGCCTTCTTGCCCCCCTCCCGCCCGCACTCCCGTTGCCCGTGCCTTCTTCCCCCTCCCTTGCACTTCCGTTGTCCGTTGCGAGTCCTATTGCATTGCAAATGCTTGTAATTTACAGGGCTGTACTTGTCGGTGTATAACGTCATGTGTACTATAATAACATGATCCTATGGGGCAGTGAACATGGCTGCGGAGGAGCGTGAAAGGGAGATCCTGCATCGAACTTTGGAGCCAACAGAGCACATCCAGCGCCACCTGGGCAGGCTGAGCGCGCTTAGACCTGCGGACACCAAAGCGTCCCGCACAGAGATAAACCTGCTCTTGGACTAACTTCTCTGTGAAAGCCATGGGGGCAGCACAGGGGGGCGATCCGAGGTACAGATGCTAAGAGGATGTGGAATGGGCGTGCCGTGGTGAAAAGCGGTCATTCCATAAGGCAGCTCATGAAGTGTGCGTAGTATCAATAGATGAAAGAGAAGGCTGATTGTAGGGTGTTTTGAGCAATGTGAGTGCTTGGGGAGTGGCTGGAGGTAGGGAGCGGTGGCCAGTGGAGTGGGGCTAATGTTGAAGTCGAAGGAAAGTCAATGGCCATCGAGGATTGCACAAGGTAAATTACGCCGTCATGCTGAGAGAAAGAGGCAAGAGAACTTCATAGGTGGCTACTTAAGCCACGTATGGCCTCAAGTCTAATTCAGTACCTACTCCACATAGTGGTAGAAAATCTCCATTGCCGCCTCACTGCTTGTAAGGTTTTGTTTTTAAAGCTTCCCGTTATTCTCAGTGTGAACTCACTTTCTTGGGAATTACTTCCAATTCAGTTTCGTATCGCGTCTTTTGAATGACACCCACATCATCCTCTCATTCCCTCCCCTTCTTCCATCAGACCTAAATAACTGACTACCTCTGCCATGCAGCACGCAGTGGCCCTGCATTGCCCAGTGCATCATAACAAAGCCATCACGAAAATTATTTACTTATGCTCAGCAACTGCTGCAGAACCCATCGATTCCCAAATCTCATTTCCCTTAATATTGATTGCCATGTCACTTATCTCCTTTACCTACAGCCTACATGTTTTCTTTGACAGTTGAGAGTAGTGTTACCTTATTCAGCAACATTCTGCCTATTGAAGTCTGCTGTAATTGCCATTAAAAACTATGTACAACATTCATGTCAGAAATGCCCACGTTTAAGAGCGGGCATGGGTGGTCTAGTATCTACTTTCCTGAAGTATGTAACTCAGGGATGTAGTGGTGTTGCAGGGCTGCCTGTGTGCTGTTAAAGCTTTGGGCTTCCTGCCTTGAGAAGTTTTGGTGTACTCTTAGTTAATGCCATATGCAAATCCACTCTACGAATTTAAGGTTGCTTTGTAACTCAGTAGAGAAAGCTGGCGAAAGTAGCTACTTACTGGAAAGTAGAACATTTTAGTTGGTCTGCATGCATACACTTCAGTTTAGTATGCGGAAGATTTAATGGTACGGATGGGAGCAAAAAACGTTTACTCAGATCAAAGCTTCTAGCGAGGTTGTAACCAAGGTTCAGTATGAAAATCTGTCTGCTTGATGCGGGAAATTGTTTAGTCTACTCATTAGCCTGACTGTTTAACCTGGGCTATTTTATGCATTCTGAGCTCTGATTGTGTAGAATAGTGGTCTGATTTGAACATGGCACGCACATATGACACACAGTTCAAAACCAACAAGGAAGAGGTCATTTTCTCGAAACGTTAGGAGGAACTGATATCCCTTATCATCTATTGATGTCGATGTGCCATGTCCCCACCCTCTTTCTTTGTGTATAAGTTTGCTTAGTTTCTGAAGTGGTTACAATCAAAATACATTTTGCAAACAGTGACTGTAACCACTTTATTAGTAGGTGTATTCTTCTATTAACTTTTCTTGCTTAGTAATCGTATGTTTGTGTGGGTAGTCCTCAGTAGCCAGGTTGAAACGAAAAAGATGAAAGTGGATTATTTTAATTATTACCCTAAACTGATTGGTGCAGGGGGGCAGCAAGAAGTGAAGTAAAGTAGAGTGTGATGGCCATGAATCCACATTTGGGGAGGCCTGTGGCATAATGGAGGCAATGCTACTTTATGGGCAAAATGACCCACTTGTGGTTCGATGCAAGGGCTGTTTGGAGATGTCAGTGGCTAGATGCCATGCACAGAGAACATTTTCACATTCAGACCGTAGATGTAAATATTAACTGGACATGTGCTGCAGATTATAGACAAATGCTTGTCAAGTTTAAATATTGGCTACTATTTGTGTGGCTATGTTCAATAAAGCTTATGGAGGATTTCGAGACCTCCGTCTACTTTTGGTATGAACTGTGATAATGACACCAGTTCTCCAGTGACATAACAAGCGTATATTTTATATCAGTAACATGCTGCTCTGTGATAAAGGCAGAGCATGAGTTATGTTTGGATTTAAAAGGGTAAGTCAATGTGAGCGTCCACAAAGAGAAAGCTAAAGCTTTAATAACCTAAATCCACTTCTCAAATTTCATATTTCACTATACTAATTCACCACTAATCCTTTATGGGTTCCGGAGGAGCGTGCTACTCGCCAAAAAAGCGCCTCAACACCCCATCAGGGGTAACAAGCGCTATATAAATGCAAACCTTTTTCCCTCTTCTACCCCTCCGCTATCCTCTGAATACAAATAACTGACTAACCTATCCACCACTCAAATTACTTTCATTTTTCACTATACTAATTCAACACTAATCCTTTATGGGTTCTGGAGTAGCGTGCTACGCGCCAAAAAAGCGCTTTGACACCTCGTCAGGGGTAGTAAGCGCTATATAAATGCAATTACACTACAATACAATGTGTACTCTTGCAGACCTTCCAATGCTAAGTCTCCAGAGGTGGGTTAGGAGCAGGGCTCATAAACGGAACCGTTCTTGCCAGGTCACAGACCCGGCAGTAATTAAAACTGACTTTGAAACGCGTCTTTACCTGGCCCAATTTTTCATATCCTTAATTTTACAGGCATAAATATTGATCGATTTCTCAAGTGTCTGTAAAAACTGCTAAGGATGTAAGCCATTTATCCCCTATTTACCTTTCAGATGTTCTATTTCATCCTGCATTTCCTAAGAGTTTTTGCTTTTTGCAGGTGTTGTTTCTGTTGTTTTTTTCTTCAACATAGGACACTTGCACAGCGCGTGAGTTGAGAGTGTGAATGGATATTCATGGAGGGGCACGATTGAGAGTTCTGGATTTGAGGTTGAAGGCAGTGCGAGTCTCTCACGGTGCCTGTTAGTGGTTCATTAAGAACGTCATACTATACCTTCACCCAACCCTTGGCTCCTCTGCAGAGCATACAGAGCAATGGTCATGGTTGGGCAAATGTGACTACCATTTTATGTGAACGTATTGCAAAGGTGCGCAGCTGTCAAAATATTGACAGCCCCAGAGGAAAAGAAAACGCTGTGCGTATAGGTCATTAGAGTATGTGGATTTGAGGGAGGGCATGGTGAGGAGGTTGTAACTGAATAAAGTACTTGTGGAAGGAGATGACATATGATGCAGATAGTGAGTTTATAAAAGTTGTTGGTCGCAAAAGGACATAAGGGTTTAACAGAATGTGAGATTACAAAGGGAAGTGAGTTACATGGGAGAACAGGAGTGAAAAACACTACCTCTTCCACAGACCTTACCAATGCTTAATTTACAATTTTTTATGAATTGAAACATTTTCATTTCAAATTATTCCTGTAAACCCATTGTTGTTACTCATTTATATGAGCCTGCTAAATCAATGGCATAGCTAATAGGTCTGGTTCTTTTAAGCGCATATTGATTGTTGTGTGATATGTCTGAACATAACCAATAACTCACAGAGGCACCACATACTGGCAAGTGCCACACTGTGTGAAGCAGAAGATTTTAGTTCACATGCTTTAAGCCCCTATCTTAACTACATATGCCACATCTCTTTGAAAGGATTCCTTGTTAGGCTTAGTTGACCTCGTCCATGTTTGAGACACCGCCCCACTTTTTTTTTCATCCCTCTTAAAGAACTGGGTAGGAGGACCAAGATTAGAAGTAAGAGACTAGATGACAGGGTATTGATTCCTGCTCAATACTGCTCTTTTATATGTGACTATTTGAATTAAAATTTCCAAATCGTAGGTCATTTCTTAGTATAATTTAGTAGGAGACCTCATTGCAGAATAATGTATTGAGAGAAAGTGATAAGGCTTAAGGCGAGGGCACTAGTTTGCTCCCGTGTAGCCTATAGTTTCTATGAAGTCTTTAGGCAGTGTTAAGCTGTTCTTATGGATACTTCTAACTACAGGTTGCTCACCTTAAGAATATGGCCCAGGTGCAGTTTATAGCCAGAGAAATGTTTCAGCAATGCTCCATCGTGGCAATAGGTGGTGCCATGTGGCTCTACGATGATCTACGGAACAGCAGTGTTAAATGCTTGCAGATGGGGGTCATGTATGTCAATACGTACTCAAGAATGTGCAAGTGTCCCTAACAGGTTTAATGTTTCCATTTATCTCCAATATGCTGTTTGTTAATAACGATTCCAAATACTAATGAAAATTCCGAAATGTGATTCGTTCACACCTAAGTATACAGCATAATCTAGAAATTTAATTTGTTAGTGTGTTTATTTATATTTTTTGTCCAACCGGAATTATTCAAAATTCAGTAGTTTCAAAAATATGTGCCATTGCTATAAAGAATTCTTTTAAAGCTCTTCTTTAAATAACTGCTCACCCATTTATTTAATGCGATTTGGAGGCAATATATGGCTTTGTTTAAAAAAATTATCTGGAATTCTACAATATGTGCAAGGTAGCCACTTTTAATTCTGGGTCTTAGTTGTAGATGTTTCAGCACCAAGGCTAATGTGCTCCATAGCTAAATACATATAAGGTCCCAAAGGCGAGACCGATTGCATTGCAAATGCTTGTTTGGAATGGCAAGAGCAACCTGTGGTGGTATAGGAGCTTGACAGTTTATTAGGATGAAATTTATGAGGTTCTAAATATAATGAACCCAATTTTTATCCTACATGCTATGGCTCCGATCAACTGTAAACCAGATTCCCAAAGTAGTTCAACCTTCAACTTGAGAAGATGATAATCGGATTGTTGTGAAGGGAGTCACTGCAAACCAGATTAGGGTCCTTGTGGCAAAGCTGTCCTGGGGCAATAGTACTAGAATTAAGAATAATAGATTGGAGCTGAACTGTTTACAGAGCTACCTATTTTTGGTAAAAATGATCATGCAAGTTAAAATGGTTTGTACGTTCCAGATGGTGGGGTGGACAGTGATCCCTGTAGGGGAGACCAGGCAGGCAAGAGCCTTTCTGAGAGATGGGACAGGACCCTGGATAAGAGCAGAGTGTCAGTTTGATTACAACCACTAGTGTGTAGTGTCCCTGAGGCACTCCTGGGCCACTCTCTGCAGCCCAGGACAAAGTTGAAACCTGATGTCATCTCTACACTTGACGTTCCAACCTTTGTGATAAAACCGCTGGCCAACGAGGTGAATGGAATTAAAGGGCAGTATCTCAAGTTTGACGGCTGTGAGCACCTGGCTGCTTGAGGATATCTTTAAATTCACTACAAAGCACATAACATTCGAGGTCCTTGCCTGCTGGTGAAATATGCACCAAAACACTTGGCTTGCACAATCATCCCCAAAACGCAAGTGGCTAGAATTGATTCAGGAACCGGATGAAATGTCTGTTAGGAGGTCTAAAGTTGTAAGTTTTATCCTCTAAAATATGAAGAGATTAAAATATTGAGTTAATTTTTACTGGCAGAAGAGTAAGAGATCAGAGTTGTATATTTTTACTGGGTCAGTACTTCAGATTAAGGCACTGCTATTGACCCCACATCTCGCTTAACAAGATTATGTTCATTAGCACAACTCACTACAGTGATTACTAACATGATGACACTTCATAGGCCATGATTACTAACAGCTATGCTGCAGCATAATCCTCACCACAATAACTAACCACTGAAAGGTTTTCTTTTCAGAGCTTTCTTCACTGCCCCGCCTCGTTCGTTTTTTCACCCGTAGAGAGTGGTTGGTGAAAGGGTCTATGCATTGATTAGCGGTGAAGGTATGCGCATTAAGGGGCGAGATGGAATTACATTTGGTCACTTTTCTGGACAGGGCAGGAATGAGTGTGCTTGCATGTTATGTAGGTGTGGGTAGAATTCAGTCTCTAACATCTCTGCTTTTAGCTGTGAGGAACTGTTTCCATGTTTTTTCCGGTTTTCCCACAGAGGTTCAACAGAAAATAATTGATTTTGTGGTGAGTCTTTTAACAGAATGGCAGATTGGATGCTGGTTTGTTGTTGGGAGGCTGTGATAGACAACATGAACCCACCACCCTCTTACTGTCTTGGTAGTGTATATACGGGCATGTCATGTTTACATGTCCGTGCAGAGCCTCTGGGTGGAGGTGGATTATACCCACTGCCCTCTTACCCTCATGGTTGGGTATATATGGGTATGTCAGTGCAAAGCCTCTGGGTGGAGATGGATTATACCCACTGCCCTCTTACCCTCATGGTTGGGTATATATGGGTATGTCAGTGCAAAGCCTCTGGGTGGAGATGGGTTATACCCACTGCCCTCTTAACATCATGGCTGGGTAGATACAGGCATGTCCATGCAGAGTCTCTGGGTGGAGGTGGATTATACCCACTGCCCTCTTACCCTCATGGTTGGGTATATATGGGTATGTCAGTGCAAAGCCTCTGGGTGGAGATGGATTATACCCATTGCCCTCTTAACATCATGGCTGGGTATATACAGGCATGTCCATGCAGAGTCTCTGGGTGGAGGTGGATTATACCCACCACCCTCTTACCATCATGGTCAGGTATATACAGGCATGTCTGTGCAGAGCCTCTGGGTGGAGGTGGATTATACCCACCGCCCTCTTACTGTCACGGTTGGGTATATATGGGCAGGTCCATGCAGAGCATCTGGGTGGAAGTGGATTATAACCACCGCCCTCTTACCATCATGGCCGGGTATATACGGGCATGTCCGTGCAGAGCCTCTGGGTGGAGGTGGATTATACCCACTGCCCTCTTACTGTCATGGTTGGGTATATACGGGCATGTGCTTGCAGAGCCTCTGGGTGGAGGTTGATTACACCCACCACCCTCTTACCATGATGGCCTGGTGTATATGGGCATGTCCATGCAAAGCCTTTTGGTGGAGGTGGGTTATACCCACCGCCCTCTTGCCATCATGGTTGAGTATTTACAGGCATGTCCATGCAGAGCCTCTGGATGAAGGTGGATCATACACACCGCCCTCTTAACATCATGGCTGGGTATATACGAGCATGTCCGTGCAGAGCCTCTGGGTGAAGGTGGAGTATACCCATCACCCTCTTACCATCATGGCTCGGTATATATAGGCATGTCAGTGCAGAGCCTCTGGGTGGAGGTGGATTATACCCACTGCCCTCTTACCATCATGGCCGGGTATATACGGGAATGTCCGTGCAGAGCCTCTTGGTAGAGGTGGATTATACCCACCGCCCTCTTACCGTCATGGTTGGGTATATATGGGCATGTCCATGCAGAGCATCTGGGTGGAGGTGGATTATACCCACCACCCTCTTACCATCATGGCCGGGTATATACGGGCATGTCAGTGCAGAGCTTCTGGGTGGAGGTGGATTATACTCACTGCCCTCTTACCATCATGGTTTGGTATATACAGGCATGTCCATGCAGAGCCTTTGGGTGGAGGTGGGTTATACCTACCGCCCTCTTGCCATTGTGATTGCGTATATACGGGCATGTCCGTGCAGAGCCTCTGGGTGAAGGTGGATTATACCCATCGCCCTCTTACCATCATGGCCGGATATATATCGGCATGTCTGTGCAGAGCCTCTGGGTGGAGGTGAATTTTACCCACTGCATTCTTACCATCATGGTTGGGTATATACAGGCATGTCTGTGCAAAGCCTGTGGGTGGAGGTGGATTATACCCACTGCCCTCATACCATCATGGCTGGGTATTTACAGGCATGTCTGTGCAGAGCCTCTGGGTGAAGGTGGAGTATACCCACCGTCCTCTTACCATCATGGCCGGGTATATACAGGCATGTCCGTGCAGAGCCTCTGGGTGGAGGTGGATTATACCCATTGCCCTCATACCATCATGGCTGGGCATTTACAGGCATGTCTGTGCAGAGCCTCTGGGTGAAGGTGGATTATACCCACTGCCCTATTACCATCATGGCCAGGTATATACAGGCATGTCCGTGCAGAGCCTCTGGGTGGAGGTGGATTATACCCACTGCCCTCATACCATCATGGCTGGGTATTTACAGGCATGTCTGTGCAGAGCCTCTGGGTGAAGGTGGAATATACCCACCGTCCTCTTACCATCATGGTTGGGTATATATGGGCATGTCCGTGCAGAGCCTCTGTGTGTAGATGGATTATACCCACCGCCCTCTTAACATCATGACTGGGTATTTACAGGCATGTCCATACAGAGCCTTTGGGTGAAGGTGCATTATACCCACCGCCCTCTTACCATCATGGCCGGGTATATACAGGCATGTCCGTGCAGAGCCTCTGGGTGGAGGTGGATTATACAAATTGCTCTCATACCATCATGGCTGGGTATTTACAGGCATGTCTGTGCAGAGCCTCTGGGTAAAGGTGGATTATATCCACCGTCCTCTTACCATCATGGATGGGTAAATACAGGCATGTCCGTGCAGAGCCTCTGTGTGGAGATTAATTATACCCACCGCCCTCTCAGCATCATGGCTGGGTATTTACAGGCATGTCTGTGTAGAGTCTCTGGGTGAAGGTGGATTATACCCACCGCCCTCTTACCATCATGGCTGCGTATATACGGGCATGTCCATGCAGAGCCTCTGGGTGAAGGTGGATTATACCTATCGCCCTCTTACCATCATGACCAGGAATATATGGGCATGTCTGTGCAGAGCCTCTGGGTGGAGGTGAATTATACCCACTGCCCTGAAACCATCTTGGTTGGGTATATACGGGCATGTCTGTGCAAAGCCTGTGGGTGGAGGTGAATTATACCCACTGCCCTCATACCATCATGGCTGTGTATATACGGGCATGTCCGTGCAGAGCCTCTGGGTGGAAGTGGATTATACCCGCCGACCTCTTACCATCATGGCCGGATATATATGGGTATGTCCATGCAGAGCCTGTGGGTGGAGGTGGATTATACCCACTGCCCTCTTACCATCATGGTTGGGTATATATGGGCATGTCCGTGCAAAGCCTGTGGGTGGAGGTGGATTATACCCACTGCCCTCATACCATCATGGCTGGGTATTTACAAGCATGTCTATGCAGAGCCTCTGGGTGAAGGTGGATTATACCCACCGCCCTCTTACCATCATGGTTGGGTACATATGGGCATGTCCATGCAGAGCCTCTGTGTGTAGAGGGATTATACCCACCACCCTCTTAACATCATGGCTGGGTATTTACAGGCATATCCATGCAGAGCCTCTTTGTGAAGGTGGATTATACCCACCGCCCTCTTACCATCATGGTTGGGTACATATGGGCATGTCCATGCAGAGCCTCTGTGTGTAGAGGGATTATACCCACCACCCTCTTAACATCATGGCTGGGTATTTACAGGCATATCCATGCAGAGCCTCTGTGTGGAGGTGGATTATACCCACTGCCCTCTTACCATCATGGTTGGGTATATACGGGCATGTCCGTGCAAAGCCTGTGGGTGGCGGTGGATTATACCCACTGCCCTCATACCATCATGGCTGGGTATTTACAGGCACGTCTGTGCAGAGCCTCTGGGTGAAGGTGGATTATACCCACTGTCCTCTTACCATCATGGTTGGGTATATACGAGCGTGTCCGTGCAGAGTCTCTGTGTGGAGATTAATTATACCCACCGCCCTCTTAACATCATGGCTGGGTATTTACAGGCATGTCCATGCAGAGCCTCTGGGTGAAGGTGGATTATCATTAAACCAAGTGTGCAACCAGTGGAATATTCACTCTGACTCCACATCTTCCAGGGTGCACATAGAAGCACATCAATGGAGCTCCTTTGTATATGGATTCCTGGTACCATGACCTTTACAGGCTTCCACCATTTTACTTAACTCTTCAAGGGAGAAAATGCTTGCATTTTTCTACAGCTATACATATGTATAGCCATACAGGTGGCCGCCAGTGGCAGTCTCTTCTTGCAGAGACTAATCATGGACTCGTTAAACTGGGTTTTATCTTCATGGATGCTGAAGCAAAGATGGGGAGTGTGTATAAAATACTCCTCCACAAGGATGCCAAAATACCATGAACTGGCCGACGGTGAGAGGGCTCAGAAAGCAAGACTTCTCTCTGCATTATCAAACCTACTATGGATGGTGCACTGCTATAATTAAGACGTTTACTACTAACGTCTTAATCGTAGCAGTGCATAACTATAGCTTTATTTTCTCCTAACTTTTACTAGTAACATGGTCGTGATGACATCGCAGGCTGCATGGGGAGCAGATCCAGTTACACGTTGCTTTATAGGTCTCGCATTTGCGAAAGCTTAAGCTATTGGCATTTTGAAGGCATCGTAAATAAAGGCATTGTCATTTACAATGCCAATAGCTGAAACCCTCGCAAATGCGAGATCTACTGCATTGCAAATGCTTGTTTCACTCTGTTTTCAGCTCTGTGCTCTAGTCTTGACACACACAATCTCAGGGATGTCCAGCATTGCTGTATGGGTTTTTAATTCTACCTCAGCCAATGCTGAGGTCTCCAGGTCATTTCCAATCAGACAGGCAGCAGGAAGCTTCGGAGAGACCACTGCCTGTTTCAGGCCAGTATCCCCCCCACCCCTAGTGTAAAGTCACAATAGGCATGGTTAGTAGTAACACTGTCAGCACTGGTGATTGGGTAAGATTTCCCAATCAGATATTGCTCTGGGGAAACCAGTGTGTCTCTCACCATAATGACACTGGCACCTGTATCCCTCAGTGCTTCTATTCTAGTCCCATTGATCCAGGGGTATTGCAAATCCTTCTTTAAGTTGGGTGGCCACACAGCTAAAGTGGCAAACTCAACTTCACCCTCTGTGACTAGAACTGCTTCAGTGTGAACCATGATTTGCTCTGGGTACGCTGTTGATCCCATCTGGAGACTGACTACACCAGTAGTAGCTGTAGGAAGACTAGGTGGCTTCTTGCTAGGACAAGTAGCATCTCCAGTTAAGTGTCCCAACTTCTTACAGTTGAAACACTGGGCCTTTAGGGGATCAAAGTTCTTCCCTTCGTATCTATTACTGGACTGGGAAGAGTTTTGGGACCCACCCCCCGAGCAGGTTTTTGGGGCCCTTTTGAAGACTCAGGCTTTTTATCTTTGGGGTTCTCACACCCTTTCCCCTGGGGAGGTTTTGTAACCCTGTTCTTTTGGCCACCCCCAGTGGCTGTTTTTGTTACCCTAGTCTTGACCCAGTGGTCTGCCTTCTTTCCCAATTCTTGGGGAGAAATTAGACCTAGGTCTACCAAATGCTGATGTAACTTTTAATTAGTGCAATTACTCAAAATATTTTCCTTCATAAACAAATTGTAAAGTCCATTATTAGTGCACATTATTTCCAGTTAACCATCCATCTAGTGTCTTAACTGAGTAGTCAACGAAGTCAATCCAGGACTGATTTTGGGTTTTGTGAGGCCCCCTCAATCTAATTCTATAATTCTCAGTTGTGAGCCCAAAGCCATCAATCAGAGTATTCTTCATGAGGTCATAAGACCCAGCATCTGCCCCTGTAAGGGTCAGGAGTCTGTCCCTGCAGTTACCAGTGAACAGTTCCCAAAGGAGTGCCCCCCAGTGTGACTTCTTCACCTTTCTCATTTCACAAGCCCTCTCAAAGGCTGTGAACCATTTTGTGATAACATCACCTTCTTCATATTTAGGGACAATCCCTTTGGGGATTTTAGGATCATAAGATTGCTCTCTATCCTTGTTTAGTAAATTGCTGCCACCATTGATGGGAGCTAAGCCCATCTCTGCTCTCTCTTTTTTCAGAGCCAGGAGTCTGGTCTCTAGATCTAATCTTTTTGTTAACCTTACTAAAAGGTTGGTCTCCTCATTGAGGCTGTCCTCAATGTCCTCGGAAGCACCTGACCCACCTGTGTGGGCTCTAGGTGCGGAGAGCTGTATTCCTGGAGTCAGGGCCACTGGAGCCCTTCTCTCCCTATGAAGTGGGGGTTGCTAGTTATCCTCATCCCCACCCTCTTCCTCCTCCTCTGAGTGGTCTTCGCCATTCTCAGAGGGATGGTCCTTAGCATACCCTGCCAATAGCTCCTGGAGCTTTTGTTTGGAGGGATGGGACTCCATGTTAATATTTCTAAGTTTGCATAGAGACCGTAGCTCCCTAAATTCTACGTGGAGATAAGGGGTGAGGTCGAGCTCCTCAACCTGGTTCTCTATGGCATTGTTGTCATCTTCACTAACAGTTGGGTTCTTGGTAAGAGACATTGTAAAAGAAAACTTCTTACCCCTAATTAAAGTGAGCTTTTATTTTTCTAAAATTCTAAAGGGTCTTAACCAAGGCCCTAACAAGACTTTTAGTAATTTGGAAAAATTTGTCAGTTAAAAAAAATCAAAATTCTAAAGACAATTTAAGAGTTCTGTCGTGTGATCAGATGTTGACCAATTCAGTCCAACAAATGCAAAGTTGTATATCCCACCGCTGATCCACCAATGTAGGAAGCTAGCTCTGTATATACTATACCAAAATGTGGTTTAGTGTGCAGAGTCCAGTGGAACCCCAACGGTGGGCAGAGGTAATAGTAGATAGCACCTTACTCTCTATTTGTGGTAGTGTGGGTGAGCAGTAAGGCTTTATCAGAGGGTAGTGTTAAGCATTTGTTGTACACACTCAGGCAGCAAATGATGTCACACACTCAAAGACTGAACTCAGGACAATTTGTTTGTATCAAAAATATTTTTTCGCGAGTGAATACAGTCACTACGTTCGTGGAACCCGAGGCGGCTTCAACTTTTTGTAAGTAATAAGTTTGAGAAAGCCTACTAACACATCCAGAAAGATGTGAGCATCCAGCTGGTAACACATAGATCTTATTTTATAGCGGTCCAGCTTGCACTGAATTACCGATTCCAGAGACTACAGTATTGTTGTTATCTTCTAGGTACGTGTAGATTTATCAAATAGGGACACTTGGAGGTTTACTTGGCATTTTCTCACATATGTTTTCGGTATACGAGAATTCATAGATACTTTCACCTTACGAGTTACTGAGATGCAAGGATTTCTTTAATTTGACGACAGTTGCATGGAGGATTGTTTCACAGCATGCATGGTTGCACAAGCGCATAATGGATTCGGGTGTGCACTTAGGATCATCTTAAATCTGGCTATTTTTTGGCCATTGGGAAATTGGACATAGACTTGCCCTATTTGTGTTATTTAAATAATGTTCCTGACGGGTACAATTCAGATCGTTCATTTAAATGTTTTCTTTACAGTTCCCCTGACGAAGGGTAATGGAAACCCGAAATGCATTGGGAAAAGAAGAAACTTTCATTAAAAAAACTTGTATTGTACTTTAGCAATGTGATGTAACATTGTTAGAGAGACAATAGTACTTATTCATGTGTAGACTTTATAGAATCACATGATTGCATATGTTTTTACAATCATTGAATTAAAACTGTTAGAGACAGAAAAAAACAAGTGATCTCAAGAAGTGGTTGAATTACTTTTACCTTGGTTAAGCACGCTTATCACTGTTTGAACCTCAAAGGTCTATGAGTAGTGCACCTTGTGTGCAGTGTTTTTTGTACTCCAATGAGGTAATGTTGATTAAGGACATGAGCAGGTCCTGTTACAAGGCAGCACACATTTGAAGAATTTAGACACAATTTCATATAAAAATTGCTTTTGAAGTTTTGATGTAAATTAGAGTGCAGGGTATACATATTGTTACACAGGGATGTGTGCCATGTCGACTCTTCACTTTGTTCTGCACCAAAACATGCTGCCTGCAATGGCAGTGTGTGTGTGTAAAGGTACAGGGCCTCTAAGGGTGGCACAATAAGTGCTGCAGCCCTTAGAGGCCTTCCATGGCCACAGTGCCCTTGGTACCTATGGAACCATTTACAAGGGACTGACCTGTGGCCAAAGAGTGCCAATTGGGTTTTGTCTTAATGCAGTTTTAAGGAAAGAACATAGGCCCTGCGTACCTGGTTGGTAGGAACCCAGGGCACACTCAGTCAAAGTACATCAGCAGTTTGGCAAAAAGTGGAGGCAACCATGCAAAAAGAGAGGGCACTCTCTTAAAACTAGGGCCTCTTTCCTTCTGAAAGTAGTAACACAATTTCATGTGGGCCAATCTGTCACCTTGCTCACTTTCTACACTCCTCCATATCCCTTTAAAAAAGAGGAGTGACTCCACCATCTAGACCCAAAAAAAACATTGTCACTCTACCTTGATCGCACATGGGAGTTCCGGGTGGACAACCAATTCTTTGTGGGGTATGTTGGTGCAAAGAAAGGTCAGGCGGTGCAGAAACAGATCTCTCGATAGGTCATTCTCTGCATCAAGATCTGCTATGCACTGCTAAAGAAGCAGCCTCCTGAAGACTTATGGGCTCATTCCACCAGAGCTAAGCTGCAACCACTGCATTAGCACGTGGAGTTCCAGACATGGATATCTGCCAGGCAGCAACATGGGCTTCCCTGCACACGTTTATCAAGCATAAATGGCTGGACAGTTAGGTACACACGGATGGGCATTTCACCGGTTCAGTCCTGCAGGACTTCCTAGATTAAATTTGTCTGCAGACCCACCACCGGGGATGGTATTCCTTGGGTATCTATTCAAAGGTAAGGAATCTGCAGCTAGAAGCTATCAGATGAACAAGTTACTTACCTTCGGTAACACCTTATCTGGTAAAGACAATACCTAGCCGCAGATTCCTTACAGGCCCACCCATCCTCCCCGTTCTGCAGACAGATTTCTAGGGTCAGGGATGATCCCTTTCAGGGCCCTAGTTTGGACACACCAATGTCAGTGCATTTCATGACTCCGTGCTTCTGACATGAAAAGCCATGAAAAGTAACTGATGTCAGCCCGCCCAGGCGGTGCCTGTTAGAAATGGGGTTCTCTTGTTGGCAGTGGCTTGCACCCTGTCCAAGTAGGGACCCTTCCATCTAGTAAGAATAAGGGAGTTACACACCCAGATAACCACTGCACACTCCCTTGGTAGCTTGGCATGAGCAGTCAGGCTTATCTCAGAGGCAATGTGTTAAGTATTTGTACATAACACACAGTAACACAGTGTAAGCACTACAAATGGACACCACACCTGTTTAGAAAAAAGAAACCACAACTCAAAATATGATTTTTAAAAGGTTTTAAGCAATTCTGTCCAAAGAGCTCTATGGATGCGGTGATTTTATGGAAAGTTCCTCAAATGCGTCAAACTCCATATGGCAAAACAGCTGCTGAGGAGGAACGCGTTGGAAAACACAGTGATGCATCAATTCCTGAGTCCACGGGGAGGCGATGCGACAGTTCTGCACGCTGCAGGGCACTTGCTTGATGGAATATTTTCCAATAATAACGCTCTGCAATGTCTCCCGTCGCTCCCGCTTACTTGGTCCGCCCACAAAGCTGTCATGTTTTCCCTCTCTCTTCAACATCTGGGATCAAAGAATCTGAGAAACAAATTTCCCAGTAAGTTCCGTCCATGGAACAATATTGTAATAGAGACCCTTGAAAGCTCCCTGGCCTAAACCCCCCTTAAGAGTAATAATGATCCCAACACAGCAGCAGCCGCCTTCGAGCAGTGGCTTTGCAGCGCAATTGACCAGGTCTTACCTGAAAAATCCACTACCAATCATAGATCAAGATGCTCTGAACCATGGTATACCAAACATCTTAAACTGCAGAAACAAAATTGTCGCCGACTTGAAAGGAAATGGAGATCTTGTTATGATACGAATGACAAAATGGCCTACAAACAATCTCTGCTAGTCTGTAAAAAATTAATGCATGAAGAGAAGACACGCTATTACACCACGGCCATAAGGGTAGCTAAAAATTCATCAAAAGAACTATTTGCCACAGTAAAAAAACTGGCCAAACCCCCCGAAATTGCCAATACACCAGTAAGTCAGACTTTTTGCAACCTTGGCCGCTTTCTTTCAGGAGAAAGTTAGGTCAGTTTACAGTGGTTTTTCTATGTCTATGTCCCAAAACCCTACATCTTCTCACAGTATGCCACCCACCTCTAATAGGGAAGAGGAAGCATTCCGAACCACCTCAAATCTTATCGATCCTCCGGAATTACTTTCCTTTCCATGCTTGACCTCTAAACAGGTCATTAATCTACTCCTATCTACCAAATCAGGATCTCCTTTAGACCCACGTCCTCCAAATATTTTTCATCTTTTACCGGAAGTAATGATCGCTCACTTATCCACCATTTTCAACCAAATGTTTTCACCAGGCATATTCCCCACCAATTGGAAACTAGCCTCAGTCCTCCCCCTTTTAAAGAAAGTGAACCTGGATGGGGCGGATCCTAACAACTACCGCTCTATCTCCAGACCCCCCTGCCTGCCAAAATGGTCGAGAAGGCCATGAATGTGACATTATCGGATTATATTGAGAAACGTGCCTTTCTGGATGCCACCCAGTTCGGCTTTGGAAAGCACCATAGCACGGAACTGGCATTGATCTCAGTATCAGAACAGATCAGGCAGACAGTTGACGCAGGGGGCAATGCAGCACTGGTACTGCCTGACTTCTCTGCTGCATTCGATACAGTAAGCCATACAAAACTACTGGAATGCCTGGAGAGGATAGGAATAAAAGGTAAAGCTCTCACCTTACTCAGGTCATTTCTGTCTGGCAGAGAACAGTTCGTAGCTCTCTCTGAATTCAAGTCACCCAACTTCACATTACCGTGTGGGGTGCCTCAGGGCTCATCGTTGAGCCCGACCCTTTTTAACATTTACGTTGCACCTCTGGCACAGCTTATTAGGTCCTTGGGCTTTTAAGCAATTTCATATGCTGATGATACCCAAATTGTGGTATCAGTGACAAGCACACTTTCGGACACAGCATCACAGTTCTTTACCTGCCTCTGCCAAATTGGTGACTGGATGGCCACCAACTGCTTGAAATTGAATTCTAACAAAACTGAAGTCCTACTCTTTGGTAACAATACTTCTTTTTGGTCCCCAGCTCTCTGGCCGTCGGAACTGGGCTCTTTACCTGTCCCTACCACTAAAGTAAAAAACTTGGGTGTCATCTTTGACTCCAAGCTTACACTGGAAAATCATGTAAATCAGGTTACCTCTGTATCTTTTTATACATTAAAACTACTCAGAAAATCTTTCCATTCATTCCAATCAATTTACGCAAGTTGAGGATTTCTGCACTGGTGCTGTCCAGAGCCGATTATTGCAACTGTCTTTTTATCAACCTCAGAACCAAATGTCTGAATAAACTACAGATTGTGCAAAATGCTGCTGCGTGCATCCTGTTAGATATTCCTAAACACAAATCTGTCTCTGCTGTGCTAAAAGAACTACATTGGCTACCAGTAAAGAGACGTATTGAGTTTAAGGCTCTATGTATAGCTTTTAAGGCTACCCATGACATAGGTCCAGCCTTCTTTAAGCAGCACCTTCGTCGGTACATTCTTTAATTTGGTGATCCCTAGGTTCAGGAAAAGTTCCTTGGGCGGGAGAAGCTTTCTGGTCAGCACGGCCAGACTCTGGAACTCCCTCCCACAGAGGTTAAAAAATGAAACTCACCTACTGGCGTTTAGGAAAGCACTAAAAACATTAGTTACATCTCTGAAGGTGTAATTAAACCCTCCGGTACCTTTTTACTAGATAAGCTAGCACCTTTACTCCTTCGGGTAATTGTATTGTGCTTTATAAATCTCTTTTTCATTTCATTTAATTTCTGCTGCATGAAGGAGAATGGTTGCATCGAATCCGAACTGTAGGGAGAAGAAATGCATCAAAATCCAAGCCGGTTCTAGTCTGTGGGTGATGCGTCGGAAAAACTTGGCGCACAGGTGCGATACATGGAAATCCAGGCGCGCTGGAGGTTGATGCGGCGGCAGCAAACAGTCGCTGCATTGATTTCTTCAGCCGCGGGCCCACGATGTGTCGATTCTTTCAGCCGCACAGCAGGGCCTGTGTCGGAGTCAGTGCGGGGGTCTTGCACATCGGAGACACAGTGCGCTGAACTGGGGCTGCTGCGGTTTCTTCGGCCGCTGCCAGGTGCTGTGTCGATTTCTTTGGCCGCACGGCGGTGGTGCGGAGAAATTTCTCCCGTTCGGTGGTGCTGCGTTGGAAAAACAGGCGCTGGAAGGGTGATGTGTCGATCTTGATGTCTTCTTGATGCTTTTTGCAGTAGGAACAACCTCCAAGGGCCCAGAACTGGATTTGGCACGACAAGGGAGGTCAGAAATCCCAGCACTGGAGTTCAAGGATGCTGCAGGCGAAGTCCTGGTGTCCCTGAGACTTCTTAACAGGAGGCAAGCTCTACTTCAAGCCCTTGGAGAATCTTCTCAAGCAGTATACAGCAAAGTTAATGTCCAGTCCTTTCTATTTCCCACAGACAGAAGCAGCAACTGCAGGCCAACCCAGCAAAGCAACACACAGTACTCCTCCTGACAGTTCTTCAACTCTTCTTCTTGGCATGGTCCTCAGATCCAGAAGTGTTCTTAAGTCTGGGGTTTTAGGTCTTATACTTAAACCCCTTTTGACCTTTGAAGTCTTTGTAGTTTACAAGTTCCTGCCTTGCCTGGCCTTGGCTCCAGACACAATCCAGGGGGGTGGAGACATCATTGTGAGAGGACAGGCACAACCCTATTCAGGTGCAGGTGACAGATACTCCCACCACTGTAGCTCAGGAAGGCCAATCAGCCTGGTGATGAGCCATCAGCATTTGCAGGGCACACCTCACCTCCCTTTGTGTGACTGTCTAATGTGAATGCACAAACAGGCCCCTGTCAGTCTAAACCAGACGTTGATTCTACAGGCAGGCAGAGGCCCCGGATGGTTAAACAAGGAAATGCCCACTGTCTAAAAGTGGCATTTTCCAACACACAATTTAAAAACCACCTTTACTAAAATATGTGTTTTTACATTTTGAGCTCTTAGAGCCCAAACTCCAAATCTCTAGCTGTTCCCAATTGAAAGCCACACTTGTAAAATGTTACAAGGCAGCTCCAATGATAGCCTATGGGAGAGCTAGTCCTTGTAATAGTAAAGAACGAAATTGGCAGTATTTTACTATCAGTACATGTAAAACACAACAGTACATGTCCTACCTTTCACATACCCTGCACCCTGCCCATGGGGGTACCTTGGCCTACCTTAGGGGTGCCTTACATGTTGTAAAAGGTAAGGTTAGGGCCTGGCAAGTACGTGAACTTGCCAGGTCGAAATGGCAGTTTACAACTGCACTCACAGGCACTGCAATGGCAGGCCTGAGACACGTTTACAGGGCTACTCATGTGAGTGGCACAACCAGTGCTGCAGACCCACTAGAAGCATTTGATTTACAGGCCCTGGGCACACAGAGTGCACCTTACTAGGGACTTACCAGTAAATCAAATAAGCCAAACACGGATAACCAATCAGAATCACAATTTACACTGAGAGCATTTGCACTTTTTAGCACTGATCAGCAATGGTAAAGTCTCCAGAGTACCTCAACCAGCAAAAACAAAGTCCAGCATAACAGTCAAAAATACAGGAGGTAGAGGCAAAAAGACAGGGGAAACCACGCCAAGGATGCCAGGTCTAACAGTGCCTATATAGGTGATGCAGACGTCACTTCCGGCACAGACGGCGCCAGCAATGATGCGTGAAGCCGATTGACGCCACCTACCAGCACTCAGGGGTACTGCTCACAAAAAATCTTCCGGATCCAGTCTGACGCCTGGAGAAATTTAAAGATAAGGAATCTGCGGCTAGATATTGTCTCTACCAGATAAGGCGTTACCGAAGGTAAGTAACTTGTTCTTCAGATCTTCATAATTTTATTTCCCTGTTCCCCTTTTGATTAAAGTCTTCAGTTTTCAAACGTGTTCATGACCTTCTTCAGTCTTCAACTCAATAGGTTTGTCTCTTTATTTTGCAACCAGCACTCTGTGTGCTACCTCTCTGACAAATTGCCCATCCCCAAGCCTTTTATCTCTTTAGCTCTTTTCCTCTTAATGTGGCTAAGCATTGAAGTTCACTTCAATATTGTTATTGTTCAGTTCTCTCACTCTATTAATCCTATCTTTCCAGATCCACCTGCCTTGTCAGTCCCCTTTCATAGCCTCTTTTGCGATTTGAATATAGTGCGATATATTTTATTAATTTATAGGTTGGAATTGGCAATATATTTTTTTGCCTTGTGAAATGCCTTGCCTTTCATTTCACTTGAAATTAAATGAAAAGTCATATTTGTTTTATGAATGTGTTTATTTATTTCAGAAAAATATTGATTATGCAAAACAGTAATCATAAAATAACTATGCTATCAATATCATACCCTATCCTAGTATTAAATATTTCAATGTACATTGTTTGCTAAGCTTCTTGAAAAAAATACTGCTTTTTAAACCACCACGTAGATAATATGTTTGATTTATAAAATGCCTATTTTATTTTTTTAAAGTTTTATTTATCCATTTACCATCAACAACAAAAATAAAAATGTATTCGTTTTAGATTGTATACACTGGGACCGTGCTAACCAGGCCAAAGTGCATGTACTTTGACCCTTAAAAACTTGTTGAATTAGTTCAAAACCCTGATTGGTACATTTCTATTTAATATAAGTCCCTGCTATATGATACTGTAGTAACGAGGTCCAGACATGTTGATGTAGTTCAAGATGATTTATTGTAGTAGGTTACATGTCCTGTAGATCAGCCCCACCAGGAGCAGCCAGCATGCTGCTCAGCCCAACATCAACTGTGGCTTTTCTTAACAGACTCCCAACATTCCGTAATACATCATCACAGTAACATTCCACTGGCTGAGAATGTGGTGGAAAATGGCATACATAAACATGGACAGGAAACTAGGATACTACATATACCCAGGGTCTGTAAATTAAATGTCACTAGTGGAATGGAGCGCCTATTGGTCTACCACTATACAAGCATGTTTTCAGGCCTGCAGTTTTAAAACTGCAAATTCGACCTAATAAAAAAAATCTTTTGCTAGGCCTAAACCTTAATTTTTATACTTATAAGTAAGCCTTTAGGTAGACCCTAAATGCCCATAGGGCAGTTTGCATGGTAGTTAAAAAGTAGGGCATGTGTTTTCAAGTTTTACATGTCCTGGCAGTAAAAAATCTCCAAAGTTATTTTTCACTGTGGTAAGGCCTATCTCTCCTATTGACTAACACTGCATTACCTTATTGCATTTAATAAGTGCTAACTTTAGATTGGGAGCAGGTAGACATATGCTGTTTAAACTCAAATGTATTGTAATTTAAAATTCCCTTTAATGGTGAAGTTGGATTTTAAGTTACAATTCTGAAAATTCCACTTTTAGAAAGTTGGCATTTTCTTGTCCCAACAATTTGTGCCCTCTACCAGTGTACTGTGAATAGCTCCGCTGTTGGGGTTTGTGTATTGCTTCCAGACAGTAACACAAAAGGGGCTTAGGTGTGGACAGGATGAGCCATCCTGGCAGCCCCACTTACACTTAAAATGGCTTTGCCACCTGGACATACAAAGGAACCTGACACTAGGCTAGCCCTGACTTTTGTCACCCTCAGACAGTTTGGAGCCTTCACAGGGGAAGGAAAAAACTTACCAAAACCAGATTTTGGGGGTAGGGCAGGGAGTTCCCCCCTGCACGCACAAAGGCTGGCACCATATATAATAATTGGACCTCCAGAGCCACTCATCAGAGCACTCTTGGACCTGTAGAAGTTACAGAAGAAGGACTGCCCTACTGCTAGAACTGCCTTGCTGTCAGAAGGAAGGAAGACTCCGGCGGTTTCCTTGAGACGATTCATTCGCTCCCATATCGAGAATCCGAAATGGATCTCGGACAGAATTGATCTTTGCATCCTTGCCTACTACGAGCTAATTTGTGAGCTCCAGTACTTTACGCCCCTGATTGAATTTCTCCCGGTTTCCTAGGGCCAGAATAATAAGGGGCCCGATTTTATCCTCTCGATACCACATTAATTGCCGGACTCAAACACCTACATTTGAGGTTATGTCTCATCATAATCACAGGCGGTTTTCTGTGCTCAGTCCTGATGAAGATCCGCGGTGATGTTTTTGAATTTAACACATAAAGGGGCGAAACGTCGACTATAATAATTGGTGCTCCCTATCCCTGCCAAGCCATTCTTACTTCCAAGTTAAAAAGGACAATTGCCTATGCATTCATCTGTTTCCTTGGGACACCCTAATGATTAATTTATGTAACCTTTATATCATTGTATGTTTATTGTGTCTTGATCCTTATTCTGTGTTCATTTTTGTATTTTCCATTATTGCATATGTTCCAAAACAGTCCTGTGTGATTTCTGTGACATGTTATTACTCTTTGCATCACTTCACGATATATGATTGATAATATAGCTCACTTACATAGTCTCCTTTTGGTGTCTTATAGTATTATTTTGTCCCCATTGGGGCGCAATTGATTTGCTCCATTACTAATTAATGTTTTTAAGAAGAATGTTTACTAATTAATGTTTTGTAGAAGAAATATCCTTCCCCACTGAACCAAGTATTCCGACTATGCCTTGCAGACCCAGCTCCAATACTGTTCAAGGCCCCCAGCCCCTTGCATGCCTCCTTCCTCCATCTAGCATGTCTCTTTTACTCTCTCTTTAACTTCCTGTGACCAGTTTCCTGTAACTCTTGCACTCTCACTCTTTGCTCGCTTTTTTTAATGCGCTGTTGTTATATTCCATAAAGGTACCATAATATAGGCCCAGGTAACTTTATAACCCTTCACCTATATTCTTCCCTACATTACACTTATAACGGTTTACAGGGACTGACCTTTTACCTAGATACGACACTGCATTCAGAATGCGGGTTTTCCCTAGTTCAAAATCTCACACATTATGCATGAGGATTCTTGGAAGCACAGCAGGACTACCATCTCCTGTATAATATCTATGTATAAAGTTCATGCCCAACGTCATCCTTAGTCCGACACAGTAATACAGCGTGGTAGGACCCCTTGGGAGACCTGTGGGTATATATACATCACATCTTGCTAAGATAGCCAGAGGAGATCAGGGCTTCCCGGCAGACACACTGACCAGAGACGCTGAGGTTCCTGCATGCAGACACTCCAGCTCGCAGTGGTCTAACATCCCTCGCGGGGTGTCCAACTCGAGACCAAGACGGGGTCCACAATCTCTCACTTCAGGTAATGGGGTTGACTTTATCCTAGAGGGATTCTTGGCTTAACACCTACACACATGTTAGATACACTTAGGTACATCTAGTTAGGGAGACATTGTAGGAGTACGCATCTTTTTATTATCATGTATTTTATGTACTTGTATGTATTCATGATTACTGCTAGATGGTAGAGCTTTACCATCTGTTTACTTTCATAGTGTTTCTAATCCTATATATCTGCTACTGTCTAACGGTTGTTGCAGCTCATCTATTTTACACCAGAATAACAACTGTTCAATAAATACTTATTGAAAATGCCCAGCCTGTTTATTCTGTGTACCTCTCTAAGACAGACTAAGTAAGCACGAGTGACTGAGCGAAAAGTAGTATATTGTTTCCACGGTCCTGAGGGGTCAGGGTTGTCATGTTCGATGGTTGCCAAGAACTATTCTCTCCTTGGTAAGAGGAGATTTTAGTGGCACTGTGAGCTAGCTGGTACAAAAGGCCAACATACCTAGTGTGGGTGTTCAGAATCAGTCCGACACCAATCCTACAGTGTATGCTGTCCGAACGCGCAGATCCTGTATAGGTTTTATAGGAACTACATGACATGGCGCCGCCAACGTTGGTTGGGTACTTATTTAACAGTAGAATCTGAGTAGTTCAGTCGTGCTAGTCTCAGAGACCCCCTACTCACAACTCCCCAGAGACATCTGGAGTGGGTGGGCACAAACTCCACCACAGCTGAGTAGGCAAAAATCCTATTTATTGGCTGTTGGTTAATCAAGCTTGAAGGACACTTTGTTCCTAAATTGTGCAAAACACCTTATCTTAGTTTCCTTGAAAAATTCTTCTTTTTAAAAAAAAAAAAATAAACAATGACTGAGGACGTGGATAGAGTTACGCAAGAACTAAATCTCTCAGCAGACGAAGAAGATGCAGATGCAATTACCATTGCAGAAAATGTTAGAAATGCTGTTACCATAAAACTAGGTGCACACGCTACTGGTCTAACAGGGGTGGACCAGTAGCTTTTGTGATTGAGGCACACAAATCATTTAAAACAGAGGCATTCTATTCATGGGTTACATTCCCAGTTGCAAATGCAAGAACAAAAACATTTCACTTCTACACAGAAAGTGGAATACCGGACGAATATTGTCCCTATGAGGACATTGAAGTTCCACTAACTTACCAGGAACATGTATACTGGTTTAAAGGCGCCCTCCCCCATACAAGAAATAAAGTAAGACTCGGTCCGCTCAGAAGAGAAGGAGCGACATGGCCAGTATTAGCAGCCTACACACCACATCCTGACATTGAAACAATGCCAGGAGGAGACTTACTTATACTTCACAAAGAACTGATAAAACTTTACAGAAACATGACACAGTTTGTCATGAGGACACTTACGGCCCAGCCGACAACGGTTACAACAAACACAAATACAGGTCAAAATACAGCAACTAAAATCACACCACAAACTTTACACGCAGTAATGGGTAAAATGCCCGCAAAACGTGAACAAATGCCATTCTGGGTAGCTCACAAAATAACACAGCTAGGAGTATTCCCGAATACTAGCCCGGATGAAAAACACAGAATGCTGACAATCTGCTTGCCCATGGGGATCATACCACAGATAGAGGATTGTACCTCTTGGGGTACATTTTTTGCTGCCATATATACCAGAACACATGGTATCCCGTCATTAGCAGTGATACCAGATGTATTAAGACAAATACAAAATGAGTACGGAGCAGAACCGGCTCTGAACTTAGGAAATATTAAAGGGGAAGCAGCATCAATGGCAATCCGTCAATGCCTAAGGGAGTTCAGTCCTTTACAACAGGAACATGAATTACCAAAAACAATAACAAAAAACAGAAAAATAAAGAAAACAGATCTCAATCCAGAGGTAGATCGCCTCCACAGGAGTCCTCCGAAAGGAGGTATAAATAGGGACAATATTAGGAAACCTGACAGGTATCAGGATACTGTTACATGTTCCTCTCGTTTCCTTTCAGGGTTCGACGAAAAACTCTGAGAGGGAAGGACGGTCAGACAGACAAGAAGAGCGTACAAAGTCCAGAGACAAGCAGCACGCTCAAGACTATACTTCCAAAAAAGAGAAAGCAAAATGCGATGCAGCGCGCGCAACGAAATTCGTTTTATTTATTTATATGTCTACTTACCTCTATACGGCTGGATTCCGCACTTTACTACCCCCCACCCTGCCCCTCCCCCGACCCACGTCACCGCCCGGCAGCACTCCCACCACGGGCCGCTACTGCACAACTTAGTGATCCGTATAGTTGCGGGTCAATCAGGATACACTTACCTAACATATAATGAAGGTGAAACAGTACCAATAGCGTACAAATCACATTTGTACACAAATGCTGAGATGCGCTTTGCATCAACAGAAAAGATTCTTAGAGCAGTACAGACTGCTGTAGTGAGAGAAAGAGCACTGGCTCAGGGAAAGCGAATAATTGTCGTAACCCCAGTACCGGCCTTAGAGGCTAGCGTTCCGAACGCAAAAGCCTTACATCCGAGATGGATACAATGGGCTAATTCTCTTACTGCAACAGATGTAGAAAACAGGTACGACCCAAGTCTAAAAACACAAGCATTCCTGCAATATGAACAAGAATATCCTATCCCTAATGAAATATTGCCTCTAGATCAGTATGAATATATAATTTACACTGACGGATCTGCTCAGCCAGTCATTGGGAGTAAACAGCAATACAGCGCCGCATGCGCAATCGTTAAAGGTCGCATGCAGGATGGAAAGTTTCATCCAAGTTGTACAAAAACCCAGTCTCTAGGAGACTGCACGGCACAGCTGGCAGAATTAAAAGCTCTGTTACTGGCACTGGTAAATACGGATCGAGAATTCCCCACACTAATCGTGTGTGATTCCTTTTACTGTGTACAATCATACAATGAATACTTACACCACTGGGGACAAAATGGGTTCAAAGATGCAAAAGGTGGCACAATTAAGCACAAAATGCTATGGGAACAGGTAGTTGAGTTGAAAAACAAGCTACCAAGGGCTCACGTGATACACACACTGAGTCATCAACGTGATGGCGTTCACGTTGAAGGGAATTCATTGGCTGATGAAGTCGCAAAGGGGGCTGTACGCACGGCTTCATTAGCTGCAATAACCCGTTGAAAAACGAGAATAGACGGTGAGATTATGATTGCAATTATTGCTACACGCAATAAAACGGCACTACCAAAAAGATTTCCACTCAAGTAATCCTACAAGTTAGATGCAAATAACGTTCCATTTGCTCAGATTCCTGGAGTGGGGGATAGAGTAATACTAAAAATGGATCGCAGGTTAGGTTTAATTCTAGCAACACACGAGGGTATAGGTTTTGCACACGCAGGAGTCACGGCGACTGTTTCCTTACTGAAGCAACGCTATTGGTGGCCAGGATTAACAAAGCAGACAAAGGACTATCAGGCACATGCATCAAGAAAAGCTTTTGCGAGTCCTTAATTGCGATTATTAAGGAATCGCAATTAAGGACTCTCAAAAGCCTATGCATGTAGGAATCGCTATTAAAATAGCGATTCCTAAACATTCCTTAATTGTGACTCGCAAATTGCGAGTCGCAATTAAGGAATGGCCTCCCATCCTCCCATTCATTCCTATGGGCCTACAAGCCCATAGGAATGAATGGGAAATTGCATGCGCAATTTGCAAGTACCAATAGGTATTCGCAAATTGCACATGCAATTTCAAGGGTGCAAAGGTGTCAAAATGACACCCTGTTGCACCCCTGTAATTGTGATGTGCACCCATGTTGCGCACACACATGCCCCATGGGCATGTGTGTGTGTAACCTGAAACCTTGAAAAATGCACTTTAGTGCATTTTTCAAGGTTTTTGCAAAATACAGACCAGAGTAATTTCTCTGTATTTTGCGGCCCCAAATAGCGAATTTGCTATTTCTAAATGCTTCTAGCATTGCATTTAAGGAATAGCAAATTGCAATTCCTTAAATGCAATCGCAATTTAGGAAATCGCAATAAATTGCGATTTCTTAAATTGCGAGTGCCTAACACTTTGATGCATCGCAAAAGGCCTTTTTGCGGGCGCAAATGGCCGATTTTTGTGCATCGCACCGTTTGCGCTCGCAAAAAACGTTGATGCATGTACCCCTATGTCTTGAAATGTGACATCTGTCAGCAGATGAAAGGCTCCACCGTAACACGTCCAGCGCAGACACCATTACTAATATCAGACAAACCACTCGCGTGTGTATATTTGGACCACTGCGGCCCCTTACAAACGGATGGGGCTTACAGGTATATCATGGTTGCAGTGGATTCCTGCTCTAGATTCCTATGGGTGTGGCCCCAGCGCTCGGCTGACGCTCCAACTGTTAAAAAAAATTTTTGCGTGTCTTTATAGGGACATATGCAATTGGCACATTACATTCTGACCGTGGCCCCGCGTTTAGCTCTAGGGCTTACAAGGAAGCCATGGGAAGTTTAGGTGTAGCATTGCGGTACTCCTCTCCGTACCATCCCGAGGGAAATTCGGTAGTGGAAAGGAAAAACCGGGACTTAAAGCAGTCTTTAACAGCAAGAGTATTAGGCTCGGGTGAAAGTTTGGTAAAACATTTGTATGGAGTGCAACGAGCATTGAATAACATGCCAAGAAGTTCTGTAGGGGGTGTCACACCTTATGAGGTCCTATTTGGGAGGGGAATGTGGGTACCTGATCTTGATTGTGAAGGCACAGTGGCGGATGATAAACATTTTGACATCCATAAACATTTGGCTGTTTTACAGGATCTGAAGGAATCCAGGGCACTACAAAGCAATGTTCAGGTAAAGCGGACCGCCACTGGGGAAGTCTAGTCAGTTATGGCAAGACCAGTCTGGGTCCCTAAAGTTGGGGATCTGGTCAGAGAGAAAATTGCGGACAAAAAAGAATTTGGGCCATCTTACAGAAAGCCTGTATCAGTCCTGGCCATTGAAGGAACAACAATTGTACTTCTACCGCCTCTTGCCGGAAAAAAGGAGAAAAGATTTGTCTCAATCGACTTAATCAAACCATACTATGTGGCCGATACTGAATAGTAGGTGTCGTGGACTCCTGAGTAAATGACGCCCTCCTCTCGCTACCATACAAGAAGTTCAAACAGAAAGACTCATCACGTTTTAAGAGTCCCCAGCACGGAATGATGAACTATGCAATAATGCTATGGAACTCGTTCCTCTCGAAACTGAAGTTATTAATCAGAATCAAAATCAAAATGAAAGACAAATTTCAACTCGACCAAACACAGGTATCTACATCAACATGCCTCAACAAGAGCAAACTACAGTGTCCACAAGACCTGCGGAAATACCGAAAATTGATAGAACTGCATCGGGCTATTTCATCAACTTTGATACCTTTTCATTGGATCCAAGTGAACCTGAAACAATGCCAGCCGAAAAAACACGCAACCAGCAAATTAAAGACTTTCTGAACTTTCTTAGAAAAACTTACCTGATATCACCTTGGGTAGAACTCTGGGTAATTACCGGGATACTTTTCTTTCTTTTCTGGATAGGCTTAGTAGTTGTTTTTTGCATGCTTATACATGGAACTTACCTTCGAGTAAGCTCTGCAGCACAAAAAAGTGAATCTGATTCTGAAACCTCACCTATCATCACATCGTGAACAAAGAGACTTGTCATCAGTGAACATTACATCAGTTCCTATACCTGATGGTATAGTATGGGACAAGGTTAATTATGATATATTTGGTGCGACCGAACTTTTAAAAATTCCACATTTATTTAAAATATCATTGAGTGATATCATTACCTCCAGTACATTTTCCGATGATTGGGATTATGAAACTCTAAATAATATGTTGTCTGATTTAGAAAAATCTGCGGCTTTTGCCAGTAGTGAAATGTTGGAAGACATATCAGATTTTGAAACAATGTATTGCTATCAACATTATGGTCATCATTTTTTGCATAAATCTGCTAATCCCAGAAATGTTCTTACATACCAACAATGGGAACACTGTCCTACACCGCCGAAAGGCAGTTCAAAGACATTTGCACAGAAATTTCCATATTTTTCATGGTTTAACACGTCAGACCCAGCCTCATATTACTATAAGGTTGCTTGTAATGTCCATGCCCCACTTACTAAATTTTCTCGTGCTCGCCATTCAGATGCACATAAATGGTTTACCACCGAGCTTAAAACACAAAAACTTGAGCTTCGTCAAAAGGAGAGAAAATGGAGGTTACGATACTCCATGGAAGATAAACAACAGTTTCTGTTAGCTCGTAAAGAGTATAAAAAAGCCATACTGGAAACCAAAGCGGCTTATTTCTCAGCTAGAATATTAAATGCCCAGAATAAGCCGAAGGAAATATTTATGATAGTTAATGACCTTTGTAATGCTGAGAGAACACTCCCCAGTCAGACGCCTACCCAAGAGCTATGTAACTCTCGGAACAATTATTTCCTGGACAAAATTTCTATAATCAAAGCTAGTATTCCCACTACTGTTAGTACAGAACACTTGGACAACTTGCCAATTAATTCAGCCATTTTGGCTCATTTTCCAGGCATTTGTCCTCAGACCCTATTAGATTTAATGACCCGTGTAAAATCGGGGTCCCCCACCGATTGTTGCCCACCTCATGTTTTGAGGGACGCCTTTTCTGCCCTACCTCACAGCGTGCTTCCTTTTCTTAACGAGTCTCTTGCACAGGGCAAGGTCCCTAGTGCTTTCAAGAATGCTATTGTGGTCCAGCTTTTAAAACAACCAGGGGCTGACCCCCTTAATCCTTCTAATTATCGTCCCATCTCTCTCCTTCCCTTCTTGGCCAAGATTTTAGAGGCTCATGTGGCCAGGTGCCTTTCTAATTTCATCGAACAGTCAGATCATCTAGAGCCACATCAAGCCGGCTTTCGACCTGCCCACTCAACTGAGTCTGTAATTCTTGCAGTACTGGACACTCTGAGAGCTAATGCGGACAAGGGCATTCCCCAGGCCCTGGTGCTCCTGGATTTGTCGGCCGCGTTCGACACGGTCGATCATAAAATTTTGATGGACCGTGTCGGGCAGGCCGGTATACAGGGCACCGCTTACAACTGGATAAGGTCCTTCCTTGAAGGCAGAGCTCAAGCAGTGCGACTTGGTCCATTTACTGCCTCTAAGCTCGCTACTTCATGCGGGGTGCCACAGGGTTCGTCCCTATCCCCCCACTTATTTAATCTTTATCTTATGCCCTTGATCCACTCATTGAAGAATAGAAAGATAACTTCTTTTAATTATGCTGACGATCTCCAGCTTGTTTTTACCTTGGATTCTCCTGACTCTGTTCTTTAATTCCAAGCTACTATGCTTCATATTCAGCATTGGATGGACCTCAACCATCTTAAACTCAACCCGGGCAAGACGGAATTAGTGCTGCCTGGGAAGAGTGAGATCTCTTGGGGCCCTCACTATTGGCCGACAGAATTAGGAAACCCCCCTACTCCCTCTCTTTCTGTGAAAAGCTTAGGGGTCATTATAAATGCAGACCTCTCGCTTAGAGGACAAGTGGGGGCAGTGGTTTCCTCCTGCTTTTTCCAATTGCGAAAGATTAGGAGGATTGCCTACTTGCTGACTCATTCAGCCCTTACTCAGGTGGTGATAGCTCTGGTTCTCTCGCGCCTTGATTTTTCAAATACCATCTATCTTGGCCTGCCTCTGTTCCTACTTAAATGCCTACAATTGGTACAGAATCAGGCTGCGAGACTAATTTATAAACAACCTAAATGGCAATCCGCCAGACCCTGGCTATCCAAACTCCACTGGCTACCTGTCGCACAACGTGCAGCTTTTAAGACAGGGTGCTTAATTTTTAAGGCATTGCATTGCAGGAGCCCCAAATTTGTCAGCAGTATGATTGTGAAGTATGCTCCACTTCGTAACCTACGGTCAGCCCATTCTCATTTACTGACTACCCCAGCCATTAAACTTAAACGTCAGGGTGGATGTAGGTTCTCCTACCTTGCCCCTAAATTCTGGAATTCTTTACCTCTGGCAATCAGGATGTGCGACAACCTGCTGGGGTTTAGAAAGGTGCTCAAGACCTGGTTGTTCGAGCAAGCTTACGCATAGTCTAGTGCGCCGCAATACTGTTCAAGATTAGCGCCATGAAACCTTTTGGTGACCGTGCGCTTTAGAAGTTTCTGCTAACATAACATAACATAACATAACCAACATCAGCACAGAAAAATATGTTGACAAACACCAAACAAATTTATTCTGCTTCCTTTATTGGCCAGTTGTCTGAACAGGGTTTCGACTTATGGAAGGACACTATAGACTTAAAATCTGTCTGGGGTACTAGAGACTGGCAGGTCCAGGGAACTGAAGCACTATTTCAAGCATGCCTCATTCCTCGGCAAATCATGTTTTTGAATGAAACTGTGCAACAAACTTCCTGTCTTGGAATAGCCAAGAACTAAGACTTGAATACACCTCGGATGCCTACACCATCACTAACCGAGGGTAATATAACATCAAAAGAAGGAATTACGTTAGATGAGATCATGCAATACAATAGATCAGACCCCGATTGGAAGAGATGGTTGGTTTGGCCCACAGACACCAATAGATGTCAGGAAAGATTCATGGGTAAAACCAAAGGGTTTAAGATCAACAGGCCAGATCCACGCTATTTACAGAGAGAACATCCAGGGGTAGTGACATCATACAGTGTTGGGAAGTTATGCCTCGATTGGCTAAAAACTTCGACACTGTTACAGGTGAAACAACACTTATCCTTACTTACGAAGGATGTGGATCTACGGGATTTTTTATTAGGTCCTAGAAAGCTACGTTACAAACGTTTCTATTATGCTGTCTATAATGAAATTTGGAAAATATCACAAGAGGCCGCAGAGAGATTACGCAAAATAGATCGTATAAACCTAGAGAAAGCTCTAGCAGTGGTTGACAATGGTTTAACTACACTAACATCCAGGATATATTCACTGGGCAACATTGTATCTTCTGCAATAGATATATTGGAACAGGATTTGTCCATATTACAGCACGGGCAATCGCAATTACGTTCTATTATATTGTTAAGCTGGACGCTGCAATCTTTGCTCGCAGGTTATGTGCCTTGGCGTTTCATCAACAGTACATCTCTGTTTTCTTCATATAACCTAACAGACAGATAGAGATGGCACAAAGGGGTGTAAAATATACAATGCTGCATATTGAAAAACTGGATAGATTAGCCTTTACAGTGGCAGAATCACCGTCCACAGAATGGTTAATCCATGGCCACATAACTCTACCGGTCACTACTTTTCAATTTCAATATTGCCTTGAACAAAAGCAGGCAGGCCGATATGAAGAAATGGGTAGGGAATTCATCAAGGAATCTTGGAAATTACCATACAGATTTCGATGCTGGTGTGGGGATAGAGAAGTGTTTTTAAGCGGTACGAACTGTGAGAACACTTTAAGTGGATCACTCATATGTCAGGATATAATGCTGCCTGGGGCGTGTAACGGTTCAGTAGCGAATTTGTCCTGTCACTTGAGGGGTACCCCAGCTGCCGTGATCACTCCAGTGTTCAGGCTACTTTCGAATGGGTGTTACTTGATGCTGAACGATCAAGGTTGCTGTGGGATGCTTCCGGGCATCGCATATCTGGTAACCGTGAACTCCAGGGTTACTTGCTGTATGCAAGTATTATTTCCACCAACACATATAGTCAGGGAGGCGCCGTTATGGCCTTCGCTAAATGTTTCATTAATGCGGTTTGATGCTTTGAGCAGAATGAAAGCCATGCTTTTACAGAAGTCTGTACCCTTAACCTCCGCTCGAGAGACTTTTGATCTCCAGATCGCAAGGTCTTCAGCAGAGATACAGGCGCTCATACGTACGAATTGCCCCTTCCATTTTGCAGAAATGGTAAATCGTATCTTTAACATGTCTGATACGACAGGCATCATCCACCTATTTAAGACCATAGGTTCTGGACTATTAAGCACCTTTCAGACGGTCCTCGGAGTTATACCAAACTTTATACACTCCGTATTTGGAAGCCTTTTTGGAGGACTTCCGCTGATCCTGCAGGTATCCTGATCGTTATTTTTCTGCTACGCAATGGACGTCCCAGTCACCAAGGAGATGGAAACAGTACTCCTGGAGCGAAAATGCCGTGATCGCATGGCACAACATCTGGGCCCACCTCGCCTGAGAGAACTAAGCGCATCTTGGTTCTTGTCATTTAGACCAGTCTGGATGGACTGCATCTTACCTGTCCTCCGATGCCTGTTTTGCGGAGAAGAATGTGTGTTGGATCTCTGTCTGACACTCCCATCATGGACCCAATAACGGCCTATGTTTTGCAGTGTCCCCAGCGTATTCCAATGTTGATGGCGGCATTCCTAGAGCCTCCACGGGTAGTCACGGCTCCTGTTGGTGTGGACACCGGCTCCTCCTCTGACACCCAGGCCTTGGACGGTGCACAGGCTGCCCCAGCGTCAGCTGTGAACAGCACGGAAAATCATCTGTGCTCAATTGACATAATCTGCGAGGTGTTACAGGGATCGTCGTCTGCGGAAGCAGGCAACGATAATGTTGCGTCTACCAGCCAGGACACTTAAACATTTGACTCATTTGGCCCGTCATGTGCTGGGAGAAATTCGACTTTTTGAAAAACAAACTGAAAATTGGACCTTCATAACAAAATTGACATTCTTTTAAGCATGCATGGCTTTCAAATGCTTGTAGTAGTTCGAACTATACCTACGGACACATTAGAGCTATGGCTTGAGTGACAATTTCCTTTTTAAACTTTTTAAAGATTTTTTAGAACTTTTTATTATTTTTTAAACCTAAAACTAATGTGTTTTTTTTGGTGGTAAACTATTAGCGTACCAGTGTCTAGTCAACCTAGTAGAACGTGGAGAACTTAACTATGTCGTCCATTCGGAAGAGGCGTGGGTGTTATATTCCATATAGGTACCATAATATAGGCCCAGGTAACTTCATAACCCTTCACCTATATTCTTCCCTACATTACACTTATAACGGTTTACAGGGACTGACCTTTTACCTAGATACAACACTGCATTCAGAACGCGGGTTTACCCTACTTCGAAATCTCATACATTATGCATGAGGATTCTTGGAAGCACAGCAGGACTACCTATGTATAAAGTTCATGCCCGACGTCATCCTTAGTCCGACACAGTAATACAGCGAGGTAGGACCCCTGGGGAGACCTATGGGTATATATACATCACATCTTGCTAAGATAGCCAGAGGAGATCAGGGCTTCCCGGCAGACACACTGACCAGAGACGCTGAGGTTCCTGCATGCAGACACTCCAGCTCGCAGTGGTCTAACATCCCTCGCGGGGTGTCCAACTCGAGACCAAGACGGGGTCCCACAGTCTCTCACTTCAGGTAATGGGGTTGACTTTATCCTAGAGGGATTCTTGGCTTAACACCTACACACATGCTAGGTACACTTAGGTACATCTAGTTAGAGAGACATCGTAGAGTACGCATCTTTTTATTATCATGTATTTTATGTACTTGTACGTATTCATGATTACTGCAAGATGGTAGAGCTTTACCATCCGTTTATTTTCATAGTGCTTCTAATCCTATATATCTGCTACTGTCTAACGGTTTTTGCAGCTCATCTATTTTACACCAGAATAACAACTGTTCAATAAATACTTATTGAAAACGCCCAGCCTGTTTATTCTGTGTACCTCTCTAAGACAGACTAAGTAAGCACGAGTGACTGAGCGAAAAGTAGTATATTGTTTCCACGGTCCTGAGGGATCAGGGTTGTCATGTTCGATGGTTGCCAAGAACTATTCTCTCCTTGGTAAGAGGAGATTTTAGTGGCACTGTGAGCTAGCTGGTACAAAAGGCCAACATACCCGGTGGGGGTGTTCAGAATCAGTCCAACACCAATCCTACAGTGTATGCTGTCTGAACGCGCAGATTCTGTATTTCCTAACACTTTTTTATTATAACTTTTCAACATGGTGTACAGCAGCCACAATGCTTTACAACATAGCTTAAAGACATTGGCAAAGCCAATAGCTCTGGCTAAACACTTACAAGGCTCCAAAGGCGAGACCTATTGGCAATGCCAATACTTGTTCTTCAGTGTCTTGAGTGATGAGAATCCACATCATCCATGGCTGCAATGAACGTTTCAAACCACAACTTCCACTCAATAGGTCGGTGGTTTGCATGGTGTGGCAAGACAATCTGGTGGGGTTGCAGTGTCCAGGGGTGTGAGGGGCCCATTGATCCCCAGTTATGACTGTCTTACATGACCCAACCAGCAAGATTGGAGGCCATTTCCCTTGCTTGCATTAGGGCCAGAACACCCTTGTGATGCCACTTATTTATTCTAAAGTTGTTCACTGAGCGACAGTGGAAAATATCAGACTCTGGAATTTTGTTGTTGTAGGCGACCTACACAGACCTCCCGTTAAGATCTGTTCGGTCCCAACTGTTCATGTTGTGCTTAATGCACTGCAAGCCTAAGTGCACAGAAGACCCTCTTATAGCTGCATGCATGCATTTACCTCTCCCTCTGCGCTTGAGAATGAATGTAGCAATCACTGATCGGCCTCCTGCCATTCCACATTTCCAGAATGTTCAGGCAACCCATTCTTGTCCTGGCTCCTGATCACATTCAACAGAAAGGCGGCGCTTGTGCACTCTGCACTTCCGCCTGCTTGTGATCTGGTCATAACAAGCAGTTTGCACCAAACGAGAGTCCACTCCTTGGTTCTTTGCCTCATTCTGGGCGTGGTATCCACCTTCTGGATTATAAAAGAGATATCTGTCTCACCCCCAAACTTGCCCAACTTCGTCACGAGTGTATAGAAGTTGCTATACGGAGACCTCGTAGTATTTGCCTGCCCGGGTGTCGAGCACGGCCTCGCTGATCCCTTGCGTGCTGACTGGCACTCTGGTGCCTAATCCGTTCATTGCCTCCAGCCGGATCCACCCTGCCTGGGTCTCGCGCGCAGTACACATCCGTATTTCAGCTGAAATATTTAGAAGTAAACACTTCAGGCGCTCGTGGACGCACGCAGCTGACGTACGCGAATCTCAAACTCTTGTTGCAAATGTCGTGCAGGGTGGCCTGATAATTATGCAAGAACCTTTCGATGCCTCTCACCACACCTCTGTACGTATTGAAAAAGCCCAAATTTACTCCACAGACCATTTAGAAAAGATACGCGGATTTGTAACCCGAACACAGGCAAATGCCTCCCTGTACTGCAAAATTCGGTCCACAGGGGTGTGGTCTGCCCAAAGGCATTTTGATTGGCTGGTTACAATAAATAAGAACAGCACTAACCCAGGGACGATTTCAACCATTCTTAGTATACTACGCCATTCTGATTTCAAGCCGCCCAGCCCACCCGCCCGAGAATCATGTGCTCCGGTAATTTCACAGTGGCTCGAGGACGGCCAAGGAATTACCACCCGCAGTTCGCCACCATCTTTAGTCCACTGTATGCAAAAGCGGATCAAGCGAAAATGGCAGGGACAGGGTCATGATTTGCATCCACATACAAAAGAATAAAAAATAATTTCGCTAGGCGCTCCCTTCTCATCCTAGGTGTTCTGATCTGCATGTGCAAGAGACAGAATCTGTAACTTTTTCCCATGTGTGCTAAAAGAAATTCTTATAGTTTGGATATATACAAACAATGTATAAAAATTGTTACATTTTTCCAGATGTGTCAAGTTAAAAAACAAGCATTTGAAATGCGATCAGTCTTGCATTTTTTAGAATTAGAGCTATTGGCGTTGTAAATGTGTTAACGTGCTGGTGTTGACAAGTGTAGGAATCTCCTCAGGCAGAAATGAAATGAAATAGTTCACAGCAGGATTTTTGGAGGAGAAGGTAGTTTATTCCAGCATAAGGAGAGAATTCCCAGCCAGCCCCCTACAGCTTCTCTGGCCAACTGCTCCTCTCCACCCCACAAGATTCTAGTCTGACATATACATCATTCCAAGCAGGGGTGGCTCCTCCACGTGGGCGTAGGAGCGTCGCCCCACTGCTTTCTCTCAGTGCGAGAAGCAGAAACATAAAATGGTATTATCAATACCATTTTATGTTTCTGCTTCTCGCACTGCAAGAAAGCAGAAGGGTTTGGTTTGGGGCGGGCGGGTGGGCGGTCCTGCTCCAGGACAGGGGAGGAGTGGCTTGCCCACTGTTGTGGGTGTTGACTGTTTGGTCGGCCCCAGGGCCGACCAAACCAGTCATACGCACTCTGATCTTTTCTCCATGTAGGCTGCATGCAGCCTGCATGGAGAAAACGGCCTTCCCGTAGACGCCAGTGCGGTCGGCGTCCCAGTCAATCACACCGCTGCCATTGGAGCATTGTGATTGGCTATGGGGAGGGGAGGGAGGCTGCCTGTTTCCTGTGTGGAACAGAGACACGCAGGACGACGCGGGACCGGACCGGGTCACGAAGGTAAGCTACATTTTTTAAAATTTATTTAATATTCCACCCGCGTGCGACTCCCTCCCCGGGCGACTACCTGCCCCCCCACCCACGAGTAATGCCGGCCGCGACTGATTCCAAGGTCTCCCTAGGCATGACATCACCATCCATGACTCAGATACCACATACCTCCCTCCTTTAACACCTAAACAAGCAAGCTATGTACAGAAAATCATGAAAGCTTAAGCAACAAGTAAGTAGATATTAGATTATTGAAGACAATGGGGGTCAAAGAAAACAGAAAGAATCTGAAGCATAGAAAAGAATAAAATTTAAGGAATGTCTTAAACAAAATCCTTCAAATATCCAGGTTTCCTCACTTCTCTACAAGACTTTCTTGGCCCAACTTTCTCTTGAGAGTCAATAACATGCCCTCCTTTTGCCAAGGTCATTTCCAAGTACCCTTTGCATAAAGAGGAAATAAGAGGAGCATTGTACACCACCACTCTTCCAAGGTTCCAAATGCGATGATCTTGTGTCTTCACAGCATTCTCGAAAACTTTGATGACTTTGATGGGTTGCGACTATTTTGCTTCTTCACCAACCCTCCCACAATGTTTGATCATTACCAAATCACCCACAGTAACCACAGTTTTCTTTACAGCTTTTCTGTTATCAAAATGTAATTTTCTTTCCAACACCTTTCTCTCTTTCTTATCACCACAGGTCTGTACCGCTCCCCCTCCCTTTATTCCAAATTCCAAATTCCACACCCAAGAAGGCTCGATCAAGGTAATAGGACGTCTCCCTCTAAACAGTTCAATTGGAGACTTCCCCGTTGTGCTATGGGGCGTCAACCTATACAACTCAATTTTCTTTTCCACCTCCTCTTTCCAGTTCAACGAATTTGACTTCACAAGCATAATGGTTTCCTAGAGAACCCTGTTTAACCGTTCCGCCATCCCATTTGTCTCAGGATGATAGAGTGCTCACTTCTTGTGTGCTATGCCACATGCCATAAAAAATTCCTCCATCTCCTTTGAGACCAACGGAACCCCATTGTCAGTAAGAAGGGTTTCAGGAATACCTTCTCTAGCTATGAGACTCTTCAAGAAACTCACAACTTTTTTGGTCTCAACGCTCATCGCCAGACATACCTCAGGCCACCATGAGTACATATCCACCACAACCAACACATAGGTTTGATGACCCTCGCTATGAATTGGACCAAGAATGTCTAACGCAATTTACTTCCATGGTCCAGAGGGGTGTTGTCTCACCAACATGGGCTGTACCCTAGGTTTCTTGGACTTCTCACTCAAAGAGCATAGCAAAAAGTCATGTATCTTTCTTTCAATCTGCATGTCCATACCTGGCCACCAATACATCTGACGCAACTCCTCTTTTGTCTTGGATATTCCCAGATGGGATTCATGAGCCAAGTCCATAAGTTGTTCACGTCAATCAACCAGAGGAACTAGTCGAGTACTCTGACACAAAAGACCACCACATGTGTTTAACTCATCCTTCACACCCCAAAACATGCCACAACCATCAGTACCTTGATCCTAGAATGGCAACCCTCCCTCTCCAAGGGCAATACTTCCATTAGCATGGGATCCGAGTCCAAGTTTTCAGGCCATTGCTCTTCTGAGATGACATTATTCTCCAACCCACACACAAATTCAGACTCCTAATCAAACATATCGGCATCACTTTTGCCATGGCTCTCCTTTAAGACCAACCTGGATAACGTGTCGGCAGTCCCATTCTCCACCCCGGGACGTACTTCATGTGAAAGTCGAACTCTTGCAAAGCTCCGACCCACTTGGCTGTTCTCCCTGACACTGAGGCAATCCGCTTCTTCATAAAAATCTCACATAGAGGTTTGTGGTCAGTTTGAACCTTAAACCTCACACCCCACAGAAATGTCTTCAACTTCTTGATGGCCCCATGTACTGCGAGAGCCACACGCTCAATCACCGAATATCTTGACTCAGCCTCTTTCAGTCCACGAGAAACAATCATGATGGTAGCTGCCATCACACTTTTCCTGCTGTAAAACTGCACCTAAACCTTTAAGGCTAGCATTGGTGGTGATGACTGATCTCCTCCTAGGGTCAAAGTTCTTCAATTTGGGTACTGAACTGAGCTTTTCCTTCAAAAGCAAAACTTCACTCTCACAAGCTTCATTCCACAAAAACATCGTACCTTTCTTCAACAATTGTCTCATGTTGACACTCAATTCTGCAAAATTTCGTACAAATTTGTTATAGTATTCAACCATCCCCAAAAACTTCACGAGTTCTTCCTTTGAAGAGGGCGAGGACATGCGCTCAATGGTATTAACCAACTCAGCTTTGGGAGCTATCCCATCACCAGTGATGTTGTGCCCCAAATAATCAATGTTAGTAGTGGCAAATTTGCATTTCTCAGCTTTAATTGTAAGATTGGAACTATCCAACCTTTGCAATACTTCCCTAAGGCGAGCATTGTGTTCTTCCAAATCTGTTCCAAAGACGAGAATATCATCCTGCCATACACAGACACCCACAACCCCTTTAAGTACTCTCTCCATGGCACGTTGAAAAACGGAGGCCGCCGATACTAAACCAAATGGCAGGCGAATGTATCTGAAAGTACCAAAAGGGGTGATAAATGCTGTGCAATCTCTTGAAGAGTCCAGAAGCTGAGGTGAGATCGATGGTACTAAATGCCTTTACATCCCCAATTAACAACAACAACTTGAAAATGTTTGGGAGAGGATAACTATCAACAATGACTTTCCTGTTGAGCTGCCTCAAATCAACGCAAAGTCGTAAACTGCTATTGGCTTTGTGTGCTGCAACCACGGGTGCAAGCCACTCTGTCCCTTCTACCTCCTCTATTATCCCTACAACTTTGAGTTTCTCAATCTCCTTCTGCATCTCATCTTTGAGGGATATGGGGACAATCCTAACTTTACAACGTACAGGTTGGGCCCCAGCCACCAACCTTATCTCATGCTGATACCCTTTCAAGCAACCCAGATCTTCTCTGAACACATTGGGAAACTCTTTCCTTATTTCACCAGCACTATTTCCCTCAGACAAGCCATTTTCGAGAACAACATTCACCCTTTTCCTAAGGCAAATGGGGGGATCAGAATTGGCGTCTAACAAGACACCAAGCTCACCTTGATGTATTCAACTTCTGATACTGTCCACTTTTTTCAGAGACATAAACCTTACCCGAGACATAGCGTTCTTTATATTCAATGAGAGTATTAAAATACCCTCGTAGGCATATGGATTCACCTCCATATGCATATGGAACAATATCAGGTTTTAACAATTCAAATTTCCCTTCAAGTTTCTCCTTGAAAAATGTTTTAGAGACAATTGTGATCTTTGCACCAGAGTCAAAAAGTACCTTGGTTGGTTCCCCCTCAACTAAAATGGTATCAACTGGACTAACCTTGGTTTTCCTTTAATTACAACCTATCTGTAAAATAATTTGCCCACACTCAAAATCAGGGGAATCATTTTCTTGATCACCTCCATCTGGATCATCCTCTACTGTAACCCGTTTGACACACGTACTGATGTTTCTTGCCTTGCACACTGACGCAAAGTGTCCCTTTTTATTACACCTGGTACACGTTGCTCTCATAGCAGGACACGTCTTGTCATTAGCAAGATGCCCTGTTTTCTCACACCTATAACACTTGCAAGGGTTTACCCTCTGTTTCACCGCACACTCTTCACATTAGGTTTCTTCACTCTTTCTTTCACCACTTGTACACTCTAGTCTTTTTCCTTCTTTATTGTCGCCACACATTTCATAGAGTGTTCAACTCTTTTTTCAACTTGCAAAACCTCATCCAACAAAGGCTCATCTCATCCACAACTCCTCCCTGACCTTTTTTATGTCACATCCCAATATGAATTGGTCTCTTATTCTTTCATCAACAAGAACCTCGAATTTACAAGAGGAAGCTAGTTTCCTCAATTCAGTGACATAACTTTCAACAGATTCACCTTCCCTTTGAAGCCTCCTAGCAAAATGATACGTCTCTTGTATAGTACTCACTTTAGGTAGAAAATGAATGTCCAATTTTTTAATGCATATCTCATTCTCGTTTAGGTCCTCAGTCTCTGCAGTGGAAAGATCCTGGAGATGATCAAAAATATCTTGCACCTCAGAGCCTAAACAATGAAGTAGCAAAGAAGACCTTCTTTCAGCATTCAAAGATGCCCCACATACCTGTGCATATCTTTCAAAAACCTTCTTCCACTTTTGCCACTTCATAGGGGGATCACTAGATCACTAGGAGTAATGAGGAAAAAAGGTGGTGCAGGTACGTTTTGCATTTAAAAAAAAAAATAAGTTAAATAAAGCTTTAACTTAATGGGGTCCAAAACACACCAAACGATTACTAAAGTTAATAATTGTGTTCAATTAAAGAGTGTGCACATCACTGTTGTTTTCTTGATCAGAAAATCTTTGAAAGAATGGATGCCCAAAAAACGTGCGCATCGCTCAATTCCAAGTAACAATAAGCAAGTGTGACTGTCACTGAACAGGCAGACAACACAAAAGTTGCTCTAGAAAGTGTGCCCGTCACTGAACAGGCAAATGAGAAGGCAAGATCCAACCAAACTGTATCCCAGCATAATACAAATGAGCAGAGATGAGGAATAAGTGTGCCTGTCACTGAGCAGGCAAGATTCAGCTATGCAGCGCTGCTCCAGCAAGTGTGCCTGTCACTGAACAGGCAGAGAAAACAAAACTTGCTCCAGAATGGCGTAAGTGTGCCCGTCACTGTGCAGGCAAGTCAGCAGCCTAGTTCTTTTTTTTTTTTTTTTTAACATGCGTGAGAACATCACACTAAGGGAGCCTGCATGAATGGAAGAGGTGCTGGTAAATGTTTCCGGCTGTTCCGGAAGCCAAAGTGCAGTGGCCTGCACAGGGAAGACTATCTACAGGTGGCAGCAGAACCAGACGCCCCAACGAGGGACACCACAAGTCCGTGACGGAGACAAGCACCTGGCGGCACGCCGACAAGAAAACGCCCGCTCGGGAAGCCCGTCAAAGTGCCAGGCCTGTGCAGTGAAGTCTTCACACAGGCGGCAGAAGGAACAAGCCGCCCTAATGAGGGACCAGGAACCCGCAAAGGAAAACAGCCCCGGGTGGTGCGCTGGCAAGCCGTAATAGAAATCAGCGCCAGGTGGTGCGTTGGCAAGGTAGCAGCCAACAGAGAAATTGTTACGGAGGAAGCACACGCCCAACAGGTTAGTGTCCGCGTGAAGATGGCTCGTGATCCGAGCACCATTAGTTAAGCAGAACGGTGAGTAAATAACCAAATTTCATTGTTCTGTGAAGACCTTGCTAAGCACATCCACCATGGAATATTTTAAAAGAGGTTTCTCACCAGATTTTGGCAAGCATCTTGGAACAGGACCTCTCATGTAGCTGTGATAGAAATTCTTCAGGATTGTTGGGATTCTCTCCTGTGGCTGCCAACTACGCCATTGCAGGAATCTCCTCAGGCAGAAATGAAATGAAATAGTCCACAGCAGGATTGTTGGAGGAGAAGGTAGTTTATTCCAGCTAAAGGAGAGAATACCCAGCCTGCTCCCTACAGCTTATCTGGCCAATTGCTCCTCTCCACCCCACAAGATTCTAGTCTGACATATACATCATTCAATGATCTCCCTAGGCATGACATCACCATCCATGGCTCAGATACCACAACAATTAAGTGAAGTGCCCTGAAACCACCGGCTCAAATTAAGCATTGGGTATACTGTGATGCTGTGATAGCTGTCGCCACTCTCGCCCCGTTTACTCATAATATACCCTTGCTGTGACAAGGGCTTTTGAATTGCATCCTGAATAAATTTCCAGGAAGTAAGGTAGTTCATGAGAACAGCCATAATCAGACTTCCTCAAACCTGGTAATACAGATATTTGGCATTCTTTTTCATATCATTCCACACAGCGACAAAAGCATGACAGACTGAAATTATGTGTGTGTTTTAGAAAGTCAAAAAAAGTTACGTTTTCACACTTTTCCTACAAACCATTTTGTTGTGACATTTTTGTTGCTGAAATATCCCACGATATGGCATTCAAGTGCAACCAGCTGTTCACTCTCATCTGTTTAAAGCTATATTGCCACACCCTCTGTGCCCGAGTAACAATGAGCATGGATTCACTCCGGGGGCATCCATTTTCCATAGATTAACTTGCTTCCAAAGGATAATCCCAGATCCCTCCAATCTGCATCATCTGGGGAGCGGATAATCATTCCGACAAAGTCTTATGAAGTGGAAACCTCTGTGATGATGATATATATACGTAAAATCTAAAACTGCAGAGGACACACTTCTGAAGAGTAAGGAAAATGCAACATTACCAAACCACGCCTCTTGCCTATGCTCGTTAACACTGCCATGGGCACTGCTGAAAGAAACTCCATTGCTGCACGCCCACAGGGGAAGCTCTCATCAGTGCAGGAGGTACAGAAGCACTGGGACCAGTGGATGAACTGGCTGACTGCATGCCCACTATGATTGCTTTACCCCCCAGCTAGGGGTGGGATCCTGTTTTGAAGGCTGACATTAGGAGCCATTTCAGCCTTTCCATACCACTGCCAAACTCTAAACTTCAGGACTGTGCAGAGGACAGTAGAAGGTGTGTGATCAGTGCTTTAAATGGGCAGGTCCTGCCCGGCACTGAGGACATGCACTTCTCAGCACCGCTGCAATACATTTAATATGAGAGTGCCTTCTCATAAGCAAACAGATACTTTAAAGAGCGAGCACCTGCACTTCTGCATTTGCATTCAAAGCACGTGTGTGAGTGTGTTGAGCCTGTAGAGTATGGGCATGTGTGTGATCGGGGTAGGAGAATTACCATTTCATACAGCTATGCGTCTATCAGTGTTGCAGTGTTTCTCGAGTGAACAAGGCCGGCGATATTTGTTCTGTGGAGTGGGTACACAATGATCCTCAGGTCGCCTTGTTCTGCATGATGCAGTTTTCTGTAATAAAGCCGCCAGTCACTACCAGGTGCGGACTGTCAATAAAAATAGTCCCAGGTGTGATGTTATCGGAACACCCTGGAGCTAACGGGGCCGATACCTGGGCATGCGGTTGGGGGCTACAACCGACGGCTAGGGGTACACGAAGGATGGGCCTAACTTTGACGGCATAACAGGAATAAGGGGACGACTGCTCTTGGTGCTGGTTCACGCCGTCAGCCACGTGCGCTGACGTCGTCCTTTATTATATACCCCCTGGTCCGAGCCCGGCCCAGGGGGATGCAATTGCAACAATGTTGTGTCGTGGCCGGGTGGCTCACTACACCAGGCATCAAAATAAATGTGGCTGCCTCTGGCGAATCATAGCTACAAAACTGGCCCACATTTGCAAATCAACGTAGTTTTAAACTTGTAAACACTTGCTGTGTAGATGTTTTTCAAGGCATGGGAGACTGCATTTGTGCTACCTGCAGTCAATGTTCGTGTTAATGTGAAGGAAATCAACAGTAAAACGACCCACCAGATCATAAACAGGCCCACAAACGGCCAAAGAACGGCCCACACACTGACCTGTCAGTTTATCCCGTCTGGCACTGCCTGATTGCCCCTTTGGCCAGTCTGCCCTATGCATTAATTACTGTATATGTAATTCGAGCTTAATTTCCCTCTTTCGAACAGTTTGTGCGAACAAGTAATTCTTTCGAGCTGCTCTGGTATCGGGAGAGTGGCCTTATTCTGTAGCGGAAAGATATGGACATGAGACACAGGGCGCATTTGTACAAACTCATCTTCTCCTTTCTGGTGCAAGCAAATCTTGGCAGCACATTCAGCGAGAGGAGCGAGCAAGAGATTTGAGAAGGAATGTTTCCACATCCTGAGAAACCAGTGTTAGGTGGTTTAAGGTAAGAATGCGTGACAGCATGGATAAACGCGTGCTTAGAGGAATGTATGTGCAGATGAATGTACAAGATGTGTCTATGTGGTACATGTGCATATTTATGTGTGTGCTATTGTATGTGGTTATATGCATGTGATGTTTGTGGGCTTGTGTGTCCGTGGTGTGTGCATTTGAGTATTTGCATACAAGTGATTTATACTTGTATGCAGACAATGTTGATAAGTTTGAGTGTGGTTGTGTCCACTAGATTTGGATAAACATGCACATTTGTTTGATGACTGCATGACAATGGTCAAATGACATGCATTTCTGTTTTACACGACACAAAGAAAATGTTATGATGACAGCTGGTAAATGACAACATCATTTTGAATAATCTACAGATACACTTGCGCTGCCTGTGGTGGAACCAGATAGTGAAACTGTGGACTGAGTATCTGGGCAGAAGCAGAGGTCAGTGCAGCTGTTGTGGATGTGCAGCTTTTTAACACCACGCTGATGGTTGGCCAAAGACGATCCCGAGTTTTTCTTAGGTGCTCCTAGTCTCTCCGCTCCGCAGCGCCTTTGAGATCTAGTATGCCCTGCAGCGTGGCGCTGCCAAGCGCAAGATAATAATAATCATACCAGAACTTCGCTACAAGAGCCCTATGGTTTACGCCTTCTAAGTTTTATTTACAGCAATTCCTGGCAGAGCAACTGCAGAGATTTCCCACAAGGCATGCTTTTCTTTTCCATCGGAAAGACGCCCTGTGTGGACAGGGAGGAGGGGGCGAGGGGGAGCCCGCTGGGGCTAGGAGAATTTTCCAGCAGCGGAATTTAAATCCCTTTCTGAAACAAGACTGTAAAAAAACTGCCCGCCTCCTCAGCATCAAGAAATCATACAGTTCAGAGAGAGTAATCCAAAGTAAGGCGCAATTAACATAGTGAACAGCATGTTACCAGGAAACATCAGGCACCGGCACAGCAATAAGCATCTTAGGTTATGCAGTGATAATCCTCTGTAGTGAGGAACCCAGTCAATAAATAAAAATAGATGCGTGTGCTGCCGGGTTTACATCAAGCTTACACCTTAACCTGATGGTTGCGGGTAAAGAGCATGACAACATGGCGGGCTATCGCCATGCAGCACCCCGCACGCGCTCATGGCGCACTTTCATTTGCATCAGCCGGTGAGGTGTTGGGGGTGCTGGGAAGGTTCACGAGTGATAAGTGAACATGGCCCGAGTCTGAGTTCTGAACGTACATTAAAGAACACATCAGCAGGTGATCTGTGCCAAGCTGCATAAACCCGCCTTGTTCATATAATGACATGTCTTCAGTAGTCTGGAGGGCACTGGGGGGTGGGGAGGAGAGGCCATCACAAGCAATAACAGTGTGATGGCCAAACAAAATATTCTCTGAGTGATATCGCCATGAGGGAGCTAAGGAAACAAAGGAGGGGTATTTAAACAAATGCACTAATAATAGGCAGGCATTTTAAAATGCTACAGATAACAACCAATGGCAATCGGTGGGTGTGCCAAACCCCACAGAAGAGATACAACAGGTCGAAGCTCAATCTAAAAATGACTGTGTGAAGAGGGGAGAAGGTCTCGTGCCAAGAACGATCTGATCTTAAGTAAAACCATTAGTCAGAATTCCAATATAACTTTCAACTACAACTTTTTCTGAAGATACAGATTAATGAGAAGTGAGATGACTTCCAGCAACAAGTGAATGATTCACTGATTTCTGGATTTTACATACATTTGTAAAAAGTGTAAGAACAGTTACAATGTGAGGACTAACTCGGTGCCTCACCTGAAAAAATCTGTTCCTATCAGCCAGTTTTTGACTTGCCAATCTGATTTTTGTCACCTATGTTTTGATATGTCCCGGCAAGCACCATTCATCGTGCAAAAAGATACCACTAGACCACATTATAGCCATCAAATACAACAAGCAAGAGAAACATAATAGAAACTCTAGCTACTTAGATTTTATGTGACCGACAGGGTCTGACCAAAAACCAGAGAGACAAAAGGGAATTTACTCCAAGGGATTTAGAGTCTAGATATATCATTGAACTGGAAGTAAAATTCTCATTCAGGTTAAGCCATGAATAAGAATTTGGTATCATTTGGCTAGAGATTAATTCACAGTATACCTTTTTTAGTTTCTTCTAATGTCTTTTTGATTAGTTATTGAATTCCTTAATATCATGTTTAAATTAGATTTTTTTCAGTTTTTTAGTGGACGAGCTCCAGTTTTCACACTATTACACTGATTGGAAACTTTTATTTCATGTGATTAACAGGCAGGAATATTGATGTATAGGACTTTTAGTACTTAACAACTACCAGTAGTATTGGTTCTCACTGAAATACAACACATGAATGCACTATGTATGTAAATGTTAGCTGGATCATAATATTGGCCCACTGGGGATAGACCCTATTGAGTTCTGTGATTTGACCTTCGCATTGATGTATACCCACTTGAGAGTGATTTAACATTGCTAAATGCAGATAGAATATTAATTATTTTAAGCATATGGGTATTGAAGGTGTGTGCATGTATGCTACTGTGCACATTTAATTTTATTTTTTTACTTGACAGTTACTGTTCATATTTTAAACATGCATTATTCCAACTATGTATTTTATGCAGGATGAATCAAATTCTGAGATTATTGAAGTTTATAATATTCAAAATGTATCAACTATGTTATGCATATTTTTTGCTACTAATTAGCTATTTCAAGATGACACTTATTTTGGTTATACAAATACTGAGACTATTTTGCAATGCCGCATTTGATACAGTCAACCACGCTCTTCTAATTGATCGCCTTGAATCAACTGGGATCAAAGACAACTCACTTAAGTTTATTACTTCTTTTCTGACTGACCGCATTCAGACGGTCTCTCTTGGTGATTTTGCCTCACCAGCCTTTTCATTGCCCTGTGGGGTCCCTCAGGGCTCATCTCTGAGCCCCACTTTATTCAATCTTTATGTTACCCCACTTGCAGCTTTATTTGGAACATTTGGCTTCTCTTTGGTCTCATATGCGGATGATACGCAGATTGTTATCTTTTGAAGGACAAATAAATCACATCATCTCTTCATGTTTCTTCATTCTGAAAACTTTAAGGAAATTGCTGCCTTTCATTCCATCGAGCCTGCAGAAGAGGCTAGTTACGACTCTTATCTCTTCCAAAGTAGATTATGGTAATGCACTCTTTATTAATATTCAAAAGCGTTTTTTACATAAGTTACAAACGCTACAGAATGCCGCAGCAAGGTTACTGCTGGGCATCCGAAACATAAATCTGCTTCTCAAGCATTGATCCAACTACACTGGCTCCCCATAGATAAACGCATTCAGTTTAAGGCACTCTGCATTGCCTTCATGGCACAACAAGCTGTCGGCCCGGACTACTTGATACAGCGTTTTCAACGCTGTATCCCAGCACGCTCCCTGCACTCATCCACAAGTGGAAATCTTGTAATCCCCAGATTTAAGAAAGCTAACTCGGGTGGGAGAAGCTTCATTTCATGCACATCAAGATTGTGGAACTCATTCCCGGCAGAACTAAAACTTAAGACAAACCTATTGGAGTTCATGAAGTATCTAAAAACTTGGCTTTTTACCAAATAAGTCTGGCATCTTCTGGATCTTTCTAGCCTGTCAGTATCCGCTTAGCGCCTAGATAGCCCCAGGTGATTGTCACGCTTTATACATTTTATTTTCATTTCATGAATCCATTATCTGTGTTTGTAATGTCCATTTGTATCTCACTTTAAAAATTGCAAGGGTTGCTCAGTTTAGTCACCTGAAACAGATTTTGATCAATATATTTTGGAGATTATGTCTAGTTGGACTGTACTATCTATGTATATATCTGTGGCGGCTAGCACGGCTCACGGGTGATGGGGCGGGCGCAGGAGGGGGTTGGTGGGCACAAGGGGACGCAATGTAAAATTAAAAAAAAAAAATAAACACTTACCTTGCCGTCGGATCCCGCGTCTCTGCTCCTGCCCTCCTCCGTCAGACTCCAGGAACAGGAAGCACAGCCAGACTCCCCTGACCAATCACAACGCTGCAATGCAGCGTTGTGATTGGCAAGCACCCAGGCTCCCCTGACCAATCACAATGCTGCAATGCAGCATTGTGATTGGTCTGAGCTTCGTGGTTTGAAAACTCAGCCAGGGAATGGGGGCCTAGGTATGTTCTCCACGCAGGCTGTAATGCAGCCTGCATGAAGAACAGGGAAAGTGCGCATGACTGTTTGGCCTGTCCCAATTGGTATTTTAACCAAAAATGTTTGTTGTACTTGCTCAATTGGTACAAGAAATAATGAATGGCAAGGTATAATAAACTTCCAGAATGTGAAGAATGTTGAAGTTTATTACACCTTGGCATTTATTTATTTCTTGTACCAATTGAGCAAATACAACAAACATATTTGGTTAAAATACTGACAATTCTTATCCACTTACACTTGAATGTAATATTAGCAATTGTGAACCCTCAGATGAGAAGAAGAAAATTGTGAATTGAAATACTGTATATATGATGAATTTTCAGATTATTATGAGACGGGTATTTTGTTTTCTTTTTTCCCAGAGTTTTATATAGCGCAAACTTGACCCAAAGGTATCAGAGCGCTTTACATGAGCACCAGTTGCTTACAGACGGACACATTCATTGTTTTTGTTAGGCATGGGGAGATTAAGTGATTTGCCCAGAATCACAAAATGTCGAGCGTCCCTGCCGCCCCAGTGTCGAAGTCGACTACTCTAGGCGTAAGACCACATCCTCTTGTTGTTATCAATATTAATTAAGATAATAATGAATTTAGCTGCGATGCAAAATATTATTAAGTGACAATATGTGTTCGAGACGCATGAGAAGAAAAAAGCAAGTGAATTGTCTAAATCAATGCATAAGGCGACAACATAAGATGGCTGCCACTGTTGTAATCTGTAACCATATTAGAATGGTCCTTTGTTGATGTCAAGCATTTGAGAACAACATATGTCACATGACTATTGTATATAAAGCAAAACATGGTGCCGAACAAACTGACATTGGAAAAAGGCGTCACTGCCGAAACACGTTTGTCTTTAACGGAATAAATTAATAGAAAACGACCCCACGAGTGCGTGAGTCTTCTTCTCCCCTTTGGGAAACTCTGCATATATGTGTATATAAATGCATTTGTGATTCCTGGAACTGGGCTTCGGCATATTTTCTTGTGTGTTAATTGACAGGCTGCTCCGTGCCTGTTGTCGCCAGAGACTGCCCTGCAGGGTTGGGGGCTCCCTTTGCTCGGAGGTGTCTTTTGGATTTGAAAGGGGGAGCATGACCCGCTTGCCTTGATGCCTGCCAAAGGATTTACCCGGTTACTTAAGGCTGAGGTGAGCAAGGGATACGAGAGGAGGTGAACCTTTCTCCTCTTGACTTTTCCAGGACACACAGCAACATTTAGAAATTACTTTTAACAACGCTGTGCTCAGATAAGAATAACTGACTGTGCCAAAGTAAAGTGGAAAATGCACGTGATTCGATTTCTGCAAGAACTTTATTTTCACAAATTGCACAGGAAACATTATCATGTTTTATTTGAAAAATACATTGCAGTTGGCAAAGAAGGAATTTACATTCTCTGTGCATTGTGGGACATGTATGCTTTAAATACAAGAGTCACGTGGGGGCCTGGTTTTTGAAGAAGCACATAGTCACTTTATTGACAAAGCTGCCTCACCTGTGAACAAGGCTCATTGAGGAGCTGAAACGCATCAGGATAACATCATGAGAGCATGCTGTTTTCTGAATAAACGCATTTGTGATTCCTGGAACAGGGCTTCGCATATTTTCTTATATATATATATCCACACACACACGTATTTATATATACATATACATATATATATGTGTGTGTATATATATATATATAATCTCGAGGGGCTGGGTAAATCATGCAGCGTGTGAGTGAAATTGTACTTTTCATCTAAAAAATCGTCTATGAGAGACTGAGAACTTTTAATTGTAAAAACGATATGCTTTCAATCAAGTTGCAAGTAACTTAACACACGCTGACATGGCAGCCAGGGAAAGAGGTATTACGACCTTGAACTGTGATTGTCCTTCGTCACTGGCTGTGATTATGTACTTCTCCAATGAGATCGTTTCAAAATGTATTTAAACATGAGCAATGTCTAATGCCAAGTTGATATGCACTGAAAAAGGCTAGACGCCGAAATGCATTTGCTTTAATAAATTCAACTAGAATATGTCCCATGAGTGCTCTGCATTCTGTAGCTTTGAATATTTTCCCGTGATTTCACCCTCACGTTAATGCGGACAATAGCACCCGCCACGAGTTCAGCAGTTAAAGGGTGAGACTTGGAGCCAATATTTACTACTGCTAGAACTGCAGAGAAAAAATGAGAAAGCATCCTAGCAGCCTTGCTGACAATTATTGAATTGGAGGACAGAAGTAATATATACGGAAACCTGTAGGATGGTGTAACATTTGGGACCCTGGCAGGCGAGGGACGGAAATATAACACCATGGCACTGGCAATTGGAGGCACAATGGCCGAATTAATCTCGAGGGGCTGGATAAATCATGCAGCGTGTCAGTGACATTGCACTTTTCATCTAAAAAACGTCTATGAGAGCCACTCTAGCTCTCTATAAAAAATCTATTACAACTAGGAAAGCCGAGTACTATGAGGCTCGCATAACTGAAGCTCCAAATAAACAGAAGGAGACTTTTAAGATCCTCAATGAACTCAGTAAAAAGCCGGATGTAAATTCTGCAGTAGCACCCTCAGACTGTAATGCACTGCAGTCTTTTTTTCTCCAGAAGATAACAGACATCCTCCTGGAGATTGAAAAAATCCCCATCACCCTGAGCTCCGTGGAGCTGCTTACACCCCCGCTTCCTACCGGCCAGCTCCTCACCAGTTTCCCTCCACTGGACCCAGAATCTCTGATGCTCCTGATAAATAGAACCAAATTAGGCTCCCCGGCGACCCATGCCCGCCTAGGATCTTTCGGATGGCCCTGCCCGCCCTGGAGAGTCAGATTCTCACTCTCTTGAATAACTCCTTGGCGAATGGTCAAGTCCCCTTCAATTTTAAGGAGGCCAGAGTTACTCCCCTACTAAAGAAACCGGGAGCAGACAAGGCCGAGCTCAAAGATTATAGACCCATCTCCCAGCTCCCGTTCCTGGCGAAGGTTGTGGAGCAACATGTCCTGAAGACAACCTCAGCGTTCCTGGAGGAACACGAGTTACTCCAACCTCGCCAGGCTGGGTTCAGAGCCCACCACAGTACGGAGCTAGTCATGCTATCTGTACTCGACGATCTCAGGATGAAGGCCGATAACAAAGAGCCGAGCGCCCTGATTCTTTTAGATCTTTCGGCGGCGTTCGACACGGTCAGCCACACAACACTACTGACCCGGCTGATGGCCCTGGGCATTCGAGGGCACGCCTATAACTGGTTAGAATCTTTTCTATCAGGACGCTCGCAGAGGGTCCAACTTGGTGCCCAGGTATCGGAAAAGGGCAATATCTCCTGCGGAGTCCCTCAGGGTTCTGCACTGTCCCCGCTCCTCTTCAACATATACCTGCAGCCCCTGGTAGCCGCACTAACCAATATGGACTGCCGGGTTTTTAACTACGCGGATGATACCCAGCTCATCCTGAGGATCGATAACTCGGTCTGTGCCCAAGTATCAGTCCAGAACATCCTCAGGTTCACAGTCAACTGGATGACTGCAAACTCCCTAAAAATTAACCCAGATAAAACTGAAGTACTAGCCTTCCCATCAAAAAACAACCCCTGGAGCGGCCTGTTTTGGCCCCAAGAGTTGGGGGCCCCTCCCAGCCCAACGCCAGTTGTAAAAAGCCTGGGAATCAAGATCGACTCCGAGCTCTCTATGACCCATCAAGTCAACTCGGTGGTGGGCACATGCACTGGTCTTCTAAGACAGCTGAGGAAACTGGTTCCTCTGCTCTCAGTGTCATCTCTGAAAACTATAGTATCAGCAACTATTGTCTCACGACTCGACTATGGCAATGCGCTGTATGTCGGGCTCCCCCAGAAACTCACGAACAAACTACAGGTGGTACAGAATGACGCAGCTAGGCTGATCTTCAGGCTGCCTAGAAAAACTCATGCCACTCCTCTGCTGCGCAAACTGCACTGGCTGCCTGTTAAGCAGAGAGCAAAATTCAAGGGACTCTGCATTGTCCACAAAGCTCTCTACGGACATGCCCCAGGGTACATGGATGATCTAAAATGGCCGCCGAGGAGTAGGAGCCTCCCGAGGAGCTCCTGGTTTTGGGATCACCTTTTAGGTTGATATCCCTGCATAAACCACCTCACCGGCCATCACCCACCTGCCTCTTAAACCGGACTACACACCCTCCGTCGACATACACTTTAATAAAAAAAAAAAAAAATCGTGGAAGGCTACTCACCCGGAATGTCCACGACTACAAGACTGCTCAACTCCAACGCCGCCTGGACTCGAACGGGGTTCCGAGGCACCTCACCAACGGAACTGACCTAGTGCTGGAGGCTTCCGACCCCTTCCAGGATGAGCCCTGGCTGACGGTGCAAGTCCTCCTGTCCTCCCGACTGCGCTGCCTGCTCCCTGATGAGCACACTCTCCAGGCTCCAGGGGTCTCAAGATCGGTAACCACCACGGCTGCGAGACAGCTCGACACCAACGCCGCCTGGACTTCAACGGGGGTTCCGAGGCACCTCACCAACGGAACTGACCTGCTGCTGGAGACTTCCGATCCCTTCCACGGTGAGCCTTGGCTGACGGTGCCGATCCTCCTGTCCCCCCGACTGCGCTGCCTGCTCCCTGATGAGCACGCTCTCCAGGCACCAGGGGTCTCAAAATCAGTAATCCACCACCCGATGAGGCTCTCCCGAATGAGCTGACGAGATCGGTGACTGGCCGGCGCCTGCTGCTTTCGTTCACCGTCGTTCCCCTGCCATGGACCCGACTCATGCCTGCTTTTTAGTCCTTCGCGACTGGTCCCGATAGAGGTTGACAGACGCGACCTCTCCCTCTGCAGGGCATAGGTGGAGACCTCCCGATAGGCTACACCGGGATACTCGCTGCACAGACGGCGCGACAGGTCCGCAAAGTTCACCTCGTCTCGGGCTTTTGGGGTTGGTGGAATCATGGTGCTCAGGCAACACGTGAGCCACCTTGCGAATATTTTTGTGGCTGATTGATAACCCGATCTTCAGGTTTCTAGGGACGCCGATCTGGACAATGTTCCTAATGACACTGACGCCATTTGGATCGATGGTCGAAATTTGATCGCCATTTTGTACTCCTTACTCTATCCTGGAACTGACCCTCCCTGATCCTACTGCTTCAATAAGTGGGGAAAGAGAAAAAGGACTAACTTCTCCCTGCTCCAACAGTAGCCATCTTGAAAGGAGTCTATCATGAGGTTTATCTATTCTATCATGCTCCTCATTACGGTTACTTTAATCTAAACCTTTATCTCCTTGTTCTTCATCAGCCACTTACCCCGCACTCCTCCATACTAATTATCAGTCCCCCTTTTATGAATCTATATTGTTTAAATTAAATCCAAAACCTTACTTAGGAGATCTGCAATAACCAGCCCATTTCCTCTATATTGCATAATATTTCTTTATATCATTCTTTAGATAATCTCTTTATACTACACTGATTTCTCTATTATTATTGTCTCACGGATCTATTTATTTATTATTATTGCTCCCCTCTGTTACATTCCTCCCCCTTCCTCTTCCCTATTTTCACTTTATTATATTCCCCCAAACTGGTTCTATCTTTCCATACTCCCCTTTCTCAAGATATTGACCCCATCTATGGTTGCTACCCCCGGACTCTCCTCCCTCTCCCATCTTCTGCTCTCCTCTAGCTCTCCCCTTCTCCCATCTTTCTGACTTACCTCATTTTATTATTTTTATTCTTGAATGTTCGTAACTTTTTCCTGAATAATTGATAGTTATTACTTACCTTTGCCTTATGTACACTCATAAGTGATCTACCTCATTTTATCTTTTGTGATTCTAATTTTTATTTTTCTAAATGTTATACAGACTACCATTGAAGAAGACGTACAACTGCACTTAATACCTTTGTCTCTTTGTACCTCACTGACTTATTTATTATTACTATTATTGCCTAACGAATCTGTGTATTATTTCCGTTCCCCCTGTTACATCCTCCCCCTTCCTCTTCCCTATTTTCACTTTATTATTTTTTCCCAAACTGGTTCTACTTTTACATACTCTCCTTTCTCAATATACTGACCCAACTGTTTCTACCTTTACATACTCTCCTCTCTCTAGATACTAACCCTATCTACTGTCTCCACTCCTGAACTCTACCCCTTCTCCCATCCTCCTCCCCCTTAATGCCTCCCTCATGAGCCACCTCATCACACGGCCCCCAGGTTACATTACCTCTCACTGACTCCCCCCGCCCCCTCTCTTTTATTCCCCATGCCCCACCCAATTATCACTCTCGCACACCTTCCCCTCGCCCCCTGACCACACCCATTAAACCATCATGCCTCCCCTCAACCATACTCTCACGACACTTGACTCACCCATCACTAGGCATGGCCCTAACTCTTGGTCCATCCTTTACCCCCAAACCTCTCCAAAAGTGGCAAGAAAAACTTTAAACACAAACTTCTAATGTGCCACCAAGAAACCTTATTCGTTGACAACTACCTTAGCCTAACCTCCATCATAAAAACAAACTACATCTTCTACACTAAACGCCCCTCTAAATGGAAAAGTATCTTTCTCCACCACCTTCCTATCTCGAAGTCCTGCAAAATCCCCTATGGTTTGAAACTATCCACTACTCCTTCACCCACCTTTCCTGGCGAAATCGACATCTCGATTTTCAAATCAGGTAATATCCTTATACAAGCCTCCGAAAACCACCTCACTATTTTTGAACACCACTTCAGATCCCTATCCCATTACCTTCTACCTACACTTACCTCTAACCTCTCATCCTCCCAATCGCAGGATACCTTTTCTTCCCCCCTCCTCTACCCCAACCTATCCTTTCCCTGACTCATTAATCATCAATGAAATCCCTGATTCCCTGATGTATTCTCCCCCTTCCTCATTAGCATCGCCCCCTCCTCCTGACTTTCCTACTACTCCCTTAGCAAACCAAAACCCCCTTCCTCCACATGTACCCCCTCCCCTGACCCCCGACGACTTCACCAATAACTCCAATCTCCTTCCCTCCTAGTAACGCTCCTACAACTCCCCCAATCACCCAAACCCCTCCTCTTCCTCATGTACCCCTCCCCCAGATCCCCCGATGGCCCCACTAATAACTCCAAACTCCCTCTCTCCCAGTAACCCTCCCCCATTATCTAATTAACAGCCCTCATCACCCCCTCCCATGCCCCCTTTTTTCTCATGACACCCAGTTGACCTCTGGGAATGCCCTCCTGCACCCTTTAATTCCACTACATCCCTGCAACCTAAACACCCCTCACATCCCCCCACCTGGCTTCCCACACTGTCCACTCCCTAGACCTCCATCTCCGACCAGCATGGAACATACCCCTCTCCCCCCAACCTCCTAGCCCCCTCACTATCTCACTTCTTACCCAGTCACTCCTCAATATTGAACTCCACCTCACAACCCTCGTACAAGAACTCTCTTCTCTCAGAAATGATGTCAACTCCCTCTCCTCAAGGAACCCCTCCAATCATACCTATCCCTTTGATTCCGTACAAACTAACACCGCACCCCATCACCAAAGGAATAAGTCCCCTCACGACAATTCTCCACCTAGACCACCTTGCAGTAATTGTTTACTCAGCCCACCCTCCTCCCTGAGCCATCTTCCCTCCCCCGACCTCCCTGACCTCAATAAATCCCACTCCCCTATCACCTTGACTATGAACACCCTTTCACCCCATTCATCTATCCCTGTGATCCTGGGGACAAGTAGGATCCCTTCCTCCCCAATCTCGCCTAGACCCCCACAACAACTCACCACTATCCATTCCTGTTCCCCCACAAAAGCGACCCTAAACCCCTCAACTGCATGCTGGTTAACTGCCGATCAGCAGCCTGTCATGCAACAGAAATTGCGGAAACTATCCTTAGTGATGCCATCGACATCGCCTTTCTCACGGAAACCTGGCTTAATGCCCACTCGTCATCTATCCTTGACCTGCTCTCTCCCCCTGGTTACTCCATCCTCAGAAAAGACAGAATTGATAAAATTGGAGGAGGCCTCGCCATAATCTATAAAGAAGAACTTCAACTCTCGCCTGTCCTGCACTCTGACCATACTACTTTTGAATACCTTGGTGCTGATCTTACAGTTCAGGGTTCCCCCTATTCGGATACATAACATCTATCATCCCCCTGGTGACACTCTTTCCTTCGTGGAAGAACTGTCTGATCTCCTTACCCATTCATCGATTTCCAATTCTAGAAACCTCTTCCTTGGAGACTTTAACCTCCACTGGAACAAAAATGATGATCCCTCGGTTAATCTCATCAATGACTTACTTGAAATCAGTGAATTGAAACAACTCTGCCACTCTCCAACCCACTCCAAAGGTGCCACTCTTGACGCTATCATCACTAGCAAGGAACTGGCTTCTCTTTCACACATCATTCCCATTGACTGGTCCGACCACCACCTCATCCTCTTCACGATCAACAGCTTTGTACCCCCCCAGCCACAAATACCATCAAACAAATGAAATTGACTAGAAATCTTCACCTCATTCCTCCGGGCGAACTGGAGACTAGGATTAAAACTCAACTACAGCTCACTCCCCTCTCCCAAAGTGCTAACGACCTTACGGAGCACTACAACAAATCCATCGTTGAAGTCCTTGACCAAATCGCACCAGCTAAATTAAAACTGCAAAAACATAACCCCCCAAATCCTGGTTCAACACTGACCTCAACATTGAGAGACGCGCTCTTAGGCAGACTGAACGCACATGGAGGCAACACCCTTCCCCCCAAATCTTGTCCTCCTCAGAACCGCAAGGGCCAACTACAAAAAACACATCTTTAACGAAAAGGCCTCCTTCTTCCGCTCACAACTTGACCGTACAAGAAACCGACCTAGGGAATTATTTAGCATTGTCAAAAACCAAACTGCTTCAGCTCCCCCAAACTAATGGCTACAGTCAAAAGATGTGAAGAAATTGCCAACTTCTTCTCGGATAAAATCACTAAGATTGAGCAATCCTTCGTCTTAACTCCCATCCCGTATAGCCTACCACCCCTACTTAACATCCCCCTAAATCTCCATCCACAATCAACCTTCACACTGACCCTTCCCAACCCCCCACCGTTGTCACCCCTTCTGAACCCTATTACACCATCCCCCAGCTAAAAAACAATGCATCCTGGAATATCTTCTGTCCAGTTTCAGAACGGGAAGTCTTCAACATCATCACCAAGCTCAAACCATCCTCGCACACCAAAGATCCCCTCCCTGCATATCTTGTCCAAGACCTTAAACACATCATCGCCCCATATTGGACCACTATCATCAACTCCTCCCTAACCACTGGTAGTGTCCCTGCTTCCCTCCAACTAGGACAAGTTACCCCCACCATCAAAAACGCTACAGTTGACCCCAATGACCTAAATAACCTGCGCCCTATTTCTAACCTTCCATTCCTTTCTAAGGCCCTGGAAAAATGCGCCCTACTCCAGTTGGACAAACACATCGACTCATTCAACCTCCTGGACACATTACAATCAGGCTTCCGAAAGGGCTGCAGCACTGAAACTGCCATGCTCAACATTATTGATGACATCCACCACTCCCTAGACAAGGGCGAATCCTCCCTACTCATTCTCCTTGACCTCTCTGCTGCTTTTGATACTGTTAACCACGCTGCCTTAATCAATATTCTCAAAGACCGTTTTGGCATAAATGGTACTGTTCTCAAATGGTTCACCTCCTTTTTCCAAAACAGAACCCAACAAATTAAAGTCAGCGATTGCCTCTCTAAACCTTTGCCGGTCTCCTCGGGAGTCCCCCAGGGATCTATTCTCTCACCCACTCTATTCAACCTCTTCATGGAACCCCTCACCCTCATTCTTAAGCAAGCGAAAATCAATTACCACCTCTATGCTGATGACACCCAACTTTACTGTAAGATCAAATCCCATGCTGACGTCTTACACCTCAACGAGGCCTTGACTAAAATTCAATTCTGGTTCCATCACAACCACCTCAAACTCAACCCTAAAAAACGGAAATCATTCTATTCTCCCCTAAAAACAACACGCTCCCTATTCAACACTGGATCTCTGACATCAAAGCTCTCAACTGCACTCTTACCATCTCTAACACAATCAAATCCCTCGGCATCAGCGTCGATCAGAGCCTCAGTACTACTCCCCACATAAAAAACTCGGCCAAAGGTGCTCTCTTCACTCTCCACCATCTCAAGAAAATAAAACCCTTTATTCCTGCTGACGACTTTAAAACAGTGGTGCAATCATTGGTCCTGTCGAGACTCGACTATGGTAATGCCATTCTCTCGGGAACCCCTAAAGTCCACCTAGCCCCTATTAAATCCGTACTTAACCTTGCGGCCAGACTTATTACTGACTGTAAACGGTTTGATCACATCTCCCCAGTCCTCAAAGACCTCAAATGGCTTCCTATTGAAGGCAGATCCACTTACAAGATTGCTTGCATCACGCACAAAGCCCTCCATCAAAGCACCCCTTCTTACCTCTCTGATAAACTCCACAAAGCAGGCTGTACTAGAACAATGAGGAGCACTAACGCTCTCGTCCTAGTCCCTCCCTTACTAAAAAAGAAATCAACACAGTCACGCTCTTTCTCTGGAAATGCGCCCCCTGTCTGGAATGCCCTCCCTAAAGATCTACGTTGCAACCCCTCCTACCTCAGCTTCAAAAAGACCTCAAGCTGCACCTCCTTAACAAATACTGGGGTCCTTAATACCTTGTCCCTGGACACTAATGCCTACCCCTCACCCGACATTATTGGTCCCCACTACTTATTGTTTTACACCCCCTCCCCCCTCCCTCCCTTCAAATCTTTCATTTACGGCCACCCCACACCCCTTTTTATTAACTTTCTGGACAGTACCCACCTACTTACACCTGCTTTCCCCTTACCCCTCGCCCTCCACAGTCGCCACTCACTTTCACGCACCCCCTCTTCTTTTCACAAACTAACTTTGCTTTCTATTAGTCCTTCTACCTTCGACCTGGTGTTTGACTTAAGCTTCCCTAGCTAATTACCTAATTTAAAATGAATATTACTGTAAATTTTCAAACTGCCTTGTTTATTACCTCTATGTACAAAGTTATATTGCAACTCTGCATAACCAAACCTTGTAAAGCGCTCTGATACTCTTGGGTCCAGCCAGCGCTATATAAAACCTTTAAATAAATAAATAAATAAATAATACATAAGGGAACGCCTAACCAAATATGTGCCAGGGCGGGCCCTTCACTCAGCAGAAGCCGTCCAGCTGGTCTGCCCTCGGGGTAACTTGGCTTCCAAAGGGGGACGAGCCTTCTCGGTCCTCCTGCCACAACTCTGGAACCAGTTGCCCGATACCCTCCGGAAAGAACCTGGTCTGCTTCTCTTCCGGAAGCAGTTAAAAACTGTTCTCTTCAGGGAAGCACTAGATACGACGTAAGACCTCTCAATACCATGGAGACCTCCCCGCTTTGACGCTGTCCTGCTTCTTCCAAAGCGCTAAGAGACCTGTCGGTGTATATGCGCTATACAAGAATAAATAACATAACATAACATGAGAGACTGAGAACTTTTAATTGTAAAAACGATATGCTTTCAATCAAGTTGCAAGTAACTTAACACACGCTGACATGGCAGCCAGGGAAAGAGGTATTATGACCTTGAACTGTGATTGTCCTTCGTCACTGGCTGTGATTATGTGTCTCTCCAATGAGATCGTTTCAAAATGTATTTAAACATGCGCAATGTCTAATGCCAAGTTGATATGCACTGAAGAAGGCTAGACGCCGAAATGCATTTGCTTTAATAAATTCAGCTGGAATATGTCCCGTGAGTGCTCTGCATTCTGTAGCTTTGAATATATGTGTATACATATATATATATATTCATACACAGAACACAAGTGCATAAAACTCACATCAGCCACATAAAATGTCACAACTCAGCATATATCAAATAACCAATGTTAGCTACCACTAATCCCAAACACACGAGCCCCACATGACATCTTTAGATCCAATTAAGTGTGCGAAGGAGTTGGTGGGCTCAATGGGTCAGGGGCTTCTCGACTGAGCTGATAAGTCTGTAAAAAGTAGTGAGGCACCTCTCCCTGACAAAAGAACTGCAGTTGAGTCCCAAAGGAGATATTCTGACATGACGTCTAAAGTCAAAATGGGTAACTTATAATTGTGCTCTACCTGGGGTTCACACATTAAAGGCTCGAAGTCGACCACTCTAGCCTTTAGATAGTAGACAGCAATGAAATCCAGCAGCAAGTTTGTTTCAATCCTTTGAGGGACCACATAACCCTGATTCCGAGCAGACTGAAGCGAGCGTGGACGCCCTTTACTCTTTTCACCCCCACCACCTCACTGAGGACATGCTATCATTTGGAGCAGTTGTAATGCCCTTCACGGTCTCCTGGATTTTACCTGTTGAGACTTTTTTCCTATTCGCATGCCCTTGCTTACAGACCACCGTGGTGCAATGACATGTTGTACAGTGATTCTACTATCTCCCTCAATGATGCCCCATACCTGCTGTTGAACCTCTTATCACCACAGCACTGCAGCTTCCACAATCTTACTGACAAGGGCACTAAGAGTCGAAGCCCTGCTGGAAATACCTGACATCCCTGATGCTAAGATTCGTGGCTATGGCTTAACACCCTGCATCAGACAAAAGGGGCAAGATGGAGGGGCTACACGGGTTATCAGAACATCAGTGTCCCTCACCACGAGGCTTTGGATTGATTCTGGCCAGGGTACAGGGCTTCCTAATGCTACACAAGAGGCCACTTGAGAACACTGGGCTCTGGTGCCCCACTACTGAGCGTGCAGATGCCATCACTAGAGGTCAAGAACTGCTTGGAGCTCTTCATACTGGCTGAATCCTCCACACCCCTTCCAATTACCTGTGTCTGCCTGTTTAAACCCATTCTAGCCCACGCAAGGGACATTATTTTTTTATTCAACTGTATCCGCCTGCGATTACCACCAGCAACTACTTTTCATCGAAGTGGTGGAAGGGGCCAAGGCAACTGCTCCCTCAGCAGCACCAGAAGTATAGCTAGAAACCATTCCTAAAGAAATCACACTGACAGGGTCCCATGGATAAAAAAGATGGCGAACCTAATGACAGAAATAAAGACAATACAAACGGAGATGGACCTTCTGCCAAAATGAAGAAGAGTTAAATAGAAGAATAACCACAATAGAAGGCATACTAGATGAGTTGATGCCGATGTCTGGTATCTCAATCAAAAAGTGACTGCCTTCGAGGATCGAGCCTAATATGATAACGTCAGATCTTATGGATTTCTAGAAAAACTATAAAAGGACAGCATGACAGGTTTTTTGATTAATCTCATCCCTTACCTCATAGGCTTTACCTTCTCACCACCATTGGAACTTAAGAGAGCGCATAGAAAGCGGACCTGAATTGCACCCGATAGCAGCATGGAAAGACACAGGCTGATCATAGCTTGCTTCCTCTGTCATGAAAAAGCCTGACAAATATTACTGGTGGAATGTGAACATAGACTGTATGACAGAGAAGGAAGCAAAGTTTGAATCGCCACAGACTTCACTAGATATCATTCCTTGAGACTGAAGCTTGATCAGTGGGACATTAAGTACAGCCTTTTTGGATCCTGTGACAATGTGGGTAATGTTAGATGACAAATCTAGGCAAATCTAGAGACTATACGTGCCCTGTATAGACAACTCGAGAATGGACACTGTATCGCCATCCCCGAAAGTAAACAGGAATCTGCAGCGTGATGACCAGACCTCCCATCACCCCAGAAGACAGCAAGATCAATCCTTCCGAAAGCTTAAGGGAGAGGGACAAAGCAGTCAGGATTGTGGAAGAGACTACACAGGATATGTCCCGGGGCAAATACAGATCACCACTGAAATCTGCTGTAACACTGGAAGAAGAAGCTTCTTTGCAATCCCCTACTGGCCGTCAACAAAAACAGATGAGTATTTCTTGGTAGGAAACAATGAACAGTTACTCTATTCTGTTTTGTTCCTCTTTTTTTTATTGCTGATTGATACTGCTGAGTTTTTCTTCCTAACTATACCATTAAGCATCTTATAACTAGGCAGGTTCCTCTCTCATTTGCCTCCTTCATTCCCCAGCCTTCCCTTTATGTGGCCCGCATCTAAGATGGATAAAGCTGGAACTGAACTGAACATTATGAGCCAAGTCCTTCAATATTAACCCCAGATGCCTGCATGACAGAGTATCCATACATATGAGCATATTCATTATCTCTGCCCTGCCTCAATCATGTCTCAGACTTAACTCAAGCAACCTCTTAGCGGCTTCCCTCCCCTCGTACCCTAAATCCCCCCCCACATTCCTATCCTTTTTCCGTATCACCACACACCATTTGAAACATTTTCCGAAGACTGTGGCACCTCCTAGCGGTGTTTGTGGAAGACCATGAAGTAAGACCCATCATAGAAAGCTACACAACCAAAGTGCACTTCGGTGCATGCACTGTTGCTCCATCAACAACATCTCAAACGTCCTGACTGAGTGTTCCTCTGTAATACAATATTGCACGTGATTTAATCTCCATACAGGGGGAGAAGAAGAAGACGCATAAGATATGACAATGTGATTTGGGCAAACACATTTGCATATCTTGTGGACCAACTCCTTATTCACGAATCACTCCCTCATCGGCGACTTGATAATGATGACCAGACCACTCAACATCATTTCCTTGATTGTGAATGTTCTAATGAGCTATATTAAAAGGTAAAAATATTTAGCCTCTAAGCATGCAGATACAGCCCTCTCGTAAGAGACCCTTCTGTCAAGACCTGAAGTTGAAAAACTTAAGGGAGACCGGGTGAGGAAGGTTCTGTTTATCTGTGGAACCTCTGAGCCAAATCCAAGCAAACACCCCTCTCAAACCAGTTTGAAGAAATGCAGAGTGGCCATCCTGGTGAAAAACTCCCTCCCATGTTTGATGATACAATCCTGGATAGATGAGGAAGGTAGATATGTGTTTGCTAAAGTAGAATCAAGATCATCAGTGGTCAAGATGGTGTTAATTTATGTCCCAAACGGGAACAAGACAACCTTTCTTTTGCAATTTGAGAGAGTAACAGCTGAGTTGGGCACCACTTAAGTGACATAGTTGGTGACTTGAATCTGGCCCCAGATGTGATCATGGACTGACTGGGCCGCTTGACACAGTCAATACCAGAGGTAGAGTGATTCTGAAAGATATTCTAGAAGACCAGGGCCTCCAGGATGTTGGGCGTCTCCTGTATACCTCAGGAAAAGAATATTCATATCTTTCCACTGTACCTCGTACACAATGAAGATTGGATTTTTTTTTTTTAAGTTTCAAAAAATTATTTTTATTAAGGATAACTTAGGTATAAAATGCAATACAGTAATAAATACTCTTACAGTTGAGATTATGAGACTAAATAGATTAACCAGGGAAAGAGGGGGTTGTAGATGGTTTGGGATGAGAAAAGCCTGGGTTATATATGGAGAGATCCAATACAATATATGTAAAATATAAAATAACAATAATAAACATATTAAGACATTTGTAATATCAATAAAGGGAAAGTCAAGGAGGTTGAAGAACTTCCTGATGAGCAGGTGTATGTGTAAAAGAGCATTTTGCATTGTCATCTAGGAACTTTGTAAAAGGAGACCATAAAATCAAACGTTTCACAGAAAGAGATATAAGGTATACATATGAGGTATCCAATCTATGGTTATGACAAACTGCATACCACCATGCTTGAAAAGATAATTTAGTTAGATCTTTCCAGTTTTTGGTAATCTGCTGAAATGCAACTGCTATTAGTAAGTCTAGAATTCGCACAATAGGTGAGCATGTCATCCAATAACCAGATAAAAATCCCAGAAAGATGTTAGCAATGGAAATGGGTACTGCGGAGTGAAAAATTGAGTTAATCTGAATCCAAAAATTTGTTTCCAAAAATCTTGAACAGAAGGACAGATGAAAAGTAAGTGTTTTAAATCAGCATGTTCTAAGGAACACGACCAGCAAGTGACAGGAAGATCAGAATGTATCTTATGTAAGACCATAGGTGATAGGAGAAGTCTATTATAAATTTTAAAAACGTGTTTGTGTGGTATTTGCCACTCTAGAGGACTTCCTAAGTTTGGGCCATATTCTGTTCCAAAGGGGAATAGGCCATTCAATACCTAAGTCCTGTTCCCAAGATAGTTCTACATTTGTTTTTTCTCTGTCAGTAGTGGAGGAAAGTGTATAGGAATAAATAGTAGATGCTTTGGGGTAAGTGAGCAGAAGGGTGTGCAATTGCCTAGTAGAGGCTGAAACAGAAGGAAGAGAAGAGCAAAATTGAGCATATGCGGTACAAAGAGCATGTTGTAAAAGCCAATATTTATTCTGAAGAGAGGAAGGAAGGTCAAAAAGATGACGAGCTTGTGAAAACTGTATAAGAGTTCTTTGATAAAAATGTTGATGTACCCAGATTAAATCTTTTTTTCTCCAGGATTTCCAGTAGATGGGTTTGTTATGAATGAATATGAATTTATTATGCCATATTTTACTCTTGGCAGAGGTGTTCATCAAGGATGCCCTCTTTCCCCTTTTCTTTTTAATTTAGCATTATAACATTTTTAATCTAAAATACTACAAAATTGAGACAGTCATGGATTTATTTTTAATAATCAAAAAATTAAATTAGCAGCATATGCTGGTGATGTTTTATTATTTCTCCCACAACCCCAATCCTCATTTCCAAAATTTTTACAAGAAGTGACATCATATGTGTTGGTATCTGGTTAGAAACTGAAATAATAAATGTGACATATTACCTTTAACTAAATACACTTTTAAAGATGATTTTACAAATTTTGTGTGGAGTCCTCAGCATATAAAATATTTGGGTTTATTCTTCAGTCAATCCATTAAAACTTCAATTTCCTTAAATATAGAAAATTGTATACAAACGCTATCTATGCTAACTAGTAACTGGCACCCCTTTTACCTCTCTTGGTGGGGGCCGTGTTGATACTATTAAAATTATGTAAGCGCCCATCATATTTTATAGCATTTGTAATATACCAATATCTGATATCTCTTAAATCCTTGGCAAAAATAGCTGCTTGTGGGCTTGAATAAAGAAGATAAATAAGGGATATCATTTTTGGGCCAAACCCAATCCATTTAAGTGTTTGAAAAATGAAGGTCCAATAGACTCGATCAAACGCTTTTTCTGCATCTAAGGCAATTGCTGCAAGAGGCTCCGACTTATGGCAAGTTTTTGATAAAATGTCAAAAAATAGACGGGTGTTGTCAGAAATATATCGTCTGTTAACAAAACCTGATTGTTCTTTACTGAGTAAGTTAGGGAGGAATGATTGAGATCTTAAAGTTAAAACTTAAAAAAAATCTTATCATCAACAATAACTAAAGAGATAAGTCTATCATTTTTCCAATAGTGTGGATCTTTCCCTTCTTTTCGAATGAGGCAAATTAAGGTTTTTAAAAAAGAGCCAGAATATTTACATGAATGTAAAAAAGAAGTTATGAGAGTATGCAATTTTGGGAGAAGTAACTGAGCGAAGTGCATGAAAGATTCAGCTGTGAAACCATCTGGACCTGGAGCTTTATCTTTTTTTAAGTATATTTAATGTGGTGTGAAGTTCTAGTTGTGATACATCAGACTCTAACAATACAAAATCACTTTGAGTGCCAGAAGGCATTTGGATAGTAGAAAGTTATTGAAAAATATCAGTATCCAAAGGTAAATCTTCCGGTGTATACAATGATCTATAAAATTGGACATATTCCTCTAAAATTTCTAAATCTTTATACTTTGGCATTTGTTGTGCATCTATAATCGTTTCAATGTTATTTTTATTATTTTTGACCTTAAGATAGTTTGCTAACAAATTACCCGATTTATTCTGATCCCCATAGCATTTTGCACTAGAATATAATAAGTAAAGTGAAGCGTTATCTGTGGATTCCTTGACTTAGAAGAATAATATGAATGTTTCTGCCTCTTTTTCTTTGTTAAAAGTGCCATGGCATAAGCGCGTGATTTGTTCCGTTTCTTAGAAACATAGCTATCATGTGCAGCCTCTTTGAATGCCTCCCAAATGATGTGAAAAGGCAAGTTATCTGCTTGGTTAATATGAAAATATTCATTAAAAATAGAAGTAAAGATGAGGTGAAGGTGTGGTCTAAAAGAAGTGAGTTATTGAAATGCCAATGTTTTGTCAAATTGGATTTACTAAAACTATATAGTTGGAGTGAAACAGGGGCGTGATCAGATATTAGGATGGAACCTATATTGGCAGATTTTAAGGATTGGGATATATTATGAGTTTGAACAAAAAGTTTGTGCGCTTTATTTGGCATGAAGGAGACTGTATAATTGCGGTCAATAAAAGAATCGATGGTGTGGGCATGGCTTGGTAAGCCATCATGGCGGACGCCAACTGAAGCAGTTCCGCTCCGCCAAGCGCATAATCCAACCTCATCTGCCAAAACTACCCCTTGGGCGGCCCTGGTGTCAATCGGATCGTCAAGAGGGCCTCGGGGATTGCACTGAGGCCGAACGAGGGTCGCCCTAGAACCTGGATCCGAGCCGCGCCGTTCAAGAGAATTCCCTGGACCCGGCCTCCTGAGCCTTGTGGCGCCTGGCGCAGGCAAGCAACCAGGTGCAGAGTGCAGGACAGGCCGCAGTCCGGCTGTGTTGTTTGAGGAGGCCCCCTCTTCAGCTGGAAGGGGCAGCAGGACGTGGGCAGCTCGGAAGACCGCCAGACCAGAACCGGTGCAATTGGGGTGTTTGGCCCAGCGGTCTCCCTCGCCTGTGGTGGTGGGGTCAGAGCGGTCGGCCCGTCACAGCGAGAACCCCCAAGGGCGCCGCCATTGCGGGGTGGAACAGATGCCTCGCATGATCGTGGAGAGAGCCTAAGGCCGGACGTTGACGCTACGCTGGTGCCCGGACCCGGTGAGGTAGGCCCGCTGTGCGGGACCATTGATCGTCCCCAAAGAGTGCCCTAGTTAGGAAAGTTGGCCGCACACACTCAGGATATAGACTTGAGCCCATATCACCTGGCCCAGCAGACTGGGCCAAGACCAAGTGGGCCTCGACGAGGGGCCCCACACCCTTCCTGGGGCTGGAGATGCTGGAGTGCCCCTTGTAGTGCTAGAGGCACTCTTGTGGTCTGACACCACGTGATGACCTTTGACTACCATCATTTTAATTGACTTTGGTGTGTTATTTTATCCTAGCCTGGATGTACGACATCCTGCATATGCCTTGTTTCTCTCAAAGGTTTCTTTCTTGTAATCTTGCAGTCTTACAGTGGGAGCTGTCACAGTAGAACAGCCTTGCGAAGAACAGAATGTGTGGGATGTGCATTTCAAAGCATGAGAGAGAGAGGTGTGGAATGTACTTTTTGGTCTCGAAGTGCAGTGTTATGAGCAGTGGTGCACAAATGTGCACTGTGTTGTACATTGTGAGATGAAGTATGTGATGCTATAGGCAGTGGTGCACAAATGTGCATTATGTTGTACATTGGCAAGTATTATTAAGTTCTTACTATTGGCTTTGACATGGCCTCATGTCATCCTGAATTCTGACTCTGCATTGCTTGAGCTTTTCTGCGCACACAGACAGGCTTGCAAGTTGTTTGGGTTAATCACGTTCAAGGATTGTTTTGTGAGAGATTGTTTAATGTACCCTGGAAGGCTTTCGTAAGCTTCGTTAAGATAAAGGCTGGAACATGTGAGAATGTAGAGGGAACATGGGAACTCCTTTCTGCCGTGGAATGCTTGCCTGGAAGCTGGCCAGTTCCAGTAAGTTTCCTTGGTGCAGAGTGGAAGACTCTTCAACCTTCTAGTGTGTTTTTGAGATTATAAAGCTGAGGGTTGTTGACTTAGAAACCGGGATTTTGGAAGCCGAATGGGGACGGACGCGTCTACTTCGGTACAGCGGAACCCTGGTTGCTGAGGCTCTTATCCCCGGCTGTTAAATCCCCCGGTCAGGAGTGGGCTAAGATGCAGTGTTTGCACCAGGTGAAGTGTTGAGTTTTGATTATTGCCATTGTGATGTGTGGCCAGTGGCTTTGATCATTTGAGGTGTTTTCTTTGTTATGTGTGAATGAGTGAGGTGCACATCCAAAGTAATCATTTGATGTATTTAGTGTACATATATATCTTTCTGATTATTTCTTGCAGGACGTCCAGTATATTTGCTTGAGTTTTATCTCATATTATTTACTGCTTGTATTTCATATTATAATGCATGCATTTAACTGTTGCATTTACCAAGTGTGATAATATTGCTTGCATATAAATATATATCTACAACGTCCCTAGCACACGTAAAAGTTTTAGAAGCACAATCAATGACAGCAGTAGCTTCGTATATGTCAACACAAATATATACACTGGTCAAAATTAATTCTTCAATCTTTTATTCTTTACGTAGCTTCTTCCCATGTGTGAGTTCTGTGACAGATCCAGAACCAACATGTGTTTCGTCGCTTCTGTTACATATACACGCGACTTTTTCAAGGCTCAATCGTCTTCCATATGCAATTGTTAACGTGTGGTGATATTTCCAACCCACATGGTCCTCCAGCGTGGGGAAATAATTACGCTTGTACTCGAGGAACCCGGCGTGAGGGGTTTGCACGATTCACGAATAGATTGAGACGTATCCACAACCATATACTGGAGAGCGAGCGCCGATAATTGGACCTTATCACAATTATTTCCCCTCTGGTGGCACCGCACCCACCCGCGACTGAGAACTGACGAGGTGCCGGAGCCCAGGCCTCACAGGGCGGGCGCTCGGTACAGGATTACCCATCACCTCCTCGGGAGAGCGCAGGCCCTGGGGGTTGCCGGACGGTGCGGTGAGGGCACTGGGAACAGAGATGAGCCATGCGCCTGGGAAGCCTTGCCCACCCGGCCCCAGAAGATAGGGCCCAAAATAAGTTGATTCCCCGGTCAAGGCTCTTACTGGGGCGGGGCACCGGTGCGCATTCCTCCTATCTTGCACCACTGTCTGGGGGCTAGGAGGCCTATACAAGTGCGATGGGACCTTTACCCACCTGCACAGCCAGAGCGGTTGCCCTGAAGATATAGCCGCAGACGAACAGGGGGAGTACCAAGGGCTGGAGGTCCGGCGGGTGAGATCCCCCTAGGGGGTCTGCCTTGCGGTCTATCCTCGGGCTGTGGAAGCGGCCGGGCGAGGCCCGGTGTGGCTTGTGGCCTGGGTTGGACTGTGTCCGTGAAGCCCAGCCCGCGGTAAGAGGCAATGCAGAAAATACCCCACCGTCCCCACCTCTCCCTCTAAAGCATAGGTCTTCAAACTGTGGGGCGCGCCCACCTGGGGGGGCGCAGCATCCCCTCAGGGGGGGGGGGTGCGCACTCCACCCCACCACTTCACTTCCATTGTTGCTTTCATGCGCGAAACGCCCATTAGGCTGAAAGAGCTTCAGCCCCCGCCGTCGTGTGTCTCAGCTCGAGCTGCTGCTGCAGCTCGAGCTGCTGGGGGCTTGGCTGGGCAGTGTCTGGAGTCTTATCTCCAGCACGCCTAGGCTGTGCCTGCCTGGCTGGATTTCCACAGCCCTCTCAATAAAGAGAGTGTGGAAAGACACATTTTCCAGGGAGGAAACATTCCTAGCAGGAAACTGTACCAGGAAGGCGATCAAAGGCAGGATTCTGACAAGTGGGGCTGGAATCTTGCAAACTATTCAAGAACTGTTAGTCCAGTTATCTGTCTTTCCTTCTTGGCGTGTTATCATCCGTACCATTTGATTCTCTAAAAGGGAGAATCTTATAAGGAGACATCAATAATTTCACCGGGTTCCCCTTGATCGGGGAACTAGCACAATCCTGTACTCCCGAGGAAACACTGTCAGTTTGTAGGGAATTATGATAGGCGTCCAGCTGCATGTGGCATTTAGCACACAACACACGTTTACTTGAGTTGAGGCGTTTATTTACCTACATAATCTATAATTTAGAGATCACGCACCATGACCTCTATCTTTTTATCTCTGGCTTCTGAGCACACCTGTCTGGAAGAGCTTTTTTCCACCACTGTTATAAAAACATTTAATTACAGTTCCCCAGAGGAGTAAACATGTCACTCCTCATTCTATTGACAGTTTAGTGTATCGTTTAGCCTACTAGACAGCGCATCCATAGTAGTGCATTAGATGCATTGTTTTCAGCACGTGGTAAGGACTCTTTGGAGTAGCTAGGTGCCATCTTGGAAATAAGGCTTTCCTCTCTAAGAGCAAAATGTTTTGCATTATGAGCAAATGTTAAATATGTAAATGCTCAATATTATTGGTCATGTGTTCTTTTAAAAGAAAATGTTGTTTTTTGGTGTGAAAAAGGCACACATAAAAAATATCAGAGACATTATCTAGCGTTCACACACTTCTTGATCAGCTGTGTCATTACTTCTCTTAGGCTCCCACTTAATTCCTCAAACTGAATTGTGTGACTTCGTTTCTTTGTGAGCATGCCCCTAACAAAGTCTATATGTGGCATTATAGTGCTTCTTCTATGTCACTGACAGTATGTGCCATTGTGGTCTTTCCTCAATGTTGCTGGTTGAACGTGCCACTGATGTCCATCTATTTCACTCGTGCTTTCCCCCTTTATTCTACTTCTTTTACGTTGCTGGGTCTGTGTGCCACTCTGGCCCTTCTTAAAAGTTGCTGTTTGTATGTGCCACTGTAGACTTTCTTCTATGTTTCTGATTGTTGTACTTCTTAAATATATTACTTTTTTAGAAACAGTAAATCCAGTCTTGCTAATATAATACTGCCACATTTATTATTGATTTTGGTATTTATATCACAGTTACTTTACAGTTGCCATAGGTGCTGACTTTGGTTCTGGGGACCTGGGTTCGAATCCTGGCATTGGCTCAACATCATGTGATCCTGGGCAAAATCACTTAATTTACCAGTGACTTACGAAAAATGAATTTGACCTTGATTAAAGTCGCTAGTGCTTGTTTAACATGTTCCAATCCCTAGAGCTGAGTCCACGAGCTCAGTCCACAAGCCTAATATAACAAATATTGTGAAGTATGCCTACCATCTGTCCTCACTTCCTTCGTAGACCAAATTTAAATGCTTTCTTGTGCAGCTATTTCTGAAGCTTTGTAAGGCGATCTTCTTTATAAGCCAACTATGCTAACAAATTGACTCTTGATGCTGCTAGAGAATAAAGATTTATATATCCTCTTGAATCACTTATATCACATGTGTATGATGTAAATATCCCCTAGGCCTTCTTGGAAAACTGTGGCTGGCCTCCTACTGGCATGGCAACACCTGGCCATACTCCACATGATCACAGATTTTTCAATTGTGTCTGAAAGCATGTTTTGTGGAACCCCTTTTTGTGATATCTTGCCTAGGGGCAAGGATGTGGCGCAACAGCCCGAGCTGATGACTGTGGAGCTGGGGAACCAATTCTTGGTGTTTGCTCAACATCCTGTCATTCTGGGCAAATCACTTAATCTCCCTGTGCTTACAAAAAATGAATGTGTGTCTGTGTAATGTAAAAGATGGTCCTGTAAAGCGCTCCAATACCTTTGGGTCATGTTCGCTCTATATAAAACTGCAGAAAATATATTACAAAGTGTTGTGAGCACTCCTGTTTCCAGGTACTGCTCAAGACTGGAAGTGGAGCACAACCTAAGGATGGCAGAAGCAAGAATCCATCCACACATTGACTGTCTCTGTGGAGAAAAACAGGCACACCCCTCACCTGTGTTTTGGGAGTGTTTTTACTAATCTATCCTAAATTTTGTGTTTTATGTGAAAAATAAAGCACCAATGTAATTTTTTGTGCTAATTTTTTCTTGGAGACTTTTCATTTGAACTTAATATTAAGCACAAGCACTACAAAAACTTCAGTTTACTAAACACTCTTACTTTATTTAATATTATTTGCCCTATATGACCTGGGCTCTGCAGGAGGGAATGGCCATCAATGATGCAGAGTACCAGCTTCCAGAACTTTTTTGTCAGGAGGTGGTGGTGGTGGGGGGCTCGATGTGTAAAGAGGTTTAGATGGGGGGGCTCAGCCGACAAAGTTTGAAGACCTCTGCTCTAAAGGAACACTTGGCAAGCAGGTGGTGAGACGGAGAAACGGCCCCCGGCCTTTTAGCAACATGACGAAGAACAAGACCTCGGGCCCAACCTCTAAACAAAGTACCCTAGATCAATATACCACTGCCCTTGCCTGGTCCAATGGCGCTATGGTGGGGGCTGCTCCGGACAATGCCGCTTTGTTTGCCGCCATTATGCAGTCCCGCGACATGCTGAATGCCAAGATTAGTGCGGTCGGCTCAGAGGTGTCCCTCCTCCGTCAAGACCTCAGGAAGGCAGTAGACCGCATTACTGAGGTGGAGACCAGAGTGACATTGACGGAAGATATGGTGGCAACTTTGCAGCAAAAGGTCAACAAGCTCACAGTCATGACCTAGGAGCTTGCCTCACGGGTGGACGACACAGAGGGCAGAGCAAGGCGAAACAATTTACGATTTATCGGCTTTCCGGAGGGATGCAAAGGCACCTCAGCAGAAGGCTTTCTGACACGGTGGCTGGGGTCTCTCCTGCTAGAGGGCTCCCTGTCTTCTTGTTTTGTAGTAGAACGAGCCCACAGAACACTTCTAAAGAAGCCCCCCCTGGGGGAGCGACCCCGTCCTATCATAGCCAAACTGTTGAACCACATGGATCGGGACCTTATCCTCCAATTCGCCAGAAGCCACCGAGATAAACTGATACATGACTCACTTAATATCATGATTTTCTCTGACTACACACAGCTTGTCTAGCAACAAAGCCAATCGTTTGCAGCAGCTAAACGCAGACTCCGAGAGTTGAATGTCCAATCTATGCTTCTGTATCTGGCTCGGATGCGCGTCATCTATAAGAACAAATCCATATTCTTTGACACCCCAGAGGCTATCTTCACATGGGCCGATGAGACGATGCATGTTAGGCCCCATACTCCACCTCCACTAGAATCCGACTCCTCTCACGGCACCAAGAGGAATCGGCCGAAGAAATCTACTTCCAAGCGACGGCACAGGTCGAGATCCAGTTGGCGTTCTCAGGTGCAAGTTGACGACTCCTGATTATCATACGCATCCTCAAGATATCCAGAGGTGCGCCCCCGGGCAGCCCCCACGTAAACTTGGATCGATGGGCCCACCCTTGGAACATTACACGTCTTGGCGGATGCATACAAGCACTACCTACACGCCCTGAGACATTATGGTTGAAGGGATTGGGGTGTTGGGGAAACATTGGCGGGAGTCCCCCTGGGTCACCCGTTGTGGCCTGGGGTACACCTCGACCGCGACAGATACTTTGTGTTGTCTGAGGTATTGGGGTGGGGACAGGGGGGAGGGAGAACCCTTTCTAATTTTGCAATGTTTATTTCAGCTGCGGCACAGGCACAACTACACCATACACCTTACACACACCCTTCGCGTATGGCATCCCCCTAGAGGGATACATGGCTACCCATACCACAAATATAGAGCCCGGTGGGCTCAAGATCATGACGTGGAATGTCCGTGGAGTACTAGACAAAATTAAGCGGGGAGCAGTTCTAAAATAAGCTAAATGGCTAGATGTGGACATACCTCTTATGTAAGAAACCCATATGCTGGGAACCAAGGCACCCTGCCTAGCCCGATATGGGTTTACTCAGGTTTTCCACTCTGGGTTTGTCCGGGGGTCACGAGGTACAGCGATCCTAGTGCACCGCAGGGTCCCTTACAGTGTCTCCAGAATATGGTCCGACCCGGGTGGGAGGTAGACCTTCATCATGGGCACAATTTGTGGGGAATCCCTGCCACTTGGCAGCCTTTATGCCCCCCCCTCGCTGGGGCAGACTCTGGTAGACAAAATTATACACCTATGGGGGGAGCTCCCGGACAACCTAACACTGATAGGGGTGACTGGAACGATACAATGGCTCCCTCTGACTGCTGGCGGGAGGCGGACCAGAGACGGAACGCAGGGGAACCTAGACTGCACGGCCTGGTCTCTACCCTGGGGTGATCGGATGCATGGCGGGTCTATCACCCAGCAGAGTCTGGCTTCACATACCTTTCGGCGGTACACGTCTCTCTCTAGAATTGACTATCTTTTCCTTCCAAGGGTGTACGTGCACAGAGTCGCAGGTGTTTCCATCATTCCTAGGGGGCTCTCAGATCACTCCCCAGTAACACTGAAACTACATATAGGGCCCTGCTCGTCCCTCTTTAGATGGCGTATGTCACACTGGCACCTGAGCGACCCAGCCTACCATGCCACCATTAGGCAAACAATTTTAGACTACAAAGACTCCAACGTAGACACCGCCCCCTCTTGTTCGATACTTTGGGAAGCACTTAAGCCCACAATACGTGGAGTTGATATCAGTCACCGCTCTGGGGAAAAGCGTTGCCATTGCGCTCTAGAAACCGAAGTAAAAGAAGGCACTAGACCCAATGCCACTAGCGATCTCCTCCTTACGCTACAGCAGCTACAGCACCTGCTTACAAACGAAGCTCAGCACAACGGTCAGGCGACCCAATCCAGAATATATCAGTGAGGGGATAAATCCAGTAAAATACTGCACCGTCTCTGACATGCAGCGTTGTCGCCCAACCCGGTACTGGCATTGCGTAACTCAGAGGGGACTCTGTGTACTACACCTCCCGCAGTTGCTCAAGTGTTCGCATCATATTACTCCACAATTTACATGAAACAGGACGACATTACTCTTGACCAAATCGAGGAATTCCTCCGAGACATACCCCCGTAATTGTTACCGGGTCACATTCACTAGCAGTTGGATGAACCAATCACAGTTGAAGAACTTAGCCAAGCACTGTTGAGCCTACGACCGGGCAAAGCTCCGGGCCCCAATGGGTTCCCGAGTGAATTCCTGCGATTCCATATGTCCCTCCTGGGCCCACATCTCCTCGCTGTATTCCATGAAGCCCTAGAGCAGCGCATCCTTCCCCCAGATTGGCGTCATGCGGAAATTGTGGTGTTTCTCAAGCCAGGTCGTCCTCCTGAGGGGCCATCCTCATACCACCCTATCTCGCTTTTGAACTTAGAGCCTAAACTCTTAGGTAAGGTACTGGCAGACCGTTTACACCCATACATCCATGAGCTCGTCCACCCGGACCAGGCAGGCTTCATGCAGCACAGATCCACATGACGCAACATCCGTCGGGTGCATAACACCATTGCGAAAGCCCCAGATCTAAGACGCCCTGAGGCCCTCCTACTTGCTGACATTGATAAGGCCTTTGAATCCCTTAGCTGGGAGTATCTATTTCTCCTCTTGCAAACACTCAACTTAGGCCCACATTTCCTTTCATATGTCCGCCTGCTATACACGAGTCTCTCGGCCTCAGTGCGGGTGTCGGGGACGCACTCGGAATGATTCTCCATCCACCGGGGCACAAGACAAGGGTGTCCACTTTCCCCCTTACTCTTTGCTTTAGCGATCGAGCCCCTGGCGACACGGGTAAGGAGAGACCCCCTGGTGCTGGGATATGACTGGTCTGCAGAAACATCAGACAGAATCGCATTGTATGCAGACGACGTCCTGTTCTTTTTTACAGACCCCTGGTTTTCTGGCCCACGTATTCTGAAAATCCTGTGAGTATTCCGAGAAACCACTGGGCTTAAAACCAATCCGGCGAAGCCCGTGCTGTTGCCAATCTGTGGAGATCAGGGGAGGTACCTAGGGTTGTTTATCTCCCTGTGCCCGACAGTCTCATGATCGCATAATATCGCCCCGATTGTGCCACAACTCAGGGAGGAGATTAAAGCGTGGTCACTTCTGCCTTTATCCTTATATGGGCGGTCGGCCATCTTTAAAATGGTCTCCCTCCCATGAATGCTTTACCGACTTCAAAACTTCCCGTATGACATCCCCTCTTCATGGTTTTGGCAAAATAACACTCTCCTAAATCAGTTACTGTGGGGAGGAGGCGCAGTTCGGGTGGCCCTCCGGACATGTACACAATCTTCTTATTGCGGAGGGATCACCCCTGCTGGCATTTATGCCTCTCACCTATTCAATATTAACGAGTGGTGGTATAGTGCGCAGACAGACCCGGCTTTCACTGTCGATAGATGAGCAATGAACCCTCACACCTTACTTGACCTCCTATACTCCCAATCAAACCTGGATCATCTGCAATCAGCGTGTAAAGTGGTCATACGATTATGGCGGGATTCAGTTAGGAAAATGGGCTGAAGGGGGTGACTGACGCAAACAACTCCACTCTGGCATGGTACTTACATACACCAGGTTGCCATACTACCCGGGTTTAAGGCTAGGGACAATATTGGGATCTCAACACTTGGTGACGTAATGCACGGGACAGTGCTCAAGTCCTTCCAACAACTACAAACAGAATTCCAGCTACACCTCAGTCAGTTCTACAGATACCTCCAACTAAGGCATGCACTGACGCCTTACACACGTTCCCTGACAGACCTGCCGGACTTCCACCCATAGGAGGGACGTTTACTGATGGGAGACCCAGGCTCACACAAGATTCGACAGATATACCAAACGATAATCACTCATAATCGCACCACAATAGACACATTGCGAGCGACCTGGGAGGGAGATATCCCAGATCTCACTGCGGACAATTGGACTGCAGCTCTAGCAAGCCCCCGTATCGCCTCATCCAATTTAAGTATCTACACAGGGCATACTATACGAGGTCCCGGCTGTGGCGAATGGGCGTGATCCCGTCCCCCACTTGTCCCTGTTGCGGAGACGAAGAGGCAACTTTTCTACACACAGTGTGGAGCTGTAAGGTGCTGCTGCCCTTCTGGTGAAGGGTGGCTTTATGCCTAGAACAGGTCTTATCGTGGCAACTTGACCTAGACCTCAAACTATTTTTATTACACAGCACAGAGGGAATCGGGGGCAACCGATATAAGCAATACCTTCTTTTTCTCGGAGTAACGCTAGCTAAGCGTGACATTGCTCAGCAATGGAAGGGGACTCTGCCACCGTCCATAGGGGGGTGGAAATGCGCCATGGATAGATGCATGGGGATGTAAATAGCAGTGTACAAGGCGCGTGGTTGCCCACAGAAGCATCACAAGATCTGGTCACGTTGGCCGTTTACAGAGATATAGATCTGCCCCAGAACCCACCTTCGGGATCCTCCATCGTATAAATCACCCATGCACATGGGTTTTGCATCTTCCAGGGTTAGCAGATATGATTCCACTGGACTTTTGACTCACATCGCATGCTCCCTTGACAGGATCCGTGATGTCAATGCATCAGGACCTAGCACCGCAGCCTCGTCACATCTTGGAACTTCTGCTGTGCAACACATCTTCTAAGCGGGTCCACACAATACTCCGCAACCAGTATTTAAGTACTTTGTTCAGCATGCCTAACTGGGTTCCTATAGCTGCTCCGTGCTGCATCATGATCGGTCTGAACTTGTGACTTTGTCCCGGTCCCGCACAACCAGTAATCCCCAATAGCACGTTTTGCTTCTTGGCGCTATTTCACTATAAACCTTAAAATTCAGTACCTCCAGTTCTATTCATTGGATTTGTTATATTTATCAAATGTAGCTCTATTATTCTAACCTAGTGTGGAATCTTTTTGTGTTATGTTTTCACTGTCTTACTGTTTGAAGTGTTGCACAAATACTTTACACATTGCCTCTAAAGTTAAGCCTGCCTGCTCTGTGCCATGTTACCAAGGGGGTGAGCTCAGCTTAATTTGGGGTTTGCTTGTGCCTTACCCTGGCAAGGATTGTGGTTGCTGCTTGACCAGGGCTTACACCCCAGTCAACTAGTAACCCAACTTCTAACAGGTTGTAATGTCATGTTTTGTGTCTAAAGAATGTGATTTTAAAACATCTTTAATGTTAAAGTCGGATTTTAAGTCACAATTTTGAAAATACAACTTTTAGAAAGTTGCCGTTTTCTTGTGCTAACCATTTGGTGCCGGCAGCCTATTTCCTGGTTCACATGACTAGGTGTAGTTGGCATTTGGCCTTTCTATATTCCTTCCAGACAGCCATACAATAGATGGACTGGGTGTTCGCAGGAAGGGCCATTCTGGCAGGATGATGGGGCGGGACTATGTACAGCCCCACTTGCACTTTAGAGACATTGCCTCAGCTCACACATAAAGAATGGCACACTAGCCTTTTGTGACTGCAGACAGCCTATGACCAGGGCAGGGAGGATGGACATTCCAGGAACATCTGTGGGGGGGGATGGGGGACTCCAGAAATTTCTTTGATTTCAAAGCTGGCACCACATATAAAATTAGCTCACTCAGACCCACTCTTCAGCCCACTTCAGGATCTGCGGAAGAACTCTCAGAGGACTGCCCTTCTGCCAGTGGCCTTCTGTGTACTTCAGAGGACTGCCCTGCTGCACCTAGAGGACTGCCCTGTAGCCTGAAGCCTGCCCTGTGCCCTCAGAGACCTGCCCTGCTGTTTGAGACCTATTTTTCTGCTTGAACCCAAGACTTCCAGAGTGACTCCAAGGGATAGTTGGCTGGCCTCACGATCAGAGCCTCAGGGACAGGAAGGACTCCAACCATCTTGAACCCGCACCTGGACCCAGCCTGAGTGAGTCCTGACCTGCCAAGTGTTGCCCCTCCAGTCCTGGACCCTTAGACATGATTCTAACCCAGCCTAGATAGCCCAAATCCAAAACTTGGGACTTCTAAACTTTTCTACCAAAAAGTGCTCTGAGAACTGAGAGGAGACTGGGACCTAGCCAATCCACCCAAGATGCATCCCCAATTGGCCTGACTTTGTGGCAGCTTGCACTACGTTCTTCTCTACAGCAGCTAAGCCTGCTCAGTGGCTCCTCACAGAAGGGGTATCCGGCCTCTTGGAGCCCTCGACGGCTACAGCATGCAGCTTCATCCCACTGGAGATTTTCGACATCCATAAAAGAGACTAAATCTGAACATAGAAATCTTTACCACAACTTTGTCCATCGGCTCCCCAAAAATGACACCTCCTCCTCGAACGTGCCTGGTTGCCTTGCCCTACTGAATTTTACCTTCTCAGGAATTTCTTTTCCAAAATTCTTCTAAGTCTGAAGGTACGCTGAGACCGGACTCAATCCATTCTGTGTATCCAAACTGTGCTCCATCATAGTGTGCCATAACTTTTGGCTTTGCCACGGTCTCACGCGACTAGATGTCTGCGATTGGGACTTTGATATTTTAGGGGCTATTTTTCACTTTAAAAATTCATAATTCCAGTCCTACTGATTGGATTTTGTTGTTTTGCTGTCAAATAAATTATTAAAATGCACTCAGTTTTCTAAATTAGTGTGGGGTTTTACTTGTGTTGTGTTTTTGCTTCATTACTGTTCAAGTGCTGCATAAATACTTTACATATAGCTTCTAAGTTAAGCCTGGCTGCTTTTGTGAAATGCTACCAGAGGGTTAAGCAGAGGTTAATTTAGTGAATCTTTGTGGTTCACCATGAGAAGGATTGTGGCTGTTGCTTGAGTAAGGTTACACCCCCCCTCAACCAGCAACCCAATTTTTCACATGGTCATAATGAGCAGGGGTAAACAGTGGGCGCGCTCCTGGCTGTGCAGCTTAGAGAGAGGAAAGCAATGGTAGCCATTTAATTGATAAGAGATAATGGAGGCCGCTTGATCAGGGAACTGCAGGAGATAGCAACAATGTTTGCTACATACTACAGGGAACTCTATAGCTCATAACTAGGGGAGAATAAGACTCAGGAGGAGAATTTGTTCAATAATCTAAACCTCTAGCGTCCTAATATGGAAGGTCAAGCACTTCTCGAGGGAGAGATTATTACTAAAGAAGAAATTGCTAAAGCAACATCTAACCTTCCCTATAATAGGAGAGGATGGCTTTCCAGGGGAATTCTATAAATTGGAGAAAGATGATGCCATAAAATCCCCCTATGATGCATTCAAGGAGGCCGAGCAATCTGGTAGTTTGTCACCCCTCTCCAATAAAACACTGATTAAAGCTCTTCTATAAAGAATTCACTGCAATGTAGCAGCTGCCACCCATTATCCCTCCTTAATGTAGATATCAAGATCCTGGCAGGAATCTTAACCCGTCAGTGTAAGCAAGTTATCCTGGACCTTGTTCACCATGCGCAAGTAGGTTTTGTGAGTGAAAGTACATCCAGCAACAACATGCATACCCTGGCCCACCTTTTTTGGCTTTCAAAGGACTCCAGGAAGGATAGACTTGCTTTGTTTCTTGATACTGAGAAGGCGTTTGATAGAATCAAGTGGGAATTTTTGCTATGTAGCCTTCAGAAGATGGGCCCAGAGTTAAATGGCTATGTGAAACTCCTACTTCTCAGGTCAATTGTGGAGGCTTCCTATCAAACCCCTTCCATATCTGCAGGGGTACTGGACAGTCGCCCCTGCTATTTCACCTACCATTGGAACTCCTAGTTACAGCCATCCATCATTCAAATGACATAAAAGGGATCCCTACCCCCGCAGTCCCTTCACATATTCTGGAATATTCTGATGAAATCCTGCTTATGCTTACTGATCTGGGGGGTGAATGTTTGATTTGCTCTGCATTCCGTCCATCATCTGTGTGTCTTTTGCTTTCTTGCACTAAGTGCGCCGGGCAACCCAGACGTGGGTCCCAGGTTCACTGTGCCACTGGATTCAAGCTAGCCTGGCTGATGAGGGGTGGTGCCCCAAAACCGGTCCCAGGATGCTTGTTTCCAGTCCAGGGAGGACCTGGCTTGGCAGTTCGGTCTGGACTGTTCCCATGAGGCACAGGGTCAAGACTGATTTGCATAAGGCTGGGTCTTTCCTGGGTTGGCATGGTGAGCAAAAGAACGATAGATTTAACCCAGATCTATTGACTGGGGGTGAATGTTTGATTTGGCTCTGCATTCCGCCCATCATCTATGTGTCTTTTGCTTTCTCGCCCTAAGTGCGCCGGGCATGCCCAGATGTGGGTCCCAGGCTCACTGTGCCACTGGATTCAAGCTAGCCTGGCTGATGAGGGGTGATGCCCCGAAACCAGTACCACGATGCTTGTTTCCGGTCCAGGGAGGACCTTGCTTGGCAGTACGGTCTGGACTGTTCCCATGAAGCACAGGGTCAAGACTGATTTGCATATGGCTGGGTCTAAACTGGGGTGGCATGGTGAGCAAAAGAACGATGGATTTCACCCAGATCTATTGACTGGGGGTGAATGTTGGATTTGCTCTGCATTCCGTCCATCATCTGTGTGTCTTTTGCTTTCTTGCCCTAAGTGTGCCCGGTATGCCCAGGCGTGGGTCCCGGGCTCACTGTGCCGCTGGATTCAAGCTAGTCTGGCTGATATGGGGTGACACCCCAAAACCGGTCCCAGGATGTTTGTTTCCAGTCCAGGGAGGACGTGGCTTGCAGTTCGGTCTGGACTGTTCCCATGAGGCACAGGGTCAAGACTGATTTGCATATGGCTGGCTCTAAACTGGGGTGGCATGGTGAGCAAAAGAACGATGGATTTAACCCAGATCTACTGACTGGGGTGAATGTTTGATTTGCTCTGCATTCCGTCAATCATCTGTGTGTCTTTTGCTTATATCAGTCATAGCAAATTTTTCTAGAATATTGAGCTATGAAGGTCACATGGCAGAAAGCAAGTCGTTGCCCAGGTCCCACGTCAAGAGAAAGCCGCCAAAGTAGAATATCAGTTCCAATGGAAATCTTAACATCTAAAGTATTTAGGAGTTTACGTTAACAGCGGCCTTGAAAGAATGATTCCAGACAATCTGGGCCCACTAGTAGCCAAAACTAAAATAGATTATGTGAAGTGGTCACAGTTACACCTCTCACTATGGGGTAGGTTTCAAGCTGTAAAGATGGTGGTGGTACGGTACCCCAATTCACGTGTCCTACGTATGCTACTGCCGTTAGTGAGGACCACTCTACAACGGTCCATTGAAAAGGGTATTAGAAATTTTATATGGGTCTACATGAAACCAAGGTTGAGGATCTCCAAATTGATTGCTCATAGAAAATGCGGGTGTTTGAGACTCTACTGTGTTGAACACTACTACTCTAACTTCACTTGTCACAACTAGTCTTTGGCTGAGGATTATAGATACTCCTCTGTAGGTCCCAATTGAGCGCCATCTCCTCATACATAATGGATCAGGTTTCCGATTGATATATAACACAGAACACCTTACCCCCTGACCTCCAACACCATGGTAGGAGGAATGGCTCAGATTTGAATCGCTTCCAATAAAACACTACAGATTAATGCCAGGTTACATACATGAGCACCCATATGGGACAATGCTACAATCTGTGTGGAAGAGCAAACCATCTTGTGGAAAATGTGGCAGAGAGCAAGCATTCTCACCGTAGATCGGCTGATGTAGAGGAATCTTAAATCCTTTGAAATGTTACAGGAAGAATTCCATGTTGCACAGAATCAGGAATGGCAATACATCATCTGGAACACTGTGAAAGCACACGTGAGCGCAGCCATAGACTCTTCAGGACTCGCCCATTCATTAATATTGAAACACCAGGGACTCTACAAGGGCGTAATGACCTGGTTCTACAAGAGAGGTTTTGAATGCAACTGTTGTACAGCATACAACAGTTGCATTCAAAACCACAGTTTCATTCAAAACGTCTCTTATTACACCTTTACGAAAAATGGCAGAGACTTTTACAGGTTAAATACATGAAGAATGACGGGAAGGATACAATATAGAACCTGGACAAGGGCTCAAGAGAATCGCGAATGAAATTCTGCCTTTTCAAAGCACCCCAAGACTTGTAGTGGGCCCCTCAGAAACTGCCAACAGCAGGTCTACTACATCATTCAAATTTCTGGAGGCGTGGCCAGTCGGGATGTGATACAACACGTCCTCCGTGATTGCCCAGCTATATTACTCCTCTGGTCGCAAATTGGGACTACGTTCAGCGAATCACTAGAACTACCCAAATTCATGACTAAGAAGTTGGTGTTGTTACAAGACACAGCAGATCTACCCTCATTGACAGGTCATAAGTGACACTTATTGGCTTCGGCTATGACTACTCCCAAATTATGTAAATAGCGACATTGGCAAGCCTGCACCTGCTTACATATAACAAATAATTAACAGAAATGTATACAACAGCCCATTATGACCGCCTCAAATGCAAACTGCAGGATAATATGGACATTTTCCAAAATATTTACTCACCATTCCTTGGCCCTCACTTACATCGCCATCAAGAGAGAGGAAATACGCAGTCAGGGGGGCGGCGTGGGAAGGGCTCTAGGATAAGAACCCCGGGCTGACAACGTATCCTCGACCTCTCCCCTATTTCAGTATTGCAGTATTCCAAAGTTTCAGCATTGTGAACACATCTTACTGTCTCGTACCTCAGAGCTCTTAGGTATGCTCCCTTAAACTTCACCGGATAGCCCTATCAACCTTGCCCAGGCTCTGCTGCTTGCTTGCATGCTGGTATATTTCTCCATTTGTTGGGCTGCATGTTCATGTATCCCAGACGGGATCCGTGATACAGAGGCTGGTGTCGAGGTCCGTTGTGTTGCGTTTCTAGCTTGGGTGATTGGCTGAGAACTGTGCCTGCCTTGAAAGCCGCCCATGTGCATGGGGCTGTGTTCCTAGTTTCACATTGCTCCATCCTTTCATTTTTAGCATTGTATGCTCTACACACTTTTTTGCGATGCATGATTCTGTTACACAGGGCCTGGAAACAATGTTGTTGGATAATGATTACTACATCGTTTGTATTCTTATTGATAAACCAGAAAATAATAAAGAAATATAAAAAGAAAAAAAGAAAAAAATCCTTGAAGGTCGCACCCATCAAAATTAAATAAATAAATAAAGAGGATAAGCACATCACATGGGCCTCTAAGTACACTTCTCACCGGATCGCCTGCCTGCCAGTGGGACCTACGCCATGTAAAAGAAAACTCTCTGAAGAATGACATCTCTGCTACAAGCAACACGAAAGAAAAGGTGACAGATGACATGGAATCACTGTCAGAGCACTGAAAGTGTCCTCTGAGGATAGGTCAAAGACATGTTCTAGCTCCAGGAAGAGATCAGCCGATAACGTGTATAGCCCCATAAACATACCAACAATCAGAAGATGTCAGAGCATATTTACTCTCCCTCCTCAAGGACATCAGAAGATGGAAAACTAAAGCTTGGCGGCAACCCAGCGCCCAATGCCTGCCCGCCCTGAGCTCCGGCTATCTATCACATTCCAATGCAAACACGCACGCAAGTGACCTGCTCGGCTTTGATGTCACTGGCTGGTTATCACCTTCAAAGGTGGTTATCAACATAATACGACAATAACCCACCTCCTGCTATCAGTCTCCCATAAAATATGCAAAAACAGTAAACACGTCAGCTCACACTGTATTAGGGTCATAATGTGCTCTTTTACCCTTAGCAATTGCTCATCTGTGCACCCATTACCTTCTACACGACGGGATGCACTTCGTTCTTTTCTGCCCACTTTATAGTACAACATTTATGTTACATTAACTACTGACCAGGTTTTTTGTGTTGGCTTTCTGTAGCCTTACCTAACGCCGTCAGTGTTGTTGCAGTGAACAGGTTAGAAGAATCCAATCCAAGGGCTGTGCAACATCTAGAATTAAATAAATCAACTTTGCTCATTCACTATACTTTTGCAAGCCATCGTATTCCAGAATAGTTATAAAACCTAGAAGTAATGAACAACTATTAATTCAGCAATATATGCCTTTTGTTCCAACAAGCTGGAGCAGATGCCCTGGGCACCGTCTTATTCGAGAGCAGTGCCTCTACTTTAAGCTATTTTGTCTTCTTTGTGATGTTATTTTCAGCTATTTTTTAAATAATTGGTTTTTTTTATTTTGTAAACTGCTACTAACCACCTTAAGGTAGTCTCTGAGCACTATGGGAAGGGGACAGGTGAGAGGGTGTCATGGTAACAATATATAACATTTGCAAGGGCAGGAGTTGGAACCATCCAACCAACCATCAACTATGACAATGTCTTGCGTATGCAGCTGTCGAATATGACCTTCACTAGGTGATAAATCCTTGAACCACAAGACTCTTTGAAAGCCTGGCTGAAGAGGCACAGCCAGCGTTAGTAATTTCACCAGGAAGGAAATTTGAAACAGTCGATGATGGCTGTCATGGAGAAGGTGCGAATTAACAAAACTCCAAGGTAAGGAGTTGAGTCTTTAAGGAGTCTTTAGAGTGTTTAAGAATCTTCTGACTTTAAATAGGTATTTTCCATTCCCCGATCAGGGGGACAAGTAATACTGGAAAGTACCCTGGATGGAGAGATCACCCACCATCTCCTGTACCTGAACTCTCATGTCGAATGTATGCACCTGATAACAAACCCATAGGCCACCTTGTTGATAAGGCAAAGTGTATTGCAGAAATTCTTTTTTTTTACTGGGGGCAATGAAGGGGTCTAATCTCAGGGATGATGTGGCTGCTTCGTTCCAGGCTAAACAACAGGAAAGCTACATGGATATGGACAGTGTATTGACAGAGGTGTGCTGGGTTAGATAGGCAATTGCCATAAACCCAGCGTGGCATGACCACAGCAACTATTTGGGCAATTTAATGGGAACAATGTAACAGCAGCAGAATCCCTGTCAGTAGCTGAATATGATAGAATGCAGTTTTGGACATCTCATTACTCTGGGGAATCACTGTCAAGGCTCACACACAAATTCCAGGGGTTAAAGTACCAAAACTGCATAGGTACCGAGTTCCTCCAGCTAAGCTAGAGGAAAAAAGACTGGACTAATAGCTCTAAAAGCTGGCTTTCAGCTTTATCACCGTTTAGGCAGAGACAATAAATATGCATCTATGGTGAACCTGAGAGAGGAAGTGAAATGGGTTGAAGAGGTTGCCAGGGTCTTGTTTGGGCTTAAGATGGAAGTGGGGGCATCACATACATGTGATATCCTATTTTGTAAATGTCTAAGATGTCTGCCAAGGAGGCCATTGAAAGCATTAAAAAGTGTTACAGATAGGAGCTGGGTTTGCCATATTTGATGTCAGCTGTACACAACAGGAATCTACCAATCTTGACTTCATAAGTCCAGTTTTGCCAGAATGAGTCGAACCAGCATAACGCTGTGCTGCTAATGTTGGATGAAGTGGACGGTCTGTCTATCAGCACTTGGTGGTCAACGGTGTCAAAGACAACAGAGAGATCGAGTAGAATAAGTGAACAGAGGTGGCCTGATTATGGGACTTGAGAAGCTCTTCTCCCATATTTATAAGGTAGTCTCAGTACCCCCTACCATGTCTGAAGAATGACTGGATGACACTAAATAAATCATTTGCCTCCAGTTGGGTGGACAATTGGCAAGAAACAGCAGTTTCAATTGCTTTAGTGACACAGGGGAGGCCAGAGACGGGTCTGTAGTTCTCTTGATTTTCAAGGACTGAAGTGGGTTTCTTTCAAATGGGTGTGGCAACGGGAGGTTTAAAGGCCTAGGAATGACACCACTGGATATGGCAGTGGTTATTACATTTGTGATGATTGGTGTTAGTACACTGTTACACTTCGGGAGCCAAGCGGAGATAAGTACAGCGTTTATTCAGTGAAGTACAAGGTAATAAATAAGGAACCCACACTAAGCCTGTCCTCATGCATCAGACGTTCAACAAAGACTCAGCAGCCATGTGGGACAGCAGCACAGGCCATAAAGCAATAACTTAAAAGGAAATATAGCACCTGGAATGCTTTTACTTTTGACAAATGAGCTTGCTCCGCAAAGCAGGAGCTCGCTCGCTCATAACAAATTCTTAAAGGTACAGCGCACTCCATACATTACTGCAATGTTTATGACACAACACCTTCCCCTTTTTAAAAAAACAAAGCTAAATAATTTGTATGAAAAAAAATAAAAAATAAAAATATCTAAAATAAGAATAACAACACAATATTTACATTTATAATTTTTTGTTGTAACAAATATTAATTCTTAAATGTAGAAGGTATTGTAGTATTGCAAACAGCTCTGTGTTACTGCACGCAATGCAATCTTTAGATTGTTCAGGAACAATGTCTATAGCATGTTGCCTTTGTGTAAGTAACAAACCATTTGCATTATTAATCTGAGATGACCCTTGACTGCCAGTTGAATGCTCTTGAGTTGTCTTCCACCAAGTGCTTTCAAGAGAAGAATTGTTACCATCATAGCTTCGCACAGCTTGAATTTTGGCTGCCTGCGCCTGGGTAATCTTTACCAGATCTCTCTTACTCCACTAGCCTTTGACCTTTATAAGTACTGAGTCTTTTGACACTCTTTCAACACAAACTGGTTTTGAAAAGTTTGATAAACCTTTCTTGACCCTAGTGTGATTTCTGATCAAAACCCAATCCACTGCTTTCAATGTTAATTCTTTGACATGGTGAGCTTTGTCATAAGGTTCTTTAATCTGACTTTGCATTGCTTCAACTCTGGATGCAGTAGACTGCAAGGCTGGTGTGCTCTTTTTGCTTACCTCTCTCACCCAGTCAGGACAAACTGAAGCCCTTGGAAATCTTTTGCGTAACATCATAAATGGGGACATACCTGTTGTACTGTGTGGATTTACTAGATATGACTAAACTTTCTCCCTGAGAAAAGTTTTTACATCAAGACCCATGGTCAAGGCTATTTGCACACCCTCTTTTAAGAACTTATTCATGCATTCCTCTCAAAAAGAAGCCATCACTGGAGTACACAGTGCTGGAAAATTTACGGCCTATTTCACTACTGCCTTTTGTAGCGAAAGTTGCAGAAAAAGCGGCTAATAAACAGCTTACAGACCACATAAATAAAAACGACCTACTGCATCCTTCCCAATCAGGTTTCAGAATGGCCCACTCGACTGAGTCAGCTCTTCTTATAGCCACTGAAACACTGAGGAAATATGCAGGTGAGGGACAAACAGCCGCACTGATTTTATTAGATCTCAGTGCGGCGTTTGACACTATCTCCCATAAGCTTCTTATTCAAAGACTAGAGGCGTGTGGCATAAGGCGGAGGGCATTGAGCTGGTTGATATCATTTCTCTCCACACGAAGTCTACCCTTTACTGCACACGAAGTTTCCAAGTTGCGCAGCTTACCTTTCTGTCTAAGAAGACCCCTTTGGCTCAAGGGGTCCCACAGGGCTCAATTTTGAGCCCCACTTTGTTTAATGTTTATGTGGGGCCATTGGCGCAGTGTGTGGAGAAGTATGGGGTGTCAATTGTTTCCTACGCTGACGACACACAACTAATTATGATGCTAGCACAAGATAGAGGCCAGGCTGCGACCCAGTTCTCCAAGTGTTTAGAAGAGGTGGCAGACTGGATGTCTAATCATTGCCTCAAGTTAAACGGGAGTAAAACAGAGGTGATGGTAGTAGGCAGAATGCCATCTTTATGGTCACACGTGTGGTGGCCTGAAACTTTAGGTCAATTGCCTCTCCCTAAACCAGAAGTTAAAAATCTCGGTATGTGGCTTGACCCTGAGCTGACTTTTGAAAGTCAGATTCGGAAGGTAGCGGGCAAATGCTATGGGAATATGAAAATTCTGAGGAAGGTCTTAGACCTACTACCACCGAAATCCTGTAGGACTATAGTTCATGCGGTAATAACTTCCCAACTTGACTACGGGAATGTACTCTACTTAGGTGCTACTAAAAGGGTCTTGCCAAACTACAAAGAGTACAGAATGCCGCAGCACGGCTGGTACTAGGTCTGCCTAGAAGAGCGAATACGAAAAAAGCATTGATAGCCTTACACTGGCTCCCGGTAGAAAAGAGAATCTCTTTTAAGGCAATGTGCTACTGCCATCGCATTCTAGCAAAGAAAAGCCCGAGATATCTACAACAGTTAATAACCCATTATATTCCAGGACGGAATCTAAGGTCTATGGGGATGGCACTGGTCACTGTACCGAGAATATTCAGAGCTAGAATGGGAGCCCGCTCATTCAGGTACCGTGCAGCCATAATGTGGAATGCCTTACCACTAAATCTAAGAACAGAACCTTGTGAAAGCAGTTTTCGTAGACAGCTAAAAACTTGGCTGTTCAGGCAAACTGGATAGATGTACTAGTTAAGGTGTCCTTCACAGCATAGTAGTTTAGGTGGATGATGGCTATCTTCCCCCAGAGCATGTCCTCAGCGCGGGGACACACCGGTGGTGTAACCAGGCGCTTTACAAATGAATAAATAAATAAATATTCAACCAGACCATTGGCAGAAGGTGAGTTAAGCGCAACTCTGAGATAAGTAATGTGAAAACCTTCAATGAAGTTCTTCATGCGCACTGATGTGAAGTGGTGCCTCTGTCTGTAACAATTTCTTTATAGCGTCATTGTTGGAAACAGAGGTAAAACCAAAATACACCCATTTTGAAAAATAATCAGTTAAAACCATCATGTATCTTTTGTTAATAAACAATAACTCAAATGGACCCGCAAAATCAAGTGCTGCTTTTTGCCAAGCTTCCTCTGGTAGAGGGACTAAATGAATAGGTGACTCATGTACCTTCTAGTGCTTATCAGATACTAAGCAGGTGGTGCAATTATCAATAAACTTGGGAACTTGAGCTTCGAATGCAGGCCACCTGTAAAATTCTTTATATATTTGAATGAGCTACTGACCCCTAAATGGCTCTTGTGTGCCTCCCTAATAATGTCATCTCTGATAGACACAGGAGGCACACACACAAAATGATGACAACAACTGATAGGTCCACTGAAATATGTACAAAGGGTCTCAAAGAGTCCTCAACATTTCTTTCCTTGGGCCAACCGTCTTTCATGAATTTGAAAACACACTATAACCTGGCATCCTGTTTGGAAGCTTTTAGCCCCTTCGTTCCGCAGTATATCCTCCACAAAAGCAATCACATTCTCATTATCCTGAATTGTGTTGGATTCTTCACTTCTGATGTGTAACCTGGAAAGACTGTCTGCTCTTATGTTCTTCCCACCAGGTATGTATTTCACCGTAAAATTAAATTCTTGCAGCTTTGATAGCAATCTGACCAATTATGATGATGCTTTCCCTGAACCATTGCCATTCAGCAGGTAGAGCAATGGTTTGTGATCTGTGAAAAGATCAAAATGGGAACCCTAAATAAAAGTTTTGAACCTTTTGCCCGCCCAACAGCATGCCAATGCCTCTTGTTCAATGGTGCTGTAATTGGCTTCCACACTACTGAGAGATAGTTATGATACATGTTCTGCCTGCTACAAATGGAGTTAAAGCTGGAGCTGAAATAATGAGATTCTTCACTTTCTGGAAAGTTTCTTGCACATCATCAGACCATATATACTTTGCATCCTTTCTTGAGTAAATTCCTCAAAAGCGGCACAATGAAAGCATAACCTTGCACAAACCTTGAATAGTATTTGCTTAGCCCGAGAAAGGAGCGAAGTGCATCTTTGTCACTGGGTGGATGTGCATCTTCAATAGCTTTAATCAATGAAAATTTGGGAGAAATACCATTGGGAGTGGTATAGTGTTGTAAGTAGTCAATGTTTTCAGCTACAAATGTGCATTCATCTTTGTGAAGAGTTATACAAAACTCTTTAAAGTTAGTGAAAACTGCTTCAAGACTGTGATTCTGTTCAGGTAAAGAATTTGCACAAATCAGCACATCATGTTGAAACGCTTGTACCACACTCACATTCTCCAATATGTTAGCCATGAGGTGTTAAAAAACTCTAGCTGCTGAAGCCAATCCAAAAGGGAGTATGCAAAACTTGAATGCTCCAAAAGGAGTTACAAAAGTGGTTAACTCTTGGGACCTTTCATCTAATGGGATTTGGTGGTAAACTGATTTGAGATTCAAAAGTGTGAAAAATTTAGAGTCTCCAATGTTGGCAAGTAAGTCTTGAACCTTGGGCAGAGGATGACAATCAACCACAATGTTCCTGTTGAGACTGCACAGATCAGCGCACAAGCAAATTTCACTATACTTTTTGTGCACAATTACAATGGGACCTACCCATTCAGAGAAGCCAGTGGGTTTGATAATGCCATTTCCAACTAACAGCTTTTTCAATTCAGCCCTAACACGTAGGGGACAGGTTTGTGTGTAATAAATAGTGTGCAAATATTTCTGAATGACGCCAATCTTACCAGAAAAAAACATCAGGAATTCTTTGAACGATACCTTCAGTGGGATTAAAACCATCAGTAGTGACTAAAGGTACACTTGCTACCCTGACTGGTGCATCAGTAGCAGGCACAAGCATAAGACCAAGTTTTGCAAGGTATTGCTAGCCAACAATATTTCTACCCTTTACTGCAACATAGATTTTAGTTGACATTGACACGCCAAGACACGACACAGTGTCTATGAAGAAACCAGCCATATCAATATCCTGATCACCATAAGCTTTAGTATGTAAGTCCAGCATGCTCAGGATAACATTAGACCCTCACTGTTGGTAAAATAAAGTATCAGATATGATAGTAATAGGTGCACTTGAGTCACTCATCATGTTAAGCGTTATTTTGGAATCTAAAGTTACCTGACAGAAAGATTCCTTAATTGTGTTAGTAGACAAGAAGTGAATCTCTAGATTCAGGACAATATTTGATAGATCCACAGGACAGTCCCCTTAAATTAAGTCAACACTGCGTACTTAGACTTGGTGTTTACCAGATCTGCAAACACTGTGAAAGTGACTTGGGGCCAGATGTACGACCGTTTTTAGCGGTCGCAAATGGAAAATCGGCCTGTTTGAAACCGCTAAAAAGGGTTGCTGTATGTAAAAACTCTATTTTGCGAGTCGGTGACTTTCAAAATAGGGTTTGTGAGTCGCTATTAGGAAGGGGCATGCCAAGGGCGTCCCTTCCTAATAGTGAGTCGCTTTGGCATGTATGATTGTTTTGCAACCGCATTTACGGTCGCAAAACACTCGCAGTTTACCACCAGGGCCAGACTGGCCGTAACGGGCACCGGGCGTTTCCCCAGTGGGCCGCCAGGGTGGGGGCCGGTTTTGGGCCCCTGGGGGGCCGTTTTTGTTACCGGGTGCGGCAATATCGGCCCCCGGTAACAAAATCGGCCAAAACCGGCCCTAGCAAACAGCTCGGCCGAACCCCCTCTGCCCCACAGGGGGGCCGGCCGAGCAGTTTGCCAGGGCCGGTTTCGGTTTCCAGTCCGGCCCTGTTTACCACCTACTTGAAGTAGGTGGTAAGCCACTCGCAAATGGGAAGGGGTCCCCAGGTGATCCCTTCCCCTTTGTGAATGGTTGCGAAAATATTTTTTAAGAGCAGGCAGTGGTCCCCTGGATCATTGCCTGCCCTTAAAAAATTAAAAGAAAACCTTTTTTTTAACGCTTTAAATGCTTCCCATTTTCCTTTAAGGAAAGCGGGCTACATTTGGGCTACATTTGGAAAAAAAAGTTGCTTTATTGAAAAAGCAAACACCATTCCTGTGTTGTAGGCCATTCCCAATGGGTTGCAAATTGTAACCTGCCTCATGAATATTAATGAGGCAGGTCTCTTGCGACCCATTTGAAAATCGCAAACAATATCTCAGACACTGTTGTACATTCCATTTTGTGAGTCGCAAAACGTCGCAATTTGAGACTCGCAAAATGGAATCGTCACACATCTGGCCCCTAATTTCTTGCACTTATTGCATCATTTATCTCCTGCTGTATATTGCATATAATTTCTTAAATAGCATTTAAATGTGTTAGTATTATGTTGAACATTCTTAAAGACTTTGCCCTTAATTTGTACAGCATCAACATGTTCAGAATACCCCAGAGAATAAACAATTGGAGAAGATGTGAAGTGGGTTCTGAGCAACCATGCAACTGGGCATTATTGAACATTCAATGCTTTTGGTCAGATCAACATTCTCTGATAATGGAGGGTCTCTGCAACTGAATAGCCTTTCTTGTATTCTTTTTTAAAAGCAACTATACACAAACTGACCTCCAATATATATTAATGGACTCTCCAAAATTGCATGTCTCAGCTAATGCCTTTAATGCTGATATGAATTCTTCAACAGTTTCATCAGTTGTTTGTTTCTTCTTGAAAAAATTAAATCTCTCCTATAGAACACTAGGTTGTTCTGAGAATTTGACTCTAAGTCTTGTAATCGCTTCTGAGTTCTCATTAGAATCTCTGGATCGTCCAGATGTGGCAACAGCTGGAGGCAAATTGTCAAAAACCTGCTGCCCTTCGTTTCCAAAATGACTAAACAAAATAGCAACCTTTCTTTCAGGTTCAAAGCCATCTGCTCCAACTGCAATTAAATAGTTCTCAAAAGATCTTAACCAATCTTAAAAAAAGACTTGCCAGGAAATTGAAGAAATTATGAGATCTGAGCTAAATTGTTAGACACCATTGAAAACTATTGTTTAAGATGCCATTATCCGATGAAGAGTTGATATAGGTAATGTAAGTTCCAGGAGGACATATGCACATGCAGCTAAGTTTTTACTTGTAGGACAGACATGTAAACTGAAGAAATTATATCAAGTGCATTCATGAGCATGCTGGCTCGGTGGCTCACCCGTGTTGATGAAGAAGTGGAGCACAAGGAGCTGAAATGAGGAAGTGGGCAGAGCTGTGCTCGAAATAGCCCAAAAGTAGCCTTGGGCTGTGTGGGCTCCAGGTAGTACAGGACACGCACACATAGCCGGTAACTGCTTTGATGAGTGAAATAATACCCGATGATAGCGTGGGTTATCTAGAATACATTGCAGGCTCCAAATTCTCAAAAACTTCAAACTTCTTGAAAAAGCATTGCCAAATGTTACATAGAGACTTTGGGAGCCAAGCAGAAATAGGTACAGCATTTATTTCATGAAGTACAGAGCAATAAATAAGGAGCCCACATGTAGTCTGTCCTCATGCATCAGACGCCCAATGAAGACTCAGCAACCAATGTGGGACAGCAGCATGGGCCATAAAGCAGTAACTTAAAAGGAAACATAGCAACCGGAATGCATTTACTCTTGACAAGTTTCCTCACTCCGCAAAGCGGGAGCTCGCTCATAACAAGTTCTTGAAGGTACCATTCTCTCCATACATTAATGCAATGCCTTATGGTACAACATATAGGGAGGCAAACGTTGGTCATTTTAGCATTGGCAATGTCTCATGAAGTAGAAGATTTCTTGAATGAGGACAGGACAGTGCTATTGTCAAAGTTTGAGATGGGCAAAAACTCGCCCATAGATCTTGAACCGGAAAAGATAAGAAAAGAATGGCACAATTTAAGAACTGTATGGTAGAGGCTTTATAACCTTTTTGATTGTCAAGTTTGTTGACAAAGATATATTGGAAATTGTTACAGAGATCAGGCAAGGAAGTGAGCATACTGGAGGAGTGGCAGGGACTCACACCTACTTTTAGATGTAGAAAAGTGTTTTGGTAGAGTAGGAGGATTCAGCAATGTGAGACTGTAAGTAACTGTTCTATGCCCTGGCACAAGCTGGTTTATAACCTACCACTAAATGGACTTCTACTGTACAATGTTCACCTAAGAGGACATCTTACAGCAGGAATGTTCCTAATGCATTTGAGGATATGACAGAAGGGTGCTAGGCTGCATTTAAGAATAAAGGCTTTTCTGAGGAGGAGATAGTTGTCAATGCCGCCAATAACCAGTGGCAAAGAATTCTAGGGCTGAGCACTTATAAATATCCAAGACAGAATGCTTGTAGGCCAATTCTTCGTCCAAGGTACAATGAGCAGGAGGTGCTGCGAAGAGCATCAGGAATGGTGTACTGAGCCCATAAAAGGCTCCATTTACAATACAGAGATTCTTAAATTGTGTTCAGGTTGGTAATAGAAGACTAATCAGAAAGCCAGATGTGGGCATAAAATGATATTAATGAAGAAGAATTTACCTTGCTTCCAAATGATCTCTCTGAAGTTTGGACAGCGCACACTTTGGAAGCCCTAACTAGACACTGTTTGCATGTTTAAAGCATGAAACATAATGCTGAGGAAGCAGTGGTGCAATGGTCAAAATCCAGTTATGTCAATATCGGTTTGTTATCCCAATATCTGTTAGTGAACCAAGACCCTGAATTTGACCCAACAGAATTGAAGCAGAAAGATCATCTGAGGCACAAAGAGAAGGACCTTGCCATATAAGATCCAACCAAACCTATACCAAAACCAACTCCAATATTTTTGCAGCTGTAGCTGACAACTGGTAAGTGCCCAGAACAGGGCAGCAAAACATTGGCTGAGGAATGATGTAAACTGGGATTGGAAACCTTTGTCTGAGAACTCTACAGCACAAGCTTTACTAGGGTGCCATTGTTGTAAAAGGGCAGTCAGTAGGAATGAATGATGGTTGCTAATGGCTGAATATAGATGTTCAAAAGTAGCAGGCAAAGGACTGAACCTTGGCAAGTAAGCGGATGAGTCTCTGAGGATCAATGGGTCTGACACTTATCTTTAAGAACGAGAGGCGAATAGAGAGTGCCACCACTCCAGGATGTGTCCCACCTGACTGCCTTAACTGGCTAAGCCAACATTGCAGGGCAGGGCTGTCATCATTGCTGAATGGCATAGGGAGTTCCAAGAACATCAGGGAACAAAGTGCACTTCTGTCCTCTTAAAGTCTTTCCTCTTGGACCCCCAAAGCAGTAGTTAAGTCCCTCTGCTGACTAGAGGAGATTGATCTCTCCTGCCTGGAGGAGGATGCGATACCTTGAGTTTAAAAGCTACGATGCATGAGTCTGATATACATAGCTAGTTTATTTCATTTTCATTCTTTGCAAATAGAAGAAGCCACAGAATAACTATAATTACTTCCTCGATACATTTAGTGTCTTTATATACATTGTATTTTAAATGGTTACTCTCCATTAAAATTGGAATGCAAGTTATGGGTATCTTAAGAATGAAAGACTTACTTTTCATGACTCAGTGCCAAGAACTCAAGCCAATTGAAGTACCAGCCCCAAGAACCAGTACTCCAATACTGCTTGCTGCATTACCAGTAAGAGGCTTTGTGTAGGGAGAAACACGTGAAACAGAAACTCATCTGCTTAGCACCCGGGCAGGTCAGGGGATGATATCGTGGGCATCTGCATTGGGTGGTGGCATCAAGCTGGAAGCTATTTAAATTCAACTGTAGATATCACTCGGCATCTCTCAACATCAGCTCCTTCAGTTTGACAATCCGAAGGGTTACAGAGCTAAAGTAGCTGGTGTAGAGAGGTGTACTGAGGGTATAGGGTTTTTGCACTTCAGACAGCTGACACCACTAGAAAAATGCACGTTCCTGGTAACCCAGCAGGATATGCATGCAATACCTAGGACACACATGGTTACCAATGCTGAAGTGCCAAAGGTAGTGCTGGCAAGGTTTTTACGGGATTGGAAGAACTATTGTGGTCAGGCAGGTTTTTCAGCATCTAAACTGTATTGGCACATTACGTAAAAAGTTGTAGGTTTCCTCCATTAATCAAGACATTTGTTTTTCCTTCCTTTGGGATAGGATACATATACATACTTTCCTACAGGATCTTTCAGCCAGACCTTTTCATCTACTGGCCTATTGCAGCGCCATTCACATCATGCTGCCACCCAACATAGCACAGAAAATGAGGAATGGGTCAGTCTTTCAGCCAGTGGCTCCATCACTCTAAAGTCATTCTTAGTCATTGATACTCTCAGCCATCAAGAAAGTTTAATTTTAAAAGGAAAATGAAGCAGAGAGCTTACTTGCTTCGTCAAAGGATCTGACTGGTTCTTTGATCTAACCCTTCCCCCAGCACCTGTATCGTGCCGGGGAAGATGCTAGAGCATCTTTTTACCTTCGCGCTCAGCTATTACTGGGTCACGTGACCCGGTTAGGTCATCCGCGTACATGCGTAACTGTGTCTACTCTTTTATCCATGTCGTTAGGCATTAATGCCCCGAATTTTTACAATAACTTCGTCTTATAGATGTCTTTGTTCTATGGATACTGGGATTTTGTTTAAAACTCCAGCACAAAAAGGTAAAGTAGCGTGAGTAAGAAAGGGACTTCTTCTCCTAATCAGAGATTCAAGTAGGAGTCCTGGTTGGACGTCACAGTAATTCTGTCAGATCACGTGGGAAGACCAATCTTTTGGAAGAGGAATCGTCACACATCAGCTGCTTGGTATCAGCGGCTGGGAGACGGTGCAGTCATTGCAGGTTTTCAGGGACCATGGCCCCTTGATGAATGTGTGACTTAAAAGGACATCGTCTCTCCAGACCATGGAGTTGTTATCCTCTAAATTAGGGTGTAATATACTTACGTCCAGGGGGGATATTTACAAGGAAATGGCGCAGCGCTGCACACAATTTAGCAGTGCTGCACTGCTTCATTTAAAAATGCATGGATGCGCCTTATTTACAGCAATGCGGTGCACCCCTGTGTTTTCCCTTGCACTAAAATAAGCTACCTACTGCCAACACTGACACCTTTGTGTCATAGTTCCAGGGTGCCTGCGTTGCATGGATGATTCCCTGCAATGCAGGCACTCTTGCATCATGGTGCAAAGATGTCTGTGTTGCAGGGATGATTGTTTATGTGCAGGAAGTGACACCTTCACATAAACACATAAACAATCTTTAAAGGCGATTTGCTCTTTCTATGTGTGCAGCACACGTCAAAAGAGAAACAACGAGGAGAAATAAAAGTAGTTTCCTCTTGTTGCGCTAATCTAACACCTGCTATTCAGTGGCCTTAGTTTTTGTCACTGCCTCTTGTAAATCTGGGGCAGCATCAAAAAGCAATAGGTGTTGAGGTGGAACCACCACAGCAACACCCATTGCATCCCCCTTTCACTCAGACACCTGTGCGAAAGGGGACGATATTTACAAAGCGGCGTTAAGCCACACAGGCTAACTATAGGGGCAGAAACATGTTGGCTTAGGGAGATGGATTAAGCCATTGTCCTCACTGCCCATCTCATTGATGATTTTAGATATACCCCAACATTAAAGGTGATACACCTGGGTAACACAAGGTATTTCTAACTTTTACCAGGTTGGTTGGTCTTCACATGTGGTCTAACAGAATTCCTGTGATGTCCAAATAGGGCTCTGACTTGACTTTCCTGAAAAGGAGAAGAAGTCCCTTACTTGGTCGAGCTACAGTACCTTATTGCGTTCGAGTGTTTAGCCTAGGGAGGACATACAGTGGCTTTTCCTCCCCCTATCTATTTGTGTGTTTAAATTTTCTTTGAAAACACATTTCATGCAATTAAACCTATCCATATAAAACATGTATATGTATTAATTCCATGTCATTGTGTACAAAGAAAATGCTGAAAAATGTTTTGAGCCCCGTGCAATCCCAGGAGTCCATGCCGGTCTCAATGATCATTCATGGGAGGGATCCTTTATGTATTTAAATATTTATTAATACTGGGGACTAATGTATCATTTGTGCCCCTTCTTGTCTTATATATGGAATTCTTGGGGTTCCATTACCTCTTTAATGAGATACTCCTATTAGAGTGGTTTAACCACGAGCCTTGAACCTGTTGTAAACACATTATGACAATTGTATCCCTAGTCAACATGGTCCCTTGAAAAGATCATTTGTTCATCAGTGCCCAAGGGATATCATCATTCATCCCTACGAAGTGGGTTCGGTGGCAGAACACTGAGCTTTTTTCTTTCTCAAAAAGTATTTTCTAGGGTTCCTTGAACCTTTCTCTAGTTGTTCCAGTGCAACCCACTTCAGGTCTGTTACTTTATAGCCTTTGGTAATATAGTTATTGGCCATTTGTGTTGTGTTTTTGTGCAGCATCAAATTAATTTTATGCTCCCCTATTCTTAGCTAGACTTTCCTACATGTCATCCCCACATACCGCAATTTTCAGGGGCAGGTTATCATATGGATGACGTAGGTTGAGTTACAGTTTGTATGTCATCTTAGAACCCAACGTTTATCTAAATCAAGATCCAGTGATGTTGTCTGTGTTGTTAGGTCGCACACACTGCACTGGCCACAGGGAAAATGCCCTGTAATCTTGGGGAGGCCCCAGTGTGTCTGTGTGTGAATCTGATGTTTCTGCTTAGGGCAATGCTGGGTTTGTACTAGAATATGCCTAAGGTTCCTAATCCTTTTATGTGAAAAGAGGGGCTTTTCAAAATGAAGGGACCCTGTATTCAGGAGACACCAATGTTTTCGGATGGTTCTTGTCTCCTGATTAAACCTCGCGTGGTATGTTGTGACTCAGATAAGACTTGCCTCTGTCTTTTCTTTTCGTGCTGTATCCAACAGACTGTCCCTGTTCTCATGTCTTGCTCCTTTTTGTATCTTCCTAATAATATGTTCTGCGTAGTTTCTTAGCTGCAATTTCCTCACATGTTCTTTGGATTGTGTTTTATAATCTCCCACCTTTGTGCAATCCCTCCATGACCATAGGAATTGGCCATACGTTATATTTTCCCTTACTGATCTAGGGTGGAAGCTGTCATATCTTGATAGGTTGTTCTTGTCGGTTGGCTTGTGATGTGTGGTCGTATACAGTCCCCCTTCTCCTGCAAAGATGTTTACATCTAGAACCATAAGTTCAGAGTTATTAACAATGCTAGTAAATTTTAAAAAATCGATCCTGGTTATTAAGCCAGGGAAAAAAGAGTACAATAGAATCCAAATCATCTTTCCAGACCAAGAAGGTATTGTTGATGTATCTCTTCCAAACAAGAATCATGTTCCAAAAGGAATTAGTTTCAGTCAGATCATACTTCCTTTCAAAATTATATAAGTACAATCCTGCCACACTAAGGGTGAAAGTACACCCCATTGATGTATTATGTTTATAAAGAGTCCCTTCAAATTCTAAGAAGTTTTCCATCAGTGCCATTCTGGCACATTCTATTATGAAGTGCCACAGTGTGCTGTATGCCCAAGACTCCTGGAACAATATGAGTTCCAGAACTTGCAGTGTCTTTTCCTGGGGAAGGCTTATGTACATGCTCTCTGTGACCAAGCTTTCCAGCATTTTCTTTGTCAGGGTAAAATCAAACATCTCTCAGTAGGATCAATACATCTTTCGTATGTTTTAGTTATGTTGGAGGTCTCAGGAATGTGTCACAAAATTGTGAAAAAGGTTCTAAAACTGACCTAATATCTAACACAATAGGCCGGCCTGTGGGTGGTCTCCCATTCTTATGAAGTTTAGGTGCGGGTGTAAAAATATAGTGTAACTGAGTCTTTTTTTCTCAGGAAATCCCCTCTCTCCTTCTATTATCCAGCCCCCCTGTTTCGGCTTCCTAAACCATGTTGCCAATTTCTAGAGTAAGCCTGGGTATGGATCTGTGTTGATCTTCTGATGGTTCCTTTTATCTTCTAGGAGGCATGTACATGCTAGTCTGTAATCCGCTCTTGTCTGCGAGATCACTGCCCCTCCTTTATCCACCGGTGTAATCACCACCTCTTTGGCATCACTCAGTTCTTTTCTTCTCCTCATGGGACATATTCTGAAAGGTTTTTTTGGTGTCCTGATCAAGTGAGTCTACTTCCTTAAGGACTGCCTATTCAAAGGACAAGATTTCAACAGGTATTGCCGATGTTGGAGGGTTGAAAGAAGAATTTGTCTTAAGCTCTATATCACCCCTATCAGTAGGTCCTCTACATCATGGAAGAAAGCACAAAGTCTAATCTTCCTGAAGAATTCCACAAGTTTGTATGCAGCTTGAACCTGTTCAGTGAGGGGGTTAGTAGAAAGCCAAGGCCTTTGTTCAGAACCTGTAGTTGCACCTCACTCAGCGGCTTGTTTGTTTGGTTGACTACTAGGTTCCCCACATACCCGTCCCCGGTGTTGCTCCTTTACTTGTATTTTGTGTCTGTACTCTCTGTTGTTCGTTCTCCCACTGTACTTGTGTTCCTCTTTTCTTTTTCCCTCTCTGTTGTCCTTCGCCTCTCCCTAAAAAGGGAATCTGTTGGCTTGTCGCAAATGTTGTTGTAAAAATTGCTCATAGGGTTACCCACTCAGGATACTGTGAGAAATGGAAAGGGGGTGTTGGTTGGTAGAAATGAAAGTGAAAAGTATTGCAATTCTGCCATGAGTATCTCCAGGGTCTTCCGCTCGGTCTACTACATAGTTTGCCTCGTATTTGTTCCTCACCCCCGCTCAGACACTTGTAGTGTACAGGAAACTTATTGCTATAATGGCTAGAAATTACTATTACTTCTTTTTTTAAAACTCCTTTTATTGAACAACACCACAACAAACACAGCAGTACGGTCAATTGATTGGAAATATCCAGACACAAAACCAGTACAGTACATTTTTCAATACAGCACTCCAGAGACAAACGATTATCATGGCAATTCCCCCTCTATATTTGGCCCGCCCCGCAATCTCACATCTTGCTGGTGTAAATCGATAGTAGTGGACAAACATATCCCACCCCTGTAGTTGTTCCAGGCGCCCCACTTACGATCCCATTTTTTGGGGCATACTCTATTTTTAAAAACATCCTTCTCAGCCACCATGGCCCTATCCATATCGGCAACCCATCTTGTGATTAATGGTGGTTCCCTGACTCCCCACTTTTGTGCTATGTTATGTTTTACGAGGGCCCATCCCAGTGAAACCCATGATTTTTCAGTTTGAGTTAGGTCCATGGCGTCTCATATATTTAGCAGACATACTTTTGGGGTAGCGTTTAGATTCTTCCCCACGGCCTTCTCCATCTGTGCAGTGACTGATTTCCAATACGTTTGACCGACCGGGCACTCCCACATTATATGGTAAAAGGTTCCTTCCTGGTGGCATTGTCTAAGGCAGTGTGAGTCAGCCCTCCTACCCTTCTTGACCAGGACTCTCACTGTCAGGTAAACTCGGTGGAGGGTTTTAAGTTGGACTAGCCTCAGTCGCATGGGGATGGCGATTTCCCTGGGGGAAGCCAGAGCGTCACGCCAATCATCGTCATCTAAATTGCCCAGGTCTGTCTTCCATTGCTGTCTCAGGCGTATTAGCGGGTCGGGTCAATTATTGATTAGTTTTTTGTATGTTAAGGATATAGCCTTCTTAGTCATGGGATCTAATATTAGTCTGTCCTCAAGAGGGGATGCTTCAGGAAATACACTTCCTTCTGGTATAGCTGCTTTAAGGGCATGACTGTTCTGCAGGTATCTGAATGTTTTGGATTGTGCGAGTTTATATTCAGTCTGTAGGTCTGCAAATGAGACCATTCCCCGCTGGACGCGGAGAAGGCCTTTGATCGGGTCGATTGGCCTTTCTGGCGCGAACTCTGAAATGCTTCGGGTTCCACAACAGGTTTATTGGCATGGTCCAGGCCAATCATAACTCCCCCACCTCGAGAGTCCTCGTCAATGGGGCAGCATCTGATGCCTTCTCACTGGTGCGAGGGACTAGGCAGGGATGCCCTCTGTCCCCCATGCTGTTTGCTCTCAGCATCGAACCCCTGGCAGTAAGGATGAGGGCGAACCAGTATATCACGGGGGTATCCTTCGGCATGGACGCCCACAAGATTTCCCTCTTCGCGGACGATGTGCTCCTCCCCATTACAAACCTGCAGACCTCGCTACCGGCTATCCTAGAGGAACTTCAACGCTTTGAACGAGTGTCAGGTTTTAAGGTGAATGCCGCTAAGTCTTTCTTGCTCAACCTCACCCTACCGGCAGAGGAGTGGGATCGGAGGTCTGGCCACTCCTATACTTCAGAAGGTATTACCGAGCTGCCCAACTGCTGGTCATCACGGACTGGTCCCTCAGGGAGTCCGAAAAGCACTGGCTCCACATGGATCGCCAGATAACGGGGAGGACCATATGGGACCTCTTGTGGCTAAAGAAACAGCATAGGTCGCCAAATGCGTACATCAGTACCCCCACAGCCACTACCCTACGAGTGTGGGACCTGCTCACTAAAACGCTCTCCCTGACGACCTTCCCCTCGCCATACACCCCCATACATTTCAACCCCGATTTTCCCCCGGCAATGAAGGAGGGACCATTCTCTCAGTGGAAAGAGGGGGGCTGCCTAATGATCTCCCATTTATATAGGAAAGGGGAATTCATGTCCTTTGCGGAATGTGCAAAAGAGTTCCATTTAACGCCATCTGAGGGGTTTCACTACACGCAAGTTAAACACTGGGCGCTGCAACCACAGGAGCGGCTGGCCGCTACCAGGGACTTGTTCCCAATAGAGAAAGGTGCGCAGTCAGGGGCCTCCTCCAAGGGCACCATTTCCTTCCTTTAGTCCCTCATTCGGTCACTAACTCCACAGGAACACCCGAGACACAGAGCTTTCTGGGAAAACACTCTTTCGAGTCCAGTGGAGGAGAAGCAATGCAGCCGTCTATATAAGGACATAACTAAACATAACCGCTCTATGTATCTCTGTGAGGCTCACTACAAAATAATGTACGACTGGTACTTACACCCCCAGAAACTACAGAAGATATTCCCTAACACTTTGGTCAGATGCTGGCGAAGCTGCGGCTTATTGGGGGACTTTAGACATATTTGGTGGGACTTCCCCCTCAATCAAGCCCTATTGGAAAGAAATCCTATCACAGATCAAACTGATTTTAGGCTACCCCATTCCGGAGACCGTTGAACACACCCTACTGGAGCTTAGAAGCCTGATACTGCAAAGGCAAACAAATAGCGATCGAGCCATCATGTGGCTATGTCTTGGGGCTGCCAAGTTGACAGTGGCAGCGGCCTGGAAAAAGACGGAGGCCCCATCCTTAACGCAGTGGCACGCGAGACTCGGGCGGGCCTTAGCGCTGGAGCGCCTATCAGACATCACAGAGGACAATAGGAAGGGCTTCGACTATATATGGGCTCCATTGGTGAAATATCTGTCAGAGGGTCTTCCCTTATTTGCATGCAGCCCCAGACTGAGGTCCCTTCACCTCTTCCACATCTAACCGTGTAGAGAAGCCCCCAAGTGCTTTCTTTTTCTAGCGTGGGAGGTGTCCGGCCCCCTCCTGTCCAGCCACCCCACAAAGAGCGTCACTCTGGCACCATCCCACCATGATACACAGGTTAATCTCTTTTTATGTTTTTGTTTTTGTTTTTCTTTTGCCTCCAAGGCTACACACGATGCCTTAGTTGTGGCATACAGTTTGTACAGATTACATCCGTTTATTAGCTTTGAGGCCCTACAACAGGGTAATGATACTGAGGGAATGCATTGAGAAAATGGAAAGGTTAAATGGGGATGTCAATGTACAGGTACTTATGGGGTCGAGTCCTCGTTAACAAGCTGTGTTTACTTGGAAGCAATCTGTAACACTTGACCTGTATGCAGAATTGGATGTATCTGTCATGTTGTTTTTCTATACTTGCACTGCTTTAAAAACTCAATAAAAAGATTTTGAAACAAAAGTTCGGTACGATGTTGCAGCTCTGAGACTTGTTTCTTCAGGGTTGACGTGTCTGTGACAAGATCTTGAGTAGCATCTTCCACTTCCTTGACCGTTGAGCCCATCTTTCTCAGATCTGCCCTGAGCAAGGATATGTCTGTGGCGACTGAGTCGATACACCCCTCCAGCGACGTGCGGATGCTGTTAATCACTGCTAGGATGTCTTGAAGCGTGGGGGATTCTTGGTCGGTGGATTTTTGCTGGGCTTCTTGTTCCGATCCACAGCCTGGCAAACCCCCCCTCCTGTGCCTTCTGCCATGCATACTTGTCTATCTTCTGCTGGTGCGAGCCACGGCCTCCCTTATTCATCGTCATTTGTGAGTGGAACTGCGGGCTAGATGTATCGGGGTAATCACCGCCGCCTACCGTGGTGAATGTCACGTGGCCTGTCGGTTTCCCCCACCGTCAAGCCCTGGTTCACAGGGAATGGTCTCTTAGGGATAGATATAGGGACGGTGTGTCTTTATCACCTGCGTGTTTTACTGGACTGTGGCGCCTTGGTCCGGGTGCCAGTTGTGCCCGGGGGTGCACGTCGTGACTGCGGGTGCACTGAAATGGTTCCTGGCGTCTTGATCCGACCCCCGATGTGACTTTCCAACAATGTGCAGGACGCAGGAACAAAGGCGTGTCTCAGGGTTTGTCCGTCTCCACCACCAGCTCAGTACTGTGCGTTATTAATTCAGTGTGGCACTTCCTGAGTCTGGCCATCTATTAGCTCAATTTTGTCCCTTCACCTCCCACACTCCGTCAGCATATATCTCGGGAAGGTTACAGGGTGTGGGATTTTGTAATATAGACCGTTATATCAGGGCTAAATATTGTTCAAGGCATCCCGGATCCTGATTGTTTAGTGGCGGTTCCCGGGGCTTTTCCACTTAGGCAGTGGGTTGCTTTGTATGTTCACCCCCTCGTGTATGATCCCGGAGGCCGATGTGCCCAAGAGAGCTGGGTAATGGAGTTAGTCCAAAATCCCCGGATTCACGGTGCTCGATGCCCAATTGTGAAGTGTGTCACATGTCTTGCCCAATGTCGGCAATTGCAGCCCACGGGGGAGAGATAGTCTCACCTGGAGGAGACGTGGGATGTATATTTCACTGGTTATCATTCGATCCCCGACAGGGTTCTTGTGTCGATGCTCGCAGCAGGGTCATCTCCGTGGGCAGTTCTGGCCGCTCTGTTATGGCCGCTGGCGCGCCTGCGCTGCGCACTTGGATGATTTTATTTATTATTTATTTATTAATTAAACTTATAATGCGCAACAGCTACCCAAAAAGGGTTTCCCGGCGCAGACGCAGATCAGAGGCTGATGTCAGAAGCAAAAGGCAGCAGGCTAATGATTAAAAAGCCATGTCTTCAAGGATTTACGAAATTGGATATAATTAGTTTTGGTATGAAGAGCTAAGGGCATAGCATTCCAGAGGGAAGGGCCAAGCTATGAGAAAGACCTACCGCCCATCCGCGCTAGTTTGACTTTAGGGACAGAAAACCTCCCCTGCGTGGATGAGCGGAGGTCACGAAAAGGGACATAGGGATGGACCAGTGATTGAAGGTATTTAGGGGCCACTCCACTTTTGATTTTAAACATGTAGCTCAGGGCTTTGAACTTAACTCGGTTCTCCACCCTGAGCCAGTGCAAATCACGAAGATGGCCGGAAACCGAAGAAGTTCTGGGGATCCGGCATAAAAGCCTACCTGCGGAGTTTTGAACCAATTGCAGCCTGCGTGTCACCTCTTTGTTAGATCCCAAGTACAGAACATTGCCGTAATCAAGTCTTGAAGTAATCAAGGCATGAACAACGGTCTTCTGAGTGGGTTCTGGTAGCATCCAGATAACTTTTTTAGCCACTTCAGGATTGTGAAACAGGTAGCGGCTACTTTAACGACTTGGTTGTGCATACTCAGTGTATCATCAATAATTACACCCAAATTACGAGCTTGGCGGGCAAGTATAGGAAGAGCACCCATCTCGCAGGGCCAATGTTGAGGACCCCAAAGTTCCCTATTTTTCCCGAATATAAGATCCGCTCACCAGAGCCCGCAACTGTCTCCTCCGGCCGGGCCGCAGCCTCGCCGTCGCTTGTTCTCTACTTGCGCAGCAGGGTCATAACTGGGCTTAAAGCTGGTCACGCCGCTACAGCAGCAGGTGCGCCCTTGTCGCGAGCCCGGATCGTCTCACCCACGATGGGCTCACCAGAGTCGGCAGCTGTCTCTCGCGGTCAGGCCACCACCCTGTCGTCGTTCGTTCTCGGCACCAATCTCGTTCAGGCACCAGGATCGGTTCTCCCAGGCTCTCAGCGGTTTCTCCACACTGAATACTTTCCCATAGTCGGCTATTTATCAGGATATTTAAGGGGAGAGAACGGTCAGGGCCGGAGCTGCGCTAGTGAGCAGCCATTTCCACCAGCAGTTGGCCATGCCCCTACTATTACTTCTTGATGTGCTCTCTTTTCACCCACAGGAACCAGACAGGGAAGTACCTCAGAAGGGCTTTGTAAGTGTGTGGCATGTTGGGATGAATGCTAGAGCGAATGTACTATGCAGCAAATAAGGGCTGAAATAAGAGATAATATCCTATATAATAATTACGGCTCCCTGTTTTCAGTTTTTACTGATTTTTACAGATAAATACAGACAGAAAACATTTATTTCCTTGTCTGTATTTATTTTTAAATGTGGATAAAAACGGAAATTGGGTTGCTTTTTGAGTGATTCTAAATACTCTCTACCATGACTGCCAGGCCAATAGCTGGGTGGATTGATAGGTAAGGGGGTTAAAAAAAGAAGTGAAGTTTAGTAAAGAGGCTTCAACAGCAGGAGATTTTGCACATGGTTGATAATGAAATTTGCATAGTCTCATAAAAGGGCATTGATTCATGTTCTGCAGATCTTCATATCACTGTAACCCGGCAGGCATTCAAGCATGAGTGCTTATTTATTTGTTAAATAAATGTGGAAATATACCAGTTTAAGCTTAATTTTTTTCACAAAACCCAAAATAAATATGGATAAATACAGATAAAATTAGCAAAAAATATATATGGATAAATACAGACGGAAATGTGAAAAAAAAATACCATAAAACCGGGAGCCCTAATAATAATTAACTACTCTGTGTGGGATCTCAGTAGTTTGGTCCTGATAAAAGCTAAAAGACCTGAGACGGGCACAGGATGCTGAAACATGTTGACCAGTTCTTTGATGCAGAGTGCATAATGAAACTCTCTTGCATCAGCATTATGTTTTTAACTTTGTCAGGGGGCCCTGGGAATAAAAAGACAATACTATGATTGTGGGCCCACCGAGGCAAGTACCACACAATGAGATCCCTTGGATAAACGAGGTAGGGCCCGCTCAGATACGATACCAGTATCTGTAGCAAGGACTCAGTGATGAAGCATGCCACTGGAGTAAAACCCAGTGGGTGAGAATCTTTATATTAAACCATACACAGGGAGTTATTACTAATGTAATACCTCCCTGTTTAGCAGTATCCCACATTCCTAGGCTCTCCCTATTATAGTACCGCTTTTTAAGAAAGGAGAACCCCCGTCGCCTAAATTTTACTGCCCGATCTCCCTTATTGACAGTACTGTTAAGATTTAAGGAAGGGTGATTTTTAATCACCTAGGATCCTGGGCAAGCCTAACTAACATCCTGTTCCCCCACCAATATGGTTTTCGCTCAGGGCTGGGTACAGTGGAACAGTGCCTGAATCTGCACTTGATCATAGGCAAGTATACTATCGCCAGTCACTGCCCACTGTACCTAGCCTTCATGGATCTATCTACATACAGCATGTAAAAGGAACAAAGCTATGGCAGACATTGTTGGATCTGAGGGTTGAAGTTGCCTTTTTGAACTTTACTTATATTCTCCACAGGAATTTAGTGACTAAAGTGGGCTATGGCTCGGCAGGAAATACTTCTGATACCTTTCCTTTAAGTAGAGTGGTGCGTCAAGGGTGCATTTTGGCACCTTTATTGATTATTATTTACATCAGTAAACTGAGTTCCTATCTGGCCACTGCTACCAGTGACATGCTGAGAATCGCTTATTAGTTTATCCTGGCTTTACTTTATGCCGACAATACTGTTTTAATGGCTAGGACCCCAAGAGCTTTGCATACATTAATGCAGTCCTTTGTATCCTTTATGAGCAGTTTAGATCTGACTACTAACTGTGGGAAATCTCACATTATGGTGTGTGGTCCTGGTAGGAAAAAAGTCTCCCCTATGTCCATTAGTGGCCATTCTTTGAGCAGTGTGAGTAACTTTAGCTAACTTGGTGTTGTCTTTGACTCAGCAGGTTCTTGGCAGCCTCAGGTCAACACCTCGTGTATGAAGTTAAGCAGGGCAGCTGGTGCTATTTTTAATCTTCCTCAGACCACTGGAAGGGGGATCATATCTCCCTAAATTAAATATATCATTTGCCTGCAGCTTTGTTTGGTGCCGGGGTTTGGGGGCACTATAACACTTCACTTAGCAGGTAGAGGAAAATCGCAAATATAGACAACTCTTTTATCTTCCTCCCACCAGCTCCTATTCTATTTTACATTCCAAGCTAATTCTACCCTATATTTCTCATTAAGCTAGGTTGCTCCCACTGCTGCTTTGGGTTAGTGTTTGTTCCAATGCAGAGGCAAGTTTTATTAGGGAGATCATTTTAGACTTTTCTAAATTAGACAGGGGTCTCTCAATTCCCTGGTTGAAATATGTTTGCAAGTTCTTTCACAAACCAAATTTGCCTGAAATGTTCTCTGCACCGGTCACTTTAATCAAGTCCGATAAAATGATAGTTAAGTCTTGTTTCCAAGAATTTTCCCAAAGATGGAGTCGGGAATTCAGAAAAAGCTCCCTCCGAGGTTGCTTTAGGTTTTTTGCTTCTGTGGAGCCAGTGTATTATTTTTCTCTGAAACTCTCATGCTGGGGCAGGCACAGTGTGGCGTCTTTTGTACTTCTCAGAGGCCCTCGGGCGGGAGCATGCTCTCTTGTCCTTGTGATAGGGTTGTCTGAATAATCTTTGATGAACTTTGTTTTTTTGGGAGATTTTACATACCCCTTTTTATTTTTTCCTTAAACCAATCTTAAAGTCCCAGGAATTTCGAAAGTGCAGAGATGCATTATTCTATTTGCAGCTCCTAGGTAGCTGTGATGTATGTTGCAGAGTATTTTCCTTCTTTAAAACGTCAGTAAGAAGCAGGAAATCGATGGGAGGCTAAGCTACTCTAATACATCTCTTGATCACGCTATGTGCAATCTGGATCTTAGGTATTCCACAACGCTAATGAATGTTTTATCACTTTATTTACTTTTATTGCAGGTTAATTCCTGCATGTATGTTATAGTATTGGATTTAACTGTTTTTAGGGTTCAAACCTTTGGCTTAGCTACACCGACATATGCGTGAACTGTAATTAATTTAATGTGTGTTTAGAATAAATATGTGGATTTTATTTTAGTGATTCAGACGGAACGTTTTTAAAAATTTTAACTTCATAATTGAGTTAGCTGTAGTTTGTTCTGTGGTGACAATGTATTGTATTTCTTTTATGATTTTTTTCTAAAATCAAATAAAGAAGAATTGAAACCTTGAAACTTTGGATAAACCTTATGGTTTCCCTTAGAAAACAGGACACATTTAATACATTTTCCCTCGCTGAAGGTGGCCACTCTCTTTTGTGATTAGATATGATAAAATAAGTGGAAGCTAGGTGGATCCACTACCACGCTTTTACCTCTCTCTTGTGATTAAGATTACCACATTTATTAGACAGCCCTTGCTTGATATCATATCTCGATAAAAAAAACAGGACAGTGTGACACTGTCTTGCAACAACAGAGCACCAAGCACCCCACATTATATATCACATGTCCCAAGTAGAAAATCTTTATTCAGACAATCTTTGAAAAACAGTGCAGCCGGAAAGTGTGTTAAATGCTCACCATTACCTTTTATCTGCTGCAATCAAATCTTAATGAAATGCAAACATATTTGCTGAGGGCAACAAGGAAGATGACCCTAGCACGCATCAAAACCACCAAGGAACTATTCAGCATCGTTAAAGAATTCTCCATCCCGGCTGCCAGCGAAAACAACACCACACCTCACAGGAGCTGTGCTACAACCTCGCTGACTTCTTCCACGACAAGATCACAACCATATACAAAAACTTCGAACTCCAACCGAAACCTACGGACATCCTTGACAGATACGCCACCACCACAACTGGCACTAACCACAGACTGACCACCGGGAACCTCCTCTCTACTAAGGATGCCACCTCCACCATGAAATCTATACACTCGGGAGCTCCCACAGACCCATGCCCGCACCACATCTTCAACCTCGGAAACCAGTCACAGCACTGAAACCACCCTGATCAGAGCCACTGATGACATCTAAACCCTCCTTGACCGAGGAGAAACAGCAGCTCTGATCCTCCTCGACCTCTCGGCAGCCTTCTACACCACATCCCATCACACGCTGATCGAAAGACTCCACCACATCGGCATCCAAAGGGATGCCCCCAGATGGATTACCTCCTTCCTCACTGGAAGAACCCAGAGGATCCAACTCCCATTTTTCACCTCAGAACACAACAAGATCACCTGCGGTGTACCCCAGGGCTCATTTCTCAGCCCCACGCTTTACAATGCATATATGACCCCGCTGGCCAACATCGTCAGATCCCACGGTCTCAACATAATTTCCTCCTCAGACTATACCCAACTCATCGCCTCACTCACCTACCACCCCACCATCACCAAAACCAACTTCCATAGATGCATGACAAGCTTTGCCGACTGGATGAAGAACAACTGCCTGCAGTTGAACACAGACAAAATGGAAGTATTGATCTTGGGCAAGAGCAGCAACACATGGAACGACTACTGGTGCGCATCAGACCTAGGACTAGCACCCACTCCCTCCGACCGTGCCAGAAACCTCAGAATCATCATTCAATCAATCAATCAATCACGGCATTTATAGAGCGCGCTACTCACCCGGGAGGGTCTCAAGGCGCTGGGGGAGGGGGTAAGTTACTGCTCGAACAGCCAGGTCTTGAGCTGCTTCCTGAAGGAGAGATGGTCCTGGGTTCGCCGAAGGTGAGTGGGGAGGGAGTTCCAGGTCTTGGCTGCCAGGTAGGAGAAGGATCTTCCTCCGGCGGTGGCTCTGCGGATGCGTGGTACGGTGGCGAGGGCGTGGCTGGTTGATCGTAGCTGGCGGGTGGGCGTGTAGAAGGTCATGCGGTCGTTGAGGTACTTGGGGCCCAGGTCGTGGAGGGCCTTGTGTGCGTGGGTGAGGAGTCTGAACGTGATTCTCTTGCTGACGGGGAGCCAGTGCAGGTCTTTCAGGTGTCCGGTGATGTGGCTGTGTCGGGGGGATGTCCAGGATGAGTCGTGCGGAGGCGTTCTGGATGCGCTGGAGTCTTTTTTGAAGTTTGGCTGTGGTTCCGGCGTAGAGGGTGTTCCCATAGTCCAGTCGGCTGGTGACGAGTGCCTGGGTGACGGTCTTCCTGGTTTCAGTGGGGATCCATCTGAAGATCTTGCGGAGCATGCGCAGGGTGTTGAAGCATGAAGATGAGACGGCGTTGACTTGTCTGGTCATCGACAGGGAGGAGTCCAGGATGAAGCCCAGGTTGCGTGCGTGGTCCGTTGGCTTGGGCGCGGTGCCCAGGGCCGGGGGCCACCAAGAGTCGTCCCAGGCGGAGGGTGATGAGCCCAGGATGAGGACTTCCGTCTTGTCTGAGTTCAGTTTAAGGTGGCTGTTCCTCATCCAGTCGGCGACGTCTCTCATCCCGTCGTGTAGGTTGGCTCTGGCGGTGGTGGGGTCGTTGGTGAGGGAGAGGATCAGCTGGGTGTCGTCGGCGTAGGAGATGATGTTGAGGTTGTGTTGGCGTGCGATGGCTGCGAGGGGGCTCATGTAGACGTTGAAGAGGGTTGGACTGAGTGAAGATCCTTGTGGAACGCCGCAGATGACTTCGGTGGCCTCGGATCTGAACGGGGGAGAGCGGACTCTCTGGGTTCTTCCGGCGAGAACGAGATGATCCATTCCAGTGCTTTCTCTCGGATTCCGATGTTGCTGAGGCGCTTCACTAGGGTGCGGTGGCGGACGGTGTCGAACGCCGCGGAGAGGTCCAAGAGGATGAGGGCTGCTGTTTCCCCGTTGTCGGTTAGGGTTCTGATGTCGTCGGTGGCTGCGATAAGGGCGGTCTCGGTGCTGTGGTTGGCCCGAAACCCGGACTGCGAGGGGTCGAGGGATCCATTCGTCTCGAGGAAGGCGGCAAGCTGTCTGTTGACGGTCTTCTCGATGACTTTGGCCGGAAACGGGAAGGAGCGAGATGGGACGGTAGTTCTTGAGGTCGGTGGGGTCCGCCGTTGGTTTCTTCAGGAGGGCGGTAAGCTCGGGCGTGCTTCCAGCTCTCCGGGAAGGTGGCGGTGTGGAAGGAGGAGTTGATGATGTCCCGGAGATGGGGTGCGATGGTGGCGTCGGCTTTGTTGAAGACGTGGTGTGGGCAGGGGTCGGTTGGTGATCCGGAGTGGATGGAGTTCATCGTGCGGGTGGTGTCTTCGGTGCTGATCGGGGTCCAGTTGCAGAGGGTGGTGGTGGCGGGCGTTGGTTCGGCGGTAGGGTGCGTGGTCTGTGCGTCGAAGCTGTTATGTATGTCGGTGATCTTGCGGTGGAAGAACGCGGCGAGTGAGTTGCAGAGGTCTTGCGAGGGGTGATGTCGTTGTTTCCGGCGCTGGGGTTGGAGAACTCTTTGACGATGCTGAAAAGTTCCTTGCTGTCGTGGCGTTGTTGTCCAGTCGTTCTTTGAGTGCCGACTTCTTGGTGGCACGGATCAGCTGGTGGTGTTTGCGGGTGGCGTGCTTGAGGGCGGTCCTGTTGTCTGTGGTCTGGTCGAGTCGCCAGGCTTTCTCGAGAGTGCGGCAGTTCTTCTTGGATTCCTTGAGTTCGTTGGTGAACCAAGGGGTTTTCTTGCTTCCGGGTCTGCTGGGAGGGTTTTTTAGTGGTGCGAGGTCGTCGGCGCAGGCGGTCAGCCACTTGGCGAGGTTGCTGGCTGCTTCGTTTGGGTCCGTTGTGTTGGTGGGTGTGTTCTGGCTGAGGGAGGCGGTGAGCTGCTCGGCGGTGATCTTGCTCCAGCTCCGGCGGGGAGCCTGTTGGGGGTGGTGGTGGGTCGCAGTCTTTCTGAAGCTGAAGTGGACGCAGCTGTGGTCGGTCCAGTGGAGTCCGGTGGCGTGGCTGAAGGAGATGTGCTTGCTGGAAGAGAAGACGGGTCAAGCGTGTGGCCGGCGTAGTGGGTGGGCGTGTTCACCAGTTGCTTGAGTCCGAGGTTGGCGAGGTTGTCCAGCAGGGCGGTGGTGTTTCTGTCGTTGTTGTTCTCCAGGTGGAAGTTGAGGTCCCCTAGGAGGATGTAGTCGGCGGAGGGCATGGCGTGCGGGCTGATGAAGTCTGCGATGTCTTCGCTGAATAGTGTGCGTGGTCCCGGGGTCTGTAGATGAGGGTGCCTCGGAGGGTGGTCTTGGGGTCAGTGTGTATCTGGAAGTGTAGGTGTTCGGCGGCGGTGAAGGTCTCGTCGGAGTTAGTCGAGATGCGGATGGTGTTCTTGTGTACGATGGCGATGCCTCCTCCCCGTCTGGTTGACGCGGTCCTTCCGGGTGATCTTGTATCCGTCCGGGATGGCTATGGCGATGTCGGGCGCTGAGGAGGCGTTCATCCAGGTTTCGGTGAGGAAGGCGACGTCCGGTGCTGTTGCGTCGAGCAGGTCCCAGAGTTCCACGGCGTGCCTGTGGACGGAGCGGGTGTTCAACAGGATGCATTTCAGGTGGTTGCTGCTGGTGCTCGACTTGGCGGAGGTGGTGCACGTCCGGGGGCAGGTGAATCGGCAGGCTTGGCAGGTGAAGGGTCCGTGGGTGCGTCTCGGTGAGGCTCGGTAGCAGGCAGGGTTCCGGCCGGCATTGAGTGCGGTGAGGGTGGCGGCGTCGTAGGTCCGTCGAGTAGTGTTGCATCGGTGGGATCCAGGGGTCCTGGGCGCTGGGCGCGGGCCAGGCGCGGACGGGCGCAGACGGGCTTGCCTTTGGCGCACCTTCGGCGCTCCGTCGGTGCTCCCGCTGCGCGCGGCCGCTGCGCGGTCGCTCAGGGGGCGTCATAAGCTAAGGAGCCTGGAGGGAGGAGCAGCTGGGTGGCGGGAAAGTCCCAGGAGCAGCGGGAAAGTCCCAGGAGCAGCGGGCAGCGGGAAAGTCCCAGGAGCAGCGGGAAAGTCCCAGGAGCAGCGGGCAGCGGGAAAGTCCCAGGAGCAGCGGGCAGCGAGCGAAGGAATCTCCAGGCAGGAGGCGGCAAGGCAGGCAGGAGCGGCAGCAGTGAGTGGGGCGACCAAGCTCACCATGAAATCACAGATCAACGCCGTCTCCTCCGCCTGCTTCCTCACTCTGTGCATGGTACACACCCGCATCCGTGACACAGACCTTCATCATCAGCCGACTGGACTACGGCAATGCCCTCTATGTAGGAATTGCTTCACACCTCTGATGGAGCAAGAACTCAGAATGAGACTTGCTCGTAAGCAATCCTCTCACAGTATTAATTTATTAAACTTTGTAATGTCTTTACTAACAAATGCACACATGAATATTATACGAGTGAAGCTTGCTTATGTGTTTTAACTAATAAATAACGCTTGTCTAATCCAAAATGGCTGCTAAAGTGTGGGAATTTCAGTGCGCATGTGTCAACCATATCACGTGGTATGATGTCTTTCTTTGCTTGGAGGGAAAACTTTGCTTCTGCGCAGTGTGTATTAAAATGGCTGCTTAATGTTTTCACGTGCTAAAGCTTGCGCATATGCTGCAATTAAAACTGTGGTATTCTAATGCTACTAATGCGGGATAGATTTTATAACTAAATGGGAATAGAGTAGAAATAGGGGGTATACAGTGAAAACATTTATTTGTGATTTTAATGTTTTCTTCTTTGACTTTTATTAGTTCGTAAAATGGGGCCTGGGTTAATGGAGAGGCAGCTTGGAGCCAATGCGAAGTACGCATGCGCCCGGTAAACAAGGCACATCGATGAAGTCATCTTGGACGTCACCCAAGGCCGTGACCTGGTGGCCAACTCCACTGCATCCGCGATGTCCCTGCAGAATGCAACAATTTATATGAACAATGTATTAAACTTTGTCGTGAGACGGGTGGGAAATAAAGCAAATGTATTAATTGTGAGGGGCGGTATTTTCAAACAATAGGCTTAAAGAAATTGAACTAAATTGACATGGTGTGAGGATCAACCCCCTATCCCCGTCCAATCAGAAGTAGTGGGCCCATAATTTTGAAACATTAATGGGAGGTACCTGGGTGTAGAAGGGCATAATAGGTATAGATTAGTTAATTAGTAAAAGGAAGCGATGCTACATTCATTGATCCAGATGCTGATGCAGAGCAGAACCAGGCTGATTCGCTGTCCAGAGAGGACCTGAGGTGGGGGCGGCGGATCCTTAGAAGACGACACGAGAGAAGCAAGGAGAAGCAAAGTATCAGAGAGGGGAACGACGCAGGCGTCATTGATAGAGAGGTCACCTGTCCTGTCCTGAACTTGGTCCGGAGGTCTTTGGTCTTCATCCTTCTTGGGACCTATCTTTCCAACTCCTTGGCCAAGGGGTTTGGTTCTCGCACCTTTAGGTAAATATAAATGCAACCTTTAGCTGTGCTGCTGTCTCTATCTTCTCCTTTCTGAGGGACCGTCATTGATCGAGATTTGATTATTAGTATGCTTCATCCTTGATATACGATTAAGTATTATGTGGTTTTGTAATTTACTCTGCTAAATTTTAGATAAACATTTTAAAACTTCCTGACTCAGTGATTATTTCAGGATTATGGATTGTATTGAATGTCACTCATTTTAAACTTCCCAATTATCAAAGGGTCCATTGGTAAGTCATTACTCTTCAATCAGAAAAGTAATTGGTAGCAGGGATATTGATAAAGAGTACAACTGACCCACCAGCGGAAATTGCTAGCGTAGTATGAATGAATGGGCCCAGGTGAGTATTCAGTGTATGAATGCTTGTTGCTAGTAACCAGCTGGATCAGTTTTCTGGTTATCAGAGGATGGTTGCATTTTGTTAATTGGGTAATGAGGAATTTTATTTTTATAAACTAACATCCGTTTGTTCAAAAGTTTTGTTTTATGTTGTCCAGAATTCCCCGGGGAAAATTGAATAGCGGATGGTAAGTGGAAGCCATACTGCAGTGAGGTTATCTGTCAGGCAGAAATAGTACTGAAAAGTTAGGCAGGGCTATCAGTACTTGTTAGGGACTCTATGCGTGTGAGTAATAGCAAAGGAATACGCTGGTAAAATTTGATGTTATATTACCTAGAAAGGGTAACATTGAAGAAGTAGCAGGTATTTCTGAAGCTTACGTGAAGAGTAAACGGAAGGGTTTTACTCGTAGTGTATGTTTAGTAAACGGAAAGGTTTTACTAAGTGTGAGAGAAACTATCCTTTTCAATTTAGAGAAACTGGCACGATAGCGAATGTTTTATGTTGTTACTGAATTTTAATAAGAAGCGTAGAGAAAATAAAGTTTTGCGTACGATTTTGTAAAGGGAGGGTCAGCTGCCGGAGAGGAAGCTGACGTCACAAAACGCCGCGCTGGGATTGGTTGAAACAGCAGGCGTGGAAAGACTCTTGTAAAGGAGGGGTCAGTAGTTAGGAGTAATACTGACGTCACAGGTGTCGCGCTGAGATTGGTTGAAACAGCGAGGGACAGAAAAGCGCAGATTGTAAAGGAGGGGTCGTCAAAACAGACGTCACTGAAAAGCCGCGCTAGGATTGGTTCAGAGATAAATGTTAGCTGGAATTTAATTGGTTATCAGCATAGAAGTCGAAATCTTAGTGGATAGTGGAGATTATATGTGGAAACGTGATCCGACTTTAACAGGAACCCGTCCAGACAGGAGATTCTTAGGTTTTGCAGAATATAATTCGATACATAGATATTTACCCAAAATGTATGGAGAAAAGAGAAAAATGTCATTTCTACAAAAGGTTAAGAATTATTTTAAGAAGGATAAACCCATCAAAACTAGAGAAGGAATTATCATTCCACCAGCAAAAACACCTGCTTCATTTATGATGATGGAGAGAGGTTATCATACTTGTGTATGGTTAGAGAATTGGACAGAATATACCAAAAATGATGGAATATTAGCATTCCCAGAGAATGGTACTTTCAATGGGAGAATTCTTCAAAATTTAAGATTGAGGATGAATTACTTAGAACCCAGACCAAGATTAACTCAATACGAAGCCTTAGAAGAGTGGGAAACCGAGGCATTCGAACGTGACCGATCAAGAAGCAGTAGGGGTTATCGGGGATTTTTTCCTAGATACCAAAATGAGTCAAGAGACGGTCAGATGAAACAGTGGAGAAGAGCGATGCTTACAGAGGGTTTGTATCCAGTTTGTATAGCAGAAGAGTCGTTAGGGAGCAAATGTACAGAAAAGACAAAACACTTGACAGGGTTTGGAGATTCTGAAGATGAATTTATGGAAGAAATATTAAAGAACCCGCCACCATATCAGGAAGGGACAAGTGGTTGTACCCCAAGTGCACCAGTTTTAAGAACACCATTGGTACCGCAAGTATTGCATAATCCACCAGTTAATAGGGTACTTCAAGATAAAGAAAAAGAGGCTATAGACAGAAACAGAGCAGAATTGATACAGAAAATAACACAGCTGAATGTACATCCTGATTCCCTGACCATACCTGTAACAATTGGTCCAGTGGTTCCCTTATATGGTGACAAGGTAAATTATCCGAAACCATTAGTTATGCCTACACCTGTAGAGATTCCTAAACCCGAACCCATAATAATTGATGACCAGATCAGTGATTGTGAATCTATGATATCCCTAATGGATTTACCTATTCGAGGATCTGTAAATAGCACTCCTAGAAGAATAACACCTGGTTGCTCCAAAGATGTAAATATAGTAACCTCATCTGGAACTAAGAGTGCCACAGTAGTAACGCCAGAAGATTTAGAAAGGTGGGCACAAGGATCAGACAGACAGAGTTCACCCCCAAAGATCATGGACATCTACAAACTAAAAGTCGAATTAGAAGAAATGATAGCAGGAAATGTAGGAGTAGATCGTCTAAATACTTACGATGAAGAAGAACTATTGTTCGTATGCAGAAGCATAACTAGAAATGTAAAGATATTTCATGAGAAGTTATCAGATTTGGCCTTACAGATGGGAATTGAAATAGGGAAGTCAAAAGTACTACAGAAACCCTATAGAGCAGACTTTTCTGACAAGGATCTAGAAAACATGAATGCCTCTGGCCGAAAACTACAAGTAAAGGAATTAATGTCAGTATTACAGAAATGGGGAGATCTAGATAAATGGAAAGCTAGATGGACAAAGAAAAAGGAAGAGGCAAGGTACAGTAGATCGAATTCTGAATATTTATTGAAGGAAACAGGGAAAGCAGATCAGATGTACCCGATGCGAGAAGTACCTGGAGGAGGTTATGTTCATGTCCCATGGAGTAGGCAAGATATTTTATCATTTACAAATGATTTTCCAAAGTTGAGAGAAAAGCCAATTGAATGGTACAAGCAGGTTGAGAGGTTTGTGAAAGTGTCAAAGGTATTGTTGAAGGACTTGGATGGTTTGTTTGACATAGTGGTACCTGCCGATTTGTGGACAGATTGTAAAATTACAGTTGACTGGCCGAGTGAAGAGTACCCTAGAGATGCAAAGACAGGTGCTCCATCAAGTGATGTAATGAAAAAGTATCAGCAGGTAATAACTTACCTGAAAGGGAAAATACCACCGAAAGAAACAGATTGGGTGAAAATAGACAGGACTACCCAAGAAGCAAGTGAATCGGTACATGCCTATTATGAACGTCTATTACAGGTGTTCAAACAATATAGTGGATTTGAGGACATTGGAGATAAAAATATGAGTCAGTTTGTCTACCGATTTGTTTATGGTTTAAAGCCAGAGATTTGTCAAATGATTAAGCAGCACATGTTGTGCTGGCAAGGGAAACCCATAGACGAAATTTTGAAATATGCAAAATATTGTGGAGACGATATTGAGGATAGGCACAAGAAACTACAAGAGAAAGTGATGTGGGCTCAGGTGAAAATGGCTGAGCGACAGGGAATTAATTTGGATAATCCAACTGATAATCAGGGAAAAGATTCTGGAACAAATGGTGACACAGGAAATGGTGGTAAAGTGAGAGGACGAATGAGTAGAGAAGAGGCTAAAAAGAAATTTCCTTGTCATGGATGCGGAAAGTTGGGGCATTGGAAGGATGAATGTAAAAAGATTCGAAATAATAATGGCCCAAATCATAATTTAAATCCACAGACGCAGAATGACTCACAGCAGGGTGTAAATCCTCAGAGTCAGTTGCCACCTGCCCCTATACAGGGTAATGTAAGCAGAGCAAAGCACGGTACAGACGTCGGATATCAAGGAGGAAGTGGTAAGAATGACTATGTAACTTCACAGTTTCTTTTACAGGATGATTTTTATCCATATAACAATCAATGACGGTGCCTAAGAGAGGGGGAGAAGGAGTGCGTACTTGGCGCATCCTTGCCGGTAGATCAGTCAGGACCATATGTTGAAGGAAAAGTAAGAGGTAATGATATCACTTTTCTTTTGGACACTGGTGCTACCCGTTCTACTGTGAGAACAGCAGACATCCCAGACCTTCCTCTCTCTGGAGAAGCTATCCAAGTTGTAGGTGTAGCTAATCAAAAGATCAGAACACCTCTTACTGAGCCAATGGAAGTAAAAATAGGAAACTTCCGAGAAATGCATCAATTTGTAGTGTGTGATTCTAGTCCAGTAAACTTATTGGGTAGAGACTTACTGTGCAAAATGAATTGTACTATTTTCTGCACACCGGATGGTGTTGCAATACAGACCCCGGATGAAGATCATGTTTATAAATTCATGATAGCCAAGCAAGGTACAGAAATAGATGAGATGTTCTCTTTGATAACGAAAAATGAACTACCAGAAGAGCTAAGAACTACAGTGAATTCCAAGGTATGGGATTTCACTGGAAAAGAAGTAGGACTTATGGCCAAAATAGACCCAGTAAAAATCACTGTAAAAGAAGGTGCAATTTTCCCAAATACTAGACAGTACAAAATGAGTGCAGAAGTAAAAGCAGGAGTTGTTGAGGAAATTAACAGGATGGTAAAACAAGGCATATTAAAAGAAGTTATGAGTAGCCCTTGTAATTCACCAATCATGGGTTTGAAGAAGCCTAGTGGAAAATATAGGATTGTTCAGGATTTACGCAAAATTAATAAGATTGTGGTACCTTGTTGTCCTATAGTTCCAAATCCTGCAGTAATCCTATACCAGATACCCTGGAGTGCAGAATGGTTCACTGTGATTGATCTATGCCAAGCATTCTTTTCAATACCGTTGCACCCAGATAGCCAATATCTCTTTTCATTTAAATTCGAAAACAAAGTCTATGTATGGAATCGTGTTCCTCAAGGATACACAGAAAGTCCCTCCATTTTTAATCAAATACTGAAAGGGTGTTTGGAGAAATTAGTGCTACCCAGGAGTTCAGTCTTGGTACAGTATATAGACGACTTACTGGTAGCATCCAACACTCATGATGATTGTGTTGAAGATTCAATTGCATTACTCAACCATTTGGCTGAGGAAGGACACAAAGTGTCACCTGAAAAGCTGCAGTTTTGTACAACGGCAGTTAAATATTTGGGACACCAAATTGAAAGAGGAACAAGAAGAATAACATCTGATCGAATAAAGATAATCAAGAAAATGAAAATGCCAGAAACACAAAGAGAAGTGAGAATGTTTCTTGGAATAGTAGGATACTGTCGACAATGGATAATAGGGTTTTCACTACTAGCAAAGCCTTTAATTCAGTTAACCAAAAGAAAGCCAAAGATCCAGTTGAATGGGATGATGAAAGTGCTGGTGCATTTGTAAAATTAAGAAATGCATTGTGTGAGGCACCTGCCTTGGGCATGCCTGACTATACAAGAGAATTCGCACTATTTTGCTATGAAAGAGAAAATTGTGCACTTTCAGTGTTAACTCAGAGACATGGAATAGATAGGCGTCCTATAGCATATTTTTCTGCTACATTGGACCCAGTGGCGGCAGCATTGCCAGGCTGTTTGAAAGCAGTTGCTGCTACCTGTATGAGCATTGAACAAAGTGAGTCAATAGTGATGGGATATCCTGTAACAGTATTTGTCCCACATGCAGTTGTGATCTTGTTGACAAGAACTCGAACTCAGCATCTCACACCTAGTCGGATGACAAGGTATGAACGAATTATTCTTGGTGCTGAAAATGTGACCATAGTTAGGTGCACTATTGTGAATCCTGCTACGTTATTGCCAGATCCAATTTTTGAAGAAGTTAAAGATGATCCAGAACATGATTGTCTAAAGGTCACAGAATTATGTACAAAACCGAGACCTGACATACAGGAGACGCCCCTAAAAGATCCAGATAGGGAGCTGTTTGTGGATGGCTCATGTTTAAGGCATGAGGATGGTAAACTGAGTGCAGCCTATGCTGTGTGTGAACTAACTGGAATAGTCGAAGCATCCTATTTACCAGGAGTCAAGTCTGCACAAGTAGCTGAATTAATTGCTCTGATCAAAGCTTCCAAAATTGGGAAAAATTTAAGAGTAACCATATTCACGGACAGTCAATATGGGTACGGGGTTGTGCATGACTTTGGCCAACTGTGGATGCAGAGGGATTTCATGACTTCTTCAGGATCCCCAATCAAAAATGGACAGTTTGTAAAAGAATTACTGGAAGCAATACAATCACCAAAAGAATTGGCAGTAGTGAAATGTGCTGCACACCAGTCAGGAGATGACTGGGTGGTAGTCGGTAACAGATATGCAGATCTGGTGGCTCAACAGTGTGCCAAAAACAGGTTGTCAGTAAACAAAAAGGTTGAAAGGATGGGAATCAGCTGCCAACTTATGTTATGTGCACCACCTGAAACATGGAATGATGTGAAGAGATTGCAAGACGATGCTGATGAGAATGAAAGAGATGTTTGGATAAAAATAGGATGTACCCGAAGAGCAGATGACGATGTATGGGTATACGCAGATGGCAGACCAGTCATGCCCGACTGTCTGATTTCACAAATGGCCAGAATGTATCATGGAGACACACATGTAGGGAGAGATGCCATGATTAGACTCTTCAGACAAAGTTGGTATAATCCAAAGTTTAGGGCTGCAGCAGAGAGTCTTTGCCAAAGGTGTCTAACTTGCCAAATGAATAATCCGGGAAGGAAAACAGTAATTGGTTTGGGAAAAATTGGAAAGGCTGAAGGTCCCTTTGTGAGATTACAGCTAGATTTCATACAATTACCACCATGTAAAGGACTGAAATATGTACTTGTCATAGTGTGTCTGTTTTCAAGGTGGGTGGAGGCTTACCCTACCAGAAGGAATGACAGTATTACAGTCGCAAAGCTGTTGCTACGAGAACTCATTCCTAGGTTCGGTTTCCCAGTAACTTTGGAATCAGATAGAGGAAGTCACTTCAACAACGATGTAATTCGAATAATCTGTGAAGCATTCCAAATTGAACAGAAATTGCACTGTGCATACCGCCCAGAGGCTTCTGGAGTGGTTGAACAAATGAATGGCACAATAAAATCAAGACTGTCAAAAATGTGCGCATCAACATCGCTAGATTGGCCAGATGCATTGCCTCTTGTTTTAATGGGACTCAGAAGCATTCCTGATAGAAATACCGGATTGAGTCCCCATGAAATAATCATGGGAAGAGCAATGAGACAAGCACATGTACCTACAAATAAACTGCTGAACATAACTGATGATATGGTTCTAGATTATTGCAAAGGATTGGCTGACCTAGTGCATTCTGTCTCTCACCAGGTTGGAGAAGACGCAGTTTCCAGGCAGCCTGAGCAAGAGCATGATCTGAATCCCGGAGACTGGGTGGTTGTGAAGCATCACACCAGAGAAACGTGTTTATCACCCAGGTGGGGCGAACCTTGTCAGGTTATACTAGTTACGAACACAGCAGTGAAATGTGCAGGATTGCCTAATTGGATTCATGTAAGCCACACCAAAAGGGTGCCAGAGCCTGAAGGACAAGATCCTCAGACAGCATCAATAACTGAGGAAGCTGAAGGTTGGCCAGCTGAAGAATCCCAGGTGAGAGATTCGAGAGAAGCTGAAGAAGAACAACCGAGCACAAGTCAGGACTGGATACCAGTGGTTGAAATACCAGAAGTTTACAACAGAACAAGAAGTCGAGCAAAATTAGAAGAAATTAGGGAAGACCAGATAGGTGAAGAAGAAACAGCTCAGGAAGAGGAAAATGATACGATAAGAGAGCCTGAGCAGGACCAGATAAGGAGAGGAAATTGGGCACAAATTGACAACGAAGCAACAAAATTTGAGCAGGGACAGATAGGTTTAGAAGAAAGCGGTTAGGCTGAAAAAGTACAAAGTGCTATAAGCCCTGATCAGAACCAGTTAGAACTAGGAAAATACGTTCAAGAAGAAGAAGATCAGGAGAACCTCAAGCACGAAGACGTAAATCCTGAACAGGGTCAGTTACTAGAAACTCACATTTGAGCAACTGAAGAAAAACCAATAAGACCTGAAAAAGAACAAATAGAAGAAGAAACTGAGAACGAAGAAAAACAAACTGTGCCACAACCTGAAAATAAAAGAACTTCTGAAGAAGAAATAAGAAGTGAAGAGACAGTGCAAACAAAGAAAGCCAGAAAAGGTGATCATTGGCCTAGTGTCATTAAAAGAGTAAAATACCATATAGAAACCAGAAGTAAAGATCCGGAACAAGTAAATGAAGTAACAAGCCTAACTGGACAAACAAGTGGAACTGAAAAATGAAAAAGCAAAAGACTGAAACTTGTGAACAATAAATTTAAAGGTCCTGATTGGACTTATATAATCCTTGAAGACTACGAGAGTTCAGAGTCAAGTGAAAGTGGTGACGAAAGAACAAGTGCGGAACTGACTTATGAAAAAGAAGTGAAACCACCTTGATAACGTTAAGTCTTGAAAGAAAAGGATAAGAAGAGAAATCTTCCTTGTCAAAATGCCTGACGACAGAGTTTCTGGGAGACCGAAACGGAAATGTTGTAAAAGATGCTGTGCTATATGCATATGTAGTCTGGTAGTGGTGCTTGTAGTATGGTTAGTTGTGATTGTAGCAATTCCTTACCTTATGATAATGGATAAAAAGATTAACAATGAAACGAAGGGAAGGATAGATAACTTGAAAGGTAATAGAGTAAAATTAGAAGCAGAAGATGAACCAGAGTTTCATCATGTGGTAGCAGATAACGACACTAGTTTAAATGTTTTCACAAAATTATTGTTCCAATATGTAGATACCATGGAAGTTAGTAATTGTTATGTCTGTATGAAATTACCCGAATCAGTAGCAGAAGGGTTAACATATCATCATTTGCCATTAACTTATGGCATATCATGTAGTGTATTGACTAGTTTATTTTATAAAACAGGGAGACTTCAGTATTATTATTCAGATATAGATGTGATATTTTCTGAGGTTCCAATTCGAAAGAATATGAACCCAGTGCTTAGTAGTCAAGATGCACAATTTATGGGAGAGTTTTTCCTAACAATGAAATCGATAGATATAACACATGCACATAGAAGCAATCTAACATGTTCGTTACATGAAGAAGAAAAGATATTTTTGAATTTAGTAGAAGATAGAAGACAAGATTTCCAAAAGAAAGCATCTGAGCATAAGGCTCATCTGCCACCTTGGGCTGAGAAAGAGGGTATTTACACACCTGGCAAGGCTCAAGCTGCTATGGCTCTGGATTTTGTAAAGACAGGGAAAATTTGTCTACATAGATTAAAGACTGATTATAACAATATTTTCATCGGTACCAGTGAATGTGAACATAATTTCTTAATTCTTGGAGGTTGGGGACTAAAAGGAGGAACAGATTCAGTTTTTCCTGGAATCTATTATGTGTGTGGGAATAAGGCTTACTTTAGGCTTCCTGCACGGTGGTATGGAAGTTGTTATTTTGGAATAGTTTTTCCAAAAATATACCACGTAAAAAGAAACACTGGGAGCAATGAAAATAATAGTGAATTAACACGTAGTAAAAGAGCTAGTTTTTCTGAAATTATAGGTGATATATTTGGTGCATTGATACCTTCAGTGGGAATAATTCTGAACTCAAGGAAAATATGTAAATTATCTACAGTGGTTGATCGTTTATCAACGGACACTGCTGGAGGATTTCTAATGATTAATGCGGAGATGGTTGCGATTAGAAATCGACTTGCTCTTGATATAATATTGGCAAAAGAGGGCGGAGTCTGTAAATTATTGAAAACAAAACACTGTTGCACGTACATACCTGACAAAAGTGCAGAAATTGGAACGTATATACAGAATATAACAAAACTTGAAAATGACCTAAACCACTGGAAGTTGATAGTGTATGGGAAAGATTTACGAATAGTATTGCGTCAATTGGTACCAGGTTTGCTAATATAGGGAAAGGACTTATAGGTCAAATATTAGTACCCTTAGCAGGGATAGCAATAATAGTACTGTTAATAATAATATGGTGCAAATGTTGTAGAAAGAATGAGACGTATAGAGTGACAGGAAAAGGAAAGAAAAGAAAGTTTGATGAAATTGAACTAGAAGATCTGAAAAGTGAACTATACAAGAAACTGAAAGGAGACGATAAAAATAGAAAGTGTAAAAATGAAGCTGAGACAATTTTATGCTAAAAGTTGGCATCTGGTTGTGGGTAATATTTGATGGCTCAGAAACGCCATCAGAGAGGGGATTGATGGAGCAAGAACTCAGAATGAGACTTGCTCGTAAGCAATCCTCTCACAGTATTAATTTATTAAACTTTGTAATGTCTTTACTAACAAATGCACACATGAATATTATACGAGTGAAGCTTGCTTATGTGTTTTAACTAATAAATAACGCTTGTCTAATCCAAAATGGCCGCTAAAGTGCGGGAATTTCAGTGCGCATGTGTCAACCATATCACGTGGTATGACGTCTTTCTTTGCTTGGAGGGAAAACTTTGCTTCTGCGCAGTGTGTATTAAAATGGCTGCTTAATGTTTTCACGTGCTAAAGCTTGTGCATATGCTGCAATTAAAACTGTGGTATTCTAATGCTACTAATGCGGGATAGATTTTATAACTAAATGGGAATAGAGTAGAAATAGGGGGTATACAGAGAAAACATTTATTTGTGATTTTAATGTTTTCTTCTTTGACTTTTATTAGTTCGTAAAATGGGGCCTGGGTTAATGGAGAGGCAGCTTGGAGCCAATGCGAAGTACGCATGCGCCCGGTAAACAAGGCACAGCGATGAAGTCATCTTGGACGTCACCCAAGGCCAACCTGGTGGCCAACTCCACTGCATCCGCGATGTTCCTGCAGAATGCAACAATTTATATGAACAATGTATTAAACTTTGTCGTGAGACGGGTGGGAATAAAGCAAATGTATTAATTATGAGGGGCGGTATTTTCAAACAATAGGCTTAAAGAAATTGAACTAAATTGACATGGTGTGAGGATCAACCCCCTATCCCCGTCCAATCAGAAGTAGTGGGCCCATAATTTTGAAACATTATTGGGAGGTACCTGGGTGTAGAAGGGTATAATAGGTATAGATTAGTTAATTAGTAAAAGGAAGCGATGCTACATTCATTGATCCAGATGCTGATGCAGAGCAGAACCAGGCTGATTCGCTGTCCAGAGAGGTCCTGAGGTGGGGGCGGCGGATCCTTAGAAGACGACACGAGAGAAGCAAGGAGAAGCGAAGTATCAGAGAGGGGAACGACGCAGGCGTCGTTGATAGAGAGGTCACCTGTCCTGTCCTGAACTTGGTCCGGAGGTCTTTGGTCTTCATCCTTCTTGGGACCTATCTTTCCAACTCCTTGGCCAAGGGGTTTGGTACTCGCACCTTTAGGTAAATATAAATGCAACCTTTAGCTGTGCTGCTGTCTCTATCTTCTCCTTTCTGAGGGACCGTCATTGTTCGAGATTTGATTATTAGTATGCTTCATCCTTGATATACGATTAAGTATTATGTAGTTTTGTAATTTACTCTGCTAAATTTTAGATAAACATTTTAAAACTTCCTGACTCAGTGACTATTTCAGGATTATGGATTGTATTGAATGTCACTCATTTTAAACTTCCCAATTATCAAAGGGTCCATTGGTAAGTCATTACTCTTCAATCAGAAAAGTAATTGGTAGCAGGGATATTGATAAAGAGTACAACTGACCCACCAGCGGAAATTGCTAGCGTAGTATGAATGAATGGGCCCAGGTGAGTATTCGGTGTATGAATGCTTGTTGCTAGTAACCCGCTGGATCACCTCCTGCAGAGACCATTCGAAATTCCGCAGCCAGACTACTTGTTGGCCTTACCCGTCGAACCAACATCACACCCCAGCTCACTGGCTCAAAGTACAGAAAATATGCCAATTCAGGCTACTCACCCATGCACACAAAGCTTTACACACCAAGAACCCGCCTACATTAACCACCGCCTGAACGTCTACCAACTGTTGAGAAGACTACGCTCTGCCTCCCTCTCTCTTGCTCATACTCCACGCATCTACTGAAGCAGAAGTGGAGGATGCTCCTTCTTCCACATTGTAGCAAAGACCAGGAACTCCCCACGGAACTCCGGACCATAATCTCATTTCCAGAATTCCGATTGGCCCTCAAGACTTGGCTGTTCTAATAAGCCTCCGGGACCTGCTAGCGTCTGGATACCCTATAGAGAGATTAGCAACGCTTCATAAATCCTGATTGATTGATTGGTCAGCATTCAAGCTCATCCTGGATCTAGGTTGGATATAGACTGCTAGAGAGAGGAGTTTGAGGTCTGGGAAATGAGACAGGGAGGGAGTTAAAGGAAATAATGAAAGGTTAATTGGACAAGAAAATGCAAAGAAAAGGTACAAATGAATTTAACTTTGGAGCAGTAAAGAAGGAAGGATGAATTGCCAGGGGGAATGAGCGAAGGAAGAAAATAAAAGCCACATTCTTTAAATACACTGGAAAATCCTGTGTCAATGACATTTTGTGATACATTAAAAAGAGTAAACACTTATAACTACTGATTATTACAATTTCTGAAAGCATTGTAAGACACTGAAACAACCCCACCAGCATTCACAACAAATAGAAACTGAAAACAGGAAAAAGCACTAGAAAGTTGCTTAATAAAAGTATTAGAAACCAAATGTGAGCTGTAAGCAAGATATTCCAAGACTTATTCTTGTGAGTTTGACTTTGACTGCTAAAGTTTTAAAGGGGTCAGTTTGGGTGGACTCAATAAGGTTATTACAAAGTGGCTTTTTGACAAACAGTGCTAAGCCTCCACCCCATTTCTTAGTAAATCTGGACAAAAAGTAGCTGAAATTGTCAGACAATAAATCACATAAAATGTGGTCACACTTGTGTTTTAACCAGGTCTCTATAAGACAAACTATACTGAGGTTGTGTTCAAGAAGAGCAGCATGAATTGAGGAGCAATGATGGATACATCTAAGCGGAGACCAGAGGTAGGAGGGGAAAATATACTATGGACTGAGTATTGGCTACCTTACAGTTGTGGGTCCCTGATATGCACCATGTTGGCTTTCTGGCTGCATAGTGTCCTTTATACCAACCCTATCTTTATCTTGTGTCTGAGACTGTTGACATTCCATGTCATACACGTCAATGAGTACTCTATTTCAAGAGACAATTACTAGTTATGGTCCTTTGCAGGGGGAGAGAACCTAACTGTGCCCTTATCTCACACCGCTAATATCCTTACTGTTTTCATAGATAACTCATAACTGTTAACTTCCTCAAATAATCCACCCCAACCATCATGCTGTAGTCCCCAAGCTGCACATAGCCTCAATTCATTATGTGTCCTTCACCCCAACATTTCACTATTAGACTTTATTCTTTGCTGTCTGTCCTAATGCAATCAGTGTCGCTAATTTGCTCCTGACTCTGCTCTGGCTAAGATATTTTTCCCTCCCTTTCAGGAGGGTTTTTACCTAGAGGGGAAACCATTCCCTTCAAATGTTTTGCATTGTTTTTGTGCCAGTTCATACTTCTGGACAAAGATAATGTGTTCTTTCTGACAAAACATGCCACTCACGTACCATACTGTATCAGTTATTCAACTGCGTCATCAAGCATGTTGGGGGTCCCTAGCCTTGAGTGGGGCCTCCTTTGTCTCTTCAGTCTCCACACTTGACGTCACATTGTTGAAAGCCTTTGTGGTAGATTCTACAGTCTCTTCTACTGACACCGTCTGGGGTCTTTCTGTTGTTTCAGTGAGCGGTCTCCGTACCCACTGATTATGCACCATCTCTCAAAATATTAACAGACCTCATCAGGGAATGGGAAGTACCAGGATCCTTAACATGCCTGGGACAAACATCATGTATTTCCAGTTCTTTTCCTCAATTCCCTTTTCACTGTGCATGGTGGCTGTACTGCCTGGGTGAAATCTGCAAATATCAGGGTCTGTGTGTTTTTGGACTCTAGGGGCCTTTGCTCCTCACTGCTTTGAGTATTGCATCTCTGTCCCTGAAGTTAAAGGTGTGGGCTGTTATTGCACTAAGTTGGACCCCCGGCCTTGGCTGAGGCACCTGAGTCCAGTGAGCCCAATCTATGTTGAAGAACTTTGGTGTCACTCATGGCTAAGGTTTTTCAGAATTTGAAATTCCATGAAGAGTTCTACTGAGGGCCCCACCACCTTCTCCAGTGCCCCCTCCCACCTCCAAATGTAATTTCCACTAGAGTGACCTCCACTCTTACTGTAAAATGTTTTTGCTACCTCTCTGTTTAATTTCCTCCTTCATGTTTTTGTCAGAAGCATGTTCTTTTGTAATTTTTTAACCACCTCCGCTCTGCAAGGCTCTTTCATGAGGTCTGCCCTAAGGAGGGTAATGTCTAGTGCCACGTTGTCAATCTCGTGTTCTAGCATTATTCTGGACTCCCAGATTGCTGCCAGAAGCTCATCCAGTGACAATTCTCTCCCATCCTGTTTTCTCGATCCATCTGTGTAACCTACGAGGGAGTTTCCATTGTCACCTGTGGAGGGGCATTTTGGAAAGGTGTACACCAGTCTGTGCTGTTGGCAGGATCTCATGGCCCTGTCACCGCACATGGTGCGTAGTATGGATAGTTGGAAGGGCTCCCCACTGCTGCGCAGCCTCCCTGTGTTATCAGAAAGTGGCTGATGTTGGGAAGTTCAAGGGGGTGCTCTTTCCCTGCTGCCCCTGGCTCTCTCTGATATTCGGTGTTACCATCTTCAACCAGTAGGGTGTGTGTCCACCAGCCCACTGGCTGTCCAAGTCAATTGTGCCCCTCTCTGTTGCAGTCAGGTAGGGTTCCCCCTACAACATCAATGTCTTGTGTAGGGTCTATTGGCCCAGCTGAGATGTGTACGAGATGGTTGCAGGTCTAAGACGTTTCCCCAAACCAGCTAATACCCTCCAGCTGGTCAATCCTCCAGTATGTGAAGCCTTTCCTAGGGATAAGCTTGTGTCCTTAGCTTGCGGGCTCTTTCATCGTAGCCCACAGCTCCAGCAAGAAGGGAGAAAGCTAGTTGAAGTGCTCTTGAGCCTTTCCTCTTCTGCTCTTCTGCGTACTCCCTCCACTGAGGCCACTGCAAAGGAAGGAGGCGGCCTTTGTGGCTGTTTCGGTCCAGAGCTCCTTTCTGATCAGGTACAGGATCACTGTTCTCCTGGGTGGGGGCATGATCCTTTCTCCAAATGTGGCCATGAGGCACAGGAAACTAGGCCTTTTGCCATTGTGTTGCAGCGCTGGATCCTCCTCATTGGCTTTTTGTCTTTTGAAGGCCAGCATCCGGATCAGGGAGCATCTTTCTGTTCACTAATCCTGCCACTAAACTTGGATGGGACCGTTTTCAGGTGAAAGATGGGAGTTCATGCATCCAGGTGCTCGGAGCTATGTGGCCATCTTGTTTGCATGCAAGCCATGCCTATTTTTAAATTTGTTAACCTGTTTTTAATTTTGTGAGGGCCTGACAGCTTCCCAGACACTGCTACCCGACCCCTGATGCTGCTTGCAGTGTGCCACATTCTACACAGGCACTGCAAGCAGCAGCCATCTTGACAATTGCCTTTAATAGTCATTTCAAAATGGCTGCTCTCGCCTATGAAAGCATGTGCATGTCTGAGAAAGAACGAGCTGCCATCTTTGAATTGTTTTTCTTAAACTTTATTAAAAAACAGTCAAATATTGGTGCTCATGCATGTGTAGGTATACACACAAATAGTCACGTATGGGCTGCTATCTTTAAGTGGTTTTCTTTTACACCATCCAAAAGAAAAGAAAAATATCAATGGCAAAGCCATTAACAAGGCAGCTAATGCAAGGCCTGTCGGCTTTTCCTATGCTTATTTAATGTTCAGTTTATGAGGACTTTAATTGTTCTAAATGTGAGTCCTGTGACTGGATTTCATAGATTCCACTTGACTGCGGGCAACTTTGCACAGCATTCCATATTACATAGACTGCACTGGTACATATGCAGCAACTGGTAAGTGCAAAAGGGATCAGTGCAAAAAAAGCAAATTTTTCAATAGCAAGTCCATCCACGTAGAAAAAGGTGCAATATTCACACTACAAAAATGCCAATGCGAAATTGCACCCGCAGTTTCATTTTTATTTTATTTGATCCCTGGTGTGACAATTTCAATTGCGTTTTATTCAGTGCCCCGTGTTTGTGTCTGGGGTTAGAGTAGAGGACTTAAAATGTCGCAGTACAGAGCATTTTCACTCCAGTGGCTGACCCAAACTCTTGTCTCCCTCAAGAAATGTACTAGTCATTTAGAATTCTCTTTTGAGTCTCCTGGGACGCGACCCTGCCACAGTCTAGCGATGGAACCCAGCCAGGTTCAGACATCAGCCTTCTCAGTGCCAGGGAGCGAACCCCATGACTGTTAGCCACCGCGGGGAGCGGTGCCAGGCTGCTCACACAGAGCCAGCATTCATCTGTGGGCGAATGTTCTCAAATCGTAGCGGAAAGGGTTTCACGCGCCTTCTGTAGGAAACAGTCCAAACCCGGTATACGGCACGCATTTGATTAGTCATTCAGCCCTGTATGCTATGTTCACGATTGTGTACGCTTTACCTTTGTATGCAAATGGGCGCAGGCCAGGATGGGGCAACTAATCCCTGAACATGCTCCCCTCCTTTGTTTCAGATTCCAGGTCAGCCAGTTCATGCAGAACACCACCCTGTCTGAGAGTGTGTGCCAACAAGCAGTGGCCTAACTGTTTTCACCCTGTTACAACAAAGCAATGTTTGCCTAAGATTGCACTCAGAAATTGATTGCATTAGAAAGTCAAGCTACAGATCGACAGGCATTCTTTGTGTGACAGAAAATATGTTCAGAATGTGATAGCCATAAGCCAATCAGGCTAAACTGGGCGGGGCCTGATTTCAACATTCTTTCTATTGTTCATTGACCCTGTCTTGAGCACACATAATTCTGATAATGACAAAAAACTTTAGAAACAAATGTACATTATAAATGGCTTTAACCTAGTTTAGCTAGTAGTACCTTTGACACGGGTAATGAAAAAGTATATGGAGGATTACAGTTTGAAGATACAAAGTGATGAAGACTTACCTTACACAACAGCAGATATCTGGGCAAGGCATATATCCCCCTCAGCATGACATTGTAAGATATGTTTAAAGGAAAAACATAACTTACATCCAGCGTACATAAATATGAAACTAACTGGTTATAGGGGGACCTAACATCAAATTCTTCCATTAGCTGCCAGGCACACACACACACATCAGGCAGACAATGGGTGTGCAAATCGAACAATAAGACAGGTAAGCGTCCAGGTACAGCCCTCTGAGATCTCCCTTCAAACCCACAAATCTCTAAGGCACTCACCGAAGAGGCACACTGACTATTGACAGCACATACCCACAGTGCACATCAGTCTGCGATAGAAACTTCACACCTAATTAGAAATCAAAGCTCAAGCTAGCAAAAGCACTGCAGTGTTCTAGTAGTTTCAGCATGTAATATTTATACCATACAGTGCAGTAGACAGCTTTGCTCCGCAACATCTGATTTTATTACTTTGCCATTGACCTTATCGTATAAGTTCATTAGAATGGAGCCCGGTGCTTAATTTGAGCAGGCAGTGTCCAGTGCTCTCACCGGCACTTAAATGTCAACACCAGAACTTACGACAGCTGCCACATAGTGGCGCTGTTTGTTTAATTTAAGGATGAGCAGGAAAACAGTTGTTTATTATTTCAACATACATTCAAAACAACCAATGCCTGCCGCCCAAGCCATTCTTATAGCTTTGGGGGCCTTGAACAGTCTGAATTGTAACACTTGTAGCAGTGTAATGGCCCTGGCACTTTTTTTTTTCTTCTTTCTTTTTTACAAATTAAGCACTGGAGCAGTGCAAAATTTTACTTATTGTCAGCGTAGTCACTCTTAGTTAGATGTGTATGTAAGAAAATACCGGGCAGGCTAAAGTGGATGCAACGAAGGCAAATCTCCCAAAACAGCTTCACATAGGCAAATCTCACAAATGCAAACCTTTCGTAGGCAAAGCAAACGACTCCAAAGGCATCAAAGTGGCTTTCTTTTTTGGGAGCACAGGCTGAGCAAAAGCTATGCTTTTTAAGCTAAATGAACTCGTGAAGCAATAACTAACATGGCACCGTAGTTAAGGGGTAATGTACTTAAAACATTTTCTTACTAGTTATCACTAAATCCCCCAAAATGGGCTAACTGTTACGACTACAATGAATAGAATAAATATTAAGGATGCTGCAGACGCAAACAAGTGGTCACCATTCTGTTCATTTTACTCCTCTGTCGATAGGGATATGTGACGTTACAACGCATGCCATTACATCGCATGCCGTTGCAACGCCAAACTTTACCCTAACTTTCTGTCGGGGGAGCGCTGGAAGTTGGAATAGATTAACTTTCTATTCCAACTCCAGTGTGTGCAACAGTAGGGAAGGTGTTGGAGTTAAATCCATCACCTTCTACCCACTGCTGCACACCTTTTTCGTTGCAACGGCATGCGATGTAACTGCATGCGTTGTAACGGTTGTGTTGTAAAGGCTGCTTCCCTTGTAAAGTGCTTGATTTAAAATGTTGCTGGATGATTTAGGCATTTTGTGAATATGTGAGTTACATTTTATTTCTGTCATTTTAGGTTATTGAAGTATAAAAAAATCTCTGTATAATGTCATTTATCTAATTTGTTCAGCATTCATAGATTTATTTTCTTTGGTTTTAGCCCAGGAGAGGCTGCATATGCCTTGAAACATGCATTGGCTACTGTTCATTATCTCTAACAATATTTTCTGGTGGCAATATAGGATTTATGTTGCTGGCGTGGCACTGAATTGATTTGCTTTCATTTGATCTTGTTGCTGCTCTGCAGGAGAGCAATGAATAGAAAATGCTGTTAGAAACGTAAAATAACAGTGACGTATGTGTGCGTGCCTTCAACATTATGATGAGTGCTAGGACATTTTGGATGTTCTGTGTCCTTTTGTGAGAGCATGGATATGATGTGTTATGTATATGAATCGGCATACACCAAAGAATGGTCCATAAATATGTTTAGGTCCTACTTGTTCAATATGTGATTATATTTCAATCAGACAAAAGACCATTGAATTGACTCTCAAAAAGAAAGGATAAAATCCTAAACTCCTGGGGCGTGGCTACCGCGCCGTGCAAGATGGCGGCTCCTGTTTGAGCTCCGCTACATCGCGGAGTAACGGAAGAGGATTCTGACCGCTTTTAGATTCTGCCCTAGGTCAACAGGCAGCGTACGCTTCCCGCTTCATGGCGGCTCGTGTTTGCTGTCATCCCTGAGAGCGTGCGCCTGTTTTCGGCTGTATTTGCCGCAACTTCATTTTCCAGACGCGGGCGGCCGCCATTTTGTGTTGCGCGGCGCCCGTCATGGCTGAGGAGAATTTTACCGAGTGGCCACCAGTGCAGTTGCAGTCTTGTCACTTTGGTAAGTATGTGCTAATTACCATATTTCTCTTTGCTGCTGCTCAATATTTGTGGAGGAGGAGATGACTTTCTGTTGAAAGGGCATTTTTGAGCAAGTCCAGCCCTGGCATTCTTATGCCTTATCTTCACCATTATCAAGTCCTTTGCTGTTCAGGGGAATGTTTGCTGGCATCTTTTCTGCTACAGAGCCTCCTCCCTTCAGTGTCAACTGCTTCTGCCTCCATTTCTCCTGCTTATGCGCCCTTATGATTACCTTTGATTGTGAGGTCTTCCATACATAGGTCTGTATGCCTATTGTCATGATGTGTAGAGGCTAAGGATGCCGCCAACCTACCTCTTTTTGACGTAACAAGCATTTGGTGCTGTGATAACTCCTCAGGATTGTGTCATCTATCATATCTGCAGGTTATCTTCACTTCTACTATTTGCTTTCAATTACAGTTGACTGGCCTCGAATTTTTCTCACAAGTGAGTTGCTTCTAGGAGGTCGTGGATGGTTCGTCACTGTATATGCTCTTGCTATACTTAACAGCATTCACCTTTTGTTTTACCCGTTATCCGCATCAATATTGTGTATGTAATAGCTGCTCATCCTCGCTGTTTTCTACAATTCTGTGAATCTTATCTATGGGAAGGATCTCTACTCTTAAAAATCATCCTACTCCTCGGCGTCAAGTTTATCTCGTCAAGATGGCCAACGAATCCATTTCTCTCACGAAGTCATCTTCGTCTGGCGCCAAACCGAAAAGAGTCAAAAATGATCCCGCATCGCCAATTCAATCTTCTTCCAACCCGGTCTTAGATTCTATCTTGGAGAAACTTCGTGCTTTAAAACCATTCATGAACGCCACTAATGAAAAGTTACAACTGATTGAAGACCGATAGATCAACATGGAAGGTAAAATGTCCGAAATGGAGCAGCGCATAAGTAATCTTCAAGATGCGACTACTAAAATACCTTTGTTAGAACAAGAAATTCATAAACTCAAACTCCACACTGAGGACTTAGAAAACCGTAACAGAAGGAACAATCTTCGTCTGTATGGTCTGCCCAAAAATATCGAAGGTCCGGACCTCCTTTCTTTTTTGAAGAAATTCTTGACTGACCTCCTCAATCTTCAATCTTCAACTCCCCTCAACATCCAACGAGCTCATCGTCTTGGTTGTCCTCAACCTCATTCTACCAAACCACGTGGCATAATTATGCTTATTCTTGAATTCACCGACCTGATGCATGTTCTCAAAATTGCCAGAGAAAAACGTCGTCTTGTTTGGTCGGGACATAACATCTTCATCTCACAGGATCTCTCTAATGCTACCAATGCTAGGCGTAAAGAATTCCTAGCCCTCCGACCACAAATGAGATCTATGAATATCCGTTATGGCATCCTGCATCCTTGTTTTTGCAAAATCACCCATGTTTCCCGCTCTTTCGAAGATCCTCTCAAGTTAAAGCAGTTTTTACATTTAATCGCGGGACTGCCTATGGACACCAATGCTCAATGTCCTTGAAATTTTTTATGCTCTAATATTACTAAATTGTTAATGTTTTACATTTATTGTTACCTCTTGTCTCGGTCCTTAATGTTCCTCATTTAATGAGGTTTTAAGCGGTCCAAATAATTTCTCTTGTACTATTCCACGTACTCTATATTTCATATAATTTTCTTCTCAATACTCTTCTTATCCTCTTCCTCTCTACCTCTCTATGTTGTCTATCTTGTCCTTGAGTGTGGACATGCCCGGTTTCTGTCTCTTTTTCTGCTTATTACAGATCTGGCTTTCTGTCTTTGATCTGTCATTTCTTCCTTTTTCTTTTTCTAATTCTTTATTCACTTTTTTTCCCCCTGTTTTGTTTCCCTTCCTTCACTCTCTCTATCTTTGCTTATCTTCCCTTTCTTCTACTTACATTTGTATGAGTATTTCTTTGATGTGCTTTTGTACAATCTTCTTAATTTTCTCCTGTTATCTACTGTTTATGATCAATGTTTTTAGTTTTTACTGTTGTTTTTTGCAGTTCGTCGCCATTGTGAGTATCCCCTTGTCTCTTAAACATCAACATGTTTAATGTTGTATCGTGGAACGTACGTGGTCTGGGTCATCCTGTTAAGCGTCAAAAGGTACTTTCCCATTTATCAAAACTTAACTCTCAGATTGTTTTTTTACAAGAAACTCATTGTAATGACGTTGAATCTCTTAAACTCAGGCGTCAATGGGTGGGCCACGTTGTTTTTCCCCTGCTGTTAACCGTAAAGGTGGTGTTGCCATCCTTTGCCATAAATCTTTGAACTTACAAATTGTATCTACTGAAAATGATGCGAGTAGACGATGGGTAATACTTCACGCCACGGTTTATAATAAGCTTGTTAATTTTTTTAACATTTATGGGCCGGTTAAATCTGACCCGGATTTTTGGAACAGTATTAAATTAAAATTATCATCAATTACTAACCCTAATATTATTGTCGCCGGTGATTTCAACAATTGGCTTGACCCTTTCTCCGACAGGAAATCTGATTGTAAATTTAAACCAGATAAATCTCATAAAGCGTTTCAATCTGCTATTGCCTCTCGTCCACTCTATGATGCTTGGAAGACTAGTAATCCTGATGATTGTGAATTCACGTTTTACTCTAATGTTCATCATACTATGTCCCGCATTGATTATGTTTTAATTTCGAAACCTTTACTTCCCTCGCTCCAATCCTCTGAGATTGGCTCCATTTTTATTTCTGACCATGCCCCTGTTTCAGTTTCTCTTGATTTGTCCCTTACTACCTCCAAACATGCTAGATGGCGATTTAATAACTCCCTATTATCAGATCAAACTTTTATTTTAAAGGCTACTTCCTTTATACAAGAATTTTTTCACTTCAATAAGTCAGGTGACACCTCAGTACACAACAACTGGGATGCCTTCAAGTCCTCATTTAGAGCCTTTACCATTGCATATACTGCTAGAAAGAAAAAATCACTGAACTCACAATACCTCTCCTCACTCAGTCATATTAAAACCCTTGAACATTCTTATTATACTTCCAAATCCTCTGCCCATCTTCGAGACCTAATCAAGGCTAAATCCGATCTAAACAAATTGGCTACCACTGATGCTTGTAACATTCTACTTAAAATCAAATCTAATTATCATGGGGGACAAAACAAAGCTGGGAAATTATTGGCCAATTATTTAAAAGTCAAATCAGAAAGAAAAGCCGTTGGTCCCATTCACGATACCCTTAATAACACTCTACTACATTCGGATCCTGACATAGTTTCAGCATTTCAGACTTTTTATCATACACTATATACAGAAGATACTCATGCTACTACAATCAACACTCAATTATTTTTTGACGGTCTCCCATCTCCTTGCCATATTCCGGACGCTATGACCCTCTTGGAAAAGGATATTACTCTTCAAGAGATCTCTGATGCAATTAAATCTTTAAAAAGAGCTAAGGCTCCTGGCCCTGATGGTTTCTCCATTGAACTTATATCTTCTTTCTCATCTATTTTTGCTTCACATTTACTTGCACTTTTTAATTCCTTTTTACTCCACTCTAAGCCTGAAGGTTCTTTTCTTGATGCCTTTATCGTCATTCTCCCTAAACCTGACAAAGACCTCTCCCTTTGCCAAAACTATCGCCCAATTTCCCTAATCAATTATGATTGCAAAATTGTTGCAAAAATCCTTGCTTCTAGATTGGAGGGTGTTATCCCCTTACTTATCAAATCTGACCAATCTGGCTTCAATAAGGGTAGGCTTTCCTCAGACAATGCCAGAATGTTCTCTAATGTACTCGCTTTGGGAAAAGTTATCCTGATCCTTTAGCCGCTCTGTCCCTCGATACTGAGAAGGCATTCGACCGCATAAATTGGCAATTCATGTTTAAAACTCTTCAGTGGTTTTGCTTTGGCCCCAAATTGATGTCTCATCAAATTGTTGTATTCTGACCCCCGCGCATGTGTCTCGGTTAATGGTTTATTATCACCTTACTTCAATCTTCATAGAGGTACACGGCAAGGCTGTCCCCTTTCTCCTCTGCTATTTCTTTTGTGTCTCAAATCCTTCCTGGAACTTATTCGTCATAACCCTTTGATTACTGGTTTCTCTCACAACTCTTGTGAAACTAAATTATCTGCTCATGCAGATGATATTCTTGTTTATCTCTCCAACCCCCTAACCTCCCTACCTCCCTTTTTGCAGGAAATTGACCTATATTCTAAAATATCTGGTTATAAATTAAATTTTTCTAAAACTGAAATATTACCCCTTAATTCAATTTGTTATCAATTCATGTTCGCTGACACCAACTTTAAATGGTGTCCATCTAAAATTAAGTATCTTGGCGTGTGGTTTTCCTCTACTATCCCTCAAACTTTATCCCATAACTTTACTGCCTTAAAACTTAAAATTCAAACTTTACTTTCTTCATGGTCTCCATTATATTTATCTTGGTGGGACAGGTTGGATACCATTAAAATGATGATTGTACCACTTATTCTCTTCCTATTATCTATGTTACCTTTCAAAATTCCTAACTACTATTTTAATCAAGTCAATTCAATTTGTACTAAATTCCTTTGGAATAATAAACCGGCTCGTATTGCTTTGTCTAAATTAGTTAAACCAAAAAACGAAGGAGGTGTACGATTTCATAACTTTAAACTGTATCACACTACCTTTTTAATTAGACAAGCATATGCTTTGAACAGACAACACCAAGATGTTCCGATTCTCAGTTTGATCCATTTCGAGCGCTCTCTTTTACCTGACTTCTCCTTTTATGATATTTGTTTTATTTCTAATTGCACCTTTATATCTAAGCATCCTATTCTAAAATACTCCCAGCACTTGTTACATTCACTGTATATAGATGGTTCTAACTTTTATCAAGCTTTCCTTGCATCTTCTATTTGGTACAATAAATTTATTACGTTCAGCCACAAATCCTTCTATTTTAAACATTGGAAAGAAAATAATATTCTGTACGTTCACCAACTTGTATCTAATAATTCTGTTATTCCTTTTAGTACATTACAACAATGTTATGATCTACCCTCTTCCTACATCTCTCAATATAATCAACTATCACAAGCACTACAATCATTTATCGCATCGAAAAACTTTCCAATCAATAGTGCTCCTTTTACTTCCCTAACTCCTTTACACAACATATCCTCTGATTCCAATCCTAAAGCTGCCTTTATATATAAACATTTATCCACTCATACTTCTGAAAGACCAAAATCCCCAATTGAACTTGCTTGGGAACTAGATCTCTCCATCACTCTCTCATCTACAAAATGGGATAGGTTATGGTTAAAAAAAAATTCCACCTCTAGAGCTGCTAATATTACCCAATCTCTATTTTTTCTGCACAATAGAGCTGTTATGACACCAGTGTTTATACATAAATTTGACCCTTCGTCCTCTCTCTCTGTTGGTCCTGTCTTTTCTCTGATGGTACTCTTCTCCATTTGATATACTATTGTCCCAATGTTCAAAAATGTTGGAAAAATATCTGGGCTAAATGTTCCAAGATCTTTCAATTTTGTATCCCCTATCAATTCATAATGTATTCCTTGGCTCCCTATCTGTTGATTTCCATGATACATTGCTGAAATTGAAGTTGCTTGATCATTTTATTGCTCTTGCATTTAAAGTTATTCTTACCTGTTGGAAGGATAATTCCAAAATTTGTATGTTACAATGGTGGAATTTTATATGTGACGAACATAGAATATCTACTGTTTCATCTCTAGCTTTACCCCAAAAAATTAAGTCTGATCTACTTTGGTTACCTTTTACTACTTTTCTATCTTCATATCCCTCCTCACACTAATACTCATATGACAAATATTCTGTCTTTCCTTCCTCTCTTCCTCTTTTTCCTTTCTTCCCCTTCCCCTCTCTCTTTGCATTATGTTCAATTAATTATACTTCAGATGGTACCCTAATCTTCCTATTTTCTTACTTCCGTTTACTGCACATAGTTGTAATTAATAGTTTTCCTAATACATAATTCGTATTTCTTCTTTGCTTTCTTTTATGATGTATTCTGGTAAGTCACTCTATTATCTTGTGCCTAAATTATATTCTTGGTACCTGTTTACTTATTCAATAAAAATTATTTAACAAAAAAGAAAAAAATCCTAAACTCCTGAGATGGACACTACTCCTCCAGAACTTAAATTACACAGTAGAGGATACATGTGGTCTAGCCAGATCTTCCCATATATATATAGAGAAATTCCCAAGGAGGTGAGGTAGCTTCCCACCCATGCTTTTAGGCTTTGTTGCAGTGATAAATGCTATCTTCATGCAGTGTACACTCAGGGGCATATTCACAAGAACGTGTGATAACCACCATCAAGTTTAGCTTAACGCAACTTCTCATATGGCAGTCCATCGCGGGAAAACAACGCCGTGTTAATGTAGCATTCTCAACCTGGCGTCTCCATGCGATAGTCCCACGATAACGCGTCAAATGACCGCGTTCAAAACAACGCGACGCTGAAAAAATGCGAAACACCAACGCGAATAAAGTTGCGATGAGGCCAACCACGAAAAAAAAACCAGCGACAAACAGCGATAGGCCTGCAATCCCCACGCGTCTGGCGGGAAAATGCACCATAAAAGCTGAACAAGAAAAACACACCATAAACAAATCAAACTGCGCAGCAACATGGATGCACCCGGAACGAGTGCCCAGGTCAACGCAAACCCCACAAGCCCCACAGACCACCAGCAATGAACCTCGGGGTCGGGGAAGGCCAAGGAGAAGAGGAAGAGGAAGACTGGTACAGTCCGCAGGAAAACCCGATCGTCGTCACGGAGGCGACAGAGCACCAACAACAACTGTCCGTCACCACCACCGTGTCATTGGCAATACAGACGGAAAAATGGCATCCCATCGTGAATGCAGTCGGAGTGCCGAGGAGGCCAAGATGCGCTGGCACGATGTCAAAAGCCAAACCAAGCAGAAACCCCCTGCCAACAGGAAGGCAGCAACGGCGAATGGAGGTGGGAGTCCTGCACCACAGGAGGAGCTGGAGCAAATGGGGCCCACAGTCATCAGTGGGGAGACGGTGCAAGGAGTCGGGAGTCCGGACACTGCTCGACATGACCTGACACAACAGCAACAGGGTGAGTAACGAACAGGGACTGTGGGGACGGGGGGGGACAGGCACAATGGCACACATCCACAACGACGTGTAGCACACCGCACACCCACAATAACCCTGGGTCATGTCCCTGATCCCCGTGGCACACTGCAGCACACATACAAACATCAAGAAGGCCCCCGTTCACCATGTGCCCAAAGGGGTCCCACCCCACACATCACCAATTACACAACACACACATGCACCCGTGCGAAACACAGCAAAGATGTGTATGTGAGAGCCACACTGACAATGCAAGTGACACCACATGACCAGCAGCATGGCTGGAGTACAATCACCATGACACTGTGCACGCCACTAGACTGAGGTGGCTGAGTGTGGACCACATCCGGAAAGGAGCAGGTCACACTATGACACATCCACCTGCACAAACAACCACTGACGTCAACAACACATCTGCAGACAAACAATGCACAAGAGTACAAAAACCGTCCAAGAGCACAAATTACCCAAGTCGCCAACATCACAGCACCTCAAAAGCACAAAAGCCAAAGGCACACCGCCTCCAAGGGATAAGGGGCAGCAAAATCACAGCTGCAGGTGCGACTCCCACACAAAGCAGCACACACACATAGCAATTACAGCACACCCACATGGACGACAATGTGGTGCACAGCCCAACACCTACACTGCAGAACAGAGGACACAACTGGGTCCGCCTGTGCGTAGAAAATGGCCAATCACACCTGACATAGCAGGAAACTGTGAGATGCAAATGTACGTATACAACCTCACCTACGTCATGTAGTCCAAATGTCCACTGTCCCCCATCAAATAGTCGGCCCCTCCCAAACAGTCACAATGTACATTGTCATGAAGTCTGAATGTAAAGTTGAACAATGCGGCAAAATACATGCAAACACAATGTCAACAAGCATCTCCCCTTCACATTGCAGAGGGACAAACAACACCCCCAGCAGAGCAGAGCAGACAACTCTACAGTGATGCTGAAGAGGACCACCACACTTCCGACACCTACGCCCCACAACAGTCCATGGACATCTAAGGCAATCGACCTCCAGGAGCAGGGCAACACCGCTGCATCGAGGACACCCCACCCCCTGCATAGACAACACAGCTGGACGCACCCACCACCCCGGCTGGCTCCCAGCAGCCCTCCCAAGCACACATCGCATTCCAAGGCCAGGTGTTAGACTGCCAGAAGGGGGTGGCCGAACATGTGCGGGTGGGGTACTACCTCATGGAAGCCGAACCAGATCACATACGTGGGTGTCTAAGTCCCATCAGGGCCCACCAACACTCCCCAACAGAGACCCACACTGCGACAGAGACACATGCCTTTGCACATTTCCAGTACTGAACCACACCCAGAGCCACGGGATGATCATCCACACCCCCACGCCGGACTGGTGTACGCCAGCCCAGTTCACTCCTTTTACGTATTGAGTGGGGGACGACAAAGCTACATGTGCAATGTCCCACCCGCTGCCTGCGGTGACATGGCTTCATCCTCTGTACACGGCACAATGTATTGTTGTAGTGCCCGGGGCACAAATGCATACATCATGAGCACACGGACACACACAGATAGTTCGTTGAACTGGCCACGGGCACGTGCGCTCGACACCTTTATTGGCATGGTCACATGTACAGTGACGCATGTGCTGGATGTGAGTGGGGTGAGTGTAAGCCAGCCCTCATGGAGTCATTGGTGCTGGCAACAACTTGAACAGTGATCACAATTGAAGCAGAAACAGAAAACACCAGCACAACAGAAACAACTGTGAAGCATCATGGTGGTAGCCGGAGGGAGTACAGTGTTCACCCAACATGCAAACAGAATGTTCCTTGATTTGTGGTGCACTGAGTTAGTGGCACCTGAAGAGCTGAGCAGGGGATCAAGCTGATGATGGCCCCCACGACAGGTGTGAGCAACTCTGACAGTCTGGCAGTAAGACACTTCCGACTCTGGCACCTGTCGTTTGGAGTTGGTCCTGGCGGTGGTGGCGTGTGCATCCTGCGGTGATGCGACGTCCGGGCAGGTCAGGACTCGATTTGATGTGTGAGCCAAGGTGGACCGCAGTTGAGGCCGGAGGCAGCGGACAGCGCAGGGCCACAGACACATGGCGTTGATGACCCCCAGACCATCGACCCAGAGGCCATCCAACATGCCATCAGACTGGGGCCATGGTTTAAGCTGCACAGAGTTAGTGGCCCCGGATGCACTGCGGCCGGCACAGGCACACTGCCACGTGACGGTGACTTGCGGTGCAGTGAGATAGGGCCACGCGAGGTGAGCGGGTCCTCGTCGATGTCGGAGGTGAATGTAGCGGAGGTTTGCGGGGGACAGTGGAAGGTGTCCTCCAGGGCATGATGCAGAGGGCAGGAGCCGGCCGGAAGCGGCAAATGGAGGAGTGGAATGCTACAGCCTCGTTTTGGCCACATGGTCAGTATCACCGACATGATGATGAAGACAACACCCAGTCCATGGACTCAGTCGCCAACAAATCTCAAGAAGAAAGTGTCCATGGTTGTCGGGGAACAGACTTAGTGGCACCAGAGCTGAAAGGGGATGCAGTCTGCGACAGGGCCAGTACAATGATATCAGGTCTGCCATAACTGAATCATGACTGAGTTCCCAATGTGTGCCCTACTCGACCGATGTGTAGTCCGGAGGCAGCGGCCAGCGCGGGCCAACCACTGTTCAGCAAGCTCCTCCTGGAACACTGACACACGGCGTTGAAATTGCATGGAGGGATGACTCGTGGTTGACCGGAGCAGTGGCGACAGAGCTGAGCGGGTGTTTGGCCAGCGACGATGCCGTGTCCTGCCTGGTACAGACTGGCATGGATTTGTGTGGGGCCTGCAGGACCGCAGTGTAGTCCGAAGGCGTAGTCATCAAGGGCCCACAGACATGTGTGGTTGGGATGCCATGCACAAACTTTGTGTCACCATATCGAAGGGGGTATAGTGATATAAACTCAGCCATGAAGTGTGTACTCTGCCATAGCATAATCAAGGCTCAGTTCCAAATGTGTGACCCAAGTGAGTGTAGTGTAGGCCCGAGGCAGCGGTGGAGTACATCATCGAAAAAGGAATAAAGCGGGCCTGTGTCGCGGAGGCCGTGATGGTCTGAGGAGGCTGCGAAGGTCGCGGGCCGCGGGCTTGGAGCTTGTGCCGGCATGTGGTGGGCCCTCTTTGACACACGCCGGTGTTGGCAGGTGAGCAGTGAGGCCTGGCTGCGCAGGGGCGGGCATGACGGGTCTGGGGACCATCGACCCAGGGTGCAGCAGGCGCACAGGATCACAGGCCACACCGCTCACGGCGACGGCGTCCGCCTCGTGGCGGGGTGGGAGGCTCCGCCCTGGCAGACACGTTGGGCATTCCGGAAGAGAACCACGCCCAGTGCTACGTGCTTTTTATTCACACCCCTGCGCTGGCCTGGCGTACGCCGGGCCAGCCCACTCCGCACACGCTTACAGGGGGGACGTCACAAGCTACATTTCCGCGATCTTCCCCACTGGCTGGGGTGACATGGTTGCGTCCACTGTCCACGACACTCCAAACACCAGCAGTGCATGTAGACATGGCTGTGTCTGTGGTCTGCATACTGCAGTCTGTCCAGCACATCTCCGCCACACTTGGCATTGTGTACATACTCATGCATGGGTCACTTGCCTCCTTCGCACATGCCTGGTTCCCACCTCTCCCCACATTCCAGTATTGTGTGGCTGAGGTTCCATGCCGTCGATGGCTCATGTACATGGCTGACCAAGGTTGCCACAGTAAGCTGTGCTGTCGTGTCTGGTGGGGGGGCATATTGGTTGGCATGTTGTATGTGATTTTGTGACATGTGCAGTGCCAGAGTTGTGAGTTGCATGATTTTGGGGTTGAGGTGTGTGGTGTGTTCATTTGGTACTTGCCAACAGGCAGTGCATTCCCATGGGTGCCATCCTGGAAGCGCTGGTTGATGTTGGACTGTCAGAAGATGAAGGGATCATGCACACTGCCTGGGTAGTTGGCCATGACATTGGTGAGGAGTCCCCTGTGGTTCACTATTGCCTGCACGTTGATGGGATGCGTGTGCTTTCTGTTGGGGTATTGTGTGCGGTGTTGGCAGGGGGCACAAGTGGGACAAGTGTGCAGTCGATTGCCCCTGACACGTGCGGGGATCCAGCTATGGCGTATAGTCCTTGCTTGGTCTCCAGCTATTCCTGCGCATTGTGGGGGACGTATGGGTGCTGGGGTCCCTAGCTGGTGAGGGCATCCAGGACAGGTGTGAGGGACTTGGATGGGGCTGGCTGTGAGACTCCTCCGACTCGGGCGGTTGTTGTTTGGGAGGATACCAGCGGCCAACAGGTGCAGCACAGCCAGCAGCTTTGTCTGCGGAGGGATGTTGGTTGTCCGCTGTGTTGGTACCATCAGCCTGTGGGCAATGATGTTCAGGATGCGGAGGATGGTTGTCCTTTTGGGCCTGTAGTGGGTATTGGCATTGTCTGGTGTTAGGTCTATGGGGCTGGTGCATTTCCTGAAGGTCCGCTGTCTTTGTCTGCGCTGCCTCTGTGGTGGTCCAGGGGGAGGGGCAGGGGGGGGTCCGTTGGGGGGGTGGCGGTCCTGGGGGTGGTGGCGGTGGGTGTTGTTGCCCTCTCGGGGCTCCGGGGTGCATGGTGAGTGGCTCCATGGCATCTGTTGTTCTTCAGGTGTGGCTGTGGGCTGGGCTCCCTTTTCTTGTGCAGGTCGACGTCCGACTTTTCACCAGGTCAGAGCAGGTGTTAATTTCCTGCTGGTAACGCGCCGTATCACCTGTTTTGTGTTCCTATCGCCGATGTGGCTGGTCGTTGAGAATGTTGCGTTGTGGTGTTGTTGCGGCTTTTTGCTCGGGAACGCCTACTCTGCATCTCATTAGCGTTAGTTGCCGGGGTCATCTGTGGCGATGTTTTTTGCGACTGCTTTCACAGGAAAACTGGTGTTATGGGCTGTTAGCACCAGCTTGTGAATGGGGCGATAAATTTAGCGCGACTTTGGATGCGTTAAAGTGCCGATAACTCGGCGATAGCTCCTTGAGAATATGCCCCTCAGAGTCTTTGCTATCCGAAACTAAACCATGTCACCCTTCCAATTTGGAAATGCCTCTGTCTAGAAACCTTGCCTGTCATAGAAAAGTAAGAGGGCAACCTCCAACACTTTCTATAATACCAAGAAAAAAGCAGGCTGCCTACGAGCCAAACTGTAATTTCATAAGGGAATGATGCAAAATTTAGACTGTGACTGTGAGACTCCAGTCACTTCTAACCTGTAGATCAGAAGGTTGCTACGGGAACAATGTGGAACACATCTGTCTCCTTCACTGCCTATAGGGCCGAACATGATTTACTCTAGTAACTGAGGCATTATTGTAAACATTCAACACGTCAATGGCACAGCACCTTTATCTTGTTAGAGTTAAAAGAATCATCATGAAGCTGGTCTTCTTCCAATATTCTATAGCAGTTGTTAAAGCTCCATGTAGGAAAATGCCCCTGTTTGTGTGCTCACCCCAAATTGTTTTGCTAGATTTTGTTGCTGTTTTTTGACTCTGCACACTGGGACACTTCTGTATAGTGCCCAGTGTATGTGCCCTGACCCCTAAAGAAATGTCAAATTGGTATACACCTAATTTAGCATATTTCACTTACCTATACATCTCTAGTATATGGTAAAGTGCACCTAGGGCCTGTGAGTTAAATGCCACAAGTGGACTGCAGCAGTCATTGTGCCACAACTAAAGTGCAAAGCATGACTGCAGGCCTGCCACCTGTAATTTGGCTGGAGAGGTTTAAACTGCACATTCGACCTATCAAAATAACCCCTAAACCCTCCTTTAAAATATTAATAAATCACCCCTAAGTATGCCGTAAATGCTCGCAAGGAAGGGTGCATGAGTTTTAAAAGTAGAACTTGTAAAAGTTGAATGTTAAACATGTCCTTACAGTGACAATGCCCTAAAAGGTACAGTGTAGGCTGTTTCGCAGGAAAGCACCGGGATACATTATCAAATTAAATAATGTCCGCGTACGCACCAGATAAAAGATTTATTTTAGACTTTTGTGAAATATTCAATCCAAATCCAATTAATTGGTAAAGTCAGATTTTTACCGTTTTAAAAACAGGTACTTTTAATAGGTCACCTTTTACCTGCCTAAAGCGTCTAGAAGCCCATTTCCATGAGCTTACAACTGTGACCCCTAAGCTGAATAGCTCATTGATAAGGTGTAAATTAGCTCCTAGAGCTGAAACAAAGGCCTTGGGTGTGAGGAGAAGTTGGACTTCCTGTGACAAAATGGCTTGGGGGCTGTGCCCAGCCTCTTGCATCTCTTCAAAGGATGCCTACCCTGTCACTGGCAGATGTAGTTCATACCTGGGTCTTCCCCCTCCATTATCCTCCAAGCCAGCCAGGGAGAGGATCTGCCCTTGGAAGTGGTTTTGAGTGACCGCAGGGGACAGTTTGCTCATTTCCCTCTCCATACCTCTTGAAGAATGGGGAAACTGAAATTGTTAATACCTGAACACTAAACCATAACTTGGTGCTGGCTTATAGGTTTTACGAACTTCATGGTTTCAAGACACTTCCGAGGCAGAAGAGGTAGAGCCAGTATTTAAGGGACTAATAAACATGTAGACAACATGTTGTTAGTTGTTGTTTTTTCTCTTTTGGTTCCCTCAAGTCCATACGTTCCTTTCCCTTCCTTATTGGTGTCTGTAAAGCTGTCCATGACACCTCCAGATATCCTCTCTCTCCTGCTTGCTTACTCAGCTCCTGCCAGTTTGGTTTACAGTGGCATCCAGTCACGGCTCGCAATTCTCATGGTGGGGGCCCGCGGGGGGGGGGTTCGCACGGGGGGTTATCGTGTGGGGGGTACCGCGAGTTAAAATAAAAATAAAAATTACCAGACCGGTCCCGCGCCGCCTCTGCTCCTGGGCAGGGTCCGCGTTTTCCTGCTCCTGAACAGGAACAGGCATGCTCCCTCCCCTCCTGTAAGCCAATCACAACGCTGCAATGGCAGCGTTGTGATTGGTGCGGAGTCCCGGACAGCGCCCAGCCGGGCACCTGTAGGGAGGCCATTTTCTCTATGTAGGCTGCATGTAGCCTAGATAGAGAAAATGTACAGTGCGCATGACTGCTTTGGTCGGCCCAAGGGCCGACCAAACAGTCAGGGTACTCAGCGTGGTGAAAGACACTCCTCCCCGACCTGCCCATTCGCCCGCCCCAACCAGGCATATCCTCCCGCCCGCCCCAATCAGGCATACCCCTGCCTTCTACTTTCTTGCAGCGCGAGAAGCAGAAAATAAAATGGTATTTAAAATACCATTTTATTTTCTGCTTCTCGCACTGCAAGAAAGCAGTGGGGCGGCGCTCCTCCGCCCTATTGGAGGAGCCGCCCCTGGTGGCTTCCAGGAACCTCCACCTAGTATCCAGGTCTGTAGAGGGCTAACTACAGCAACATCTGTCACTGAAACAGTAAGACTGGTTGTACTTCCACTAAAGTCCACCAAACTGAACTAGATTCTCTCCAGTAGTTCCAAACTCCTACCAGCAAGGCCTCATACACTGTTTCCAACCTGATGGGTGTCCAGTCCGAGAGTGAACTCCAGACAAGTATTTTTCACTCTCTTTCTCCATTATCCACCCCCAGATAATTACCACAAGCGAGTAGTTCTCTAATTGTTGGTTCACAGAGTAGTTAAGGGATGGCGAGAGCTTTCAGCAGGTCTGCACTGAATTCTGTTTCATTGACTTTGACCACTAAATCTTTTTTGTTGCCAAAGACCTGAACATTGTTTTGATCTTATGGTGAAATTACTCACTTGCTGTTTCATAAGTAAGTCTCTCAGCATTTGATAGGATAGGCATTGCTTAAAGTCGTGGGGTAAAGTCACTTATTTACAGTTCACTTTGGTAATTTACTTAGCCAGTGTTTCTAAGAAAGAACATAGCAGTGCTTGCAACTGAAAAGCAATGCATGTTCCATCATTTGGTGTGCCAGTGTTATATGTGACCAATAGACATTGAAGAACAAATCCGATTTATTATTGAAAGAAATATTTATTGAGTAATCTTTGTTTATTTGTTATATACAAATCACTGCAGGATATTCCCCAGCTTTTAGGAGGTGCTGACTCTAGGATCAACTAGTACAGATGAGTAAGGTTATGTACGGAGGTGGTCGGAGACTTACAGACCAAAAACAATTGCAAGCTAATCTTCTGCACTTTGTGTTACAGGTCTCCTCCGCAGTAGTCCTTTTCCTCGGCCCCGTTGGAACTAATAGTCCTTGTATCTAAGGTGGCCACCACCATTGCAATTTTTGTGAGGGTGCTGTGGCACCTTGGGACTTGCCATCCATTTTACTCCACCAGTGTGCTTTGTCTAGTGTGCATGTCGCAGACACAAAGCTAGACCTCTTCTGCTAAGAAAGACTTGTACAGCCAGGAAGTTAAGAGGTGTGCGTCTAATGTGTAGCATATTCAGGTGAACACACTCTGTGTATCATGATACTTGGTAACCAATGAGACTGAATATTGGTCCAAATCTTGGTGGACCTTTGCCATCATGGATTGTGCGGAAAGGAATTAGTAATACCTCTTCAAATAACCAAGAGGAGAAGAGGAATCAATATGAGATAGATAAAGTAGGCCCCCATTAGTCCAGCCATTAAAAAGAACAAACGTATATTTTGTAGTCCTCTGAACCTGCTGAAGTAAGAATTCAGGTAAAGATTCGGCTGTAAAGCATCCTTCTATGCATACACAGGACTCGTTAATGCTGGCCCCAAGCTGCTCTAAGAGAGCAAATGCAAATCATAGGTAATAAATTAAAAAAATAGCCTATTTACTGATAGTGAAACACAGTTTGACACCACATCTGCAAGAAACCAAAAAAAATGAAGTGTTGGTAGACGGCGTTCTCCTTTTCTAGGTCAGGCGGGGTTTCTAGAATTAGGAGCAGCTAGCTATACTGGAAGGGTTGAATGTTTTAAGCTGGCGTAGGTGGGGTGGCAATGTCTGTAGATAGGAGTCCAAATACTCATAATTTAAAAACTGGGATGACGAAAACGGACACGGAGGTAATGAATAGTAGATTTCAGCTTAGAAAATGAAGAAATACGTTTGGAGTTTTTCCCTACATTTTGACAATCTTAGTCCATTACCCTTTAGCAAACCGTGAACAATAAAGATACCTAGCCTCCCTGCTCCTGCTCGGAAGAAGTGCTGTCATCCTTACTTGTGATCTTTGATAGACTAAAGGTCTGGTATAAGAGCTAGACCAGACAGCCTTTGATTCACTCAGAGCCTCACTGTAATTCTCTGGCTGCCATTGTGCCCTGACAGCTTCCTGCTGTGTGATCGGTGTGCCTGATTCCAGATGAGTTATTCTGGAGACAGAGAAGTCAGAGGCCTGCGATGACTCCCTGTCATGAAACCAAGAGCTGTGCACCTCCAGCACGGATCATGAGGTGGGTATGAGGAACTTTACACCTCACTCCACACTTTGTATATATTAATGTTACATTTATATAATATCTATCATACCATCCTGGTGTTATGTATGCCAAGTAAATATATTGTTGGTCTCACATGGTGGCCATTACTGGGCCAGGCTTGTTATTTATAGATCAGTGAGGTGCAAAATGTAATCACCCCACTGAAATTAAAGTTTAATTATACGCAAGCTACCTCTTTTTTTTAGTATAAAGTACAGTCTATGATGGTCTTTGGTGACTGTATTGCATAGTGTCCTAACAGACTTATGAGGGGTGTCGTAATAAGCCCTATAAATTGAGCAGTGTATAGAAGATTATAAATAAAACAGCGGTCATTTCTACTAATTTCGTATTGGTGGATACTTATTGTCTAGTAAAAGAATGCATACCTTACTTAGTGTATTGGGTAATCATCCATCATCTATATGTAGTGTACTTCATCTCAATGACCGTCCCACTTGTTGGCCATTTGTGAGTCAGGCTTACTATTCTATGACAGCATATGACGTATTTTAATTACATTTAAGACCTAGTATCAGATTCTTTGATTTTGGGCTTACTCAGTTTATTGTTCACAAGACAATTATTTGGTTAAGGACAATACAGTATATGTATTACAAGCAATATATACTGCTTATATTAGTGGTCCCTCAAGTATCTAGTTATATTAGCAAGTATCTAGTATATTATTTTTTTTTTGTCAAAAATATTTTTATTGGAAATTTCACAGAATACAGCATATAACTTTGCAGTAAGGGTCTCACCTCCTTGAGACTACGGGATCAATGCAGCTGAGATTTGTACTTAGCAATCAAACATGTAAATATCGCCCTCCACCCATTCAAAGCAAGGAGCAAAAGGAAGATACAGTGTCTTAAATAGCCGGGTGGTGGACCAACCCGTCTTGCCCGTACAATGTGTTGTCACAGAGAGCACATTTTCTCATCCCTCTTCAGTAAAGCACTCTCTGGTGCCCCTCTTATCAGGAAGCCGCGGACCATAGTGTCTGCTATTAATATGAGACTGCCCCCAACTATGGAGCAGACAGAACAACGTACAAAGAACCAGAATCCCATCCCTTCCCTCCCCCCTCCCTCCCTCCCTCCCAACATGGTGGTGGCCCTGAAGTGTAACTCCAATGATTCATTCCACAAGCAAGGTGGGTCGGTTATAAATCTGGAAAAGGTGTAGCGCTCTAAGGGATGCCGGGCAAACCGCAGATGGAAGGCCCCGGGAGAGAAAGGAGACCAGCGGACCCCATCGAAACTCGAAGTTTTTAAAAGCGTCCCTAGACACATCTGACATTCGCTCCATGCTAAGTAGGTTCCACAATCTGGAGTGCCACAGGGATATCGCCGGAGCCCCCTTCCCCTTCCACGCAGCCGCTAAAGTAACTTTCGCAGCCCCCATACATAGCCACATGATCGCCTTGTCTGCCCTGGTCTGGTGTTCCAAAGAGGGATCGACCAGGCCCAGTAATACCCCCTCCAAAGTGGTCGGGACCGGGTAGCCCAACATCTCCTTAATCTGGGCCAGTATTTCCTCCCAGAACGGACGAATGTGTGGACAATCCCACCAGATATGTTGGAAGTCGCCCAGTAATCCACAACCCCTCCAACAGCGGTCTGATGTATTAGGGAAAATTTGTTTGAGCCTCGAGGGGTGGAGATACCAGTCCATCATGGTCTTAAGATGCGCCTCTCTAAGCGCTATGGAGTGGTTGAATTTCCCTATGTCCGACCATAGATGAGACCATTCGTCCTCTGTAATGTGTCGCTGTAGGAGTCCCTCCCACATTGCCATGTAGCGCGGGCACGGGGAATGTATAGTGGTGAGCAGGAGTCGATAGAGGAAGGAGATCGCGCCCCTCATTGTCGTGGCTTTAGTGAGAAAAGCTTCACATTTCGTGAGAGGCCTAGTAGCAGCTTCCCGTATTTGTGGGGCCTGAGCCCAGTGCATCAGCTGAGTGTAACGGAATTGTTCGGTGTTTTGCAAACCAAAGTCTCTCTTGCAAGCATCAAATGTGAGGGGGTCGTAATTGTGAAAAAGATGCGTCAGTGCCAGACACCCTCCCTCCCGCCATGCATTGAATGGACCAGCCTGCAAACCCGGCGGAAAAGCCGAGTTGAAATGTATGGGCGTAAAGGGGGAGGGAAATGAAGTCCATCGCTCATCCTTGGTTACCGAGTACCAGACCTGCAGAGTTGTGCGTGTAGGCGTACTAATGTATGCGTTTACAGGTCGATCGCGTTTGGGTCGCCAAATGAGGTCCCAAATAGTCCGTACAGTCACACTACGGTCCATGTGAAGCCAGTGTTTGTCGGAGTCATGTTTTACCCACTCTAGCAACACCCGGAGTTGGGCAGCCTTGTAATACAACTGAACGTCTGCTAAACCCACCCCTCCCTCCGCCCTGAAGCGTCGAAGAATAGAAAAGGAAAAGCGAGCCCTCCTCCCCTGCCACACAAAGTTGAGAAGCATAGACCTAGTGCGTTGAAAAAACTCCTTCTCCATGTTTATAGGGAGTGCTTGGAAGAGATAAAGGAGTTTGGGTAGGAGTGTCATTTTTATCGCATGAACGCGTCCCAGCCAGGACAGGAAGAGGGGCTTCCACTTAGTGAGCTCACGTTGTAGTTGTGTAAGTATGGGTGGGAAGTTAGCTGCATACAGATCCTCCACTTTCGATGTGATCTGGACCCCCAAGTATTGAATGGAGGATGTGTCCCATTGGAGAGCTGTGAGAGGTCGCAGTCTATCAACCTCCGCTTTAGGCAAAGTAAGATTAAGAATCTGTGATTTATCCATATTGATCTTAACCCCGCCACCCCCTCGAAGCGTGTTAGTTCCTCTTGTAGTGGTGGTTGGGATTTAGCCGGGTCTGTGAGTGATAACAGAACATCATCTGCAAAAAGCGAAATTTTATGTTGTTCCCCAGTGAAAGGGATCGCCTGAATTGCCGGATGTGCTCTAATCGCGATGGCTAGCGGTTCAATGCTGAGAGCGAAGAGCAATGGCAAGAGAGGGCAGCCCTGCCTGGTGCCCCTGGAATGCCGAACGGGAGGTCGACGCCACGCCATTAACCGTCATGCGAGATCGGGGTTGCTGGTAGTTAGCCCGAAGCATAGTAAGGAAGTTAGGGGCGAAGCCAAAAGCCTCCAGAGTGCGGAAAAGAAAGGGCCAGTCCACCCTGTCGAACGCCTTTTCTGCGTCCAACCACATCAGGACCGCAGGAATTCGGCGCTTGTGTGCTTTTTCTATTAAATGGACAATGCGACGCGTGTTGTCATGGGTCTGACGCCCTTTTATAAATCCGGATTGATCCGGGTGAATAAGGTCTGGTAGTATATCATTCAGCCGCCTAGCCAGAATAGAGGAGTAGAGTTTTGCGTCTAGGTTAAGCAAGGCTATGGGCCTGTAGGAAGAGCAAGATTGTGGGTCCTTCCCCGGTTTGGGTATGACTGTGATCACCGCTTCCGACATAGAACCGGTAGTCAGCCCTTCCGTTGCCATTTTATTAAAAATCTGCGTCAAATGCGGGGCAATGTCCGGTGCATATGTCTTATAGAAAAGGTCAGTAAGACCGTCCGGTCCCGGTGCTTTATGCGGCTTGAGCGCCTTTATGGCTGCTGTAACCTCATCAAGAGAGATGGGCGCCGACAGGCGGTCATTATCCTCCATTGAGACCTGTGGTAACTGGAGATTCCTGAGATAGTCCTGCTGGGCGGTAGAATCTAATCGTTCCCCTGTATACAGCTTATTATAGAAATCGCCAAAGACACCCGCCTTATCCTAATCATCATGGGTGATGTCACCCCGAGCTCCTCGGATACCCCCCACATATTCCCTAACCCTCTTATCTTTAAGCTGTCGTGCCAGTTGCTTGCCAATTTTATTGCCTTGCGAATAAGAGAGTTGGCGTAGCTTGAGTAGTGTGAATTCTGCCCGGTTGGAATATATAGAGTGGAGTTTCCCCGCAGTGCCATTAGGTTGCGTAGAGTCTGTCGCGTGGGGTGTGCTTTGTGATCCCGCTCGATGGCTGATAATTCCGTCTCCAGCTTTACCCTTTCCTGTGCTCTTTGGGAATTCAATGCCGAGTTGAGAGATATGCACTGTCCACGAAAGACGGCCTTAAAGGCGTCCCAGTTGGTATATTCGGATGTATCGTCAGGCTGATTTATATTGAAAAAATCCGTAATACTTTCCCTTAGTTTCGTACATGTTTCTTTATCCCACGATAGAGCGGGCAGAAAGTACCATCTGGGCAGGGTCACCCGACCCACCCCCCACGCTAGTGATATCGCCAAAAGGCTGTGGTCGGAGACCGGAAGGGGAAAGATTTTCGCAGCCTGTAGGCCGCCTTGAAGTGATTGGCTCAAGAACACGTAGTCTAGCCGGGAGTAAGTCCGGTGTACGTGGGAATAGAAAGTATAATCGCACGAGGTGGGATATATAGTGTGCCATGCGTCCAGAAGGCCCATATCTTGAATTTTTTGCCGGATTTCCGCGGAGAACGAACCCGTTTCCGACCGGTGGGGGTGAGTGCTATCCATGTCGCTTTGCCAGGTTAAATTAAAATCCCCCATAAGGACTAAAGGGCCCTCCGCAAAGTCTACCAGCTTGCCCAGGAAATGCTGTAGGAAAGTGGATTGTCCCGTGTTAGGGGCGTAAACCGCGACAAATGTGCTTAGTCGCCCCTGAAGTCGCCCCTTCACCATGAGCCATCGTCCGTCCTTGTCGTGTTGTATATCTAGAGGTTGAAATCTTGTCGTCAAGCGGAACAAGAGCGCCACCCCCCTGTGTTTTGTGAGTGCCGAGGACTTGTAAATCAACGGGTATTGCTTGTGTCGCAGTCTAGTATCATCTGATCTGGTCACATGGGTCTCTTGGAGGGCCACTATGTCCAACGTGTGGTCAAGTATGTATTTCCAAACCCTCTGTCGCTTCTGTGGGGAGTTAAGGCCCTTTACATTCCAAGTGCCGATCGTAATTGTCATGACAACCAAGGGGAAGAACAACTCATAATGCCCATCTCGCTAGAAATGCCCGCCCCGCCACTCGTCTCAGGGCCATCCCTGACCTCCTCCCACCCCTCACATAGAGCTGTGCTGCGTTGTTGTGTTAAGCCTACCACCTTGAAAATTAAGAAGCCATCACCATGCCCCACCCACTCCCACCCTACAAACCCCCCAAAACAACCCCAAAAACAACTAACTACAACCCATCTAATGATGGTAACGAACAATGACATTACCCCAGTTGGGGAGATCATACCCCCCATGATTTCGGGGAGGCGGTGGGGCCGAAGTCCCCGTCCGCCGCAACCCGGAGCTTCACTATATTGGATATCTATAGAGAGTATCCCCTAGGGTCCATAATGGTGCATCTCAACGGCCCCTCCTAATCGAGGCCGAAGCCCATCTACAATACCCATGCACCCCCGCTCAGCTGGGGTCGGATATACAGAGTAGGGTCACTTCATCGTGTATTTATACGGGCCCGTAATCCCTCCGCCCACCGTTTGTATGTACTGAATTTGGACATGTAGAACTGTTCCCTTTACTTCCTTTCATTTTGTAGATCTCCCGCTCTCACAGATCCTGTAATACTTTCTAAGATAAACCATTTAAGATCCTCTTCTTTATGATTTTTCTCTGTCCAAAGTTCGACCAGTTCTCCTCATCCTTATCACTGACTTATGTTCATTCAGTTGTGACCTAGCCTCCCTTGCTGTTTCACCCACATAGCCTTTGCCACATTGGCAGAGGATATAGTAAATCTCATATTTTACCCTGCAGTTGACTAGAATTTTTACATGGTGGGTAGGGCCATTGACTCGACGCTCTCATTTTTTATTATAGTTTTACAATTGGTACACGAATCATATGGGAAATTTCCAATTAGGTGTTTCCTATCTAATATGTTTGTTTGGTGAGCTCCTCTTTTTTCTTTGTACCTGTGTAATAATCTATTATGTATTGTGTTGTTCCTTCTGTATGCGAAAAGGGGTTTATCTAAACCGTTGCATCCTGGTCCATTTAGCAGTGACCAATTTCTATTAATCAAGTTCCTTATTTTGTTACTGATGTGGGGGAAGTTTGATACACAAGTTATTCTTTTGTTGTCTGCTTCGCTTGATACATTTGCATCGAATATGTTCTCTTTATTAGAATATTTGGCTCTTTCGTATGCTTTTCTAATTAATCTTATAGGGTAACCCCTGTTTAACAATTTATTTTGCAGTATATTGACATGTTTGTCATAGTCCTCTCTACTCCTACAGTTACGACGTAGTCGGAGGAATTGGCCAAATGGGATGCTATCCTTCTGATATTGGGGTGTTTACTGCTATAATGTAGCATGGTGTTCCGGTCAGTTGGTTTAGTGAATAATTCTACAGCTAGTTTGCCATCTATTGCCTTTATTTTGATGTCAAGAAAGTCACACTCCATTTTATTAACTGATGAGTTGAACTTGAGGTTGGGATCACAACGGTTAAACCATTCTATCAGGTGATCAGTTCCTCCTTACTACCTTGCCAGATAAAAAATACATCATCGATGAATCTCGACCAGTGATATTCATTCTCATAGAAAGTGGCTATATTATTGTATATGTGCTTGGCCTCAAATGCTTTAACATATAAACATGCCAGACTCGGAGCACATGTAGCTCACATGCTGGTTCCTTTGGATTGGCAGAAGAACTCTCCATCAAACAAGAAAATGTTATTTATGAGAATTATTTATACACATCTGGTAATGAAGATATAGTGTGCTGGCAGATCCTCTTCCCCTACTTGTAGTATGTTTCTAATCATTTCTACAGTTGCATCTTGGGGTATATTGGTGTACAAATGTTAAACAAACATTGAGATACATAATGAATGGGGGTAATTAGTATGAAAATAGTACATTTTGCACTTAGAAGTAAATTGAAAACTGTATGTAATTAAATATATAATGTATTTAGTAATTGGCTGATTCTCTGGTTTTTATAGTCCTTGATTTTAATATATATGTCCTGAAGAAGGTGGTGTGAACCCATCTGACTTCCACTGAAACGCCGCATCGACAGATTTTTAAAACTTTTTTACATAGCAGTGTAATGAAATGATATATTAATTTAAATAGTCTGTTTATGCATGTGATTCTTAATTAATATCTTTTTAATATGAATTTGTGGTTTATAAATACCTTTTAATAAATGTTAATCCCAGCGGCTTCTACACAGCGGGAGTGGTGAAAATAAAAAATAAAAATCCACTTACCTGCTCTGCAGGGCCGCCGTCTCTCCGTCTCTCCTCCAGCGTTGTCTCTAATCAAGAAACACCCAGGCTCCCCATAGCCAATGACGTCGCTGCTGTCGTCATGGCAACAGTGTCGTGATTGGTCTGAGCACTGTGGTTCGGTGCTCAGGCGGGAACTGGAAGTCTGGGTATGTTCTCTACCTAGGCTGACATTACAGCCCGATGGAGAACATGCTAATTGCGCATTACTGTTTGACCGGCCCAAGACGGCCGGCCAACCCGTCATGCACACTTAAGTGCGTGAACCACTCCTCCCCTTGATGGAAGTGAGACAGCTCAGCCCCGCCCCCAAAACTGCCTCAGTAAGGAAAAATAAAATGATAACGACGTCTTATTATCATTTTATTTTTATTTTTTTCCACTGCTGAAAAGCAGTGGACGAGGCTCCTTCGCCTCAGCAGAGGAGCCGCCACTGGTTAATCCCTGGATGGGATAGTGAGACAGATACTGTGGTTTTTTAAATTGAGTTTTTAAAAAAAAATTGTTGCATACTACCCTAAATGTTTACTCCCTTGAATTCTGAATTGATGTGCCTAAAAAGCAATATAAAGACACTAGTATAGCACAAAAGAGAAATCAACTTTTGTTCAGATAACTATTGTTCCCACATCCCACTGGTCAACAAGTTTTAGCCGATAAATTTGACCCCTTGCAGGGTCTTTGTCTTTCTTCAGGACCAGGTTCCTTAATTAGTGTAGTCACTCATGCACACCATGCAAACACACACATTTATGCGTAGTGAATATAATACTTGCTGTATTAGTTGAAATCTTCTTGGGAATTCCCCTTTGGTACTAATCGGTAGGCCCCATGGGAAAGAAGGCACCAGGAACTCTCTGTCGTCACACAGTTGTCAAGGAAAACTGCCCATACCTACTATGTTTGTCTCCATTGTCAGGTCCGTTACCCCATCATTTTCTACTCGTAATGACAATGGCTGACTCATGATGCACGGTTCTTGAAGTCAGCTGGTGGCACGGATGTTGGAGGATGATAATTTTACACAATCCCTCTCCATCTATGCAGCCCTTTGAATCCAAGAGACATGGTTGCGGGGTCCTCCAACCCAAGACTTTATGGAAGTCGTATTTCCATGTCAATGTTTCCTTACATTAGATTCCACAATGTATGCTAAATCAGTGTAACCTTTGGTGGTTGGCTGTGAATGAGGACATGTTGTTTTAGTCGAGCAATATGATTGATTTTAATCCAGATTATGTAAACCTCTATGTGCAATTTGATCCCATTACAAAGGGAGCTACTTTTGTAGACTCTCTGGAAGTCAAGGTGTATAATCTAAAGCCTCATTATCCTGTCAGGGGATTTTAAATTGAGAAGTAATCCAGAACCACTTCCTGAATGTATGGATTGTCTTGTCCTTCCTTGTAATGTGCATACTAGACTGATTCCAAATCCGAACATGTTTAGAAACACATTGTTAATGGGACCTCTGTTATCTCAGCTAATTTTGATGCTGCTAATTGTTCACCTTCTTCTGGACTGTCCTGCCCAACTTACATTTTGAACTGGTATTTGTTGTTATCCAATTGATTATGTCCATATCTCTGCTAAGAAGTACCAAAGAGCAGGGACTTTGAAGTTATTGTAAAAGAGGATGATTAATATTGTGTATTGAGTGTGAATGTTGTTGGCATTGAATTCTATTCTAGTGTCCTTCCTCGTCCAAAGTTGTATCCTCAAGACTTTATACTAGGTATGACTCAGGGTGTTTGGCTAAACTTGGAGAATCCCAACTTACGCCACTGTCATACATTGACTGTAATAAAGTGGTCGAAGTTTTTATTTGTTCTTTTTTGCCAGTGAAGGAAATAGTAGCTTGCTTAAGTTTACATAGAGATATTCAGAGAAGTTATTTAAATGGGCCTTGATATTCTTCCACTAACAAATGGTTTAATAAGTAATGCCACATGTAAAGCTCTGAACATTTAGCGAAATGAAAAATGGCCAAAGTTTTAATTATTATAAACAAGTAAGGATCAAAAATCAAAGGCTGATAAAAAAGGAAAAGGTTGGCTCTTTACTCTGACAATTATCAAGTGATGAATTAAGTTATTCAGTCTGGGTCTCCCACAAATGTTGGCCTATGGTATGCCAAATGCTCAGCTGAAACACCTGAGTATCTGAATAGTTCTGATAGTGAAACACTTTGGACTGAATATTTTTCTAATTTGTTTGAATGTCTAGTATTTTTCAGTGTCTTATGTACCAACGTATGTTATGAATAAAGTATTGCTAGCCAGTTTCACTCAGGAAAAAATTAGGGGTGGGCAGAGAACTCCGCTCCGCCAGCGGAGCGGAGTTAGCCAGCCACCCCCACCCCCTGGCCCGGTCCCTGCTTCTGAACGCAGTCAGGCTGGGGAGATCCTCCCTGGGCCCTGATGGACCCCCGTCCCCAGCGCCCGGACTCTCCAATGGCTTGCAGGACCGGGGGGCTCCCGCACCCCGGGGCCCGCCGGCCGGAGCTCGTGCCCCGGGCCCGGTCCCAGGTTCCGAACCATAGCCAGGCCCGGGAGAGCCTCCCCGGACCCCGGTGGACCCCCGTCCCCAGCGCCCGGACCCTCAGCTGGCTTGCAGGACGGGGGACTCCCGCACCCCGAGGCCCGCCGGACGGAGCTCGAGCCCCGGGCCCGGTCCCAGCTTCCGAGCCCTAGCCAGGCCGGGGAGAGCCTCCCTGGGCCACGGTGGACCCCTGTCCCCAGCGCCCGGACCCTCGGCTGGCTTGCAGGATGGGGGGCTCCCGCACCCCGGGGCCCGCCGGATGGAGCTCGAGCCCCGGGCCCGATCCTAGCTTCCAAGCCCTAGCCAGGCCGGGGAGAGCCTCCCCGGGCCCCGGTGGCCCCCGTCCCCAGCGCCCAGACCCTCGGCTGGCTTGCAGGATGGGGGGCTCCCGCACCCCGGGGCCCATCGGACGGAGCTCAAGCCCCGGGCCTGGTCCCAGCTTCCGAACCCTAGCCAGGCCGGGGAGAGCCTCCCCGGCCCCGGTGGACCCCCGTCCCCAGTGCCCGGACCCTCAGCTGGCTTGCAGGACGGGTGACTCCCGCACCTCGAAGCCCGCTGGACGGAGCTCGAGCCCCGGGCCTGGTCCCAGCTTCCAAACCCTAGCCAGGCCGGGGAGAGCCTCTCCGGCCCCGGTGGACCCCCGTCCCCAGCGCCCGGACCCTCAGCTGGCTTGCAGGACGGGGGACTCCCGCACCCCAGGGCCCGCCGGACGGAGCTCGAGCCCCGGGCCCGGTCCCAGCTTCTGAGCCCTAGCCAGGCCGGGGAGAGCCTCCCTGTGCCACGGTGGACCCCCGTCACAAGTGCCCGGACCCTCGGCTGGCTTGCAGGATGGGGGGCTCCAGTACCCCGGGGCCCGCCGGATGGAGCTCGAGCCCCGAGCCCGATCCCTGCTTCCAAGCCCAAGCCAGGCCGGGGAGAGCCTCCCTGGGCCCCGGTGGACCCCCGTCCCCAGCGCCCAGACCCTCGGCTGGCTTGCAGGATGGGGGGCTCCCACACCCCGTGGCCCGCCGGTCAGAGCTCAAGCCCCGGGCCCGGTCCCAGGTTCCGAACCCTAGCCAGGCCCGGGAGAGCCTCCCCGGACCCCGGTGGACCCCCGTCCCCAGCGCCCGGACCCTCAGCTGGCTTGCAGGACGGGGGACTCCCGCACCCCGAGGCCCGCCGGACGGAGCTCGAGCCCCGGGCCCGGTCCCAGCTTCCGGGCCCTAGCCAGGCCGGGGAGAGCCTCCCTGGGCCACGGTGGACCCCTGTCCCCAGCGCCCGGACCCTCGGCTGGCTTGCAGGATGGGGGGCTCCCGCACCCCGGGGCCCGCCGGATGGAGCTTGAGCCCCGGGCCCGATCCTAGCTTCCAAGCCCTAGCCAGGCCGGGGAGAGCCTCCCCGGGCCCCGGTGGACCCCCGTCCCCAGCGCCCAGACCCTCGGCTGGCTTGCAGGATGGGGGGCTCCCGCACCCCGGGGCCCATCGGATGGAGCTCAAGCCCCGGGCCTAGTCCCAGCTTCCGAACCCTAGCCAGGCCGGGGAGAGCCTCCCCGGCCCCGGTGGACCCCCGTCCCCAGTGCCCGGACCCTCAGCTGGCTTGCAGGACGGGGGACTCCCGAAGCCCGCTGGACGGAGCTCGAGCCCCGGGCCTGGTCCCAGCTTCCAAACCCTAGCCAGGCCGGGGAGAGCCTCTCCGGCCCCGGTGGACCCCCGTCCCCAGCGCCCGGACCCTCAGCTGGCTTGCAGGACGGGGGACTCCCGCACCCCAGGGCCTGCCGGACGGAGCTCGAGCCCCGGGCCCGGTCCCAGCTTCTGAGCCCTAGCCAGGCCGGGGAGAGCCTCCCTGTGCCACGGTGGACCCCCGTCACAAGCGCCCGGACCCTCGGCTGGCTTGCAGGATGGGGGGCTCCCGTACCCCGGGGCCCGCCGGATGGAGCTCGAGCCCCGAGCCCGATCCCTGCTTCCAAGCCCAAGCCAGGCCGGGGAGAGCCTCCCTGGGCCCCGGTGGACCCCCGTCCCCAGCGCCCAGACCCTCGGCTGGCTTGCAGGATGGGGGGCTCCCGCACCCCGGGGCCCGCCGGACAGAGCTCAAGCCCCGGGCCCGGTCCAAGCTTCTGAACCCTAGCCAGGCCGGGGAGAGCCACCCCAGCCCCGGTGGACCCCCGTTCCCAGCGCCCGGACCCTCGGCTGGCTTGCATGACGGGGGGATCCCGCACCCCGGGGCCCGACAGACGGAGCTCAAGCCCTGGGCCCGGTCCCAGCTTCCGAGCCCTAGCCAGGCCGGGGAGAGCCTTCCGGGACCCCGGTGGACCCCCGTCCCCAGCGCCCGGACCCTCAGCTGGCTTGCAGGATGGGGGCTCCTGCACCCCGGGGCCCGCCGGACAGGGCTCGAACCCCGGGCCCGGTCCCAGCTTCCGAACCCTAGCCAGGCTGGGGAGAGCCTCCCCAGGCCCCGGTGGACCCGCGTCCCCAGCGCCCGGACCCTCGGTTGGCTTGCAGGACGGGAGGCTCCTGCACCCCGGGGCCCTCCAGACAGAGCTCAAGCCCCGGGCCCGGTCCCAGCTTCTGAGCCCTATCCAGGCCGGGAAGAGCCTCCCCGGGCCCCAGTGGACCCCTGTCCCCAGCACCCGCACCCTCAGCTGGCTTGCAGGACGGGGGGCTCCTGCACCCTGGGGCCCAGCAGACGGAGCTCAAGCCCCGGGCCCGGTCTTAGCTTCCAAACCCTAGCCAGGCCGGGGAGAGCCTCCCCAGGCCCCGGTGGACCCCCGTCCCCAGCACCCGGACCCTCGGTTGGCTTGCAGGATGGGGGCTCCTGCACCCCGGGGCCCGCCGGACGGAGCTCAAGCCCCGGGCCCGGTCCCAGCTTCAGAGCCCTAGCCAGGCCAGGGAGAGCCTCCCCGGGCCCCGGTGGACCACCGTCCCCAGCGCCCGGACCCTCGGCTGGCTTGCAGGACGGGGGGCTCCTGCACCCCAGGGCCCGCCAGACGGAGCTCAAGCCCCGGGCCCGGTCTTAGCTTCTGAACCCTAGCCAGGCCGGGGAGAGCCACCCCTGTCCCCAGCGCCCAGACCCTCGGTTGGCTTGCAGGACAGGGGGCTCCTGCACCCCGGGGCCCTCCGGACGGAGCTCAAGCCCAGGGCCCGGTCCCAGCTTCAGAGCCCTAGCCAAGCCGGGGAGAGCCTCCCCGGGCCCCGGTGGACCCCCGTCCCCAGCACCCGGTCCCTCGGCTGGAACCAAGGAGGATTAAGCCCAGGCCACGTCCTCTCCCCGCCGGCCTGCCTGGGGAGCCCATTTTCCTCGACTATTAAGCCCCCATGCAGGCAGGCCATCTGGTCACCCAGCCTGCAGGGCCATCTGGTCACCCGGCCCACAGGGCCATCTGGTCACCCGGCCCACAGGGCCATCTGGTCATTCGGCCCGCAGGGCCATCTGGTCCCCCAGCCCACATGGCCATCTGGTCACGCAGCCAGGTGACCAGATGGCCCGGGAAGACCCAGCGCCCAGATGGCCTGAGACAGCCAGACCCAGTCACCCTTGCCATCTGATGACGGCGAGGGTGGCCAGGCGCTCCAAGGCCGCTGCTCGGGAGGCTCCTTCCCCGGGGCTGCTCACCTCCCTGCTCGACTTGTTTGGGAGCAGGGGGAAGGGGGGGGGGCCCGGCTGGCCCAGGCAATCTGGTCACCCTGCTGACCCGCAAGGGATGGTGGCCCCCATCCCCGCAACCCGGTGGCGCAGGGACGGGAGGGGCCCCCGTGCCGGAGGGCACGTGGTGGATGCGGCCTTCCGCGAGCCCACGTCGCCCCCTCCGCGTCCCTCCCACCGTCCCGGCGACAGAGGGACCAACCCCTGGGTGTGGTGGAGGAAGGCATCCGCGGGCGCCCACGCACGGAAAGACAAAAGCTTGGCTCAGAGGATGACTTACAATAGATCGCAGCGAGGTAGCTGCTCTGCTACTTACGAAACCCTGACCCAGAATCAGGTCGTCTATGAATGATTTAGCACTGGGTGCCCCACGAACATGCAGTGCACTAAGGATCTTTTCGAATATAGGAGACCATCACATGTGTATGCAGGTAGGTGTAGGAAATGTTTGACATACTTTTTATTGTTTGATCCAGAATGTTTAAAGTTTTAGCTTCTGTTCCTGTCATTTCCAGTTTAAATGACAGTTTAGGGATCAAATATTGACACAATATTTCTATTTTCTGTGTGGGCTTAAGTGGTAGATTGTCGAGTTTTTAGCCCAGTCAACAAGAACCTCATTAATTTTGTTGTTGCTTGAATGGCCGGTGTGTGGATCAAAGTTCAATCCGAGGTATCTCTCGCTTTCTCCTAGATGAATGTTTTCAATATTTTGTTTTTCAAATTGCCATAGATTGCAGTTGTTAACCAAGATCTTATCTTTATGGTGACTTATATAAAATCCATGTGTTTTTTTCACATTAAGTTTTAAGCCTGTTGTTTTACTGAATTTTTCAATGATTTTCAGATTTGTACTCATTCCTTCCCAGGTGTTGCTGAGTACTGCGATGTCATCTGCAAAGGCAAGAGCGGTGATTTGCTTAATGAGACCATCAGAGCCGAATGTGAAGCCCTTGCCGTCTTTCTGAAGATCACAGATCAAAGGATCCATGGCAATGTTAAACAACAGTGGGGATAAAGAGTCACCTTGCTTAACTCCCGACTTCATTGTTATTTCTGGAGTTGCTTCATTGTTTTTTCTCTTGTTGAGTCAGTGTATAAGTCTTTTTCTATGTCTCTGATGCATGATGGAACTCTGTG